>CM062818.1:551200318-551870440 GCA_031772625.1 Pinus tabuliformis
TCCTAGTTTGGCTTCCAGTTTAACATCTTGTTTTTCTTCTCATTTTTCTTCCAGTTTTTCTTCTAGTGTGGCTTCCAATTTCTCTTCCAGTTTTGCTTCTAGTGTGGCTTCCAATTTCTCTTGCAGTTTTGCTTCTAGTATGGCTTCCAATTTTGCTTCTAGTGCAGCTTCCAATTTTTCTTCTAGTTTTGCATCTTGTGTGACTTCCAATTTTGTTTCTAGTTTTGCCTCTATTGTGGCTTCCAATTTTTCTTCTATTGCAGCTTCCAATTTTGCTTTCAGTTTTGCTTCTATTGTGGCTTCCAATTTTGCTTCTAATGTGGCTTCCAATTTTTCTTCTAGTGTGGCTTCCAATTTTGCTTCTAGTGTGGCTTCTAAATTTGCTTCCAATGTTGCTTATTTTTTTGCTTCCAAGCGTCGAAAATAATGTCAGTTTTAGTGCTACGTTTAGCGCCAAGATATACGTCCAGTTTGGATTTTGATTTGGCTTCTAGTTTGGCTTCTAATTTTGCTTCCAATTTGGCTTCCATTGTTGCTTCTTTTTTGGTTCCAAAAAATGATTATTGTTTTGCATACAACATATTTTATTTCAATTTAATTAGTTAAATATCTCATGTTTGTTAAATAAGTTATATGATTATACATCACATGAATGCATTTGAAATATTTTATAGGATAACGTTTATAAAGAATTTTTAGGGAAACATACATCCATACAAATTAACAACATCATTATACTTATTAAATCTCCATCAAAATAGAATCTACAACATCCAGTGTATATAAAATAACAAGATAATTATTGCAACATGATCACCATATATAATTAAAACAAGTGAGTCAAATATCTATAATTTAAGTGAATTTGATACCATCCATCATGAACAGTAAATCAAAACCATCATACGTAATAAATATGCATCCAAATCATCAACCAATTTCAACATATAAAAATTGAGGAGTCATTACTGACAAGATCATCGTCATATATGTCTTTGGAGATGTGAGTTCATGCCCCCATCCAACATAGTCACTTGAGGTAATTTTTAGTAATGCAAAATGAAATTTGTACACAATAGGGTTTCTCAAAATTGATCATTATCAAATGACCCTCCATGCTTATTGTTGAAAATGGCAACAAGAAATGCTAAAAATAGAAGTGCTAAAAATATCATTGCTAAAAATAGCAGTTTGAGTACCAGTGTTGGATTGGGCAACAAGGAATAAAAAATGGAAGTGCTAAAAATAGCATTCTATTTTTAGCAGTTCAGGATGTCCTATTTTAGTCAGTCCCTGGACTAAAAATAGGAAGTAAAATTTGAATTTGATATTAACAGCGGTTTGAAAATTAAAATATTTTAATTCATCTTGAGTTAATTAGTTAAGGAAAACCAAACTTGAATTCTATGTGAGGACATGCAACAGTTTATCTATTAATTAAGGAATTTATCCATCAGTTAAAGAGATAAGGATGAGTTGTAATATTGATATGTAATTAGTTGGCACAGTTAACTGAGTCAAGTCTAGTTAGATTAATTTAACAGTTTGTTAAATTAATGTGAGTTCAGTTAGTTAATGCTTGCATGCATGTAACTATTGTATTTCAGATAACTGAGTATTCACTCATGGATAACTCATGCAGGTCAGTTCAGACAGAGACCTAGTTGAGATTAGAGAAGGGACAATGTACTATCAGTTAGATGAATATTTTTCCAATAAAGGAAGCTCATCCATCAGAAGGATTTATCTACTTCAGGACTGTGTAGTTGGATTAGACGTTAGTGAGTGTGTGAAGAGGCCAATTCACACAAGTGGCTGCACTAGACCCCAATCAGAATTGCGCAAATAAATAGGAGGCTTGGAGGGCAAACCAGAGGTTAGATAGAGGCCTTTGACTGTTTATGAGTAGTATAGGTATTGCAGAGAGAGCAGGATAGCTTTTGAGCTGATTCTTTTTGTAATACTGGCTATATTTCCACTTGTATGATAATACAGAGTTGGGGTTTTAGGCTGAGGCTTTCCTCGGGTAAATTCTTCTGTGTTATGTGTGATTGATTCCTTCTTATCAGTTATATGTGTTCTTATTGATGTTGCTCATGTTCGATTATGCTTCCACTAAATTGTTTGTAGAAGTAGATCAAGTGTTTTTCTTTAGTACATTACATTACTAGGTGATCTACAGTGGGAGTTTCAACATGGTATCAAAGCTAGCTGATTTGTAGAAAAATTCTACATGGTATTAGAGAAAAGGTGATCAAAGGAGAGAACAATATACTGAGAGGAGATTTCAAAGTTTTGAGTTTTGGGCCGAGAGTTTTCAAAGAAGATTTGAAAATTTCTGTACAAAATTTTCAGAAACAAATAGTATATTTGGATTCCTTATGGAAAAGGACCCAAATTCAAAAAAAAATCAGCTGAATCGGAGATCAAATGAGGGAGATATCGATAATTTAAAATCAGCTCTTTTTCCAGAAAATTTCGTAACGGTGGGAAAGATGAAACAGATTGGTGTGCTAGCCAAGGACCTGTATGCTCTTGAGGTTCAAGATGCATGCAAAGCATTGAGGAGCAATGCAAAGGTTAGATACTTGGTGGTTGAATGGGAGAGTACATTACCTCTCAACATGCAGCACCAGAAGAAGTCTCAGACGATTGTGGAGGAGCCACGATTGGTTGTGCAACAGCTTTAGGAGGTTGTGGAGCAACCACAATAGGGGAAGCTAATAGGAGATCAAGTAGAGACATATATTCATGTAGAGACCTCCAGTAGGGGGAAATTTCGAGCCAGGTGGGCAGAGGGATCACATGCATCCATACCTCCAGGTCGGAGGTGGGGCGATGTGGAGTGACAGTCCCAAGAATGCTGGAATAGGGGCAAGATCATTGAGGTACCCAACCTCTTTGATTAGACCTTGCTATGGGAGCCCCGACGAGGAGTAGTAGGACTGGATGATTGGGTAGAGATAGATGCGGATGGAGCAACAGAGAGAGCTACAATGCAGAAATCCCAAGACAGCGCAGAGCTAGCAGGCTGCAGCAATGCGAGAGGCACAAGTGTGTTGCACCAGTGCAGGATGGCACAGAAAGGTGTGCAACGATGCGAAATGCATGGAGATGTTGCATTGGCACAGAGGTCAGAGAGGGAGCACTTATCAGCAGCAGGTAGAGCTTCAACATCAGAGTATGTTTCTAGCCCAACAGAGAGGTCAGTTGGGAGTTTTTTGTTCCGAGAGTTGTTGGAGCAACCACATTTGGTAGAAGTATTGCATGCAGAACATTCTGAAGGTACAAGATTAGGTTCGAAAGGAAGCCTTTCTTGTTGAGAGGGAGTGTTGAAAATGGCAACAAAAAATGCTAAAAATAGAAGTGCTAAAAATACCACTGCTAAAATTAGCAGTTTGAGTACCAGTGCTAGATTAGGTAACAAGGAATGAAAAATGGAAGTGCTAAAAATAACATTCTATTTTTAGCAATTTAGGATGGATTCCTATTTTAGTCAGTCCTTGGACTAAAAATAGGAAGTAAAATTCGAATTTGATATTAACAGCAGTTTGTGAATTAATTAATTAATTCATATTGAGTTAATTAGTTAAGGAAAATCAAACTTGAAGTCTATGTGAGGACATGCAACAGTTTATCTATTAATTGAGGAATTTATCCATCAGTTAAAGAGATAAGGCTGAGTTGCAATTAGTTGCCTCAATTAACTGAGTCAAGTCCAGTTAGATTAATTTAACAATTTGTTAAATTAATAAGAGTTTAGTTAGTTAATGCTTGCATGCATGTAACTACTGTATTTCAGATAACTGGGTATTCACTCATGGATAACTCATGCATGTTAGTTTAGACAGAGACCTAGTTGAGATCAGAGAAGGGACAATGTACTATCAGTTGGATGAATATTTTTCCTATAAAGGAAGGTCATCCATGAGAAGGATTTATCTCCTTCAGGACTGCGTAGTTGGATCAGAGGTTAGTGAGTGTGTGAAGAGGCCAATTCACACAAGTGGCCGCACTGGACCCAATCAAAATTGCACAAAGAAATAAGAGGCTTGGAGAGCAGACCAGAGGTTAGATAGAGGCCTTTGACTGTCTATGAGCAGCAGAGGTATTGCAGAGAGAGCAGGATAGCTTTCAAGCTGATTCTTTTTATAATACTGGCTATATTTCCACTTGTATGATAATACAGAGTTGGGGTTTTAGGCTAAGGCTTTCCCCGGGTAAATTCTTTTGTGTTACGTGTGATTGATTCTTTCTTATCAGTTATATGTGTTCTTATTGATGTTGCTCATGTTCGATTAAGCTTCCACTAAATAGTTTGTAGAAGTAGATCAAGTGTTTTTCTTTAGTACATTGCATTACTAGGTGATCTACAGTGGGAATTTCTACATGGTATCAGAGCTAGCTGATTTGTAGAAAAATTATACACTTATTAAATAGAGATCATGGACCAATCAGGTGTTAAGCCATGGATCAATAGTCATTAGTATCGAGAAGAATATGACCCATCAAGTCACTCTATTTCTAGAGCATATTGTGATTACCATATTATCATGCAATTAATATACTGAAAAAATGCCCTAAGAAACACACTTTTACCCAAAGATACATTAAGTCAAGTTGATTTTAACTAATTCCTAAGTGTCTAAATATCCTAACACTTAGGCCATTTTTTCATTCCATGCTATGTTTTGGATCAAGTTTTCATTCCTATACTTACCCAATCATTGGCCAAAACTAACTAGTTTGTGTTACATGGTAAGCCACAAGAGTAACACATTACATGTTTGGACATTCTTAAATGCAATGTAATTTTAATTCTTAACAATGGAAAACCAAATATCCTTGTATTCATATTACAAGCGATGATGTCACATGCATAGATGAGACAAACACAAGTTCAAGTACATAAAGACACTTTTCATAAATAGAGTGCAAGGAAAATGATGAAATATATTACCATTAAGCTCTATAGCATAAGGTTGCTTCCATTGTATTTTTGTTTCACTTGAACTTTGAAATTAATTGTTATTGAAAATTATTTATCTGATAAAATCGATGTTTATTAAATTTTAATAATTATTCATCCTCTTTAAGAAAAAATTCTATTGTTAATTTTCTAACCTCCTTTGCACTAATAAAAAAAGATTTTCTTAACTATAAATTTAGCTTTGACCTCAAACAATATTGTTGTTTTCCTTGAAAAAAAAAAGAAAAAAGAAATATGATCATTTTTCCCAATATTATTTACACTTCTAAAAGAGATTTTCTCAACAAAATGTCCATTTCCATATTAACTTATTAGTAAAAAACAAAAATCCCCTTTTCTTTCCATTAAATCATGCTTCTTATAATCAATAACTCCTATGATTATTCAAGTAAAGATAAAAGAATAACTAATAATGAATTATAATTAAAACACTACATAGTCTCTAAGTTAAATACTACATTCACAACAATAACTAAAAAAAAATGTTATAATTATCAAACTAAAAAATCATATAAGGACTTAATTAAAAGCAATGGTTATTTGTTTACTATTTCCTATTAAATGGTGAAAAAAAAACCTAGAGTAAATAAAGTTCATGACAAAAATGTTCTTTAAAGTGATAAATAAAATAAATCTCAATCTAAAGATTAATATATAGAATAATTTTATTTTTTTCCGAAGAAATAGAGCGCGTAATTTCCATTAATTTCAGAAAATTACATGTTGTAGATGCTGAAACGCATATGCAGTATTGTGGGGTAAACCACTTACAATAACCAATACTTCTGGGAAGTATGCAGATACAGCCCTCAGCAGGGCCTCCAGAAGATAAAGCCCACAGACAGGGCAACCAGATACAGGGTATGTAAACCCAACAGGAGTATACGCCTACCCTTTACAAGAAAAATAAAACAGTAAATAAACGATAGCTCCGGAGGAGTACAGAAATATTTCAAAATGGTTGCCAAATAACAGAGGGGAGAGGCACGAATTGGTAGAGGTAGTCACACCTCCCCCATCCCCTCAACTCTCCACCAATAACCTCAGAAGCCAGAGGAAGAAATCCTCCCATATGTCCAGAGAAGCCAGAAAAAGAAACAACCCGCAACAGCCATAGAAAAGCGGCACGAATCGGTGCAGAGAAAGACTCCACACCTCAGATCCCTCAACACTCTCCATGGCTGCATTGGTAACAAGCAAAGGACCAAAAAGAACCCAGCCTCAGCAAGGGAGCCCAAAACAGGTCCCGACAAGAGCTGAGGCGGGTCGGATTCGGGGGCAGAGGCGGTAGGGCAGCCACCTCGCCCCCATGAAGAACGTCAGGAAGCCGAAACCCGTAGACCCCGCTCTGCGGCGCAGCAAAAGAACAAAGGCCAAAACCCTTGCTTAAACCGCCAAGACGAAGGGTTGGTTGGTGAACAGAGAAAAGCCGAGGAAGCCGAGGAGAAACGTCGCCGCCGCTAAGCTCGAAACAAAAACCCGGACACGGCCGTGCAGATGGGAGGAAGCCTACCCGGATACACCAGTTGAGGCCAAAAGAATCGAGTCTCGCTGAGGAAAGATGAAGAAGGGTGCTGCGCGAGGGTCACAGAACCACCAGATGCAGCAAGCCCCGAGCAGGAAGAAACTGCAGCACGAAGCACCAGACGAAGGCAGCTGGATGGGCAAGCAGTACCCCCACCAGCGGAAGCCCAGCGCAGCAGGCACAGGCTGCAACCAGAGCCGAGATAACCCTAGGTTTCCGCCGCGCCCATCAAGGTGACATTATCATATGCATCAGGGCAATTGCTAGTTCTTAACCGATGGAAAAATGATAAACGTGAAAGTTGTGATCTGTCACACAGTCTTCCCGCGCCCGCTAGCTAAATAAAATATTTTATAAATATAGCTAAATAAAATATTTTATAAATATATTTTGAAGTATATTTTATAAAATATAAATAT
This sequence comes from Pinus tabuliformis, assembly GCA_031772625.1. Taxonomy (NCBI): domain Eukaryota; kingdom Viridiplantae; phylum Streptophyta; class Pinopsida; order Pinales; family Pinaceae; genus Pinus; species Pinus tabuliformis. Next base: position 551,207,253 of record CM062818.1, read on the forward strand.
ATGAAATAAAAGAAATGATATTTTAACGTTTACGAGATTAAAAATAGTTTATATGATTATTAGTTTTATTTTTTTCATTTTTTGTAATTTAATTTTTTTCTTGTTCAAATTGATAATAAGCTGGCTCAACTTTTCAACAATTTAGAAAAACCCTCATGTACTAGTGTTTAATCAAAATAGACTGAAATTAATCAGCTTACTAATGAGTCATAAATACACATAACTATGTATACTTACTATTTAATTTTTTTATTTTTATTTTTTATTTTTTAACTGTAACGGTTATGAATTTTATTTATTTGAAAAAGAGAGGAGGGGTCTTTGCCGAGGCAGCCCCAATTACACAGTAAACATCCAACAAATTCATCTTTTAAATTGCATCATTTTCAAGGAATTTGATAGGAATTATCATCATTTATAATTAGCTGCCCTTTCATAAGAGAGCATCCTTTGTTCACCATCTGGTCCACTTTGCTATTCAGGTTTCTGAGGATATGATAGAACTTGCAGGAGGTGAAGTCTTGAAGAACTCTTTTCAATCTTCCCAGAATTTTGTTGAGACTAGCGTTGCTGAAGAGATCCTCAGAGTTTAATTTTTTTATTAGAATCTCAGAATCTCCAAAAACTTGGAGGTCTTTGACACCCTTTTCTCTTGCTATGAGGCAAGCTTTGAGAAGGCCAAATATCTCTACTTGGTTGTTGGTTTTCTGGCCTAAACGCCAGTAGCAACAGTCTCTTGAACTCCCATCCGAAGCATAAATGACCCCTCCAGCGCCAGCAATCCCGGGGTTTCCTTTGGAGGCCCCATCAAAGAAGATTGTGGTTAGATTTTTGGACCTCCACCAGTTTGTGAAAGAATCCTCAGAGTCTCTTTTGCGCCATTCCAGATTTGTTGTTTGAGGAGTAAGAAGGAACTTTCGGGGAGAAGGCTCAAGGGGGCGGAGCCATCTCCTTTCTTCGGGGAGGAGCAATGAATCTTCTTTAAAAAACTCCTGTTGGGCTGCTTCCAAGAGAAGGGATTTAGTTTTAACTGCGACCTGTAGAGGGGAATGTTGAACTCCGTGAAAGATCTGTTCATTACAGGCCAACCAGAGCTGCCAGCAAACAAATTTGGGAATAGTTGTCCAAACTTTACGCCAGAAAGATTTGATGGGGATGCTATGAGGATAGTAATTGCTCCAGGAGGCAAACAGATCAGCAACAGAACTCTGAGGGAAAGCGGAGATTTGAAGATCCATCAGAGTAAGACCCCACACATCCTTAGCAAAATTGCAATCCAAGAATAAATGTTGGGCAGTTTCAAGGTTGCTTCTGCATAGCTCGCATCTATGAGGCCCTGCAATGTTCCTTTTCTCTAAATTGTCTCTTGTTAGAAGTTTGTTATGAACAGAGTCCAGAAAAAGAAATTCACTTTTGGAAGAGCTAGATTGTCCCAGACTAGTTTCCAGAAGGCCAGAGTGTGACTGCTGTTCTTTGAGTCCTGAAGAAGCTTTGTAGCCTGCTGCTGTGGAGTATATGCCTGACTGCCTCCAAGCCCATTTGTCTTTCATGTATCGATTTTCAGGAGTAGATTCTTCCAACAGCTCGATCAACAGATTTTTTTGGGGCATTAACCATCTTGTCCCCTCCCCCTCTTTACCTCACATGTGAGAACCGTCAGTGACTTCACCCATTCCTTCTGATTTTCATTAACCTATTTGAACATTTAATATTAAAATTTTCATATCATTCCACTTGTAACGACTTTTTAGATTATCTGCATTCACTGGCTCAGCAAATTAGACCATATCAATGTGCCTTCATTAGCTTTTGCATATACTTAAAAAGTTAAGTAATTAATGCCGGGACTATTTTAATAATTCATTATATTAAGCAATGTGATTTAAAGGGATATTATTTTATTAAAAAATATTATAATATAAAGAGTTAAATAATTAATTAGGTTAAATTATAAATAATACTCGTTTTTTTATTTGGAATTAAGATTAAATGTTATTAAAAATCTTATAATGTTATTTTGGATAGCTTCAATTATATTTATAAGGGATTCTAGTTTTCTTATGGATACTATTTTGGTTGAAGCTATTTTTTAATCCTGGATTAGGATCTAAAATTGCATCTAATTTACTGAGATCATGTCTTCCTCAGATGTAAGGAAATAGGTTAATAACCCAAGATAAAGAGGTAATATCTAGCAAGAGCGAGATTTTGCCCCCTTACAGAGCATTGATGAGTCCTTTTAGGTGACATGATTTTCCTTCAATAATAGTGATGACTCAACCTACATTCATAGATAGCAACCAAAGATGGTTGTCCTCATAGTTGTTTGATAATTGTGTTATGATAGGTTTCACCATTTTTTAAAAAGAGGCTTTAAAAATTAATTAGAGAGATAAGAATTTGAGGTTGATTACCTTAACAATGTTTTGAGAATCAAGTTAAGGTGCATAGTAAATTTTTTTTTCTTCCAAACCCACATCCAAAAAAATGAAGATAGTGATTGAAAAATGGGTCTCCATGAGCACCCTTGATGAGGTTGGTTGAGTTCATGTAGCCTCCATTGCCATGATTTCATCAGTTGTAGTCTCTTTGTTGGTTTCCTCTCTACCCCTTTCATCATCACCCATATCATTTGAGATGCCTTTCCTAGATCACCCCAATATCTTTGAAGCATATTGTCCTTGTCAAGTTAGGTCCCAGTCTCTTCCTACCTTGTTAAGAATTTGTATCACTCTATACTTCAGAAACCTCTTCCTCCCCAAGCATAGTAGCATTAAGATCCTTCATCTCTAGGATGGTCCTTGTTTCTATTTTCACAAAAAATGATACAATTCCTAAACATGAGAAGCATGTCCTTCAAATAGGTTTTGCAAGTAAGTTTGTTATCTAAATGTTCATCCCTCCAGTAGCCCTCTTCTCAGCTAGTTTCTGTGATCTAGGAGGCTCCTACATTGTTCATAACAATTGATAAGGATGTCAATATTCAAGTTATACATTTTCTTCATCATAGTTTAATTTGAATATTTAATAAACTATGGCCAAATTTGGATATCTTGCATAAATGGATCTTTCAACAAAGAATTAGAAATCCAAGAATAGGCATTTATATACCCCATGGACCAAAGGGTTATTTAGTGTGGAATTTTACCACTCAATAGATCAAGATATCATCATTAGTAGATGCACATGATTGTGTGGTAGCATCGGGTTTTCCATGAAGTGATGGTTCCCAAATTCTTGCTACGAGATTTGGAAACCATAGATAGGTTACATCGTAAAGCACATGAGAGATATTTATGCAATAACATTAATTGATATTATAAATATTGTTTTCAATTATTATTATGAAATTGACGTCTCTTATAAAGAGTTTTAGAGGTCCTATTTATATAAACCCTAAAAATTAATAATAACAAAAACCCTAACTTTTGTAATCTAACCCTCTTAATGATTAAATTACACATGTAAGCCTTATATTCTAACTACACTTCTTAAGGCTTACAAAAATGAAAGAAAATTTTATTGAAATCAAAGACAATAATTGAAAGTAAAATATCATAAGTAATTAGAACCAAATATTCTTCAAAATCTTGTTCTTTAGAAAGTAGTTATTGGACTAGGGAGAGCTACCTCAAGCTACCTTATAACCCTTGTAGAGGTGCAATGCTCCAACTCATGGATTCCACCTCCCCACACTCCCAAATTATGGATCTCCTAAATTATTGGATAATCATCCATACTAAGTGATACCCATGGTCCTTCATTTGGCTATCTCATGACCCTAGTGAGAGTATAATTCCCTAGACAAACTCTTGAACTATCTAGGAAATCATTCATGCTAAGTAGTATCTACATAGACACATTTATGTCTTTAAAGTGTGGGCTTGCTAAAATGGGTAAAATACCCTTTCTTCAATAAGTTCATCACTATCATTAGCATCTGATGGATTTCTAACAATGGTAGATTCGCTAGATGTGATTTATCTTTGATATTTCCTTTGATAACATCATTAGATCAAAAATTTTAGTTATGGGAAGTGTGACCTATTTCTTTGAAATAATGACATTTTATCTCCCATTTGTCTTTGGTTGATATGTTATGGTTGTAGCTTGAGTATAATGCAATATTCAATCAAATAGCACCTTTTGTATTGGCTACAATAGTTCACTTTTCTTCAGCAAAGAAAGCAACAATCATATCTTATAAAGTTTGAGAAAGTATCTTATTGAATTTGAACTTGAGAACAATGGTGTATTTAGTAGGTAGAATATTTAATAGAATGGCTTTAGTATCCTCTTTATCTACCATAGCCTTGAATTCTACTAGATGTATTAGGATAGATATCGTATTTTTTATGTGTAGTAGACATAGTGACTTTGTTAACCATCTTGAAATTGAATAAGTTTCAAAGATAACTTTTCATTTACTCCTTTTGCTCCAAAGAATGAATTCAAAATATCCCAGATTTCCTTGGATTGTTTTTTTAGATATACATGATGTAGGTTTGAAACTAAGAGGGTAAGGTCAATAATGGCATTAGATTTATTATCTATGGTTTGCAATTCTAGTACTCTAGTCGGACTTTTCAATGGTTTCTCAATCCTTTTTACTATTCTCTTGAGGCTTTTGTTCATTAGTTGCGTCTAAATTTTACTTTCTAGGTGTGGAAATAAAACTCAAGTATTTCTCTATTGTAATTTTCATGGTTAACATCCTAATAAAAAATTAAAATAGAAGAGATATACTACTCTTTTGCTTGCTCTGAAAACTCAAATTTGTAACATAATTTCTATTGAATTCTAAAAAATTTGAACAGAAAATAATTATTATAAACCTCAATTTTTAGATTTTCCCCTTTGAAATTAGAAATACATGATTAATTTTTTTATATATCAATGATGTAAGAAGGAAAGATTAGAAGGAATCCTAAAACAATTAATAGTGATGAGAAATCAAGGAGTTAAGGCTCCTTTTGCATTCGATTTTATTTGGCAGTTTCTTTCCATTGATACCATGATGCCCTTGGCATCGACAATTGTTGTTATGGCAATGTGGCTTTGTAAGCATGAAAGGTGACTCAATTATTCAACTCCTTCTATGTTACATAGTGACTACATTGACTAGGGGTTTGGCTCCTTTCATTCATAGTTTTTGTATTTGATGCGACAACTATAAAAGATTGTGGTGACTCAACAAGTCATGGTAATGAGTCAAGCCATATAGTGGTTCCTTTGGAAATTGTTAAGTATGGGGGATTGAATAGGAAATACTATGTTGACTTGTAGATAATGGATCAAATAGAATGGTATCATAATAACTTCATATTATTGAAAATTTTGGTCCTCATGTTGTAAATAAAAGAATATCATTAATCTTGCATGAAGACACCAAAGAGAATTGACCTTAATCTCCTTTGATTCACGAACGCCTACATAAATTGGTCATGATTTGGCCCCTCAAAGGAATTTTGTGAGAATCTGGCCTTTTTATCAAGCCTTTTAATTTTTTTTTATCATCATCCAATCTAGGAGAAGAGCATACTTAGCTATGCAAGAAAGGAAAATAGATCTCTAATATGCATGACTAGTCCTAGGCTTGCTCCCACTTTGACACCATGATACAAGATCTATAAACTCTAGATAGAATAAATTTTAAAAAACATGGGAGATATTTATGCAATAACAGTCATTGCTATGAATAATCGGTTCAATTGTCACAATGAGATTTCAATCTTTTAAATCACATTTCAAGAGGTCTTATTTGTATAAAACCCTAAAAGCTAATAAGAACACAGTTGCTAATTGTTATATTCTAAGTCACTAAGGAGAATTTAAGTTTTATATGCTATCATCTTTTAACCTTCTTCAAAGTCTCTTTCTAGAATTTTAGTATGGATAAGGATCCCTAATCTTCCCCTACAATTTTGGGGTTTCAAATTACTAAAAGAGTTTTATAGAAATGCCAATGGAAAGTTCCATATTAGGAATCAAGAAAAAATAGACAAACATGTTACCACTTCTTCCACATTATATGGAAATGGACTTCTCCAAATTGACTTTCCAATAAAGATAAATGTGATAGCCAAGGATTACCCATGGAAGTCACCTCTACATTATGAACATATAGCATTCCAATGTAGATCGTTCTTTGTCACCCACCTCCCTAAGGTTGGTACAGGCAACTAGAAATAAAGGATTAAACCCACTTAGTGAGTCGGGGCATTCAACCAATGTCATTTTATATAAAAATAAGACCCCCATCAAGCCTCATTTGTAATTGTTCCTTCATCTTCTTTTTAACTTCATTCTCCTTTGTGCAAGGTGACGCTCTTTCTTCCTCCATCGTCTCTTTAACTTCATTCTCCTTTGTGTGGGGTTAAGCTCTTTCTTCCTTCATCTTTTCTTTAACTTCATTCTCTTTTGTATTGTGTGAGGCTTTTTCTGCCTTCAATAGTGATGCACATAAACATAGTGCATGTTCAATCTCTTCGTGAAACGTTTCATTTAAACGGATGACATATTATTTCATCAGTTGGTTAATATTCTTCTTTTCCTTAAAGGGGGGAATAAACACTCAACATAATAAATATATAAGGTATTTCAGTGTAAATTCATCTTAACTTTGAATTTATCCTGTGCAAAGAGGGATTATTGACATGAAAATATTACTATTCATGTTATTTAGAATAAACATTAATAAGCATATATATGTGATTTTTGTAAGTTACAAATTCTATTATAAAGAACATGGGTATGTACAGCTCCATAAATTAAGTATCCAAATTGCTACACTAAAGAGGTTTATTGTTAGACAATTGAAATATCTCATACATTAGTATAACAATTTGACATTTAACTATTTTTTAACCTTAAACTATTGTAGATCAATCTTAACTATGGATCTATCTTGTATTGAGGAGGATCAAATCCCATGAGGTGCAAATATTTATTCAAGTTTTTGCAATCTAAAATGGGGTTGCACCTTGAAGGATTTGATCTTACTCTATGCATATTGATCATGCTTTGGTGCAAAGATTTGGTGTTCTAGCTTATTTTAGCTTCCACCAATGTTCCTACTCTTAGGTTATTCTCCAACTTTGCATTGTGTTGTGGATCTAGTCTTTATTATGGCACTTGTAGTCATTGGCTCGAACCAACTAGTTTGTATTGCAAGCAAACCACAAGGGTATCACATTTCATGTTCGGATGTGCTTAAATGTAATGTGTTTATGTGTGTGTGACCATGTGCATCATATATATATATATATATATATATATATATATTGGAAAAAGAACATTTCTTATTTTGCATGTGAATGCTTTGGTGCTTTTTTATTTAGGAGATGTGTGATTCTTTCAGTTTTTAACGTGGAGTTAACAAGTGGCATTTAAAAAAAATATTAATAAAAAAGAAAATTTCAATATTCACTTTATTTATTTATCTATTTAACTACATATAAAGGGATTGAAAGTGAAAATTTTCTTATTACACCAAAAGATAAACAACCTACTATGAGAAAGATGGATGATTCCTTTTATTATTCAATGTGGAATTAACACGTAACATTTACAAAAATAGTAATGGAAGATAATATTTGAATGTCCCTATAAATAAATAGTATTTCTGTGTCCACCTTAGTTAGTTATATATATGACTTGAAAGTAATATATATATATACTTATACATTGGGATGGGTAACTCCCTCAATGCTTCTAAGTGAAATTAGAAAAAACATATATTAATAACAAAAAAATTATTTGAATATCCACTTCGAATATATATCTATATATATATATATATATATATATATATCATTTCTTATTGATCATATATGTACTTTTTACATTCTAGTATGAGAGGGTGTGTGTTAGTGTTTAATATATAGTTGAGGAGTGACATTTAAAAGATATATTAATAGCAATTTTTTTTAAATGTCCACCAAAAATAAAATATTTCAATGTTCAAGTTAAGTAAAATATTTCAAAATCTAGTTTACACACACATGTCAAACAACTGAAAATTGGAAATTTCTTATGGATAAAACATTTTAATAGTGAGTTATCAAGTATAACAACTATTTGTAATATATGTATAAAGAGCCAACATAAACCCATTTTAACTTCATGTGGAGATGGATCAAATCTCTCAAAGTGAAAAAAATAAAAGTAAAAAATAAATAAATAATAAAATAAATAAATAAATAAAATGAAAAAGGAAAGAAAAATGAAAAACATAAAGAAATATATGCAACTCTATAGATTTGATCCATCTAAGTACATGATAAATATTAAGATAAAATTGCAAATAACAATTTCATAGACACATTTAAATTCAAACTCACACAAAATGATTTTCATAAATAAAATACAAAATTTTTAAAATAGATGGGTAAATATAATATTAATAAGATATAAACTAAGACCATAAACTTATTGCCATTATATTTTATTTCACTTAAACATTAAAATTACTGTCATTAAAAATTATATGTTTATAGAATCATACCATTATAAAAAAATTTATATTTAATAAAATCAATTTTCATACAATTATATTTTTATTATACAATTATAGTAATTTTTAAAATTTATTTGTATTTAATTTTTTTTATTAATATTTTCCACAACTTGTTTTGGGTTTCCTAACTTTTTTTTTGAAATATTATTAATATTTTTGTTGTTAAATTTCTCTAATTTTCTTTATATTTCTTAAAATAATTTCTTTATTAGAAAATACTAAATATTAACATTAATTTACTCATGCCATGACTAATGACTTATAGATGTGTTTACTCATTCGAACAAATAAACATAAAAATTACTCATAAAAAATAAATATATTCATTTATTTCCCTTACTCTCCTCCAAACCATTATTCTCACTCAAAATAACTCAAATAATAATTTGATTAAGAATTAAAAAATAACGATATATATAGAATATACTTAAAATGTTAAAAAAAATGAAAATATAACGCAGCTACTATGTTTATGACCCTTCATGGACCGTTGATGTGTTCAATTCGTAGAACCCTCTTGTACCAGCATATAGTCAAAATGAGCTCCTTGTCCCCTCACATGTCAGAACCCTCATTCACTTCCTCGTCACCCCATCCCTTCGCCCACTGGCTAACAAAGGCAATGATATCTAAATGGGCCCCTTCCCCTTTGATTTCACAGGAGTAGTCTAACTAGGCAGAGGAATTGCCCAGTTTCCGGGGCTACTCGGAAAAACTTCCGGCTTCGACAATCAGGAATTCCCTCTGCCACCCTCCACCACTTTCGCCAGCTCTGCATTCCTCCACCACCCTTCCACCCTTTCGCATTAACTCCGACTGGTATTTTTCTGAAAGATCCTCCCATCTGGATGATTCGGGGTCACGTCGCACCACGGGCATCTGCATCTGGTTGCCAAAATTTAAACTGAGGCCTCAACCGTGTGCAGAGCCCCCATCGCGCGCCTTCATAACTTGCAACCAGACAGAGCCTAAACCACTCACAATACACTAGATTCTGCATTTTTCCTGCACATGTCATGTCGCTAAACTAGATTATTAAAGAATATCTATAAAGGCCTTAAGGACGATCTATTGCAAAGGTTTTGCCACTTATTATAGTTTACATTTCGCAGAAACAATATTTTAGCAAAATTTGGAAACGCACATCTCAAAGATAGGTTTTCGCTAATTTTATATTGCTGGATTTATGCGAACCAGAATGACCACGAGGAATCATGCCTGTTATGGCTAGCCTGGGATGAGTTGTGATATTCATGTAACATTCCTTTGGTTTCTCTGATTAGGCCAGTCGAGTAATAAGCCGTGGTTCGTTTCCTGCCCTTAGTCGTGCGACCTGAGATCGATTCTCGTTGATTTTATTGCTTAAACGCTACTTTTGATAAAGAAATTTTATTGCTTAAATGCTACGTGTAAGAAATTTTAAGATGCTCTTAGGTAAAGTAGTTACTTTGTAACCTTATGGAGTGAATTTTCGTGGTTTGTTTATTTAGTTTTAACAATGTGGGATATGATTGAAAATCCCCGCACTGACCTTTCGAGTCTGGGAAGGGTGGAACTATTAGAGACTAGATGTTTGTAGTCCAATACCACTTGTTGGCATTGAACACAGAAAATTTTGTGGGAACATAGAAGAATGCCTTACATAAATACACAAACATACATGTCCACCCATGCTTACAATAAACTGTGAGAATGAAAATCCTAGAAAACATTGCACATAGAAGTGGATGAGAGGGTTAAAATGGCACCTCCTATGTTTGAGACAGAAGAAGTGAATATTAAATGATCATCAATTCTAAAACCAAAATTAGATCTCATGACGATGTATCCTAACTATCCTATTCATAGAGGTGACTGCTCATAGCTTTACACCTAATATGATCTGTTCTTTTTGTTTGTCCTTGCCAGTTTACCCACATTTTTGGGGGCGACAGGATCTATGGATCTGGAATGTTTTCTGTATTTTCCGATGTTATTTTTATCATGCCCAACTTAAACATATACCCTTGAATCCTCACTCTGTTATCACCTGCCCATCTTATATTTACAATGTTGAGAATCTGCCAAAATGCTTGTGATTTTGAATTTGAGCTGGTGAAGTTCAGTGCTCATACACAAGTCCATGCTTTGGGCACCTGTGACTCTTAGATACCCTTATTCTCACCAGGGGGTGGAAGGTCTGCACTGTCTGCTGAAAAATTTTCAATGATCATAGTCTAGCTGCTTACAATTTTTGCTAACAATGGCCAATATCTGTCAATATAAAGCCTTTATTGTAATTTAGTCTATCTAGCAATGCATTTTAGTTGCTTTACACTGCATTGAGTTTCAATTTTGTTGTTTTCTTATCTATTGAAGTTGAGGCATTTTAATTTTTTTATGAGCCCATTCAGAGATTTTCCCTTTTTTAATCTGCATGACTTCCTAATTTGAAGCTGCTAATGCTCTTAACTACTCTTATCAAAACTTGCTGCTATTTTCTACCTACTTATTTTAAGTTTTGATGTACTTTTGATATGCTAAATGTAAGTTGATACAGTTGATTTCATTTTACATGATAACTCTAATGATTGCTAACATGGCAATCTATCCCATATTCTACATTTGAGTCTTTTGATCTGAAAATAGGACTTAAAGCTCATGTTTTGGGAGCCTCTGCCAAGTTCAAATGTTCTTGATTTTGGTGTTAAACGTGCTTTATTAAGAAGGGAAATAATAGCACGTCTGTTGTTGGGTGGGTGCTGGACCAAATTATGTCTCCAAACCAAACTCTGAACCTCTTACATGTCAGGCCGCCCATTCTCACCATTCCAATGCCATGTATGAATCCTTACTTATGTTTTACTGTACCTTACATGTTTGGTTGGTATGTCTGATAGGCACAATTCATGTTTTTGGGTTGTTTTTTCATTCGGAATCAATGCTCTGAGTCAACATCTCAGCTACTTTGACGAGACAAGGAAATATGTTATGACCCACAATTGATTTTTCTCTCATTTTCCTGATATGGAATAAGTTTCGTGTGCATGCCTATCTTCTCATCCAATCGTTGATTGTATGTACATCAACAATTTACATTTTGGAAGTGTGTTTGTTGGTTCAGTGGTTCAATTTTTACACTATGTCGGTGGTTTCTATTTTGTTTCCTAGATTTGTGACTGGCAGTAAATCACTTGAGGTAGTGATATAATAAGATTTTGTATCCACTATAGGTTTGTACAGAGGATAAAAGGTTTTATGGGTGGTTTTTTTTTAAATTTGATTTCATATGCAAGTCTTTCAAGTAACATATTTTTGGATTTTTATTTTATCATTTATTATTGATGATGATGATGATGATGATTAACGTCCGCTGAGACCAAATAATGGTCTATCGGACCCAAAGAAACAAATTATCTATTTTGATTTAAGATTTTATTCCTATGCTCAAAAAGCTTGGAGAGAAGCCTCCCGAGCTCACTATAATTTTGACATTGTAAAAGGCTAGGAAGGTCAGTATTGTAACAAAGATTGTGAAACTGAGATCTAATGTGGTTATACGCAGGGCATTCTAAGAGGAAGTGGTTTTCATCCTCGATGTTCCTATTCTCACATATATGGCAAATCCTTTCCGTCCATGGCGTTTTAGGAACTGCCCAACGACCTGTTTCACTATGGAGCTCATGAGAATTCGTTCTAATCTTGCTATATTAATTTTCTTCTTTGAGCTAGTTAAAATAGAGAGATACTTTTGATCTTCTAGGGTGGGGTTGATGACTTTCTTATAATAACTTAATTTTCTTTTAGCCGCTAAGTCTTTCTCACACCACATTTTTTCTTTGAACTTAGAAGTAACAATATCTTTAATGTTATTTATGTTTTGCAATGCATCATTTTCGTTGATCTCCCAATAGTTTAACCAGGCCCTTGTGTCTTTATGCCACCCTCGATTGAGCCTTAGGTGGTTTTGGCTAGAATTTAAAGCTAGCTTAGGAAGTCTATGATCGTCTATGTTACTGATTTTGTGCTTGTACAACAGAAACCTAAGCATAGCTACGCTCTCAATAGGGGAAAGACCTGCTTCTATAAGGAGAATAGGATAGGGTGTATTACTTTTAATTTTCAGGTTATAAGTTATAAAATGCTTCTGGATTTGCTCAATCTTTCTCCATGATTCTCTGGAGATGCTGCAACCCCAAACCTCACAGCCATATAAGATAACAGGAGTGACTAAAGTTTCAAAGAGGAACTTCTTTTTATCCCACATTACAAGGTTTGCTATTTTACAATTATTTTCAAGACCAAAGTAAGCTTTCCACCCCCCATTAATCCTTTTCTCAATGCTATGGTTCCAGTTGAGCTTGTGATGAATATCAATTCCTAGGTACTTTTAAGAATACACTTCCTCCAAGTTATTATTGTCATACATAAAATTAGCATAAGTGTCCTTCTTGGATTTGATAATCATAACTTTTGTTTTGTCAGTGTTAACAGTCATACCCATGGTAGAGCAGAAATCCTTAAGAAGCCTGAGTTGCTTATTAAGATTAGATGGGCACCTTGCCAAAAGAACAATATCGTCAGCATAAAGAAGAAGGATGATGACTATCCCCGCTAAGATCGTGCCATCACATCCTGCTTCCTCTAAATAGCCTTCGAGCTTATCGATGTAAATGCCAAATAGGGTAGGGGAGAGGGGGCAACCTTGTTTAACTCTGATGTTACACTTAATATCTTTCGACCACCCTTCATTGCTCTTTAGCTTGGCAATTACATTCTCGTATAACCTTATAGCGGCAGCTCTCAACTCGAGAGGAACCTTTAGCTCTTCTAATCTATTCCAAAGGTTGTATCTAGGAACCGTATCGAAAGCCTTTCTAAAGTCCACAAAGCAACAAAATAAATTGGATTTCTCGTTACGAAATTCCTCCGCAATGATCCTAAGCGTAACAAGGTGGTCTATTGTTGAGTGATGCCTTCTGAAACTTGCTTGGCCTTTAGCCCGCTTACCTTCACTTTCAAGCCATATGCTTAACTTCTTTTCCAAAATACTACCATATAACTTGGCTAAGAGAGGGCTGATCATAATTGTTCTATAATTAGAGGGGTTATTTGTATCCCCACTTTTAAAAATAGGGATAATGAGGCTCTCAGTCCAAGGTTTAGGGAACCCTTGCTTGACTACTTGATTGAAAAGCTTGTGGACGTGGGGGATGAGGACAGGACCTCCAATTTTTAAGATTTCCGCTTGGTAACCTTCAATGTCCTTAGCTTTCCCATTAGCAAGGCGATTAACCCCAAACTTAATGTCTTCTAAAGAGAAAACTTCTTTCGTTGTGAGAAGGGTTTCCAAATTATCCATGACATTTGGAGACTCATAAAGCTTTTTAAGATAGGAATTCCAATCGTGAAGAGCAATTTTATTATTATCCTTAGTCTTCCTAGTTAGAATCTGCCTCCAAAATTTCTTAGGAGCTACCTTAGAGAGGTGTAAGAGATTCTCCTGTCTTTGATGGATGTACTGCCTCTTTTTCCTTTTAGTTAGGGCTTTGTATATTTTTATCTTGTCCATTTTAAGAGATTCATCAACAGCTTCCTTAATTTCTCTCCTTGCACTTTTACAATCTTTTTCATACCATGGATTGGTTTTGCTATTTCTTTTATTATTTGAAACTTCAGTTGAGAACTTGTTAATAGAATATGAGAGGGTTGTAGTAAAATTATGATAGAGGTCTTCTATGTTGTCTATATTAGATAAATGAAGCAAATTAGTTTTTAATTCATTTAGAAAGAGATCATTTTTATTTCTATCAAATATTAAGTTCTTTTGGCTATAAGTATTATTTTCAATGGGAACTCTATGCATGACAAAATTGAGAGTTATAAGTAAAGGCCTATGATCAGAGTCAAGTTCGTGGTCGTTTAAGATGTCAAAATTTATTGTTTCGTTGTATAATGGGAGATCGGAAATAACGTAGTCTACCACGCTGCTACCAAGTCCATGGATGCAGGTCATCTTGCTAGAATTGGGCCACTTCTTTAGACCGTTGCAAATTATGAGATCTTGAGCACTACAGAGCTTGACTAGCTCCGACCCAAACAAATTTTCCCCGAGATCTTCAGAGTTCCTTTTGTACCTGCTAGCCAGAGTAGCGTCTTCATCTAACCAAAGAGGATTAGGGTTGGAATGATTGCTTAGAATAATAGCTTGGTTGTTTGAAGTTCGAGCATTAAAGTCACCTATTAAAAGGATATTACCGTCATTCCTTAGGCTAGAAATATCATTCTCTAAACCATTGTAAGGGTTAGTTTTATCTAGATTCTTCTTCTTATAGAAGTTAGAATTAATGGGGGGAAAATAACATATTGCTATGTAGGACTTTTTATTATTAATGTCTTTGATCTCTAGCCAACTATATTGGTTGTGAGGGTCGTTTTTATAAATCCTAACATGGGGGGAGATGTTCTTCTTAATGTAACAAGCTATTCCCCCAATGCCTCTACGGGAGGATCGCTTGTTCCAAGTAGACCATAGCGTAAAGCCATCTATGTTAGGGACCTTAGATTCTTCGTGCTCCCAAGTTTCAACAAGCAAAATAATATCAACATCATTTGAAATCCAACTTAGCTTGGGGCCTTTGTTCCATGGGAAGCCCCGACAATTCCAAGAAAGGATCCGGAGCTTGAATAGTTCTGATTTGGCTTACATTAATTTAAATATGTGTGATGCTGTATATAGGTTTAGTTATTTTTGTTAAAGACCCTCAGCTAGTTCAACATATTTTCCCCACAATAAAGGAAAAGAAAAATACTCTATGTAATACTAATACCAGCTCTAACCAAATTATATGTTTCTTTTTCTCTTGCACAATTATAAGAGCTCATTGAAACCCAAAAGCCTTGCTTGCTTGCTTATCAGAGCACGTAACAAAAACTTGGGAAACTCAGTTATTAACATTGTCTACTCATCTTGCAAGGTGAAGACATGTTTTCCTTCAGAATAGTTGCTCCCAAACACAGCGTCTGCTAATATATCTTCTGTTAGATTCCGGAACGCTTTGCAGACCGCTATCTCATTCTCACCTAATTCAATTCTCTCATTTCATTTGTCCAGCATAGCTGATGTGCTTCCAATAAAAATTGGAACCATGCCCTGTGATGTCCATCCCACTTCATAATTATCAGTGCAATAAAAAACACATATATCAAAAAACAATCTGTCAAGATTTAGATGCTGATAGGATGCTATAGATTTTATCAATGTGAAATCACTTCAATGATCACTTGTACAGAAAAACAAAGAAAAAAAATATGAAATTTTGTCACTTCAGGTAAAGTTCTCAATCACGTAGTATTGTTTAGCTCTCGTCATTTAACAATGAAAATAGGAGCATTGTTTATTTTTCATCTTTTGACAATGAAAATAGGAAAAAGAAAAATTAGAGATCCCAATGAATGTGTGTACTCTTTTGCAAGAAAGGAGAAGTGGAAAATGCATTGGGTATAGAATCACTCAATATAGCATCAAGATTCAAATAGTACATGCAAAGGCACTTAATAAAACATGGAAATTAAAATATTGTATCCAGCTGGTTAAGTTTTCCAATTATATTAACTATTTGTTAAAACTACAAAACAAAATATGACCAAGTAGAGACAACCCTGGAAGCCAAGGTGGAGAAATTATGATGCCATTATTTTGGGATTTGAACAATTATAAGGCACAAGACTACTGGATATGAATTAGTGAAAAGCATCAAGCTGTAATTTATTTCTTTAAGTTCCTGCACTGTGATTTCCAACCGTTGTAATTGCTTTTGAGTTGTTACCAAAGTTTATGTTATCTTCTCTTTGATATCCTCAGGTGTATTTACCCGTAGTAGAAGGTTCTGAATTTGATTTGCCAAGGATCCAACCTCGGAGTTGAGGTTTGTCTTTTCCTGTTCTAAAGAGTGATTGATATTTTAGACCTCAAAAAAAGCATAAAAGAGGTTTTATATTTATATATATGTTGGATAACTTGCTAAGATTGAAAGTTCAGTTCTGATATCCTTGCATATTGTTTGACCAGATCAGTTGAAAATGGGCAAGCGAAGCAAATGGCAATATATGATGGATCTTGAGGTGCAAGACCTCAAAGGCAAAATGACGTTCTCTAGTAAAGACTTGGTTTGGACGGAAATATGATGTAATCCCATTACGACGAATTGCTGACTTTATCAAAGGAGAGGAAGAAAATCCTATTGCTCCATGTAAATTCATACGAAAAACAAAAAAAGAACAAAAACAAAGAGCTACCATTGCATTGCAATATGAGATGTGAGTATTTAAAATATGTATTATTTAGATATTTTGAAACCACGGTTATCTTTCCTTGTATGTACTAACAATTTAAATTTTTGGTGTAGTTATCATTGTTCATTTGGCCCAGAGGACAAAAGAGGAATTCTTCCGGCTAAACGAAAGACCTCAATTGTGCAGAAGAGGGGTTGCTAATGCCAGTTTATTGTGAAAGTTATGCATGAAATTCTTGATAGAGCAATATTAACTTTCAATATGTATGAACATGAAGATGGGGAAGGTTGGGCTTGTCATGGTCAATGTGACACTTCAGGTGAGACCAGGACCTTGCATAGGCCAAAGCTTTCAAGGGACGTTGTTGCATATGTAGAGAGTTGTTTCTTTTTGGGAGTGCCTATTGATGTAGTGTATAGAACCCACATTAAGAGACATGTTGACATCGATGTGGCAACTCAAGATAGATATTTCTTCTTATGCAGGAAAGATATTGTAAACATCTATAATAGGTTGGTGAAGGGAAATTGTCAACTTCACAAAAAGGATGAAATGCGTGTAAACCTTTGGTATCAAAGGCATCGGGAAGATTTTTTCTTTTACCAAAAGCCCAATGGTGTGGAGGTCCCTTTTATAATAGGGATTCAAACAAAGTGGATGTTGGAGACAATGGTCAAGCTATCGCACAATAGCTTAATAGCCATGGATTAAACATTTAACAGAAATAAATACGAGGTAAGTCAGATGCCAATGATTGATTGAATACATTTATTTAAGTTGTATACATTTAGAATGATTAATAACTTGTATTTGACTTTATGTAATGTTGAATATGACAGTATTAGTTGTATACACATGTGGCATTTGATGAACAACAAAGTGGGGTGCCTGTTGCATGGGTCGTGGCATCACGAAACACATCAGATGATATTGCAATGTGGCAGCTCATGCATGAGCATTTCCAAGCCCGTCCTGATTGGAAATTCAATGCTT
The DNA here is from genome assembly GCA_031772625.1 of Pinus tabuliformis. Lineage (NCBI taxonomy): Eukaryota > Viridiplantae > Streptophyta > Pinopsida > Pinales > Pinaceae > Pinus > Pinus tabuliformis. The sequence goes on from CM062818.1 coordinate 551,225,038, forward strand.
TCATGGTTGATGATGCACTGGCTAAAGTCAGTGCCTTCATGTAACTTTAACATTGTCATGATATAACCAAACTTGCATTTTTTCTAAAAATATCACACTAAAATGCATTGAATATGGTAGGAGGATCACAGGTTGTGATGTGATCTTATGCATTTTGCATGTACGGAGGGCTTGGTTAAAAAATGTCAATCGGTTGGCCACTAGTTCCATAAAGCCAATGAGATGTTCAGTGAGTTAGGTTTCATCATGAAATACACTCTCAATTATGAAGTGGAAGATGCAATCAATAAATTTTTTATAAAATTTGCAGATGAAGAGAAGTTCTTAGACTATTTCAACAATAATTAGGTCACTGGAGATAAGATTCGTAAGTAAACATTTTTTTCATATTATATGCATTTTTTTCTTCTATAAAGGTGATATAGTGAGACTGACATCATTCTATTTGCAATTAGGTATGTGGGTGAAAGGTTGTCAGGAGTTTCCTCATGCAAATCAGGAGACCAGTAATGCTATTGAGTCATACCATTGTTACCTAAAAACAACATTTCTATCTGATAGAAGGAAAAAATGTGCCCGGAGGATGGATTGGTTATTGCATATGCTACTAACTAGTTGAACCTTGTTATCGATTCAAGGAAATCTTAAAATAAGAAGGATTTCTAAACAACTACATGAGAGAAAAGTAGCTAGAATCATCAATGGAATGAGCAAGAAAGATTTTGGATACAGATTGTTGTCCTCATGAGAGCATAACCCATGCTTATTGGGTGACAAGTCAGACAGATCAAGGTAAAAAATACCTTGTCACCTAGTATCATACAGATTTTATAATGTGTGATCCATGGTCTATCCGTGGAAACATTTGCAAGCATGCCATAAAGGTTAATTGGTTGTATTTCCACTTGGATAATTCAAATCCATTGCTTCATCAGCATGCAGAGGATAACATATGCAATGACCCACCTGAGATCAATATAGAGCCTCAAAACCATGATGTAGATGTCGATGCTACTATTATGGCCGCAAATATTGTTGATGCAGATGTCGAGGCACTTCATGTGGAAAGGGAGGAGTTGTTTAGCTATACACATCTCATTTTAGATAACCCTCCTACTACTTTGACGAAGACAATCCAATTGACTGGTATGCTTAAAAAAATGTTGGATGAAGCCAATAATTTGCACGTTACTGATTTTGACTTCACACCTGGATTGGGTTCTCTTGGTCCATCTTTGAAGAGAAAGAAGAATTTCCTTAGCCCCACAAATAAAAGAAGAAGCAATAGAAAAAACAATGGTTTGGAAATTTATTTAAATGTTGATCCATCAGAATATGAACCATTTGAGTTTCGATACCTCAATAAGCGAGGACGTCATCGATCAAATAATGCCCTATCTATGGTTCTAGGTTAGTTTCATGTGTTGAATAGAGTCATGGTTTTAGATTTAAGTATTTAATCATCACCATTCTTTAACATGTGGTATGTTTATTTTTATAGCAATGCAACAATCCCCAACCATGGCGATAACCCAAGACCAAAGGGAGATGCAAGACCATCCAACCTTAACTGCCATGCTAGGTACATTTGACACTCTTTCATTGTGTGTGCACATATACCTTGATGCTCTAGCAAATTTCTTTGCGATAATGTTTGACACTTTTCTAGGTAACTATAGAATAAGTGGAGAAGCATCATCTTCTACCATGACTGATCATCTATGGAAGGACTTCAACTCTAGTGGGAATCAATGAGGTATGCACAAAGAATAGAATAAAGTTATGGTTAGATGGTCAAAGGCCAATGAGGTTTGAACCTTATCATTGCGTTTTTTGTTGTTGGATTTTTGATTCCTTGCCTCTAGTCAGAGATCTCGTTGGATTTTCATGACTTCATCAAGCTGATTTTGCCTTCATGGAATAGTATATGATAGCGTAGTAGATTGTTATGTTATTTTGAACATGCCCTCTTCATGATTTGTTGATGTTCACTGAACAATGTTCTGTCCTTTTATGCTTGTGATAAAGTGTTAACTGTCCTATTGCCCAAATCAACATCGGTTGTTATCTTTTAGTTGTGTGTTCGGTGAAAGTGTTTATTTTGATCTTGTGTGGTCGTGTATATATGCGTTTTGATGTTCCTGGTCACATATAGTTTATGGTATGCTAGGATAATGATGGTGTTGATTAATTTTCAAAATTTTAACGTGGATGCTCTTTTTTTTTTCAGGTTGTTCTACAGTTCTACCTCCAACTAGGATTGTCCATGCATTGAACCTCAATGTGGAAGACATAAATTCTCATCCAAGCACACAATGTGGTCTTTCTCCAAGCATGCAATTCTCATCCAAGCACACAATGTTTATCTATACAAATATTTTTTGTTGTAAAACACATCATGGAAGTGATGGTCATGGTTGAAGGCTTGTATTTTATCTAGTCCATGGTTTTCCAACTTCCAGTTGTACAGCAAGTGATAAAGTTGTGATAGATTAATTTACCTTTTGTATAAGCATCATTACATGAAATGATGCTCTAGAAGCACGAGGGAAGTATTATTCAATACTGTGGAAGTTTCCACGGTCTTGAGGAAATAGTTCTAGCATTTTGTAATAAATTGAATATAATGAAATCCATTGCAGTGAATTTCTTGCTAGCAATCTATTATATCTCCAAACTTTTGATGTTTAGCTCCACTCCATTTTGGTATCTTCCTTTTATGTCAGTAAAGCAGATCTGTTGCAATCGCTGTACTTATCATTCCAATGGTAACCCATTTAAATTATTAATTAACCAATTTAAGCTAATAAGGAAGATCCTTGCAAGTGTCCACTCTATTCCATCTATGTTCCCGGAACATGCCAATGAAAACACTGATTCATTTTTTGAAATCTGCTCCCTTCACCATATTTCCGTTGTTGATCAAATGGCTTTATGATGCATATAGTAATGACAGTATTCCTATACCCACTTGCCCCTGATAGTGGAAAGGGCTTAGGCATTTTCTATGAACTACAAAATCCCATGTTACATTACACTTTATAAATGTTCCAAGAATTTTTGTCCTTGCTCATTTCCCTTAACAAAATTTATAAAATTTGACAGCATTTAAAAATATTGATGGGGTTCAATTATTTGAAACAGAGTTTTAGGTTCTAGAATTCCACAGAAGGTATATTTAATGAGCTTTTTTCATCATTTTTTTTATATTCTGGAGTACCCAAAAGTGTGACATTTATGTTGGATTCACTCTGAATCCAAATGAATCCATATTCCCCAGAATAATGAGTCTTGGGGAAATCATAGACATCTCTACATTGTCATGAATTTGACATGGCTTAAGACTAGAAATGGCATTGGTTCTAACATAATTTATAAACTTTGCCATGCCCACAGTGCACAAAAGACAAGTAGAATCCCCAAATATATGGATCCTATGATCTAATCACTACCAGATTGTAAAACTCTTAGCCACTTCATAAAAGCAGAGTCTAACTGTTCTATGCTTTTACCCTTTTATAGGAATATTTTCTGGTCATTTACAGTTTGCTAGTTGTAGGATCCAAATACAAATCCATCATACTAAAACCATCTTTTAAGCTGCAATATGTATAGAAAATTTAGATTTAGCGTAATACAAAAAGAAATTCATGGAGAAAATGATAATGGTATTTAATTATTCATGTCCATTTTCAAGACTCAAAACTAAAACTACATTCCTGGAATATCCATGAGGGAAGCGGACAGGTCCTGTTCAACATAATGATTAAGCTATTAATTCTTTCAATGAGTTCAGATGTCAACCAAAATTTGTTTAAAGATTTTGGAACAACTCTTGTTGCTCAAGAAGCTAACCATCACTGTTAGACCATTTGTAAACAATGGGTATCTCAACCAGCCTATGAGGATGCTCTTCTAGAACCATGTCTTCATGGATAGGTAGCAGCTACAAAAGTAGCAATCAACTCAGAAATTGACCAAATTTAATGTTTTTTCACATGCATTGGTGTACACTGACTGCTGACCTTATATGGCTTCTTTTTCAATTTTAAGCAAGAATGGGGTGAATGTTAATATGCTTTGGACAATCTCCTTGGAAAGCATAGAATTATTGTTCAATATAGGAGTAGATCTTATCAAAAGCACAATAAAATATTAAATGTTGAACAAGTGTCTGCAATAATATGAGCTGACAAGTTATTGTGTCGTTTTGGATACAAAGTCACTACTGGATTTGAAGGAATGAGTTATTCATGAGAAAACAACCTTATTTATATGCCACAAATGCTTTAATGATGATTGGTCCCTGTTCAACATAATGATTAAGCTATTAATTATTTCAATGAGTTCAAATGTCAACCAAAATTTGTTTAGAGATTCTGGAACAGCTCTTGTTGCTCAAGAAGCTAACCATCTCTGTTAGACCATTTGTAAACAAGGGGTATCTCAACCAGCCTATGAGGATGCTCTTCTAGAACCATTTCTTCATGGATAGGCAACAACTACAAAAGTAGCAATCAACTCAAAAATCGACCAAATTTAATGCTTTTTCACATGCATTGGTGTACACTGACTGCCGACCTTATATGGCTTCTTTTTCAATTTTAAGCAAGAATGGGGTGAATGTTAATATGCTTTGGACAATCTCCTTGGAAAGCATAGAATTATTGTTCAATATAGGAGTAGATCTTATCAAAAGCACAATAAAGTATTAAATGTTGAACAAGTGTCTGCAATAATATGAGCTGACAAGTTATTGTGTCGTTTTGGATACAAAGTCACTACTGGATTTGAAGGACTGAGTTATTCATGAGAAAAAAACCTTATTTATATGCCACAAATGCTTTAATGATGATTGGTCCCCGTTCAACATAATGATTAAGCTGTTAATTATTTCAATGAGTTCAAATGTCAACCAAAATTTGTTTAGAGATTCTGGAACAACTCTTGTTGCTCAAGCAACTAACCATCTCTATTAGACCATTTGTAAACAAGGGGTATCTCAACTAGCCTATGAGGATGCTCTTCTAGAACCATGTCTTCATGGATAGGTAGCAGCTACAAAAGTAGCAATCAACTCAGAAATCGACCAAATTTAATGCTTTTTCACATGCATTGGTGTACACTGACTGCCAACCTTATATGGCTTCTTTTTCAATTTTAAGCAAGAATGGGGTGAATGTTAATATGCTTTGGACAGTCTCCTTGGAAAGCATAGAATTATTGTTCAATATAGGAGTAGATCTTATCAAAAGCACAATAAAATATTAAATGTTGAACAAGTGTCTGCAATAATATGAGCTGACAAGTTAATCTACCGTTTTGGATACAAAGTCACTACTAGATTTGAAGGAATGAGTTATTCGTGAGAAAACAACCTTATTTATATGCCACAAATGCTTTAATGATGATTGGTCCCTGTTCAACATAATGATTAAGCTATTAATTATTTCAATGAGTTCAGATGTCAACCAAAATTCGTTTAGGGATTCTGGAACAGCTCTTGTTGCTCAAGAAGCTATCCATCTCTGTTAGACCATTTGTAAACAAGGGGTATCTCAACCAGCCTATGAGGATGCTCTTCTAGAACCATGTCTTCATGGATAGGCAGCAGCTACAAAAGTAGAAATCAACTCAGAAATCGACCAAATTTAATGCTTTTTCACATGCATTGGTGTACACTGACTGCCAACCTTATATGGCTTCTTTTTCAATTTTAAGCAAGAATAGGGTGAATGTTAATATGCTTTGGATAGTCTCCTTGGAAAGCATAGAATTATTGTTCAATATAGGAGTAGATCTTATCAAAATCACAATACAATATTAAATGTTAAACAAGTTTCTACAATAATATGAGCTGACAAGTTATTGTGTCATTCTGGATACAAAGTCACTACTGGATTTGAAGGAATGAGTTATTCATAAGAAAACAACCTTTTTTATACGCCACAAATGCTTGAATGATGATTGGTTGGATTGTCTAAGGCATGTTCCTATTTGAGAAATGAATCCAGGTTGGTATTTGATATTTGTTATTTATGATAATAGAATTATTGAGCAGCAAGTTCTCGATCAAACCCACTTCTAGAGGCATTCTGCAATAGAAAGATAGTTCATATTTTTAACTCATGTTGCTTGGGAAAATTTGCAGATGTCTTCCAAGAACTACCTCACGGACTGCCACCAATTCGAGGAAAGTTCTACTAGTAGATGAGGTAACACAAGAAGACGAGATGTCCTACAACACCCATCACTACGATTGCTTTTGGGGGCAAAGCAATTCAAATTGGGGGGACTGTTACAAAATTTGAGGATGATCAGCTTCGGCATTAGTTATTGGTATTCATTACTCAAAAGAAAAAAATATCAGTCTAATGATGGGAATCAATGGAAAAGGAAGTTAGGAAATCTAACAAGGCTAATTAGCTTAATTATGTCAATCAGTATAGAGAAAAGTGGGAGTTTACAAAAATGGCTAGTCAGTTAGTGTCAGTAGTCTAATTTTAAAAATTGGGAGTTTTCATTAGGAGTAGCTTTTTAGGCATTATAATGGCAGGCTTTATGGGAAAAATGCTATTGTAAGTAGTCTAGAATTGTTGCAAAGCTGCAGAAAAAACTTGATTTGATGGCTACTGAAAGTGGATTAATAGCCCAGAAAAATACAAAGCTTAGCAATGATGTAGGCTCATTGAATTCTCAATTGAATTAATTGGAAACCAACTTGAATGAATCCAAGAGAGAGACTTAGGAATTACTCAAGAAACTTTAAGATAATCAATAGTTGTGGGATGAGGAAAATAATATTTTGGAAGGCAATCTTGCAGCGCTGCAAACACACCTGGAGTTGATGGTTAGTGAGAGGGGATCCATGGGCGAAAAGAATATTGATTTAAGCAATGAAGTGGAGTTCTTGAAGGCCCATGTGAGTGAATATAAAACTACACTAGTTTGCATGCACTCAACAAGCATACCAAGACTGTTTTTCCAATTAGTAAGGATAGGTCAAGAGAGATTCTTGACCTAATACATTCAAATGTGGATAGACTTATGACTTCATTATTAGGCAACACCTATTATGTTTTATTTATTGAGGATTCCTCATGGAATATTGAAGGATAACACACTAGAAGAAGCATTTACAAATGTGATTGTAAATATCACATTTCTGTGTCATTAGTTGTCCTATATATATTTGTATTTATGAGGAGAAAAGAACTAAGGTGGAATCCTTCAATTTGAAGAGTACAACAAGACTTCTTAGGATTACAAAATTCACATTTTGTCTTTAGATAAAGATAGTTGTAACTCAGATGTCAAGTTTGATGAGGATGTTGGGTCCTGTAAGTCTCAAAACCCTCCAACAAAGATTGAGGAGGTTGAAAAACTTGTGACCCAAATTCTAATCCTCAGATTCATGAGAAATTGAAGTAAGATCAATGAGATTTTGGTGCATGTATAAAGAGCATTTTGCCTTCCACTTTAGTAAGAAGGCCTAAATGGTTTACCTAGATAGTACGGGAAGCATAAGGATAAGTAGGAGAGCCTAAGATTTCTTTTGAAATTAGTCATCCTACTAAGAAGTTTCCTAATTCTGGTGCTTGGTATCTTCCATTATTAATGTAGAGCCTTTTAGTTTTGAGGCGGTAGCAGGTGAGAGAGTATGGTAGGATACCATGGCAGAGGACTACAAATTCATCCTAAAGAATGATGTCTGTTAGATGGTATTGAGACTAGTAGAGAAGCCAATGATTGATTCCAAGTGGTGATTGACTACACTAAACCTAACCCTAGGTCCCTGCTAATTCTATTTAAAGAGGTCCCCACCCTCCATTTCACTCATACAATTCATTGAGCAATTTGGAATTTTTGAGTTGAGCCTTGGGTTGATTTGGAGTGTTTTTTGAACTCTTGAAGAGTTGTTTTGAAGAATTTGTTGGGCTGATTTGGAGAGTTTTTGAGCTAAGTTTCTTGGGCTGATTTGGACTTGATTGTAGGGTTTATTTTAGAATTTCCTGGGCTAGTTTGGAGGTGATTCAAGGGTTGATTTTCATAATTTCTTGGACTGTTATGAAGATGTTTTTCTTGTTGTTAGGAGGTGTTAGTTGCTATATAGTCATGTTGAAGATGTAGATGATGAGAATTCAGATGATTCTCTCCTATGATTAGATTGTAGAGTCTAGAGTATATACTATATTTAATATTTATTAATTAATACTATTTTTATTTTTGGACTCTAGAGGCCATTCAAAGCCTCTTTGTTGTTGTATTCTGGTTCAGATTGGATTGCACTTAGTGTTATATTGGTTATATGCACCCTTGCTATATACTTGAAAAACTTTGCATATTTGTATATAATGGTTTGGATTCACATGGATTCACATGGATGCTTATTAGATGCTACCATCATTAAATCATTATTACATGCATTCATGTAAGGAGGAGAGCTTCACAATTTTGTCTCTTCCCACTGTAATTAAAAATATCATATGTAGAATTTGATTGGGATTGTAAATAGAATATAGAGGGTGTGCACAACGCTAGGAGACTACAATGATAGGATATTTTTTATCAGTGCCCTTCCCACACTCTACAATTTTGAGACCGATATGAAATGATGAACCTTTATTTGCTGATGAAGAAACCTTTACTCTATCTTTTAAGCAATGTGTGACCATGAGGCCCTGTTGTAGGATGACGGGATACCCTTCCTAATTCTTCTCCTGCTGTAAGAGGTTCATACTTGCTGAAATAGGAATTCATGTAACAGATGATGAATTTCTCCACTGTTGGACTGCTCTTACATTACAAGTATTCAATGATTGTTTTGAAGAGAGTTCCACTAAGTATTGATTTAAAGTCTACTTCTCATACTTAACAGAACTTCTTTAGGTGACATGACACATATGTAATCTTTATCAATCTAGTGGTAGGCTTGGCTGGGACTTCAAGTATGCATATAAGCCACCTACAGTTAATCCAATTCCATGCATATTCTGGAAGAATTTGGCAATTTGAGCACTGATTCAAGTGTTGTTCTTCAACTTTGACCAAGTCCACAGAAATTATATGACTCAAACAAACCTCAATATTTCCATATCCAAATAGGAGCTAGTTGCCTATAGTAAGGCCTTGAATGCGCTACAAAACTAGAACAGCCCCTAGGAGACTACAATGATAGGATATTTTTTATCAGTGCCCTTCCCACACTCTACAATTTTGAGGCTGATATGAAATGATGAACCATTTGCTGATGAAGAAACCTTTACTCTATCCTTTAAGCAACGTGTGACCATGAGGCCCTGCTGTAGGATGAAGAGATACCCTTCCTAATTCTTCTCCTGCTGTAAGAGGTTCATACTTGCTGAAATAGGAATTCATGTAACAAATGATGAATTTCTCCACTGTTGGACTGCTCTTACATTACAAGTATTCAATGATTGTTTTGAAGAGAGTTCCACTGAGTATTGATTTAAAGTCTACTTCTCATACTTAACAGAACTTCTTTAGGTGACATGACACATATGTAATCTTTATCAATCTAGTGGTAGGCTTGGCTGGGACTTCAAGTATGCGTATAAGCCACCTACAGTTAATCCAATTCCATGCATATTCTGGAAGAATTTGGCAATTTGAGCACTGATTCAAGTGTTGTTCTTCAACTTTGACCAAGTCCACAGAAATTATACGACTCAAACAAACCTCAATATTGCCAGATCCAAATAGGAGCTAGTTGCCTATAGGAAGGCCTTGAATGCCCTACAAAACTAGAACAGTCCCTAGGAGACTACAATGATAGGATATTTTTTATCAGTGCCCTTCCCACACTCTACAATTCAATTTCTTGCAAAACTCAGATCCTGGTCTAGTCTCAAATTTGGCTGTGTCTATCCATATTGATTCAGATATCATTTTTGGACTATTTTTTCTTATTCCATCATACAAAACCCCATAAATCTCATGAATGCATATAAAGGTAAGGTAAAATTTGATCTGTTGTCAATATTCTTTTTCTGAGGAGAATCTAGAAGTATACATTAAAAAAAGACAAAAAAAAGTGTGAGATGCAATTCTAAACTTTGTTAAAGCAGGCCATGATACTATGGTCACCCTTTCATAGATATTCTAGTTTTTATCTAAGAATCCCTTTGTAGAGGAAAAACTAGTGCAAGATTTGGAGGAAGTGGAGTGGTCACATGGGGGATTTAGCATAGTAGACCATCATGATGGATGTGATTTCTTGGAGAAATATTGACATTTCCTAACTTATGAAACACCGAGCATAAGCAAGATTTGCTTTGATTTAAAAAGACTATGTCCTTACTATCATGATAAATCCACAAGCACAAGATCCAAAATACAGAGAAGTCAAGCCAAAATAGAGTTGTGATCTGGGAAAACTATTGGGATGAAATCTAAGGCGGAGATGGGCAGAGTGACTGGGTGATTGATAAATAATAGTGTTATTAAGAATAAATTCCTTATAAACATAGTAAACAAACCTTTCATCATTGATCAACAACCAATGAACAAATCACATAGCATATCAACATCTCTCTAGAAACAAAGATCTGATAAAGTGTTTGGAAGGATCAGACAACACCATAATGTATTATGATAGTCACAAAACCATGAACCAATTACTTTTCTCAAAAAACATTTGTCCATGTATATGGAATATATTACATTTGTCCATCAATTTGTCTCCCATAAAAAAAAAAATGTAATCGTTGCATGTTCGGGAAAAATAAAACATTAACAAGTTCTTCTTTAGTGAAAGAACCATGCTATGATAGACCCAAGAAAAATGATAACAACAACCCATTCATACAATGGGGATCTATATTGATGGTGATCAATGATTTCTGTTGCAGTGGATGGTGATCCTTTTTTATATTTGACATCTACATATGTGCTTAAAAATGCTCTAGACATTATATCAGTGGACATCTTTTCAATATCTGCAGAGCGATTGATGATAAAATGTTGAAATTGGCAACTCCAATTTATTGCTTCCTTATGAAGAGGTTATAAATTGTCCTTCCGAACCAGATAGATGCCTTTCATCTGATTACATTTCAACTTCGAGTTGGTGAAGACTTCAATATCATTGACATCATGTTGTTTTGCCTCTTTTAGCCCTTCAACAAGGGCAATGTAATATGCCTCATTGTTTGTCATCATTCCAAGCACTTCTCTCTTTCCATGAAATAAATGATTTGTTGCCATATTGTAAAGGACGAATTTAACAACTGCTCGACCTGGATTTGGAAAGCAGGACACTTCAATGCATAAACGCCACTTTTGCACCATTTTTTACACTTCAAAAACCTAAAAAATAAGATAACAATAAATTCATGTTAAACAAGTAGAAAATTATCTATTTCTTAATACTCAACATGTTTTTCAATCATATATAATTCAAAAAAGTAGATAATTTTTTTCACAAATTCAATGTAAGACTAACTAACAAATTTTGTTGGAGTATCATAACCAAATTGAATGCTTTCGATAGTGTTATATATAAGCATCCCTATGATTGTTACAATGTCATATTTCCTACTAGTAGTTATAAGGTGGAGCTAGAAATTCAATTTCAGAGCTTGCAAGAATAATTTTCAAAATAGTAAGGTTTCTTAAGTGCACCAGTCTTAAAAATATTATGCATGCTCAAAAAGATAAATTAGTGCGATATATGTTGTCAGATGACGTTATGGGGTATATAGTTCAATTTAAGATAACCTCACGACACCTTTTGATTATTTGAGTAGTTTCTCTAATTTACAATTCTTTCTTTGCAACATTCTAACTAAAATTGAAATTAATGTTTGAGAAAAATGGGAGAGTCCTAAAAAAGTACATAAATTGGTTGCACCATAATGTATCCTAGCAATAGGTTACCATGAGTACCTTTGCTTGCGTGGTGGTAGTGATTTGAGAACTAGAGAATGGAAAAGTGAGGAGCTGTCTGCTCCTACCAAAGTCTAGAAAATGAATTTGTCTAGCTTTTTTACTGCTGCTCCAAATAAGCATATATAGAAGAAACCCCTTGCTTGTTCAAGTGAGGAAAGGCCCAAACAGTGATAAAAGGGGGTGACATTTTCCCTATTTAGGTATATTAGATCACGCCGTATGTTATATTTTTCTTGTAGACAATTTATAGAGGTGATTCCCAAATTATGAGCCACCCATATACATTCAAGGTACACTTTTATGCACAAATCAGCCCTAAAAACCCTAGTGGTTTCCCTAGCAATCTAGGAGAGAGAAAGAGAGATAAAATTAAGTTTTATGGTCATCAACACACTCTTAGACCATTAGACCAACACCTTATCCTAGTAGGGTTCAATGGAGTCTTTTTGGCACAAATTCAAAGGAAAGATATTGATGGAGTAAGAGGGGTACCTCAGGCATCCACTTCTAAAACCATAGCTATTACTCCTATGAGGGGAGAAATTAGATATAGGGTCTGCACATTAAGATTTTCCCTATAGGCCACAAAAGGGACAATTTTACATGCAATGTTGAAGCAAAATTTCAGCAATGATAAAACATTAGTCATGGAACAATTGAAGCCCTACTTTGAACATAAAACATACAAAATATCGATAATAAGACAATAAACTTACAAAATTATCAACAAAAGGCACTTATTTTAATCCTAGTACAATTTCTCTGTGCAAGTTGCACCAAAAAAGATCACATTTTTCCAATGTAGTGAAAAAGACTAGCTCGCACTCTCTTAGATAGGAATATAATTCAATGTGTGATGATGACATAAAGAAATGAAGGGAGGCTCTATTTATACCCATTTTTACAATAATTAGACTAAGAATCCCTATTGACAAGCTTACTTTAAGTTTTCCACAAGAAATAGGTTACAAGCCAAACTCATTGCTCAAAAACATAACAAAAGTGCCATAAATGCTCAGCTAGTTTATATAACTGCAAATAGTGACAATAAAGCTGCAGACTTCTATAAAGCCATACAAAAAAACCTGTAACAGATTTACATTTGATTTGAATTTTTGTAGAAACTACACATACAACTATAAAGCTTCTGCAAGGTTGTTTAAAAGCAATGAAGCTTTAGAAAGTTAGGGTGAACTTAGTATAAAAAGAGGATGTGGTTTATAGAGTTTATACATTGAACAACTTTTCAAACTCATGACCTGCAAGCTCTTCACCTTTTCAAACTTAGTAATCTGCAAGCTCTTCACATTTTCCCAGAGTACTGCTGAGAACCCTTATTTACATGGACAAACTGATAAAAACAGTGATAAAACCTAGCTGGTGATCCCTATGATATAACCCTCGATGGCCCTTCAACGTATGATGTCTTATTGGACCTGTTCTCTGTTCCTACGAGCAGTGTTAGGATGTAACTACCTGACGAAGTACTTGGAAGTTTGGTACTATCTCCAACATCTACTAAATCAAGTGAAAGCTCGGAAAATTCTGCAAAAGGCCCTCTCGCTGAACAGATTTTCGATGACACATGCATTTTGGCTTCCCTCCCACTGCGCCACCCCCATCCCAAGCACAGTTTAAAGAAATACAATTGGCAAAAGAAATACTGTAAAGAAAAAATATTGCCAGTACTAATTTTTTAAAGCAGAGCAACACATAAATATTCATAATTAATTGACAAAATATGTCCGCCAGGCTGTGGTCTAGTCACAAATTTGTAATGATGACCCAGGTTCAAATATCAAGTTTGGAGGGCATGCCCCTGTCTGGTTTTATTTCAAGACTAGTTGGAGGAAGGGCTTGACAGACCATCGACACGACATAGTCACAGTAAACAGTAAACATTTCCAAGCCCTGTTGCCCCTTCAGTTGCATGGCAGCATGCAAGAATGAGATTAAAATCAAACTCTGCTCAACAAAGGATGTTAATTATTGAATAAGAAAAATATTATTCATATTAGGTTCAGTGAATAAGGTTCGTTAGTGTTTTCGTGGTTAATGTTTTTTTTCATGGTCAAACTTTGAGTACCAGTTGTCCCAATTTTGCAATTTTCTACCCATCTTAAATTTTCTTGCCATCCAAAAATATGTTACTTCAGAGACTTGCATATGAAATCAAATTTTCTTAAAAAACCACCCATAAAACCTTTTATCCTCTGTACAAACCTATAGTGGATACAAAATCTTATTATATCACTAGCTCAAGTGATTTACCATCAATCACAAATCCAGGAAACAAAATAGAAACAACTGACAAAGTGTAAAAATTGAACCACTAAACTAGCAAACAAATTCCAAAATGTAAGTTATTGATGTACATACAATCAACAATTCGATGAGAAGATAGGCATGCACATGAAACTTATTCCATATTAGGAAAATGAGAGAAAAATCAATTGTGGGTCATAACATATTTCCTTCTCTAATCAAAGTAGCTGAGATGTTGACTCAGAGCATTGATTCCAAATGAAAAAACAACCCAAAAACATGAATTGTGCCTATCGGACATACCAACCAAACATGTAATGTATAGTAAAACATAAGTAAGGATTCATACATAGCGTTGGAATGGTGAGAATGGGCGACCTGACATGTAAGAGGTTCAGAGTTTGGTTTGGAGACATAATTTGGTCTAGCACCCACCTGACAGCAGACGTGCTATTATTTCCCTTCTTAATAAAGCACGTTTAACACCAAAATCAAGAACATTTGAACTTGGCAGAGGCTCCCAAAACATGAGCTTTAAGTCCTATTTTCAAATCAAACGACTCAAATGTAGAATATGGGATAGGTTGCCATGTTAGCAATCATTAGAGTTATCATGTAAAATGAAATCAACTGTATCAACTTACATTTAGCATATCAAAAGTACATTAAAACTTAAAATAAGTAGGTAGAAAATAGCAGCAAGTTTTGATAAGAGTAGTTAAGAGCATTAGCAGCTTCAAATTAGGAAGTCATGCAAATTAAAAAAGAGAAAATCTCTTAATGGGCTCATAAAACAATTAAAATGCCTCAGCTTCAATAGATAAGAAAACAACAAAACTAAAACTCAATCCAGTGTAAAGCAACTAAAATGCATTGCTAGACAGACTAAATTACAGTAAAGGCTTTATATTGACAGATATTGGCCACTGTTAGCAAAAATTGTAAGCAGCTAGACTATGATCATTGAAAAATTTTCAGCAGACAGTGCAGACCTTCCACCCCC
The DNA here is from genome assembly GCA_031772625.1 of Pinus tabuliformis. Classification (NCBI taxonomy): domain Eukaryota; kingdom Viridiplantae; phylum Streptophyta; class Pinopsida; order Pinales; family Pinaceae; genus Pinus; species Pinus tabuliformis. The sequence continues at coordinate 551,240,216 of CM062818.1, forward strand.
TGGTGAGAATAAGGGTATCTAAGAGTCATAGGTGCCCAAAGCATGGACTTGTGTATGAGCACTGAACTTCACTATCTCAAATTCAAAATCACAAGCATTTTGGCAGATTCTCAACATTGTAATTATAAGATGGGCAGGTGATAACAGAGTGAGGATTCAAGGGTATATGTTTAAGTTGGGCATGATAAAAATAACATCGGAAAATACAGAAAACATTCCAGATCCATAGATCCTGTCGCCCCAAAAAATGTGGGTAAACTGCCAGGGACAAAAAAAAGAACAGATTATATTACGTGTAAAGCTATGAGCAGTCACCACTGTGAATAGGATGGTTAGGATACATCGTCATGAGACCTAATTTTGGTTTTAGAATTGATGATCATATTCACTTCTTCTGTCTCAAACATAGGAGGTGCCATTGTAACCCTCTCATCCACTTCTATGTGTAATGCTTTCTAGGATTTTCATTCTCACAGTTAATTGTAAGCATGGGTGGACATGTATGTTTATGTATTTATGTGAGGCATTCTTCTATGTTCCCACAGAATTTTCTATGTTCAATGTCAGCAAGTGGTATTGGCCTACAAACATCTAGTCTCTAGTAGTTCCACCCTTCCCAGACTCCAAAGGTCAGTGCGGGGATTTTCAATCATATCCCACATTGTCAAAACTAAATAAACAAACCACGAAAATTCACTCCATAAGGTTACAAAGTAACTACTTTAACTAAGAGCATCACAAAATTTCTTACACGTAGCATTTAAGCAATAAAGTTTCTTTATCAAAAGTAGTGTTTAAGCAATAAAATCAATGAGAATCGATCTCAGGTCGCACGGCTAAGGGCAGGAAACGAACCACGGCTTATTACTTGACTGGCCTAATCAGAGAAACCAAAGGCCTGTTACATGAATATCACAATTCATCCCAGGCTAGCCATAACAAGCATGATTCCTCGTGGTCATTCTGGTTCGCATAAATCCAACAATATAAAATTAGTAAAAACCTATCTTTGAGATCTGCGTTTCCAAATTTTGCTAAAATATTGTTTCTGTGAAATGTAAACTGTAATAAGTGGAAAAACCTTTGCAATAGATCATCCTTAAGGCCTTTACATATATTCTTTAATAATCTGGTTTAGCAACGTGACCTGTGTAGGAAAAATGCAGAATTTGATGTATCTGTGAGTGGTGAAAAATGCAGAATCTGGTGTATCTGTGAGTGGTTTAGGCTCTGTCTGGTTGCAAGTTCTGAAGGCGCACGATGGGGGCTCCCGAATCGTCCGGATGGGAGGATCTGTCAGACAGATACCAGTCAGAGTTAATGCAGAAGGGTGGAAGGGTGGTGGAGGAATGCGGAGTTGGCGAAAGTGGGGGTTGGGTGGCGAAGGGAATTCCCGATTGCCGAAGCCGGAAGTTTTTTCAGGCGGCTCCGGAAACTAGGCAATTCCTCTGTCTAGTTAGACTCTATGCATATTGATCATGCTTTGGTGCAAAGAGTTGGTGTTGTGGCTTATTTTAGCTTCCACCAATGTTCCCTACTCTTAGGTTACTCTCCAACTTTGCATTGTGTTGTGGATCTAGTCTTTATTATGGTACTTGTAGTCATTGTCTTGAACCAACTAGTTTGTATTACAAGCAAACCACAAGGGTATCACATTGCATGTTTGGATGTGCTTAAATGTAATGTGTTATATGTGTGTGTGACCATGTGCATCATATATATATATATATATTGGAAAAAGAACATTTCTTATTTTGCATGTGAATGCTTTGGTGCTTTTTTAATTTAGGAGATGTGTGATTCTTTCAGTTTTTAACATGGAGTTAACAAGTGGCATTTAAAAAAATATTAATAAAAAAGAAAATTTCAATATTTACTTTATTTATTTATCTATCTAACTACATATAAAGGGATTGAAAGTGAAAATTTTCTTATTAAACCAAAAGATAAACAACCTATTATGAGAAAGATGAAAGATTCCTTTTATATTCAATGTGGAATTAACACGTAACATTTACAAAAATAGTAATGGAAGATAATATTTGAATGTCCCCATAAATAAATAGTATTTCTATGTCCATCTTAAGTTATATATATATATATGACTTGAAAGTATATATATATATATGTACTTACTTTGAGATGGGTAACCCTCAATGCTTCTAAGTGAAATTAGAAAAAACATATATTAATAACAAAAAAATTTATTTGAATATTCACTTCGAGTATATATATATATATATATATATATATCATTTCTTATTGATCATATATGTACTTTTTACATTCTAGTATGAGAGGTGTGTGTTAGTGTTTAATATATAGTTGAGGAGTGACATTTAAAAGATATATTAATAGCAATTTTCTTTTAAATGTCCACCATAAATAAAATATTTCAATGTTCAAGTTAAGTAAAATATTTCAAAACCAATTTACACACACGTCAAACAACTGAAAATTGGAAATTTCTTATGGATAAAACATTTTAATAGTGAGTTATCAAGAATAACAACTATTTGTAATATATGTATAAAGAGCCAACATAAACCCATTTTAACTTTATGTGGAGATAGATACAATCTCTCAGAGTGAAAATAAATAAATAAATAAAAATAAAAATAAAAATAAATAAATAAATAAAATGAAAAACATGAGGAAATATATGCATCTCTATAAATTTGATCCATCTAAATACATGATAAATATTAAAATAAAATTGCAAATAACAATCTCATAGACACATTTAAATTCAAGTTCACACAAAATGATTTTCATAAATAAAATACAAAAATTTTAAGATAAATGGACAAATATAATATTAATAAGATATAAACTAAGACCATAAAGTTATTGCCATTATATTTTATTTCACTTAAACATTAAAATTATTATTATTAATCATACCATTATAGAAAATTATATATTTAATAAAATCAATTTTCATACAATTATATTTTTCATATAGTAATTTTTAAAATTTATTTGTATTTAAATTTTTATTAATATTTTCCACAACATGTTTTGAGTTTCCTAACTATTTTTTTTAAATATTATTAAATTTTTTATTGTTAAATTTCTCTAATTTTCTTTATATTTCATTTTTATTAGAAAATACTAAATATTAACATTAATTTACTAATGCAATGACTAATGACTTATAGATGTGTTTACTCATTCGAACCAATAAACATAAACATTACTCATAAAAAAATAAATATATTCATTTATTTCCCTTACTTTCCTCCCAACCAACCATTATTCTCACTCTAAATAACTCAAATAATAATTTGATTAAGAATTAAAAAATAACGAGAATATATGTAAAATGTTAAAAAAAATGAAAATATAACGCAGCTACTATGTTTATGACCCTTCATGGACCGTTGATGTGGTCAATTCGTAGAACCCCCTTGTAGCAGCATATAGTCAAAATGAGGTCCGTGTCCCCTCACATGTCACAACCCCCATTCACTTCCTCGTCACCCCATCCCTTCGCCCACTGGCTAACAAAGGCAACGATATCTTATATTTTATAATATAAAAAATAAACTATACAAAACTTCCTCCTTTCAAAATATTTTATAATAAAAAAATAAATCATTAATATTTGGATTATTAGAAATTTTGTATTAATAAATCACTTAATTTATAATAATTTATATTAATAAATAATTAGATTTTAAATAATTAAAATTTAATACTTAATTTTTGTTTATTATAATTTATTAATTTATTTAATAATTAAAGATTAAAACATTATCTATTATTAATAATGAAAGAGTGAAATATATTTATCATTGCTTTTCTTACTCACTCTATATTTTCATTGAATTTGGTTTTCTCACTCACTCTATATTTTTATTGAAATTGGAAACAAAGCTATTGAAATTGGAAACAAAGCATTAGCCATATCTGTTTCATTTTGATGTTATAAAACGAATATTATTTGACATATTAAATCATAGAGTTTTTAATTTAATATTTAAATGTTATATTTTTATTTTTGATATTACAATTAGAAGAGATATTATTGTTTTTACATATTAAATCATAGAGTTTTTAATTTAGCATTTAAATGTTATATTATTATTTTTTATATCACAACTAGAAGAGATGTTGTAATCTCTTGTTTTGTTTATTAAATATTTTAATTTAGTCAAATTACATAATAAAATAAAATGTTTATATTTATCGGTATAATTAATAATTAGGTCAGCTCCCATGATGGCAATTTACCCTAGCTATGGATACAGTTAACTGCGGACGGTTTACCTATGTTATTGCAGACACCATAACCCGCACTCGTTGTCACCCTCCGCTACCTGCTGCCCTCCCTCAGTGCCCTCTGTTCGCTAACCCGTTGGTTACGGTTCCCCGTTTCTGCTGCAACGTGGAAGAGATGGCTTACGAGGTGGTGGATTACTCATCAACCCTAATCCCGACCAACCTATCTTTAGACACTCTAACCCTACGCCGGCCCTAACCGCTCATTGCTCCCCAGCTGTACCTTCTCACTTCGCCTCGTCTCCTGTGGTTACTCTACCTGGGCCGTCTGCATCCACTCTCCCATTTGCAACCCTCTCCATCAACTCCCCGGAGTTAGACTGCCCCCCGCTCTCTCCGGCGACCCTCCACCCTCTCGCTGCTTACTCGCCCCCATCTCCGCCCTTCGAACCCTTGCCCCCGAGCGACCTTCTCCACTCGGTGCACATAGCCATTTCCCTTGGTCCAGATTTTCCCGCGATGTCTGTGCAGCGTCCCTTAGCGTCTGGCTCCCCCCTCACAACTACGGCAGCGGTTTCCTCGGCTCTACCATCCAGGTGTTTCAAAACCCCGGTCATCAAGGTCCGACGCGCAACGCAGCATCTACAGCAAGAGCACCTGAGTCCTACAGACCCTCTCCAAGACCATCCTACAACGCCCAGATTTGGTAAAAGAAAGACAAAGTGTGTGAAGGCCTTTGGGAAGGATTTCACCCTCAAATTTGGGGAAGGATTAAACATGGGAGAGGTCGTAAACACGGCGGGGAAGGTTCTGGTTGATAGGGTTCGAGGCCATGCCTACTCTGCAAAACGTCTCAGCCTCTGGGTAAAGGAAATCTGGGGCAATATCTTCAAAGAACTCCCTGAAGTACAGACCCTGCCCCGAGGCTGGTTTGCACTCCATTTCACACAAGAGGAATACACCAACATGGCTCTCACCCGATACTAGCACATAGAAATGGCCTTGGTCATATTGAAGTGATGGAGCCCGCTCTTCGATCCTGAGAGAGAGCAAATTGGGGCTGGACCATTATGGGTTAGGCTACCCAGCCTCCCTGTGCACTATTGCTCCGAAGATGTATTTGTTCGTATCAGGAACACTCTGGGCACATACTTGGACTATGACAAGTCCTACATTCAATCTAGGAACCGAACATTTGGTCGCATCCTGTTGCACCTTGATACACGAGAAGGTTTGGAGAAAAAATAAGTAATAACCCTGCAATGGCGAAACTTCACAAGGATACAAATTCTGGATTATGAGGGTGTCCCCTTTAGGTGTCGCAAATGTCACAAGGTGGGACACCTATACAAGGAATGTCCATTAGTGCGAAAGGCTCTGGATTCTCTATTGGGTCCTTAAGGCGTGGCGGACAAGAATTCAACATCCATCGCTGAGCAGACTCCACCAGTTGCAGAGACCCCGACCAGGAAGGAACCTCCATCTCACCAGGTACCTACCAGAGTTCCTCGTTCTCCCTCCCCATCGATGACCAGATCACGGGCTGTTGCAGAGGCTGCTCGCACCTCGGGGAACATAATGAGGGTGCTGACAAGCTTTCCAAGGAGGCCACGACACTACCTCAAGGCATGCAGAATGGCGCAGAACAGTACCAATTCTACCATCAACCCTACATCGACAGAGCATATCCAAGGGTGGACATGCCCTAAACTTTTTGGAAACTTTTCAGTGGATGCATAGTATCATTTCATGTATATATTTATGTTTTTACTTTTTCTATGCATACCAGACTTGATGAACACCCTGCGAGGTGAATATGTATAGCTTTTTTGGGAATGGCTTCGGCCATAACTTATATTTTTTGACAGATATCTAGACTTGGCCATGGGCCAACAGTTGTGCATATGCCATGGGCATCTACTATATGTAATTTTTCAAATTAATGAAAGATTGTGATTTTTCCCCGGGAAAAAAGTATAATTAATAATTAAACTAATTAAAATTTATTTTTAATTTCGGATGTACCAAGTTTAGAGAGATCAAATTTTTTGAAGTGTAAATTTAATCATCTCATAACTTAATACTTAATATTACAATAGATCTAAGTTTATAATGCTTCATAAGTATTATAATTTTTTTTTTTTCAAAATATTTTATAACGAAAAAAATAAAAATAAAAATAAAAATTCTATTATTACAAATTTTGTATTAATAAATCACTTGATTTATAATAATTTATATAAATAAATAATGACATTTTAAATAATTAAGATTTAAAACTTAAATTTTGTTTATTATAAGTTAAAACATTATCTATTATTAATAATCAAAGAATGACATAGGTTTATCATTTGTATTCTCACTCACTCTATATTTTCATTTAATATGGAAACAAAGCATTACCTATGTCTATTTTCATTGAATATGGAAATAAAGCATTACCCATGTGAGAGGTAAACGCTGCGCGGCGATAGGGTTTCTTGCCCTGCATCCGTCGTTTGGGTTGTGGCGGTCGGGCCGCCCCTGGTCTGGTAACCCTTTCGCTCTCGTTTCAACATCGTCGACTCACCCTTCTGCAGGTGCTGCTATCTGTTGGGGTTTTTGAGCGAAAAATCGTCTGTGGCGGCGCTTCAATCGGCACCTACCTTTCGGCTCTGCGATACCTGTCTCGGCGGCCCACTGCTCTGATCAGCTGTGTTCCGGGGTCCTCCATCGCACCTATCGGGTGTCTGCGAAGCACCGTATAGGGTTTTTGGCGGTCCTTTTTTCCGGGCGGCTCTTCTGAGCGGTTTTGCTCTGTTTACCTTTGGACTCTTGACAGCGCGGCGGACCGGGGGAGTTTTATTTGGACTTGGGCTTTTCTTGAGCTGCGCCGCGGCACGGGTGAGCGGATTTTGTTGGGTTTTTAGATACTCCCTGTGGGGGCGAGGTGGCTGCCCTAGCCGCCTCTGCCCCCGGTTTCGACCTGTCTCTGCTTTGTTGGGACCCGATGGGTTCCCTTGCTGAGGCTTTGGGTCTTTTTTAGGCTGTTTGCTGGTTATCCTCTGCAGTTTATATGGAGCGTTGAGGGATCTGAGATGTGGAGTCTGTCTCTGCATCGATTCGTGCCGCTTTCATCATGGCTGTACCTGGATATTTTCTTCCAGCTTCTGAGGTTGTATGGGTGGTATCTTCCCTTGGTTTCTTCGGTTTCAGGAGCAGAGTTTGAGGGGGTGGAGGAGGCCTCCATTTCGTGCCTCTCCTCCTATCATGGCGGCCATTTCGATTTTACTGCTCATTACTCAGGAGCTTATGTTTATTTTCTGTTTTTTTTGCATGGGATGGGTTGGGGTATCCTCCTGCTGGGGTTTACACACCCATTTACTTGCTACCCTCTCTGAGGGCTTTTCGGCATACTTCTATTGAAGTTATGCTTTTGTAAGTGGTTTACCCACAATACAGCATATGCTTTCAGCATCTACAACATGTAATTTTCTGACTTAATGAAGATTACGAATTCTCTTTCTTCGGAAAAAAAAAAAAGCATTACCCATGTCTTTTCTTCTTCTTTTTTTCTTTTTATTCTTTTTTTTAACGAAAATAATAAATATTATTTGACCGATTAAATCATAGAGTTTTTAATTTAGAATTTAAATACTATATTATTGCTTTTGATATCACATAAACATTATGAAAGAAATATATTCTAACTATGAGAATGAAAAATTTCTGAGAATTAACTCTTCACACATTACTTAAAAGATCAGTTTTACTTCCACTTAGAAACCACCGACGTGAATACTTTTGAGAAGCTTGTTCGGCCTATCTAAAGTGGGGCAAGGGATTTATGGCTCACTTGACGTTAGGAAAGCAAGGGTCATTAATATTCATTAATAAATCTTATGAAATGAAATGAAATGATATTTTAAGGTCCATGAGAGTAAAAATAGTCTATGAGACCATTAGTTCCCTTTTTTTCGCTCTTTGCAATTCAGTCCTTTTCCAATTCAAATTGATGATGAGCTGAACCAACCTTCCAACAATCCCCTCACTAAAAAGACAATGCCAAGAAACTGATGCTAACATGTTCTCATAACTTTCTCTGATGTCTTTGAATGCATCACATTCCAAAATGAAATGTCTTTCCGATTCCATAGCCCCAGACGTGAAAAATGTACACACCCTTTCTTCCCAAGCTTCTTTAGGCCTTTTCCATCGTCTTGCTTCACACCGTAGTTGACGTGAGTTGGTCCTTAATTAAGCAATAAGAACCTTTGCCCTCCACAAAATGCTAGCTCCAATGAACTCTTTTTGTTGTAAATCACACGTAGGGTTGAATTCCTCAATATAATATTTCTTCTTTCTACCCAACTCTTTTCCCCATACCTTTTTACGAAACTTCTCCATAACAAAATCCTTTAGCTCCTTGCTATTTGTGGGATAGGCATTGAGGTAGATATTCCATTTTTGCTTCCATGTGTAGTTTTGTTTCATCCATGTTTTCTTTCTTTCACTGATGCCTTCATTGAAGATAACATTAGGTCATCTACCTACTCTCATTTTTTCAATTCTTTTTAGGTATCTTATGAGCCGCACAATAGCAATTGCTTCAATGGAAGTTGCTCCTGTTTCAGTCAACATTATCTCATAAGGTACTGAACTTTTTATTTTGAACTTGCTCATGATCAAGCGTTTTTGGATTTTCTCAATTTGTTTCCATTTTGATACGGGAGTGCTGCTAGCCCACAAATCACACCCATATAGCATCACTGGACAAACTAGGAGTCCAAAAGGAACTTTAATCGTTTTCCAATCCCATAAATCTGCCTCTCTACATCTGTTTTGAAGAGCATATAATGCTTTCCACCCTCCTAAAATTATTTTCTTTCTGCAATCCTCCCATTTGAGTTTGTTGTTGAAATCAATCCCAAGGTACTTGTACTCCTTTACTTCTTCAAGAATGTTGTCTTCAAAGAAGAAAGTATGTTGGCTCTGCTTCCTTTTATTAGAAAAAATCATTATTTTGGTCTTGCTAGTATTGACTTGCATCCCCACTGCTCTACAAAAATGCTCAAGGGCATATAAGTGCATTTGCAATCCATGGGCCGATTTAGAAATCAATACAATATCATCAGCATATAAAAGAAGCTTTATCACAAACTCCCCCAACCGAACACCATCTCCACCTTGCAGATTTAGCCACTCTTCCAATTTATCAATATATAGACCAAAAAGAGTGGGGGATAGAGGGCAACCTTGCTTGACTCCAATGTCACTTCTAAAGCTTTCTGAAATACCTGCTGAGGTTCTAATTTTGACTTTCACTTCTTCATAAAGTCTATGGACAATGGCTCTATAATGCACAGGAATTTCAAGTTCTTCCATTCTACACCACAACTTATCCCTAGGGACTGTGTCAAATGATTTTTTGAAGTTAACAAAGCAGCAAAATACTTCTTCTTTGTCCTCCCAAACCTTTTCAACAACGAGTCTCAACGTGATGCCATGATCCATTGTAGAATGCTTCGGCCTAAAACCCGCTTGTCCTCTTGCCCTCTTTTCATTTACTTCTACCCACTTGCTAATTCTATCTTTTACCATGCTGCCGAAAAGCTTTGCAAACAAAGGATTGATCATAATTGTTCTATAGTTGGATGGATTATTAGTGTCTTCACTTTTAAAAAGGGGTATTGCTAGGCTAGTTTTTCAGTCTCTTGGGAATCCTTGCTGAATGATGTTGTTGAATATTTTCATGATGTGCGGTGCAAGAGCATTCATTCCCCATTTTAGATACTCTGTTTGAAGTTCAACCAAGTCCTTTGCCTTTCCTGTTTTCAGCTTCTTAATTCCATTCTCCACATCCTGTAATGTGAAGAGCTTTGAATTTGTGTTGGTCCTAGGGGGGACTCCGCCTCAGATTCTTTCTCATAGAGTTGCCTTGCATATTCAAACCATTGATTGGCTGTAATATTATTTTCAATTTGCTTCTTCCTTTGTTGCAGTTCCTGTTAGAAAAGCTTTGGATTATTCTTGCTTAAATATATTAACTCTTCTCTCCTTGTTTGCATGAACTCATCTTTTTTCCTTTTTAGTATCTGCTTATATAACAGTACATTCATCTTCTCTTTTCCTACCTTTTTCAAGGTTCTCCTTGCCATTTTTCATTCCTCATCAAACCAAGCATTTATAGGAAAGCAATTTGATTCTAAATTCCTATTTTTTCCTCTTTTGCACTTCTCAAGTGCACTTTGGATTATATTTGTTAACTCATGGTTGTTGAAGCGTTTGAAACCAATTTTCTCCTTCTGAATTAATCTCTCTAACATTGTCTTGAAGATAGTACCATTTTCTTGCGTTAGAATAATTTTGCCCCTTGATAGTGATTGTCGAGAGCATTGGGTTTTCCCCCTATGCTGCCTTTCTTCTAACCATAATAACCTTATAAAAATTGGGTTATGGTTTGATTTTAAGTCCCAAATATGCTCTCCAATACTAACTTCATCTATCTTTTCTATTAAGCTTTGTGAACACATCACATAGTCAACGACACTTGCCCCATTGTATGTGTTGCAAGTGAAGTTCCCAGACCTTTTCCATCTATCTAGACCATTGCAAATAATTAAGTTGAAATCCCCACACAGTGTAAGCAACTCATCTCCAAAATGATTGCTAGCTTTGTCATCTTCTGAGCACCTCACCCATTGGGGATTCTCCTCTTCAGTGAGCCAAATAAGATTGTTATCCTCTTTGCAACAAAGAATGCTAGCTTGATTATTTGTTGTTCTAGCATTGAAATCTCCCACTAAAAGAACTTCTCCCTGCTGAGAGTACACGACAATATCTTGTTTTAAAGCTGCATATGGATCCTTGTTGTCAAGCCCCTAATTTTGTAAGTTTTTGAGACTTGAGGGGCAAAATAGCATGCTGCAATTCTTATGTGATTCTCATTCTCTGATATTTTCAACCATAGATATTGTTTATTTGCATCTTCTTTAATTAACTGAATGTGACGGCCTTCTTTTTCCTTCACTGAAACTAGTATTCCCCCATACCCTTTCCATTAACTTTTGAATAATATTGCTTTCTCTATTGATTCAGTAGCTTGAGCAGGTAGCACATCGCCTACAATGTAACATTGTTTGTTTGAAATTTTCAAATATATATATATATATATTTATATTTAAAATAATAATTTTAAAATATAATATTATTGATTTGCAATTTTTAATTTTTTTTTATTACACCATTTTTATTTTATTTTATTTTATTGGAATTTTGAAATTTCATAATATTTTTTTTATTTATTTAAATAAATAAGATTTTTGTTTATATTCCTAAAATAAAGTGTTTAAAATATATATTTATTTATTATACTTGTTAATAAATATGTTATATATATATTAGTTTTGAGGATTAGTTTAATTGATCAAAGTCAAGTCGCTAAAGCACCTTGTTATTGGGAGGTCACGGTTATTGGAAGGTCACAGGTTCAATTCTCTTGGACGCTCTCGAGGTTAGGCTTGGATTAATTTAGCCAGTGGTGTGGTCCCTTCAGGAGGGCCTCACCTAGTTTTAGGCAGAAAATTTTAAAAAATATAATAGATTTGATGTTGATCGATTATTAAATGTTATGTTTTAAAGGATTTTAGCAATTCAACATTCAGAATATCATTTTTGAGATAAATGACCTATTTTATACATATAATCACAAAAATAATAAAATCAATCTAGATAATATTTTCGAGTAAGTCAATATCTCTTATAAATCATCACCAAGACTAGTAAAGTGGGGAAATTATATGCTTACAAGTAGCATTTAACATTAAAATCATATATAAACCTAGATACCAATCTTAATTGTAATTTAACCTTATATCAAAGAGATAGTTTGTAAACTATCTATTTACATATCAATATTTTATTATTAACTTATTTATTTTTTATTTAATTATTATTAGTATTATTATTATTATTGTCTTAAAAGGTAGACAATGAATTTTCTTTTAAAAGAAACATATACTTAAGATGAGGAGAGAATAACAAAATCTTTAACCAAATTGACAATTTATGATATTAAAATATATGCATTGAAACAAGTTAGGTCTCCATAATATTCCCCTTGATGTATTTATATATTGTATTCTTTTTATTTCTATGAATTAATTTATAGTGAAAAATTACAAACTAACTAGCAATATAAAATGGTTAATAGTTTATCTATGATAAAATATATGATGACTTTTTATTCACTAAAAACCTATATTGAAAAGTTGAAATTCATTTATAATAATGTCAAGCAAATTTAAGAAGCAAAAACTTTAAAATGTAAAAATTCCAACGTTCACATGATTGGGGTTTAACAAAAATAATGAAATTGAAAAAATTGATTTGTCTAAGAAAAAAAAGCCTTATTGTCGAGATTATAAGTTTTTACTGGAAACTATTATTTGTATCTTCCTTAAAAAAAAATGAAAAAAAAAACAAAACAAAACAAATTTACTCTAAAAACATAACTAACTTAAAAATATAAAAAAAAAAAACAAAAACAAAAACAAAAACTCTTAAAAATATACATAAATAAGAAAGTTATTTTGACATAACCTTAGATGATGACTTAAATCAATATTACCCACTAACCCTTTTTTATACAAATTAAATTAAATTTAAAATTGAAATTATATTTCACTTAACTTAATTATTCTACCATTATAATAGAAAGTTAAATAGAACTTGAATCCCTTATGGCTGTACCATAATAGTGCCTTTGATATGATATGACTGAAGAAAGAAACTAAAATTCATTTGTCACAAAAACTCATATCAAAAAAAACTAAAATGCATTTGTCATAAACTATTTTTAATGGGTTTAGTTGGTTAGCATGTCTTTTTACGTGTTTATAACCCTTTGGTTTTTCCTTAATTAAACAATATTGATAATTAAAAAACACACTTTCATCCCAAAAAAATAGCCATTTTCCTTAATTGATATTTGTTTCGAGTAAATTTTCACTCATACAAAACATTAAAAATCTTTAAAATCTTTAGCTTAATTATGGAAAAGGATAAATATCATTTAACAAAGAGCATTATTTGTACAACAGTAATCTTAAATATATGCATGATAATATAAGGCATAATATAATTTGTATTATTTTCTATAATGTCTTATTTAATTTTATCATGCTAATTTTTATTAGTGTATAATTAATTTGAAAATATTGACTTATAATTATCAAGAAATATTGGTATATACCTACATTTGTGAAATTGTAGTTTCATTTTACTCATATGACTTTTATTATTGTTATTACTCAAATCCCAACTTGTCTTCTCAAATTTAATTTTGGATAGGATATGGTCTCCTTCAATTAATTTCCGAATTAAATATCCATATCCCAAGTTGTCTTCTCAAATCTACTTGGGAGAAGATATGGTCTTCTCCAATTTAATTCTAAATTAAATATCTATATTTTATTTCCAAAATGTCTTCTCAAACCTACTTTGAATAATATATGAAAAGTCAAGGATACTAAAATGAAAGGATGAGGGAGTAGTCATGACATTAATGATAGGTGGCTCAAGTAGATGGGAGGAAGAGACATAAAAGGGGAAGGATGATGAGAGGAGAGGGGGGAATCCTTGGTCTTAGTTTTGGTTTTGGATGATTTTGTTTTGGGGAAAAAATGTGGAGAAATAGAAGAGAGAGTGTTGGTTTAACTTGGACACACTACAGCTGGTTGGACTTGGGCTCAGAAGGCTAGGGAACCTGTGGAGGTTCCCTGGGCTGGAAAATCATTCCTAGTTGGCTGGGAGGTAAATTCAGTCGGGTAGCCAAGAGGAGCATCCCAACAGAGTCGAGAGCATCTCAACCAAGCTATTGGAACATGTATTTTTCCATTTATTGATTACTTATGTAAATTGTTGTAATGAAATTCTTACTTGTTTAATATGTTGTAAAAAAAAACAAAAAATCAATTGTATATTGTCATGAAATAAATCTTGAGTTATAAATAAGCTATTTCCTTTCTTATTGTGTTTAAAATAAATAAACTTAGTTTTAGTTAAAGGACTCTAAGATAGATTCTCACATATGGTATCAGAGTCTTGGTTTCAACTCTTCGAGACTTTATAAGCCCTATGCACTTGCTTCAGCGTACTAAAATTCTTTACTAGTAGAAATTTAATAACCAACTCATGGGTATTAAATATGCCTCCAAGATGCCATTTTATTAATTTTTCATTATATACATAATAACAAAACAACAATATGGTAGGTTGCCACTTTGGAGTGGGGAGCTCTACAACTCAAACCCTAATGGCGGCAAGGAGGTGAAAACCTAGGGGCAACGCGAAGGAAGTGAGGAAGACCGTCAACAGCCCAGTCCAGCAGGAACTGACAGTGGCCAAAGCAACAAAGGTATGACAAAAGATGTCAGGAGGGGAGAGATCCCCTCCTACCGGGATACGGTGGCAGGAGACGGACAGAGTAGCCAGGAGACAGAGGAACGAAAGAACACGGGCCCGGTGCTAGGAACTACCTGGCAAACAGGACGCAGAGGAAAGTGCCTGCCATGTATAGTGGAGAAACCCAGATATGTGATCCCAGCGAACAAACTGGAAAAGTACAGAAGCTATATGAGGGATCACGCCCTCATCTACAAGTTCGTAGGAGTCTGGCCGTCGGAAAGAGACCTCACCAAGTGGATTCAGCAAAAATGGCAGCCCCAAGGCCACATCGAGCTCAAGCTGGGAGCGAAAGGCTTCTTTACGGTAATCTTCTTTAACCTGCAAGATAGAGAAAAGGTATTTGAAAATGGCCCGTATTTCTATTATAATGCCGGTCTGTTCATGCGTTTCTGGGAAGATTGCTACAACCCTGACAAAGAAACCTTTCTGGCTGCGCCTGTCTGGGTCCGCTTATTTGGGCTCCCCATAGACTTCTGGGACCCGGACATCTTAGAAGGGATAGGAAACTCAATAGGAAGCTTCGTGAAAATAGCAGAAACAACAAAGAAAGGTAGATACACCTCGTATGCCAGGATCTGTGTCTACATGAACCTAGCAAACCCCATCCCTGACACAATAGAGCTTGAATATCATGAAGAAGTTTGGCAGTAGAACATAGATTATGAACACATCCCGTTTAGGTGTCGCAGGTGCCATACCCACGGCCACCTAGCAAGGGAATGTCCGATAACCAGGGAGGAAGAAGAAAGTAGAGGGCCCCTGAAAAAAAAGAAAGATCCAAACCAGGAGGAATTCCAAGAGGTAAGAAACAAAAGGAAAGCCAACAAGGACCCCCCCCAGAAAGATAAGAAAGGAAAACAATCTGTCAGAGTGAATCCAAACAGTTTTGCAATACTGGAGGTAGAGGAAGATGAGGAAGATCAACCCATCGAAAATCAGGAGGATAAAGGCTCGGACTGCAGTGAGAGCTGCGAAAGAAACCTAGCTAAAAGGAAAGCCTCGAGCGAGACACTAAAAGATAAGGAAATAGACGAACAAACTGAACAGATGGAGACAAACCATGAGACCAGTAGAGAGGACCTAAGCCAGGAAGAAGAAGTATTGAGAAAACTGCTGAACAAATGGAAGAACCTGGATGAGAGGTTTATTCCGGAAGAACAAAAGAGGTTGTATACTGAAACCTTCCAACAATATAAAACCAAACTAGAAAAAGGCAAAGCCTCACCAGAAGAATACCAATAGACTCAAAAGGAAAGCAGACCAGATCAGAATGGACATAGTAAAGGGGGGGAAAAAGAGGAAGAAAAAACCTTAAGGATTCACGCCACTTCCCGAGACAGGGAGGCCGGAATGCCTGACGGAAAATTAAACGGCCAAGTGGAGGCCGTAAAACTAAATAGCCAATTGGAGGCCCAGTTGACAGGACAACAAGTTAATAAGCCCAAGGAAATAGATGGAAGGCCCATTCAGTTTGGTAAGAATGATGACAAAGAGCGGAAAGGCGCCTGCTCGACTCTGCGACCAGCCCTCCTCCTTAGCTCCGGCAAGAAAAGGTGGTATGTTTCCCATCGTCTTCGTCCTTCAGACATTATGCATGCTTGTTTCTCCGTTCTCTTTGCCTGGCCAGAAATGCTCTGCCCTTGCGTGCAGAATCCCAGTTGCAGCGATGAAAATGGCCCTCCGGGTACTCTTTTGTTTCTCCTCCCCTCCTCCCGAGATGGGGAAGATTTGCTCCATACTAGTTCTGTGCCCTGTTCTGAGAGTCAGGCTGCGTGGGGGGCATTGCCGGGTCTTGCCGTGCTCCAGGAGGGTCCTCGCACCCCTGGTCTTCTCTGCTCCCTGGCCTTCTTCCGTGGTCTCTACCACGATTGCTATTCTTCCCTGCTGGCTAAGGCCATCAGGTTTCACCACTTCGCCGGGTGGGGGTCTCTCCGGGCTCCTGTGAGAAGGTGGTGGGTCTTTAGCCGTCGTGCCCGGTATGGTGTTGCTACAAGAACCCGGGCGTCCATCCATGCTGAGCATGCCGCTTCAAATGAACAGGCCTTGATTGTGCTCCATCTCTCTCGCACTGACCTGTGGTTTTCTGCTGTGACAGGTCGAAAAGCTTCCTCAATTCCCAAGTCCCCGGTCAGTGGTAAGATGGCTCCAAGGAAGATCAATTCTGCTAAGAAGAGGGAAGATGGCACCAGTAGCCATCCGAACAAAAGGGGCAGGAAGCTTGACATTGACAAGCTCCTTCACCTGATAGATGGATACATGACTGGCATTTCTCCTGAGGTCCGCTCTCTAATCCATGGGTGGGAGCGCGAGCTGAGGGAAATCAGCGCGAACCAAGAGATCCCCCGCGAGGACTGGGAAGTGATCACAGACCCAGGCACCTCAAGAGGCAGGAACACGTTGTTTAATAAAACACTCCAATTCTACTGGATCATGAAACATGTGGTTGGCTGGGCTATGGAGGTAAACCAGGTTGTTCGAGAAGAGGAGGATGAAGAGCGCAAACAGGCAGAGGAGCTCCTCAAACGCCAACTGACGGAAGAATCGGCCAACATAAAGAACGTTCTCCTGAAAGAGATCGTGGTTGTCCAAGTCCAGGCAGCCAGAAACCACCTGCTGCTAAAGGACATGGAGCAATTGGTGCTGGAACTCAAATGGGCCATAGAGCAGAAGATCCTGAAGCCGGGTGCTAGCGGCCCTAAGCATGCCCCGGGTAACTTGTCGGATGAAGATTAGCTGTGTTGTATCTTCTTTTGTTTATTTTGTTGATGAATCCAAACTGTATCTGGGTGTCGAGTTATATTAATGTCGTTAGCCTAGATTTTAATAGGCGAAACAATGGTTATGACAGGAAGAAGGAACATAACATTTTTAAATTTTGGTCAGGTTTTAAGGCCGAAAGGTGGCGGTCTGGTTTCCTACTGGCAGACCTGCCACCTGAACTCTAGTATGTTGTAATTTTGTTGTTTTCCGGAATGAAGAATGCCTAACTTTACAAAAAAAAATAACCAACTCATGGGTAGATGCTTGCATAACGTATCTATGTATCCAATAGCATTTTTGGTGCTATTTTTCCTTTTAGATGATTCAAACAATAGATACATACTTTATGGGTTCACTAATTGCGCTTCAGGCTATCCATTGACCTGAACCCTATATGTACACCCCTTGTCTACAAATATGTTATAGTTTCTAGAAGCCTGAGATATATTAGCGACTCTTCCTTAGTAATTTTACTTGAAAGAGATTAAGTAGTCTGCAATTGAGTTTCCCTCATAATCTAAGTTCGTTTAAGCTCAAATTTCATTCTCTAATCTCAGCATCTGCTCTCAAACACTCCGTGTCCAAGTACATTCCCATCTTGGCTTGTTAAACTATGCAGATTACATCTCGAGGATTACAAAAGTAAGGGTGAGGGGACCTCGTTTATTACCGATAGCCCATAACATTCCTGTCAATTTCATAACCATAGCCTACAGAGGCAAATGAGAAAGCAACTTACCCTGTCACGAGGGCATAGGCACACAATGGTAAATCTAATATGGCAGATAATTTAATTTATTTTGAACAAAAATTGAAATCTTTATTATCGAAGTCAAATATGGTAGGTTGATGAAATGATTAGGGCAATAACAACATTAATATATTTTAATGTAAATATAATACTTTTGTTCAAAGCAATGGTATATAAATTAGTTTATTTTATTGCCAGAAATATTTAATTTTGGCGTTAAACATGGCTAAGAAATATTTCTCCAACAAGATTATTATCTTTGACAAAATAAGTGGCCAAGCTACATTATTTTTGTTTGAACACGTGTTGCTCACATGATTATTTTATATATCCCCTGCAACGCCGCATACATCAATAGAATAAAAATAAGCAATTGTTTTTATCATGATAATTTTTTTTAGTTTGAAATCATAGAAATTAATGATTTTTCTTGGAGAACAGTAGCAAATATCTTACATATTTTTTATTTAAAAAAAAAAAAAAAAAATTATCCGAAAACCCAGAAGTGTTGGGACTAATGGAATATTTTGAGAATAACAATTGTAGAGTCCAAGCAAATAGGATCTGAGGGAGATTTCCATACAGTTGGAACATGAGAAAGATCAAGTATGGGTAACAATGAACATGGCCCCACTTGCTATGTAGAAAAAAAAAAAAATTATATTTGAATATATAAAAATTTATATTTTCAAATATAATGATTAATAATGTGGGTTTAAAAATATATATAGAATTATATTTAAATATGTACAGATTTATATTTCAAATATAATGATTAATAATATGTTTTTATATATATTTATTTATATTTATAAATAATATGTTTATATATATATATATATATATATATATTTATTTATTTATATTTACATTTGAATATGTAAAAAATTATATTTTAAATATAATGTGTTTTTTAAGATTCACATGTTTAAATTAAAAATATTCGTTCAGGCATTTCCTTCGAAAGAAGTAAGGTATGTATTTATATTTTTAATAGATAATTAAAAAGAAGTAAAGTATGTATTTAAATTTTTATGAATAATTAATTGTGAGTTAGATATTAACATTATTATAAAATTTAATATATTATTTTATAGAATTAAAAAGAAAAATGAAAGAATTTTATTTAATTAGAATTAATTAATTTATTGATGGGTATTTAAGGTAACTAATTTACATTAATATGTGATTATTGACAAGATGTTAGTTAATTATATATTTCTTTAACAAAATGTTAATTAATTGTAAATTTAATTAAGATTTAATTAATATTTTATTTTATTAATATTAATTAAGGTTACCAAAAGGTAAATTGATGTTAGGAAGGCATCTAAGGGTGATTAACTAGTAATGTATCATAGTACTAGCTTAGTAAGCGATGAAAGAGGATTTAGTAGATCCATGAGGATTTTCTTGGTATTAGTAATGCTCGTTTACAAACATAACAAAAGGAAAACTTACGCCTATCATTTTGCAAAACATGTGTGAGCCAAGTAAGAATTGACAAGTCCTAAGTAACATTAATAAGTCTCGTTTGGAACAGATAATTGAAAATTTCAAAATGGTGAAGACGCGGGGAAATCGAGGTTGAGGAGGATCATCCCAAGGACCTCCTACAAATAACCCATTGCCATCGCTGGGGCTGGCTCTCATCTTGCATTCCCTAGAAGCAATTAATGAGACTTTAAGAGGGCGTCAAACAATTGAAGTGGAAGTGGAGCACCTTCCATTAGGGTTGGGTAATCTCGAGGGATCAAGAGACTTTGATAGAGGACCTCCAATCAAGGACATTACTAGGGAGATCCAAAAGATTAAGCTCCTAGAGTTTGCTAGAGGTCGTGCCAGTGAACGAGCAGAAGCCTGGTTAGAAGGAATGAGAAGGTGCTTCACACTAAGAGATTATGCTTCTAATTCAAAAGCTAAAATAGCAATATTCCAACTCAAAGATAGTACTCTGAATTGGTGGGGTAACTTAGAGCGTCAACTACACCTCACTCTGGACACGATTACCTGGGAGTTATTTGAGGAGAGATTCAGGAAAAAGTACCTACCAGCATATTATGAAGAACAATAAGTAGGAGCCTTCAATGCTTTGATGCAGGGAAACCGAACGGTAGAGGAATATGAGATTAGATTCATGGAATTGGTCAAGTATGTCTCCTACATGGACATTGATCAACGTCAAGCAGATCATTTCATTTATGGATTGAACCCTAAAATTAGGGCAATGGTGTGGATGTGGAAACCATCCTCAGTTGCAAAAGCTGTTGAACATGCCCATTATGTTGAAGAGCACTTAGACTTAAAAGGTGGAAACAAAACCATTTTTCCACAACAACCAAGGTTTATGGGGAAGGCCCCTCGTACCTTCCCCAGGGGAGGAAGTTTGAGGCCACCGTCATATGGAAACAGGGTTGTACCCAGAGCACCGACAGTGGGGATTTCAATGGTTACTAGTGTAGCTTCACCCGCGGCTTCAAGGACGCGTGCAAATCAAGGTCATACGCGAGGAGCAACAAGTAGGGGCAGGGGTCCCAAGGGAAGGAACTCTTTCCAAAGAACTCCACAACAGTTTGTTTGAAGTCTACCACGCATCACTTGTTGGGGATGCGGGGGACCTCATTACCAGCGTGATTGTCCTGAGTTACAAACCAGTAAAAACCGTAGAGAAGGAAAAGCACCAATGGGGGGAGCAAGTAGCCACCATCGAATCTATGCAACAGTTGATAAACAACAAGTTGAAGACCAATATGTCATGGTAGAAACCTCAGGTATGATAAACAAATTAAAAGTTGAAATTTTGTTTGATTCGGGTGCTACAAATAGTTTCATTTCACTAGTGGCATTAGAAAAATCTGGGTTGGCAGCCTATGAGCACGATGACTTTAAGCAAGTTGAGATGGCTTCTGGGATAAAACAAGTAGTAGGACCTAGTGCTGACCAATGTGAGGTAAACCTCAGGGTGTGTATAACTAAGTTGAAGGCATACGTCACAACATTGGGGACGTACGATGTAATTATTAGAATGGACTGGCTAGAAGCTCATCGAGCTTTGGTAGACTGTTTCAAGAAGAAGGTGATTTGTTTAGATGATGAAGGTAGGTCAATTGAGATTTGTGGAATCAAGAGAGGAGTGTCCCTACGATTCATATCCATGATGAAGGTAAAACGTTGCCTCTGACAAGGTTGAAAATTATATGTGGTCGAGGCTGTAAGTGACCAAAAAGGACCCTCCCTAGATCAACACCCAATTTTGTCAGAATTCAAGGATGTTTTTCCTAAGGAATTGCCTAGATTACCTCCTGTAAGGGAGATTGATTTCAAAATCGACCTAAAACCTAGTGCAGAACCAATATCTAAGACACCCTATACGATGACAACTCCATAACTTTGTAAGTTGCAGATGCAGTTAAAAGAGCTTTTAGACTTAGGATTTATCAGACCTAGTATTTCACCTTGCAGTGCAACAGTGATTTTTCGTCAAGAAGAAGGATGGTTCCTTAAGGCTATGCATAGATTATAGGGACTTGAATAGAGCCACAATAAAGAATAGGTACCTGATACCTAGAATAGATGACCTATTTGATCAAATGAAGGGAGCAACGATTTTCTCAAAGATCAATCTACGATCTGGATACCACCAATTGAGGATTAAGGAAGGTGACATCTCAAAAACTGCATTTCGAACTCAGTTTGGGCACTACGAGTTCGTAGTTGTTCCATTTGGTTTGACCAATGCACTAGTAGTATTCATGAGCCTCATGAATGGTGTGTTCAGGAAGTATTTGGACCAATTTGTGAAAGTCTTTCTAGATGACATTCTTGTGTATTCCAAGAATGAAAAGGAGCATGAAAATCACCTAAGGATTGGGAGCAGTATTAAGGAAGGTGACATCTCAAAAACTGCAGTTTGAACTCAGTTTGGGAACTATGAGTTCATAGTTGTTCCATTTGGTTTGACTAATGCACCAACAGTATTCATGAGCCTTATGAATGGTGTGTTTAGGAAGTATTTGGACCAATTTGTGCAAGTCTTTCTGGACGACATTCTTGTGTATTCCAAGAATGAAAAGAAGCATGAAAATCACCTAAGGGTTGTATTGACCTTCTTAAGGGAAAATCAATTGTATGGAAAATTGTCAAAATGTTCCTTCTTTCATAAGAAAGTTCATTATCTTGGGCACATCATTTCAGGAGAAGGGATTTCAGTTGACCCGGAAAAGGTAAAGGCCATAATGGATTGGCCAGTACCGAAAAATGCTCATGAGGTGCGTAGTTTTATGGGGCTAGCAGGTTATTATCGCAGGTTTGTGGAAGGGTTTTCGAGGATTGCAAAACCCATCACCACATTACAGTGAAAAGGGGTCAGGTATGAATGGACATATGAATGTGACACTACATTCACTGAACTAAAGAGGTTACTAACTAGTGCACCAATCCTTTGAGTACTAGACATGGAAAAATACTTCATTGTCTACACTGATGCTTCGAAGTAAGGATTGGGAGCAGTATTGATGCAAGAAGGTGGAGTAATAGCTTACGCATCTAGAAAATTGAAGAAACATGAAGAATTGTATGCTACCCATGCGTTAGAGTTAGCAGCAGTGATGTTAGCTTTGAAATTGTGGAGACACTACCTCATTGGGAGAAGATTTGAGTTAAGAACATATCATCAAATCCTGAAGCACCTCTTCACTCAAAGGTATTTGAATGCTAGACAAAGGCGGTGGAGTGAATTCATGAGTAAGTGTGATTTTGAGATCTCATACATTAAGGGAAAGGATAATGTGGTGGTCAATGCACTAAGCAGGAGGCCACGAACCTTCTCCCTAGTACCCTTGAGGGTCAATTTGAGGGAAAGTGTGTTGGAGAAACTGTTTGAAGGGAGTTGGTATCTAAAGGTTATATCAACACTCCAGAGTGGGAAGCAAATAGAACCAAAGTTTGAGGGATATGTCCTTGAACTAGATGGACTATTGAGATTTCAAGGGAAAATGTACATACCTAAGGAAGGGGGTATAAGAAGGACCATCCTCGAAGAGTCACATATAGCACTCTATTGTGCACATCCTGGAGTGAAGAAGATGTATGCTGACATGAAGGAACTCTTCTTTTGGGTAGGCATGAAGCACGACATAGTCCAGTTTGTCGCCAAATGTCTTGAATGTTAAAAAGTGAAGGTTGATCATCGCCACCCAGCAGGACTCCTACAACCACATGACATCCCTATGTCTAAATGGGAGGTAATTTCTATGGATTTTGTTGTGGGTTTGCACTCACTTCATAGAGGCACAATGCTATATTGGTTGCAGTTGATAAGTTGAACAAAAGTTCCCATTTCATCCCAGTAAGAGACACTTATGATGTTACCGATGTGGCATGAGTTTTTATAAGTGAAGTTATTCGACTACATGGGTTAGCCACAAAGATCATTTCTGATAGAGACTCACGATTTACATCTAGGTTTTGGACAGGTTTGCAATAAGCACTAGGGACTCAGTTGAACCTAAGCACTGCATATCATCCAGAAATAGATGGGCAGACTAAAAGAGTAAATTAGGTTATGGAAGACATGCTTAGAATGTACGTCATGGATAATCAAACTCAGTGGGAAAGGTACTTACCATTGGTAGAGTTTTCCTATAATAACAGTTACCACAGTTCAATCGGGATGCCTCCTTATCAAGCTCTATATGGGAGGCCATGTAGGACGCCATTGAGTTGGGAAAGTTGGAGGATCGAGTAAAATTAGTGAAATTATGATTTATCTAATGTAAGATTTATTTCCAGTATGAACTACAAAATTGACACGTGGATACTAGACTTAATAACATGATGTTTATGATCACCTATCTATATATATATTTTGTTGTTATATATATGCATGAATGAGAACTAACTTGTAGATTGGAAAGAACTATATGATAAGCAAGATCTACTCTTCCATTGGGGAAGGTCGAGACATCTAATGAGGAATGGTATGAATGTCCATTCCTCATATGTCCCCACCGCCTCTCATGAATGTCACCCCAACTTTGGTTTTAATGTCATTGAATTTCACACCCCGACGCCTCCTCGAGCCTCCCCCTTCTTATCCTTCCATCTACTCCTTATCCTTTCATTAACCTTCAGGTGGTACATCTCCAACCACCCCTTATTAATCCAATAAATGTTACCATTCCATATCATTATTTTAATAAATTATCATCATTAAATAACATAATGTTATTATAATAAATATCATCATTCAATAGTACCTATTTTAATCAATATCAACACTTAATAAAATATTGTTATTCTAATAAATATCACCATTCAATAATATTATTTTAGAAATATTAATCAAACTTGAAGAATGTTATTAATTTAATAATTTAAATGAATCATGTTTAAATTTAATCAATAAATATAAATAATTTTTAAGGTTAATTAATCACTAATCACGATTAACCATTTATTTAATCATCCAACACTTTAAGATTTAGAATACTAATGTATGTGTGAGAGGTGTGGGTTTGCAGCTAGCATACACATACTTCGTACATATACTAATAATACTTGGTGTGATTAGGCACAAAATCAATCACTCAGTAGGTAGGCTAATAAGATAATGTAAGATAATACGTTCAAGTAGGAAATTACATACACCCATCCTTCAAAAAAAAAACTTCGTCATGAAGTTAGACTCAAAAGGTTGCGAGCAATCTATAAGTAGTATGCCAACAAGACATATCAAAACATAAAGAGATATGGTAGTCAAATTATGTAATTCAAGCAAGAATTCCTCTTCCCCTCTAGAGTCTCCAACTAACCTATAGCCTCCTATCCTCCCTAACCTAATTCCGCTCCCATCCTATCCACCCTCTACTGCAATATACTATGGCATCGACTATACCGATCTAACCACTGATAGAACCAAGATGATAAAAGCATCGACTATATCGACCTAACTACCCCATCAGGCAACTGGAAATCATCATCACACTATAGAGTAGTGTGTCCATCACTTCCCTCCCATGATTCCATGCTTGGTGGTTACATGGTCGGAAATGTATCCACCCATCCTCAAAACTAGGGTCAACGTCGTGATATGGACCACACTACGGCACTGGTTAGATACTTTTCATCGAACAATTCAGTTAGGAAGTCATATCACCTGCAATCTTCATTGTACCTATGTCATAATAGTGCATGTCAAGTAGATACAAAATGTAATAAAACATTGTACATAATACCATTCCTCGGATTTCTCGGCATCCCCCAGTTACTAGCATGGATCTTAGTTATCATATAGTACCTTCCAATTCTTCAAGTTAGTTCTCATCCATGCATATATATATAATATATATATAGAAAAATGATCATAATCATCGTTTTATAAAGTCTGGTATCTACATGCACATTTTGTAATTAATATCAATACACTAGAGGTAAATCTTTCATCAAATAAATCATAACTTCGATTTAAGTCATTCACTAGATAAATCATATCCAATTAAGTCATACATCAAACAAATCATAATTTCGATAAGTCATGCACTAGATAAATCATATCCAGTTAATCCATACATCAAACAATTCATAACTCTGATAAGTCATGCACTAGATAAATCATATTCAATTAAGCCATACATTAAATAAATCATAATTTTGATAAGTCTTGCACAAGATAAATCATAACCAAGTAAGCCATGCATTGGGTAAATCATACATCAGATAAGTCATACATCAAATACTTTAATCAACAAAACCTAATCCATCAAGTGTTTTGTATAAGTAAATATCATTTGTGCAACTAAAATGTATCAATATTACATAGTGTTCATAAATAAAACAACAGGAAAATACAAGTAGAGCCTCAATATAGGTAGCTATTTAGGGAAAAATAGGCATAACAAATGGTCAAAAAGTGAGGGGTTGTATTATATAAACACTTCCAAAGAGGCTAAATATCTTTCACCTCAACTCCTAATTCAAGACACACCTTATATCGTACATAGAACATTTTCCTTTAGATGAATGGAATATAATCGTTGATAAACCTTATCCACCCATATTCGTCCAATGGACTACAAGCACATCAATATGGATAAAGTATGTATTGCATTTCACTCCTATCAATACTAAAGTTTCATTTCTAGTTTACATCATTCTTAGTGGGTTGTCATTTAGTAATCATCATTCCAAAAAACACACAATCTCCTCGATATGAATGAACTTGGAAAGTTTCTCGTCACTTGATCATTATAGACCCTAATCACTTGTATCTCACTAGGATAAGCAAACATATTCACATGGGAGATGTTAATTTTTTTATCTTAAAACACTTCAATACCATCTCAACCTTCAACCACTTAAAAGTTACCCAATATTTCATGAACATCTCAATGCTATACCTTTCACTAATACATAAATGATCTACCTTATTGTGGATTTATATAACATCTATTCAACCATAACATGATTGTTTCTAAGTTCCATGTATTGTAGAACCATTGAAATTAATATCACTAATTTTAAATTTGGATATTATCTAAGTATTAAAATGAAGACATCAAATATTTTTTTGATACACCTAAATTTTATATAATCTATACATTCAACTATATTATAATGGACTTTCCTTAAATTATCCCTTTAAACAAGTAGGTATCTAGTTCAATGGTGGTTTGAAATTTCAAAGTGGTTATTAATATTATATATAAGTAGAACTCATGTAACAACCCTCGTTAAAAACTGATGTAAAAATATATAAATACCACGGATGATGGGACACGTATTTCAAGCTAAATGGTGGGAAGGACATCCTAGTTGGTGTTCATTTGGTTGTTTATGGCTAAGGAAATTGGCAAAGGCAATGGCTAAGACATTGAAGAGGCAAAAAGGTATTTTGGCACATTTATTTATGAAAATAATGGAAATTAGGAGAAAAAGAAGGTGAAAGGTCGCAGGTTTCATGTGAGGAGGAAAATAATGGAAATGAAGGAAAATAATGATAATTGAAGAAAATAGAGGCCTTATCCATAAGAAGGTTTTTGAGGATCAGTTGGCAAGCTTGGGCAGTGTTACGGCTTAATCAATTCAGTTTTGGAGCACTCTCATTATTCTCTCTCTCTCATACTCTTAGATACTTAGAGTTTTCTTGGAACACTTTGGCATTGGAGCAAGAAAATAAAAGAAGGTAAGAGGAAGCAAAGGTCAAGCAAGGAAAGGTAGGATCAAGCAACTACAACAGGTTTCATTGCAGGTATCGACTTGCATGTGTATTTTCCTTGCTATAATTGGCATGCATGGTATTGCATGTGATTCTTTTCTACCATGGCATGGGTCTTCCCAGGTGTGACAGTGTTTTCAACCTAGCCTTGCCATTTCCTAGTAGCCTTGATGAGATGGGTTCTCTCATTCGGTTTATGTGGGATGGTTGGATTGGATTCGAAGTTGAGTGGGGTGGATATCCAAATTGACAAACACATGGTGTAGTGGTCCTTGAACTTGACTGAGGATCATGAAGCCACTGGCCTAGTAACCCCTAAACCAAACTTTGGGTTGCGGAAAGGCTAGATTTTTTGTTATATTACTAACAAATCATTTTTTGTTATATTAAAATAGTACAATAAAAACCAACGTGACATTCACGTGGGGTGGGGGGTTGTTAAAAAGGTTAATACATATATAATCCAAAACCATTAAACGCAGGGCATATGGTGGAGTATGGTTATAACAAAACCATATATTATATATAGTTATAACCAACGTATATGGTGGGGAAATATGTAATATGGTTACAAAACCATATTACCAAAATGCACACGAAAACAACCCATCAAACTGTCATATGTGTTGACAGCTATAGGGTTAAACCAAACGGTCAACGATGGGTACGAATATTGAAAATAATTTGCTGACAGTATATGGTTCAAATCAAATCACCTCAAAGTATTCGAATCCAACCAAGGCAGAGATAAATAAACATTTGCTTTGATACCAAATGATAAATTTAAACAACGATTCTGTATGCAGAAAACTCAAAGAATCGTTAAAACTTAATGTCCAGAAATATAAATTACCTCCAGTCATTGGTGATGTTCTTGATGCAAACCACAGTGTACTTGCTTCTTTACTTCAGCACTTCAACTTCAATCCAAACAGAAAGAAAAGAATACAGAAAGTCTGAAGACACTTCCAACCTATGTTCTCTCAACTTAATGGTGTAAAAAACTGAAGGAATTGAGATGCTAGCTCTCAATTCTATGTTGGTCACATGATTTTTAGGCCGATAGGCTTTCCTTTGAGTGAGCCTTTTCGTCGTCCTTTTGCTTCTAAGGTTGACAGCTGGCGTGCACATTCCGTGGGCAAATTCTTCACATCTGTCGTGCAATTTATGTTTTTCGTCAGCGATTTCGGGGAACCACCTGTTTTCTTCTTCAACCATATCCGTCTGTTTTCTGCTCTGCCTGTTCTGCCTTCGGAGATTTGTTCGCGGTTTTCACTCCCGGTTTTCTTCAACCATTTCAACCATATCTGTCCGTTTTCTGCTCTGCCTGTTTTGCGTTCGGAGATTTGTTCGCGATTTTCTCCGCCTGCCTGTTCTGCGTTCGGAGATTTGTTCTCGATTTTCTCCGCCTACCACTGCCGTCGGAGACAACTCTGTATGTCTCAGCTTCGAAGGTATTTTGCAGAGAGGGTTTCCAAAGTCCCTCTTACTTTGTCGTTTAAGACTTCCTTTTGATCTTGTTTCCATGAACAACCATATATATCTGTGAAAAGCAAAAGCAAACCTCTAACGTCCCGGAAGAGGGTAGACTTCGATTTTTCTGCTTTGAAGAGGGTTACTGATGACAGCGGTTTTATTAGCGATGGTAACGACTTCCTGTAGACTCTCACGCGGCTTCTGTTTCTCTTTTATGGTTTTGGAGCATTTTTTACAACGATAGAATTTGTGTTTTCAATGTAATCTCTGTGCTGCCTACAATAAGGACATCCCTATAGCTCTTACTGATATGCACGATTGTGGCGTTGATGCGAAGATGAACATGAATTTTGGTATGTTTTCTGGTTGTTTTTAAGGCTTGTTTGATTGTCAACTCAAACAAGCGTGCCTGTCTCACTCTGTTCTGCTTGATGCGTTTTACACGATTCGTGTTAAATGCAGAACGAAGCTCTCTATTATCATTTTGCATTTTGTACAAATTTGTGCCAGCAGCTTCGCTTGGATTTGTTTGTGCCAGGACCATTCCAGCGCTTCGATTTCACATGTTTCACCCTTCAAGGTGAGAACGGGGGCAACGATGATTCACATGTTTCACCCTTCAAGGTGAGAAAGAGGGCAACGATGAACGAAAGGTGAGAAGCGCAGCTGCCCTGTCTCTTTGATAAAAAAGGGTAGCCACGAAAGAAATTTTTAATGCGTTAAATCTGTACTAGGCAGCGATGTTAAGGGCGATTTTCTGACGAGATCTTCCAATGAAGCCTCTGGATGGCCTCTAGGCTTCCGGCTTTACTGGTGTGGTGGCCTCGCGGCTTCCGCTTTTAACGGTGTATTTAATGCTTATCATGGTTCATCATTACCCTGGGAGCCCAATGATATGAAATCGTTAAATCTAGCATGTTTTTGCTAAAAGTGGGGATTCGTTTCGGGTTTACTGCAAATTTAGAGTCGAGTCATCGTCCGCTTCAGGCTTTGGGGGCCTATGAAAATGCCGGAGTCACCTCTCATTCTACCTCTCTTTGCTTCCTACCATGGTGAAGAAGCTGGTTGGGGTTTTGAAATTTCCACGGAAAATGTAAGAAAATGCAGGTGTAATGCAGTAGAAGACGGAGGGGCGGAAGAGGCATTCATGTCAGATATCCAGTGTGAAATCAGAGCAGAAAGATTGAGAAATTATTGAAGGCATTAAGAAGCGATTTCCGAAGCAGAGGAGTTATTTTGACTAAAATGTTTATAATATATAATTTGGTTGGGGTAAGTAAATGCTCTATTTCTTCTTGAGTGTCTCAGAGTGGGGATGCATGCTGTTTTATCAGATGGATGGAGCGAGCTATGCGCTCATTTAATCTAATATTTGTATTTCTTTCCTTTCCATTTCTGATTCCTTGGTTCTAACTTATTTGTTTCTATAATTGTATGCTGATTCTGAAATATTTGTTCTGGAAGCGCTTTCAATTTGTTGTGTTGTCTCGTTGTTTCTCTGTTTCATGTTATATGTCTTATGTGTGTTATATATGTGAAATTGTCTGGTTTTTGTGTGTTCATGTGCTCTAGAAGCGCTTCCAATGTGTTGTGTTAATGGGTTTTGAATCTGTGAAAAAAAACGGAGCATTGGGAGCTGAATCAACTCACACGTTGGATATAGAGTCAATGAGGTATTTGATTTTTTGGCTTTGTTTTACTCTCAGTGGGCAGTTTTTTTTTCCTCTTCTTGTAAATTAAATATTATTATGTCATTCCACTTCTTTGTGTTTATTAGCCGACATTTTTTTAATTAGATGTTGGTATTGTAGCAAGAAATTTTAATTTATTTTTATACTTTTCCTAAATTACAGGTAGCCGATCTCATTCTCTTCGTGACAAAATCAGTGTAGGGCAAATCTTCCCCTACATAAATTATAGGCAGCTAATCTCACATCTCTGTTTCTTCAAAAGAAAAGAGTAACTTCTCCCCTTATTTTCTCAGTTTTCAGCGTTAAGAGCAATAAATTACTGTTAAATAAATTGTTTCATTGACATCTTTAGTTTTTTCATACCTAATTAAAAATTGCTCGTAATGTTTCAGAGGAGAGTAACAGTGTATCTAGGTTTTAAATGTGAAATTGTTAAAAGTTAGGGAGGTTGGAAATGAAATCTATAACTATTGTATTCTCATTTCTCTGCTTTGCCCTTAGAAGATGTTTTTTCTTTTTCTTATTTAATTGACTATTGTTAAATTCATTGCAGCTGTAGCCAGACTTAGCTTTTTTAATAACAAGCGATTTTAATATTTTTGTCAATTTTTGTAAATTATAAATTGCTGGTTCCAACATCAACGATCTCCTTGTCTTGAAAAGAAGAGCAGTAAAGGGAATTTCCTTCCCTTATTTTCCCAGTTTTGAGGGTTCAGAGCAATATTACTGTTACATAAATCGTTTTCATTGACATTTTTAGTGTTTTTCAAATCCAATTGCATATATCTCATCATCTTTGCAGGCAGTGTGGTGTTGATTTATAATTATTGTATTCTCATTTCTCTGCTTTGCCATTAGAAGATGTTTTTTCTTTTTCTTATTTAATTGAGTATTGTTAAATTCATTGCAGCTGTAGCCAGCCTCAGCTTTTATAATAACAAGCGATTTTAATATTTTTTGTCTTTTTTGTAAATTATAAGTTGCTGGTTCCAACATCAACCATCTCTTTGTCTTGAAAAGAAGAGCACTAAAGGGAAGTTCCTTCCCTTATTTTCCCAGTTTTGAGGGTTCAAAGCAATATTACTGTTACATAAATTGTTTTCATTGACATTTTTAGTGTTTTTCAAATCCAATTGCATATATCTCATCGTCTTTGCAGGCAGGGTGGTGTTGATTTCCAGTTTAGTCACATGACACTTTTAGTTTTTTTTAGTCTTAGCAGTTTTTTTTTGTTTTTCTCCTTTTATAATAGCAAATTAAATGCTGTGGTATCCATTCTGCTCTACTTTGAATAGGCATATTTCTTTTAACTAAATAAATATTATCATATTCATTGTGATGCTTTAGTCCGAACTGTTTTTATTTTTTTTTAAATTTAGATATTCTTATTTAAATTTTAGTTCGTCTTCCGTGGGCCTCTAGTAAAAACTTTTAGGAATTGTCTTTACTCAAATAGCATGCATCATATAACAAGACAAGTTTGACAAGCCATCAAGTGCTATTGAAAAAATACCGTGTCAAGTCCGACCCAAAGCCTCTTTCTTATTGTCTTATTATCTTTCACTTGTCGTAGCTTTTTAAATACAATTCCTTGTTCTCATGTTTTCCTTCTTTGTGAGCATTCCTCCTCATCCTTGTGTTCACTTTCTCTTCTTGTTTCCCTTCCTTGTGAGCATTCCTCCTCATCCTTGTGTTCACTTTCTCTTCTTGATTCCCTTCCTTCTGAGCATTGCTCCTCATCCTTGTGTTCACTTTCTCTTCTTGTTTCCCTTCCTTGGGAGCATTCGTCCTCATCCTTGTGTTCACTTTCTCTTCTACATCTTCTCTTGTGCCATTAAAGCACATGTTAAATGTTAAAGCAATTGTTGCAACAATTTTCACTCTATTTTATTTTATTTATGTGTTTTTGGGAAACGGAGTACTCTAGAAGCATCTTTTCTATGGTAGTAGTTCACTCTTTTTCCATGAAGGTTCTACAAGCTGTATCCTCCTATAACTATTAATATCATGGAAGCTTGTAAAGGTTTACTTTTCTTACCTACTTCCATTGGGCATTTTGCATATTCCTCTCCATGGGGCATTTTGCATATTGCTTTTGCCTTCCTTCCTTTTTATTAGGCCAGTGATGGAAAACTTGGCTTCCTCATCCATTTCCATTCACAACCATGTCACACTAGCTTATTGTTTATACTCTTTATTAGTTCAGTGATAGGGAATTGAACTTGGCATCCTTGCCCATCCCCACTCACAGCCATGACACTAGCTTATTGTTTATACTCTTTATTAGGTTAGTGATAAGGAACTTGGCATCCTTGTTCATCCCCACTCACAACCATGGCACGCTACCTTATTGTTGTAGTGGAGGAATATTTTTTTCTCTATGGTTGCTTGAGGTCCTTCTTCGATTCCTTTTTATTGTATTGGTGCACCCTTCATTTCGATTCCTTTTTATTGTATTGGTGCACCCTTCATTCATGTTCTATGGGACTTTTAATATACTCATAATTGTTTATTGTCTATGGGGATTCAATCCAAATTTTCCTTCCCTTGCCCTTATCAACCCATTCTCCCCTGTTTGTGTTCGCTTTTCATTTTAACATTTTTTGGAATTGATTTCTTATCTTGCATTTGCCATGTGCCATACCCCAAACTACTTTCCCTTTTCAGTTTTATGCTTTTTGGAATCAGTTTCTTATCTCGCATCCAACATGTGTCAGACTCATACCCCAAACGTGTTGGCCATTGCACTATAAATTTTGTTCAATGTTTACCCTTTTCACATGAAAGTTGTACGAGCCATGTTGTACTATATCTAGTAAGAGTCTAAGACTCTATAGAACTTTAGATTTCCTTGCCCCTTCATTGGGCCTATAATTTTTGCCTGCCTTTATTTTTTTCTCTTTTATATTATATTTAGGTCGATAGGCCTTTCTATGCATCAATAATCGTCAACACTTTTACCCTGCTCCATTGGATCAGGTGAGACACTTTCAACTGTTGATTCGAAGTGTGACTGCTTTTTCCAAATATCAGTTGAGTTGTCTTCTTTTCACTTACCGCTTTTTCTCATTCTTTTATGTCACTCTTGAAGATATTCTTTGGTCTGCGAGTTGTTGTTGCGGTTCTTTTTCCCTGGCTTTTGGCAAGCACTGTTCTTGTTGCTGTTCTTCTTCCCTGGCTTTTGGCAAGCACTGTTCTTCTTCCACAGTAGACAGGTTTTTATTTTGGCACATGTAACTACCGTTGAATGTAAAGCAGACTATTTTCCTTCAATGAAAGAACCAATTGATTTTCCTTGACGCGGGTAGATTGAATCAAATGAGACAGGTTGATTAAGCTTGCGTAGATTTTAATTCTCCAGTTTCTATAACTTCTCTGCATATTCAATGTGATTTTCAGAATCTCAGAGCAAACATCAATTGCCTCTCTTTTCTTCCAGTTTTGTTAAAATCAAGATCTCTGTATTTAGGAATTTTGTTATATGAATACCATGGAACTCTCAACCACTCAATTCGATTGTCTGCTCTTCGGAATGCGTGGCGTGAATGCAGAAGAAATCGTGGATTCTGTTTCAATTTTAAAGTTTTCCGCATAGCTTTAATTGGATTTATCATGAACATTTTGCCAGCAATTCCAAAATTAATTAGACACTGTTTTTTTTGTCACAGATTTGGATGATACTCTGTATCCTTCCAGTACAGGCATTGCTACAGCCTGCCGCAAGAATATTGATGGTATGCTGTGAATTAAGTTTTAGATACAGATTAATTTTGCCTTCCTCTATTAGAATTCAATTGGTTTTTTTTTTCCCTGGATGCTGTGTCATGGATTTGATTAATGTTGTTGCAGAGTTTCTTGCACAAGTTTTCGGATTCAGCAGAGAAATTGTTTCCAGCCTCCGTACAGAGTTTTATAAAACCAATGGGAGCACTCTGGCTGGGCTGAGAGTAAGTTCGTGCCCCGCCCCCCTTCCATTTTCAACCTGCAAGAAAAATTAATTCTTATTCACTCCCCTTTAAGCATCACCATGTGACAACTTCTTGGAGCAGAATAGAGGTATCATTGATTGGAGGATTTAGGCTGTTTGATTGTGACTAATAACTGTTGTTTAAAATTGCAGAAACTGGGCTATGAGGTTGATGCAGATGAATATCACAGGTACAATTCTATTTTGCTTGTGCTATGAATGATTTTGTCTGTGTCACATTTTTCCTTTCCTACAATGAAAATCAATATAGAGATTTTCAATATAGAGTGCTGTGAGAGACCCTAAATATTTTATTTCAGAAAAATAGAAATAGGTTTTCAGCTTTTCTATTTATTTTTGCATGGCATTCATGCTTAAATTGTATTATGGCTTACTGAGGAGATTCAACTCTGTTTCTCCCATGAGATAATTAAAATTTATCTGGCTAAGTGCATATGCTTTCTTGACATTTTGTCAAACTAATCTTATACATGTGTATTTTTCTTAATTTCTAGATTTGTGCATGGGAAGTTGCCATACGAAGTCATTAAACCAGACCCTGCCATTAGGAGCATTTTGATGAGCATGCCTCAAAGGAAATTGGTACGTACTTGGTACTGAGTTGCATAAATTCAATTTTTGGATCAGCTTCAATAGGACATAAAGCCTTATAAGCGCAAACACAACTTTATAAGGTTGCATCCACTTGCATAGTTGAAATAGATCATGCTTGAAAAATACAGTAATTGGTATTATTTCTCCAAGAATGAAATGAAACTAATCCAACCATAACTGCTGTTCGACCTTATGTGCAGATATTCACAGATTCAGACAAGATTCATGCATGTAAAGTCCTAAAGAGACTAGGCTTGGAAGACTGTTTTGAGGATGTTATCTGTTTTGAGAGCCTTAATATGGCTTATCGTTTTAATCAGCAAACTGATGAATGCAAACTCAGTACTTCCCCTGTTTTTATCAAGCCCTCAATTGAAGCCATGAAGCGTGCAATCACAATTGCAAATGCAGATCCACAAAGAACAGTAAGTTTCTAGCATTTGCCTTTAATTTGTTTACATATTTTTACAGTGATCCTTATTCCAACTCTTTTGCAGCTCTTCTTTGATGACAATATCCGAAACATAGCAGCAGCAAAAGAAGTAGGCCTTCATACAGTCCTGGTAAGCCTTTAAATGACCTCAGAAATGACCTAGTATATGTCCTAATTTTATCAAATTGCAGGAAACTTTATAATTCTTTGTGACTTACTGGGAAATGATTAAGACGTAATTTATTAGTAACTGAAAAATAGAGGGGAAAGAGAGTTGTGCATTATAAATTGTGAAAGCTATCTTAATAGTTTAGGGTTTGCAGATTTCTGTGGGGTTGATTTTGAGTGTGAGATGCCGGAAATTCCTCAGTAATCATTTTTGAATGTAAACGTTGTTTGGACAACGATGAGTCTTGGGATTCAAAACGTTGACATTCAAAAATGATTAGATAAGTGTTGGTATAGATTCGAAACGTTGGCATTCAAAAATGACTAGATGAAACTTGGTATAGATTCGAAATGTTGACATTCAAAAATGACTATTGTAAAATTTCCAGCATCTACCCTAGTATTTCTTATTGTGAATTTACAGCGCTGTAGATTCACATTACCAGCACTTCCATTCTGTAGATTTACATTTCAGCGTTTCAATTCTGTTTATTTGTTAATTTCATTGCAGATTGTTTAATTACAGCATGTGTGTGAGTTATTTTTACACAGGGCGTAGATCAGAGTGTGGATTTCATTTCCTTCCGTCGCAGCATTAAAAAAATATGGCATACGTGTGGTTTTATAACGTTTTGACACAGTCCAACGTCAAATATACAATCTGTGACAGCGCGTGTTATTCTCCGTTTATGGTAATGGCGTTGGCTTACAGGACGGGTGCGTAGGTTTTGTATATGTGAAGTTGGATCTGGAAAAGTACTAGGAATCATACGTTTTGAACTAGATTTTAATGGCGTGATTAAATGCTTTGATTGGAACGCGTTTCCAATTCATTTACAAGTGGGTGAAGTCTTCCATTTCAAAGTGCGCGAGTTTTTAACAGTGCAGCACAACAGATCCGATCTCATCCATATTTACTAATTCGAAGAGGAAACCGATCTCCAGATCGAGGTTCAGCTGCTTGTCATTTTATTTAGCTTGGTTAGTTTATCTTGTGGAGAGATCCATGGAGCGGATCATTTACAATTTTGTATTGGCTGTATTATAAAGCCGTGTGCTCTGATCCTGGGAAAGGAATAATAGAAAGGAATAATAGACAGGTTTTTATTTTGGGACATGTAATTACCGTTGAATGTAAAGCAGACTATTTTCCTTTAGTGAAAGAACCAGTTGATTTCCCTTGACGCAGGCAGATTGAATCAAATGAGACAAGTTGATTAAGCTGCGTAGATTTTAATTCTCCAGTTTCTATATGTTTTCCTGCTCCCAGAAGTGGCAAGGCCCGCCACAACTGGGACATTTAGCTAGATTAAACCACAGCGCTGTAGATTTACATTACCAGCTTCTGTAGATTTACAATTTCAGCGTTTCAATTCTGTTCATTTGTTAATTTCATTGCAGATTGTTTAACTACAGCATGCGTGTGACTTATTTTTACACAGGGCGTAGATTAGAGTGTGGATTTCATTTCCTTCCGTCGCATCATTAAAAAAATATGGCATACTTGTGGTTTTATAACGTTTTGACACTGTCCAACGTCAAATATACAATCTGTGACAGCGTGTGTTATTCTCCGTTCATGTTAATGGCGTTGGCTTACAGGACGGGTGCGTAGGTTTTGTTTATTTTCTTGATTCTTCAGATGGCAATGATTGGTTTGCGCAGTCAAGACCGGAACACTGCCGTTTATATTTGCTACTTATTTGTTTTTGAATGGGATATGCTCTGGCATTGCAGGGCTGTGTTTTGTTTTTTTTTTTTTTGGGGTTCTGTTATGGTTTAGGAATGGGTGCTGTTATGGTTTAGGAATGGGTGCGTTTATCGATTGAAATTTAAGAATGGGTGCTGTTATGGTTTAGGAATGGGTGCGTTTGAAATTTAAGAATGGGTGCTGTTATGGTTTAGGAATGGGTGCGTTTATGGATTGAAATTTAAGAAAATATGGGTTTATTGTAGCATATGAATAGGATGCATCCAAGCATTGAAATTTCAGAGGTTGGATTTATTCTTCATGCTTTTGAATTCATCCAAGCATTGAAATTTCAGAGGTTGGATTTATTGTTCATGCTTTTGAAATTTTACTTAGAGAGAAGAAAACTTGAAATTTCAGAGGTTGGATTTATTGTTCATGCTTTTGAAATTTTACTTAAAGAGAAGAAAAGATGGATTTGGTATTGCATATGAATGAGATGTATTTTTCATATATGCTTGGCCATTTATAAAGGTTTCTTGATTTTGGGTAATTAACTTAACCTCTTGATTTTGGGTAATTAACTTACTCTAAAATGAAATAAGACATTCAATGTGTTCCTTGTAATATAGATATAAACAAAACATCTGAAGAAAAGTAATTGCACAATGATCCAGTCCAAGAAAACAAGATTTTCCACAAAATAATTAACTTTTCTAGAAAAATTCAACAATTCCAATTTAATAATCCTATCGGCCTCTCTCTTTGTACCTTCTGGGACAATTGCTAGTTTTATATATCCCCTGCAAATGCCGCATACATCGTTGAGATGGTTCGTGTCCCACTTTTAACTTTAATAATAAGATTCTCCATCCCAGGAAAATGTAACATTACTACCCGGGAATTTGGCATAACTTTCGATTTCCGAGCACATTTAACAAATTATTTTGGAAAAATATAAAGATGTGTAGTTTTAATAGTAAATTTAATTGTTATAAAAAAAAGTCGAATTATAATAATTTATAGAATTATTATATTATTATTATTTTAAAAATGAGGTTCATAAGTATTTGTTTTTAAATATGAAATTATTTCAAAATAAATAATTATATTGTTTCATAATAATAATATGGAATATGAGTAATTAAATTAAGTTTAAAATTTTATATATTTGAAAATTTATTCACATATATTTCAATTATTCTAATATAAACATTTTGAAATTATTAGAGTTATGACATTCCAGCATATTGAAAATCATTAATACCCCTGATTCCCTTGACAAAGTAAAAATTAGTTCTAAGTGTGAAATATGGTGGGAGGAACCACTTTTATACCGTCTTGGATAAATGTAGTTCTTTCTGTTGGTAAGGGAATGTTATATAAGCTAAAAATAGTTCAAGAGATAAAATTTAGTAAGAGGAGCAACTTGTACACAACCTACTTTCTCGGCACGTGAAATTTAATGGTAAGCAATGTTTTCATGATGATATTTTTTTTTTTTGAAATTATAGAAATTAATGAATTTTTTTTAGAACAGTAACAAATATCTTACAGATTTTTTATTTAAAAAAAAAATTTACTCCGAAAACCCAGAAGTGTTGGGACTAATGGATTATTTTGAGAATAACAATTGTGGAGTCCAAGCAAATAGGATCTGAGGGAGATTTCCATACAGTTGAACATGAGAAAGATCAAGTATGGGTAACAGTGAACATGGCCCCACTTGCTATCTAAAAATAAATTAGAATTATATTTGAATATATAAAAATTTATATTTTCAAATATAATGATTAATAATGTGGGTTTAAAAATATATATAGAATTATATTTGAATATGTACAGATTTATATTTCAAGTATAATGATTAATAACATGTTCTTATATATATATATATATTTATATTTATATTTATATTTATATGTGAATATGTAAAAATTATATTTTAAATATAATGTGTTTTTTAAGATTTACATGTTTAAATTAAAAATATTCCTTCAGGCATTTCATTCAAAATAAGTAAGGTATGCATTTATATTTTTAATAGATAATTAAAAAGAAGTAAAGTACGTATTTAAATTTTTAATGAATAATTAATTGTGAGTTAAATATTAACATTATTATAAAATTTAATATATTATTTTGATAGAATTAAAAAAAATGAAAGAATTTCATTTAATTAGAATTAACAAATTTATTGATGGGTATTTAAGGTAACTAATTTACATTAATATGAGATCATTGACAAGATGTTAGTTAATTACATATTTCGTTAACAAAATGTTAATTAATTGTAAATTTAATTAAGATTTTATTAATATTATATTTTATTAATATTAATTAAGGTTACCAAAAGGTAAATTGATGTTAGGAAGGCATCTAAGGGTGATTAACTAGTAATGTATCATAGTGCTAGCTTAGTAAGCAATGGAAGAGGATTTAGTAGATCCATGAGGATTTTCTTGGTATTAGTAATGCTCGTTTACAAACATAACAAAAGGAAAACTTACACCTATCATTTTGCAAAACATGTGTGAGCCGAGTAAGAATTGACAAGTCCTAAGTAGCATTAATAAGTCTCGTTTGGAACAGATAATTGAACATTTCAAAATGGTGAAGACGCGGGGAAATCAAGGTCGAGGAGGATCATCCCAAGGACCTCCTACAAATAACCCATTGCCATCGCCGGAGCTAGCTCTCATCTTGCGTTCCCTAGAAGCAATTAATGAGACTTTAAGAGGGCGCCAAACAATTGAAGTGGAAGTGGAGCACCCTCCATCAGGGTTGGGAAATCTCAAGGGATCAAGAGACTCTGATAGAGGACCTCCAATCAAGGACATTACTAGGGAGATCCAAAAGATTAAGCTCCTAGAGTTTGTTAGAGGTCGTTCCAGTGAACGAGCAGAAGCCTGGTTAGAAGGAATGAGAAGGTGCTTCGCACTAAGAGATTATACTTCCAATTCAAAAGCTAAAATAGCAATATTCCAACTCAGAGATAGTGCTCTGAATTGGTGGGGTAACTTAGAGCGTCAACTACACCTCACTCCGGACATAGTTACCTGGGATTTATTTGAGGAGAGATTCAGGAAAAAGTACCTACCAGCGTATTATGAAGAACAATAGGTAGGAGCCTTCCATGCTTTGGTACAGGGAAACCAAACGGTAGAGGAATATGAGATTAGATTCATGGAATTGGTCAAGTATGTCTCCTACACGGACATTAATCAACGTCAAGCAGATCATTTCATTTACGGATTGAACCCTAAAATTAGGGCAATGGTGTGGATGTGGAAACCATCCTCAGTTGCAAAAGCTATTGAACATGCCCATTATGTTGAAGAGCACTTAGACTTAAAAGGTGGAAACAAAACCATTTTTCCACAACAACCAAGGTTTATGGGGAAGGCCCCTCGTACCTTCCCTAGGGGAGGAAGTTTGAGGCCACCGCCATATGGAAACAGGGTTGTACCCAGAGCACCGACAATGGGGATTTCAATGGTTACTAGTGCAGCTTCACCCGCAGCTTCAAGGACGCATGCAAATCAAGGTCATACGCGAGGAGCAACAAGTAGGGGCAGGGGTCCCAAGGGAAGGAACTCTTTCCAAAGAACTCCACAACATTTTGTTCAAAGTCTACCATGCATCACTTGTTGGGGATGTGGGGGACCTCATTACCAGCGTGATTGTCCTGAGTTACAAATTGGTAAAAACCGTAGAGAAGGAAAAGCACCAATGGGAGGAGCAAGTAGCCACCATCGAATTTATGCAACAGTTGATAACCAACAAGTTGAACACCAATCTGTCGTGGTAGAAACCTCGGGTATGATAAACAAAGTAAAAGTTGAAATTTTGTTTAATTCAGGTGCTACAAATAGTTTCATTTCACCAATTGCATTAGAAAAATGTGGGTTGGCAGCATATGAGCACGATGACTTTAAGCAAGTTGAGATGGCTTCTGGGATAAAACAAGCAGTAAGACCTTGTGTTGACCAATGTGAGGTAAACCTCAAGGTGTGTATAACTAAGTTGAAGGCATAGGTCACAACATTGGGGACGTATGATGTAATTATTGGAATGGACTGGCTAGAAGCTCATCGAGCTTTGGTAGACTGTTTCAAGAAGAAGGTTATTTGTTTAGATGATGAAGGTAGGTCAATTGAGATTTATGGAATCAAGAGAGGAGTGTCCCTACGATTCATATCCATGATGAAGGTAAAACATTGCCTTCGACAAGGTTGAAAATTATATGTGGTCAAGGGTGTAAGTGACCAAAAAGGACCGTCCCTAGATCAACACCCAATTTTGTCAGAATTCAAGGATGTTTTTCCTAAGGAATTGCCTGGATTACCTCCTGTAAGGGAGATTGATTTCACAATCAACATAAAACCTGGTGCAGAACCAATATCTAAGACACCCTATAAGATGACAACTCCATAACTTTGTGAGTTGCAGATGTAGTTAAAAGAGATTTTAGACTTGGGATTTATCAGACCTAGTATTTCACCTTGCGGTGCAACAGTGATTTTTCGTCAAGAAGAAGGATGGTCCTTAAGGCTATGCATAGATTATAGGGACTTTAATAGAGCCACAATAAAGAATAGGTACCCGATAACTAGAATAGATGACCTATTTGATCAAATGAAGGGAGCAAAGATTTTCTCAAAGATCAACCTATGATCTCAATACCACCAATTGAGGATTAAGGAAGGTGACATCTCAAAAACTGCATTTC
This sequence comes from Pinus tabuliformis, assembly GCA_031772625.1. Classification (NCBI taxonomy): domain Eukaryota; kingdom Viridiplantae; phylum Streptophyta; class Pinopsida; order Pinales; family Pinaceae; genus Pinus; species Pinus tabuliformis. The sequence goes on from CM062818.1 coordinate 551,282,383, forward strand.
GAACTTAGTTTGGGCACTACGAGTTCGTAGTTGTTGGTTTGACCAATGCACCAGCGGTATTCATGAGCCTCATGAATGGTGTGTTCAGGAAGTATTTGGACCAATTTGTGCAAGTCTTTCTGGATGACATTCTTGTGTATTCCAAGAATGAAAAGAAGCATGAAAATCACCTAAGGGTTGTATTGACCTTCTTAAGGGAAAATCAATTGTGTGGAAAATTGTCAAAATGTTCCTTCTTTCATAAGAAAGTTCATTATCTTGGGAACATCATTTCAGGAAAAGGGATTTCAGTTGACCCAAAAAAGGTAAAGGCCATAATGGATTGGCCAGTACCGAAAAATGCTCATGAAGTGCATAGTTTTATGGGGCTAGCAGGTTATTATCGCAGGTTTATGGAAGGGTTTTCTTGCATTACAAAACCCATCACCACAATACAGTGAAAAGGGGTCAGGTATGAATGGGCATATGAATGTGACACTGCATTCACTGAACTAAAGAGGTTACTAACTAGTGCACCGATCCTTTGAGTACTGGACATGGAAAAATACTTCATTATCTGCACCGATGCTTCGAAGCAAGGATTGGGAGCAGTATTGATGCAAGAAGGTGGAGTAATAGCTTACGCATCTAGAAAATTGAAGAAACATGAAGAGTTGTATGCTACCCATGACTTAGAGTTAGCAGCAATGATGTTAGCTTTGAAATTGTGGAGACACTACCTCATTGGGAGAAGATTTGAGTTAAGAACATATCATCAAATCCTGAAGCACCTCTTCACTTAAAGGTATTTGAATGCTAGACAAAGGCGGTGGAGTGAATTCATGAGTAAGTATGATTTTGAGATCTCATACATTAAGGGAAAGGAGAATGTGGTGGTCTATGCACTAAGCAGGAGGCCACGAACCTTCTCCCTAGTACCCTTGAGGGTCAATTTGAGGGAACGTGTGTTGGAGAAACTCTTTGAATATAGTTGGTATCTAAAGGTTATATCAACACTCTAGAGTGGGAAGCAAATAGAACCAAAGTTTGAGGGATATGTCCTTGAAGTAGATAGACTATTGAGATTTCAAGGGAAAATGTACATACCTATGGAAGGGGGTATAAGAAGGACCATCCTCAAAGAGTCACATAAAGCACTCTATTGTGCACATCCTGGAGTGAAGAAGATGTATGCAGACATGAAGAAACTCTTCTTTTGGGCAGGCATGAAGCACGACATAGTCCAATTTGTCGCCAAATGTCTTGAATGTCAACGAGTGAAGGTTGATCATTGCCATCCAGCAGGACTCCTACAACCACATGACATCCCTATGTCTAAATGGGAGGTAATTTCTATGGATTTTGTTGTGGGTTTGCCACTCACTTCACAGAGGCACAATGCTATATTGGTTGTAGTTGATAAATTGAACAAAAGTTCCCATTTCATCCCATAAGAGGCACTTATGATGTTACCGATGTGTTATGATTTTTTATAAGTGAAGTTATTCGAATACATGGGTTACCCACAAAGATCATTTCTGATAGAGACTCTTGATTTACATCTAGGTTTTGGACAAGTTTGCAGTCAACACTAGGGACTCAGTTGAACCTGAGCACTGCATATCATCCAGAAATAGATAGGAAAACTGAAAGAGTAAATCAGGTTATGGAAGACATGCTTAGAATGTACGTCATGGATAATCAGACTCAGTGGGAAAGGTACTTACCATTGGTAGAGTTTTCCTATAATAACAGTTACCACAGTTCAATTGGGATGCCTCCTTATCAAGCTCTATATGGGAGGCCATGTAGGACACCATTGAGTTGGGAAAGTTGGAGGATCGAGTAATAGTTGGGTCGGAATTAGTTCAAGAAATGGAGGAACAGGTAAGATAGATTTGACAAAGGTTAAAGGAAGCACAAGATAGATAGAAGAGTTATGTTGATTCACATAGGACTGATCGAAGTTATGAAGTAGGAGACCAAGTTTTTATTCGTATCCGACCCAACAAAAGCACCATTCGGTTTTGGAAAGGGACGAAGTTGTCACCTCGGTTTATAGGACCTTTTAGGATCAAGGAGAAGATTGGACCAGTTGCCTATCGTATTGTACTGCCACCCCATTTGCATAAAACTCATGATGTTTTTCATGTATCTATTTTACGACATTATGTTTCTGATGAATCTCACAAACTGGATTGGAGGGAATTACAAGTCTCGGACATGGGAACCATAATGGTCGAACCATTATGCATATTGGACTGTAGGGTTTGACAGCTCAGACGTCACATGGTGGACCAGGTTAAGGTCCAGTGGGACAAGTATAACCCAGGATCTGCTACCTGGGAGGATGCAGAGACTATACGTCGTGACTACCCCTCACTTTTTGAGCATATGTGATGCCCATTTTGACTTAGATAACTACCTATGCTAAGGCTCTATTTGTAGTTCCATGTTATTTATTTATGAACACTATGTAATATTGATGCATTTAGTTGGACAAGTGAAACTACTTATATAAATCATTAGATGGATTAGGTATTGATGATTGAAATGTTTGATGTATGACCTAATGTATGACTTACTTGGTTATGATTTATCTAGTGCATGACTTATCAGAGTTATTGTTGTTTCATGTATGGCTTAAGTGGATATGATTTATCTAATGAATGACTTAGTGAAATTATGATTTATCTAATGTAAGATTTATTTCCAGTATGAACTACAAAATTGACACGTGGATACTAGACTTAATAACATGATGTTTAAGATCACTTCTCTATATTTATTTTGTTGTTATATATATGCATGAAGGAGAACTAACTTGTAGATTGCAAAGAACTATATGATAAATAAGATCTACTCTTCCATTGGGGAAGGTCGAGACATCTAATGAGGAATGGTATGAATGTCCATTCCTCATATGTCCCCACCACCTCTCATGAATGTCGCCCCAACTTTGGTTTTAATGTCATTGAATTTCACCCCTCGACACCTCATCGAGCCTCCCCCTTCTTATCCTTCCATTTACTCCTTATCCTTTCATTAACCTTCAGGTGGTACATCTCCAAGCACCCCTTATTAATCCAATAAACGTTACCATTCCATATCATTATTTTAATAAATTATCATCATTAAATAACATAATGTTATTATAATAAATATCATCATTCAATAGTACCTATTTTAATCCATATCAACACTTAATAAAATATTGTTATTCTAAAAAATATCAGCATTCAATAATAGTATTTTAGAAATATTAATCAAACTTGAAGAATGTTATTAATTTAATAATTTAAATGAATCATGTTTAAATGTAATCAGTAGATATAAATAATTTTTAAGGTTAATTAATCACTAATCACGATTAACCATTTATTTAATCATCCAACACTTTAAGATTTAGAATACTAATGTATGTGTGAGAGGTGTGGGTTTATAGCTAGCATACACATACCTCGTACATATACTAATAATACTTGGTGTGATTAGGCACAAAATCAATCACTTAGTAGGGAGGCTAATAAGATAATGTAAGATAATACGTTCAAGTAGGATATTACATACACCCATCCTTAAAAAAAAAAAAACTTTGTCCCAAAGTTAGACTCAAAGGTTACCAACAATCTATAAGTAGTATGACAACAAGGCATATCAAAACATAAATAGATATGGTAGTCAAATTAAGTAAGTCAAGCAAGAATTCCTCTTCCCCTCTAGAGTCTCCAACTAACCTATAGCCTCCTATCCTCCCTAACCTACTTCCGCTCCCATCCGATCCACCCTCTGCTGCAATATACTATGGCATCAACTATATCGATCTAACCAATGATAGAACCAAGATGATAAAAGCATTGACTATATCGACCTAACTACCCCATCAAGCAACTGGAAATCATCATCACACTATAGGGTAGTGTGTCCATCACTTCCCTCCCATGATTCCATGCTTGGAGGTTACATGGTGGGAAATGTATCCACCCATCCTCAAAACTAGGGTCAACACCCTGATATGGACCACACTACGACACTGGTTAGATACTTTTCATTGAACAATTCAGCCAGGAAGTCATATCACCTACAATCTTCATTGTACCTATTTCATAATAGTGCATGTCAAGTAGATACAAAATGTAATAAAACATTGTACATAATACCATTCCTCGGATTTATCGCCATCCCCCAGTTACTAGCATGGATCTTAGTTATCGGATAGTACCTTCCAATTCTGCAAGTTAGTTCTCATCCATGCATATATATAATAAAAATATATATATAGAAAAATGATCATAATCATCGTTTTATTAAGTCTGGTATCTACATACGCATTTTGTAATTAATATCAATACACTAGAGGTAAATCTTTCATCAAATAAATCATGACTTCGATTTAAGTCATTCACTAAATAAATCATATCCAATTAAGCCATACATCAAACAAATCATAAATTCGATAAGTCACGCACTAGATAAATCATATCCAATTAATCCATACATCAAACAATTCATAACTCTGATAAGTCATGCACTAGATAAATCATATTCAATTAAGCCATACATCAAATAAATCATAATTCTGATAAGTCATGCACAAGATAAATCGTAACCAAGTAAGCCATGCTTCGGGTAAATCATACATCAGATAAGTCATACATCAAATACTTTAATCAACAAAACCTAATCCATCAAGGTTTTGTATAAGTAAATATCATTTGTCCAACTAAAATGTATCAATATTACATAGTGTTCATAAATAAAACAACAGGGAAATACAATTAGAGCCTCAATATAGGTAGTTATTTAGGGAAAAATAAACATAACAAATGGTCAAAAAGTGAGGGTTAGTATTGTATAAACACTTCCAAAGAGGCTAAATATCTTTCACGTCAACTCCTAATTAGATACACACCTTATATCGTACATAGAATATTTTCTTTTAGATGAATGGAATATAATCATTGATAAACCTTATCCACCCATATTCGTCCAATGGACTACAAGCACATCAATATGGATAAAGTATGTATTGCATTTCACTCCTATCAATACTAAAGTTTCATTTCTAGTTCACACCATTCTTAGTGGATTGGCATTTAGTAATCATCATTCCACAAAACACACAATCTCCTCCATATGAATGAACTTAGAAAGTTTCTCGTCACTTGATCATTATAGAACCTAATCACTTGTACCTCACTAGGATAAGCAAACATATTCACGTGAGAGATGTTATTTTTTTATCTTAAAACACTTCAATACCATCTCAACCTTCAACTAGTTAAAATTTACCTAATATTTCATGAACATCTCAATGCTATACCTTTCACTAATAAATAAATGATCTACCTTATCTTGGATTTATATAACATCTATTCAACCATAACATGATTGTTTCTAAGTTCCATGTAGTGTAGAACCATTGAAATTAATATCACTAATTTTAAATTTGGATATGATCTAAGTATTAAAATGAAGACATCAAATATTTTTTTGATACACCTAAAGTTTATATAATCTATACATTCAACTATATTATAATGGACTTTCCTTAAATTATCCCTTTAAACTAGTAGGTATCTAGTTCAATGGTGGTTTGAAATTTCAAAGTGGCTATTGATATTATATATAAGTAGAACTCATGTAACAAACCTCATTAAAAATTGATGTAAAAATATATAAATACCACGGATGATGGGACACGTATTTCAAGCTAAATGGTGGGCAGGACATCCTAGTGGGTGTTCATTTGGTTGTTTATGTCTAAGGAAATTGGCAAAGGCAATGGCTAAGACATTGAAGAGGAAAAAAGATATTTTGGCACATTTATTTATGAAAATAATGGAAATTAGGAGAAAAAGAAGGTGAAAGGTCACAGGTTGCATGTGAGGAGGAAAATAATGGAAATTGAAGAAAATAGAGGCCTCGTCCATAAAGAGGTTTTGAGGATCAGTTGGCAAGCTTGGTCAGTATTACGGCTTGATCAATTCAGTTTCGAAGCATTCTCATTATTCTCTCTCTCTCTCATACTCTTAGAAACTTAGAGTTTTCTTGGAACACTTTGGCATTGGAGCAAGAAAAGAAAATAAGGTAAGAGGAAGCAAAGATCAAGCAGGGAAAGGTAGGATCAAGCAACTACAACAGGCTTCATTGCAGGTATCGACTTGCATGTGTATTTTCCTTGCTATATTTGGCATGCATGGGATTGCATGTGTTTCTTTTCTACCATGGCATGGGTTTTTCCAGGTGTGACAATATTTTCAGCCTAGCCTTGCCATTTCCTGATAGCTTTGATGAGATGGGTTCTCTCATTCAGTTTATGTGGGATGGTTGGATTGGATTCGAAGTTGAGTGGGGTGGATATCCGAATTGACAAACACATGGTGTAGTGGTCCCTGAACTAGACTGAGGATCATGAAGCCACTGGCCTAGTAACCCCTGAACCAGACTGTGGGTTGCGGTAAAGCCAGATTGTGTGCCTCAGTAGGCCTAGGAATCCTTGTTGGTGAATGGCGAGATATATGGTAAAGCAAAGAGGTGGATTTTCTTTAACTTCCTTCTCTTTTGTACTATGTGAGGCTCTTTCTTCCTTCAATAATGATGCACATAAACATAGTGCATGTTCAAGCTCTTCGTGAAAAGTTTAATTTAAACGGATGACATATTATTTCATCAATTGGTTCGTATTCTTCTTTTCCTTAAAGGGGAGAATAAATATTCAACATAATAAATATATAAGGTATTTCAGTATAGATTCATCTTAACTTTGAATTTATCATGTGCAAAGAGGGATTATTGACATGCAAATATTACTATTCATGTTATTTCTAATAAACATTAATAAGCATATATATGTGATTTTTGTAGGTTACAAGTTCTATTATAAAGAACATGGGTATGTATAGCTCCATAAATTAAGTATCTAAATTGCTACACTAAAGAGGTTTATTGTTAGACAATTGAAATATCTCATGCATCAGTGTAACAATTTGACATTTAACTATTTTGTAACCTTAAACCATTGTAGATCCATCTTAAATATGGATCTATCTTGTATTGAGGAGGATCAAATCGCTTAAGGTGCAAATATTTCTTCAAGTTTTTGCAATCGAAAATGGGGTTGCACCTTGAAGGATTTGATCCTACTCTATGCATATTGATCATGCTTTGGAGCAAAGAGTTGGTGTTGTGGCTTATTTTAGCTTCCACCAATGTTCCCTACTCTTAGGTTATTCTCCAACTTTGCATTGTGTTGTGGATCTAGTCTTTATTATGGTACTTGTAGTCATTGGCTCGAACCAACTAGTTTGCATTACAAGCAAACCACAAGGGTATCACATTGCATGTTTGGACGTGCTTAAATGTAACGTGCTATATGTGTGTGTGGCCATGTGCACTATATATATATATATATATATATATATATATATATATATTTATATTTATATATAACGTGCTATATGTGTGTGTGACCAAAATCAAGAACATTTGAACTTGGTAGAGGCTCCCAAAACATGAGCTTTAAGTCCTATTTTCAGATCAAAAGACTCAAATGTAGAATATGGGATAGATTGCCATGTTAGCAATCATTAGAGTTATCATGTAAAATGAAATCAACTGTATCAACTTACATTTAGCATATCAAAAGTACATCAAAACTTAAAATAAGTAGGTAGAAAATAGCAACAAGTTTTGATAAGAGTAGTTAAGAGCATTAGCAGCTTCAAATTAGGAAGTCATGCAGATTAAAAAAGGGAAAATCTCTGAATGGGCTCATAAAACAATTAAAATGCCTCAGCTTCAATAGATAAGAAAACAACAAAATTGAAACTCAATGTAGTGTAAAGCAACTAAAATGCATTGCTAGACAGACTAAATTACAATAAAGGCTTTATATTGACAGATAGTGGCCACTGTTAGCAAAAATTGTAAGCAGCTAGACTATGATCATTGAAAATTTTTCAGCAGACAGTGAAGACCTTCCACCCTTTGGTGAGAATAAGGGTATATAAGAGTCATAGGTGCCCAAAGCATGGACTTGTGTATGAGCACTAAACTTCACCAGCTCAAATTCAAAATCACAAGCATTTTGGCAGATTCTCAACATTGTAAATATAAGATGGGCAGGTGATAACAGAGTGAGGATTCAAGGGTATATGTTTAAGTTGGGCATGATAAAAATAACATCGGAAAATACATAAAACATTCCAGATCCATAGATCCTGTCGCCCCAAAAAATGTGGTTAAACGGGCAGGGACAAACAAAATGAACAAATTATATTAGGTGTAAAGCTATGAGAAGTCACCTCTATGAATAGGATGGTTAGGATACATCGTCATGAGATCTAATTTTGGTTTTAGAATTGATGATCATATTCACTTCTTCTGTCTCAAACATAGGAGGTGCCATTATAACCCTCTCATCCACTTCTATGTGCAATGTTTTCTAGGATTTTCATTCTCACAATTAATTGTAAGCATGGGTGGACATGTATGTTTATGTATTTATATGAGGCATTCTTCTATGTTCCCACAAAATTTTCTATGTTCAATGTCAGTAAGTGGTGTTGGCCTACAAACATCTAGTCTCTAGTAGTTCCACCCTTCCCAGACTCGAAAGGTCAGTGCGGGGATTTTCAATCATATCCCACATTGTCAAAACTAAATAAACAAACCACGAAAATTCACTCCATAAGGTTAAAGAGTAACTACTTTAACTAAGAGCATCTTAAAATTTCTTACATGTAGCATTTAAGCAATAAAATTTCTTTATCAAAAGTAGCATTTAAGCAATAAAATCAACGAGAATCGATCTCAGGTTGCACGGCTAAGGGCAGGAAACGAACCACGGCTTATTACTCGACTGGCCTAATTAGAGAAACCAAAGGCTTGTTACATGAATATCACAATTCATCCCAAGCTAGCCATAACAGGCATGATTCCTCGTGGTCATTCTGGTTCACATAAATCCAACAATATAAAATTAGTGAAAACCTATCTTTGAGATCTGCGTTTCCAAATTTTGCTAAAATATTGTTTCTGTGAAATGTAAACTGTAATAAGTGGAAAAACCTTTGCAATAGATCGTCCTTGAGGCCTTTACAGATATTCTTTAATAATCTGGTTTAGCGACGTGACCTGTGCAGGAAAAATGCAGAATTTGGTGTATCTGTGAGTGGTGAAAAATGCAGAATCTGGTGTATCTGTGAGTGGTTTAGGCTCTGTCTGGTTGCAAGTTCTGAAGGCGCACGATGGGGGCTCCCGAATCGTCCGGACGGGAGGATCTGTCAGACAGATACCAGTCGGAGTTAATGCAGAAGGGTGGAAGGGTGGTGGAGGAATGCGGAGTTGGCGAAAGTGGTGGAGGGTGGCGGAGAGAATTCCCGATTGTCGGAGCTGGAATTTTTTTCGGGCGGCCCCAGAAACCGGGCAATTCCTCCGCCTAGTTAGACTCTATGCATATTGATCATGCTTTGGTGCAAAGAGTTGGTGTTGTGGCTTATTTTAGCTTCCACCAATGTTCCCTACTCTTAGGTTATTCTCCAACTTTGCATTGTGTTGTGGATCTAGTCTTTATTATGGTACTTGTAGTCATTGGCTCGAACCAACTAGTTTGTATTACAAGCAAACCACAAGGGTATCACATTGCATGTTTGGATGTGCTTAAATGTAATGTGTTATATGTGTGTGTGACCATGTGCATCATATATATATATATATATTGGAAAAAGAACATTTCTTATTTTGCATGTGAATGCTTTGGTGCTTTTTTAATTTAGGAGATGTGTGATTCTTTCAGTTTTTAACATGGAGTTAACAAGTGGCATTTAAAAAAATATTAATAAGAAAAGGAAATTTCAATATTCACTTTATTTATTTATCTATCTAACTACATATAAAGAGATTGAAATTGAAATTTTTCTTATTACACCAAAAGATAAACAACCTATTATGAGAAAGATGAAAGATTCCTTTTATATTCAATGTGGAATTAACACGTAACATTTACAAAAATAGTAATGGAAGATAATATTTGAATGTCCCCATAAATAAATAGTATTTCTATGTCCACTTTAAGTTAGTTATATATATATATATGACTTGAAAGTATATATATATATATATATATATATATATATATATATAACTTTGGGATGGGTAACCCTCAATGCTTCTAAGTGAAATTAGAAAAAACATATATTAATAACAAAAAAATTATTTGAATATCCACATCGAGTATATATATATATCATTTCTTATTGATCATATATGTACTTTTTACATTTAGTATGAGAGGTGTGTGTTAGTGTTTAATATATAGTTGAGGAGTGACATTTAAAAGATATATTAATAGCATTTTTTTTTTAAATGTCCACTATAAATAAAAGATTTCAATGTTCAAGTTAAGTAAAATATTTTAAAATCCACTTTACACACACGTCAAACAACTAAAAATTGGAAATTTCTTATGGATAAAACATTTTAATAGTGAGTTATAATATATAACAACTATTTGTAATATATGTATAAAGAGCCAACATAAACCCATTTTAACTTTATGTGGAAATGGATCAAATCTTTCAAAGTGAAAAAAAATAATAATAATAAATAAAAATAAAAATAAATAAATAAATAAAATGAAAAAGAAAAAAAAATGAAAAACATGAAGAAATATATGCATCTCTATAAATTTGATCCATCTAAGTACATGATAAATATTAAGATAAAATTGCAAATAACAATCTCATAGACACATTTAAATTCAAGTTCACACAAAATGATTTTCAAAAATGAAATACAAAAATTTTAAGATAAATGGACAAATATAATATTAATAAGATATAAACTAAGACCATAAAGTTATTGCCATTATATTTTATTTCACTTAAACATTAAAATTACTATTATTAAAAATTATATGTTTAGTAGAATCATACCATTATAGAAAATTATATATTTAATAAAATCAATTTTCATACAATTATGTTTTTCATATAGTAATTTTTAAAATTTATTTGTATTTAAATTTTTTTATTAATATTTTCCACAACATGTTTTGGGTTTCTAACTATTTTTTAAATATTATTAATATTTTTGTTGTTAAATTTTTCTAATTTTCTTTATATTTCTTAAAATAATATTTTTGTTAGAAAATACTAAATATTAACATTAATTTACTCATGCAATGACTAAATGACTTATAGATGCGTTTACTCATTCGAACAAATAAACATAAAAATTACTCATATAAAAATAAATATATTCATTTATTAGTCCCTGCCATCTGACATCCGGCCGGGACTATTGTAATCGTTTCATGTGGACTTAGCATTAGTTCGGTGGTGCTTTCCCTGTCTGTTATGCGCTTATAACAAAGTTCTGTGAGGTGTGAGGTGTTATGTGCGGTGTTATGTGCAAATAACCAAGGTGGGATTCGGCTTTAACCTTTTCCATCTTATTTGGCCTCTTCCCGAGCCTCGGGAAGAGGCCCGAACATAGGTTAAGTTGCAAATTGTGGCCAGTTTCATTATCCCTGACCGTCAACCGTTAGCGTTAATGCTAGCATTAATTCGCTATTTGGTAAACAGGTTTCGTTATTTGGTAAGGTATATGGTAAGGTTGCATGTTGTCCAGGTGTTGTTGCAGGGTATTAACAGCTGCATCGCTGTTCAAGGTTTTGGTTCAGAAAGAGCGGCTCGACAATGCGAGCTCAGCAGTGGAAATAGTGAAGAAACCTGTGGATCGGCTCTGTTTGCAGCGGTGACGATTACAGCTGGTGATCGGCTCTGTGAGGGCGCAAGAGCAGCTTTCTCCAGAATGTGCTTGAGGTGCTGTATTAGCGCTGCATCTGCAAATTAAGCATTGTTACTGATATGCATGATTCAGAATGATTCATGCCATTGCTGTTTTGAAAAACTGGCATTTCTCTTTTCAGTTTACTATTAGGGTTTTATAGCGGTGACGATTACAGAGCGCGGGCGGCTCTGTGAGGGCGCGGGAGCAGCTTTCTCCAGAATGTGCTTGAGGTGCTGTATTAGTGCTGCATCTGCAAATTAAGCATTGTTATTGATATGCATGATTCAGAATGATTCATGCCATTGCTGTTTTGAAAAACTGGCATTTCTCTTTTCAGTTTACTATTAGGGTTTTATTTTGTGAAACTGTTCTATTTTCAGGTTTCTATTGCGTTTCTATTTTGCAATATTGTTTAAGCAGATGATATTGGAATCTGCAGGGTGGTTCTTGGCAGTGTGAGTGACTATTGCGTTCACCATGCACAGTGCCCTGTTGTTGTGGTGAAGCCCAAGAAAGAACAGGCTCATTGATTTTTATTACCTCGTGCCACCTTTGTGCTTTGATTCATCTTATACTTGTTGGTCTTTATGCCTGATATGAAGCAGCAGATACTACATCTAATTGAAATATTCTAAAACATAAATATGGACTGAGAATTTCAATAATCACTCAGGATATCTGTTAGTGATTTTCATTATTCTATTTGAACATCAAAATATACTCTATTTTTATGTACGATATATATATACTGTTGTTACATGATTTGATATTTCATTTGAATCATGCTCCCTTTGCATCTTATTGTGTGGCATCATATTTATCTCTAACAGACATTCTAATTCACTGTGATTATTTAGGTAATGACAATTCACAAGCAGGGAGATTTATATGGGTTGGAGTTTTGACGAGACGAACTAGCTGTTCCATCCGTGGCCGCTTTATCCTCTGCAGGAGTCAAATTCGTTGCTACAGACGGCGACCTCACCACAATACTTTGATGAGAAGACTGCCTAATCTTGAGAAATCTGGTGGCATTTGAATCTTCTGCGGCTCCGGGTGCGCTGGTTTTCACACGATACACCGATTTCATAAACGGGATGATCGACAGCGAAGAAGATGTTAGATTGCTAAAAGAGAGTTTCTGAATGAACGTGTATTCGGGTCGTGGAAATTCCTTTCTCTGGTAGCTGCAGCGATACTTTGGCGGTGATACGGAATGTTTTACTTTACGTTGCTAACATGTGGCCACGTTTCTTTGCGCATGCAACATTTGGCTTTTACGTTGCTAACATGTGGCCATGTTTCTTTGCGCATGCAACATTTGGGAGCCTGTCGTATTCATTTTTCTAACCGGCATATTCACTTTACTAATAATTTTAATGAACTTCAATTTATGTTTAAATATAATAACAACTACTTTGGTGAGACAGTTTCAAGGAATGCCCTTAGCTGGACAACCTTAGCTCGACAACATTCCTTCTTGCCTGTTGTTGGAGCCTCCACCAGAACCACTATACCAGGGTAATATGATTGTCAATGCTGATGTTAAGTTGTGATTTTAGTTTAAGGTTTGTAAATATATTATCTTACTCTCTGTATGGTTCATGCAGAATGCCAATTATCTTTAGCTTCATTGTGGATTGACAAATCTGTGAGCATTTTTGGTTTTGAAGGGCTGTTGCCAGTGTTTCTGAAAAGCCAGCAGGCGCACAGCTGACAATTTTCTATTCTGGCTCAGTAAATGTTTATGATGATGTTCCTGCAGACAAGGTATGCCCAAATAAGGTTACATGAACACTTGCTTGTGTGCGATTAAAATGCTGAGGCGTTTCATATGTTACGGATCCTAAGAAACTGAGCAGACCATTGTTTATAGCTTATGTATAACGAATTTGACCTCCTATCAGCCGCGTCTTTTTCCATGCAATATGGAAGGTTTATTGTATTTTTGTCAAAAAAACAGAGAACTGTAAAGGATGCCAGTTTTCATTTTAGCTGAAAGCTATTTTTATAAAATTTCTTAGCAGTAGCATCACTTGGTGCAAGTGTGGCATAAATGAACTTATATAGTAGGTACTAATTGATGCAGTTACATAGGTAGCACAGTAGTGTATCCAAGCACACGATTTCAATAGTGATGGGCCTAGTTTTGACTAGCTCCCTCCAACCAGTATCTGGCATTCTTGACAACCTTGCTGCTAGAACACATGTTGCTGTCCATGTAAAATGCAAGTTGATAAACTGAACATTTTCTTGATGGTTAGTCGTTGTCTTTATCATTAATTGAAAATGGATTGGATTGAGAATTTCACCTCTCCTTGAGGTGGACTGTGTGCCAGTATGGTGATTGGTTCCCCTCTCTCTCTCAGAGCATAGCCGAGTGCTCATACTGTGTGCAAAAATATTAGGAGCTCAAATAGCCTTGAAAATTATAGCATATGAATAAAACTTAGCATTCTTGTTTAAGTCTCTTTTTAGTTTTTGGTGACAGTAATCACTGTGATACCACATTTCCCAGGTCATCCCAGTTTCCTTCCTTCTATCTCCCAAATAGTGGAAGATAAAGAGTAAGAGTGGTTAGAGGTTTGTGCAACTCTAAGGCTGAGGATGCTGATCCCAGTTCTGGTTGGAGCCATATATATTCCTACAAGGCCTTGGATTTGTCATCATGATTATGCTCTCATTGTTTTATGCCATTGACTATATATTGATATGTGTTTTCCTCTACTTTGTAGTGCATAATAGACTGGAGACTTGATGGGGAATGTCTCCTCGCTGAGGATGCTGATCCCAGTTCTGGTTGGAGCCATATATATTCCTACAAGGCCTTGGATTTGTCATCATGATTATGCTCTCATTGTTTTATGCCATTGACTATATATTGATATGTGTTTTCCTCTACTTTGTAGTGTGTAATAGACTGGAGACTTGATGGGGAATGTCTCCTCTCTTGCTCCCATGCCACTTGTAAAACGCTTTTCAAATTTTTCCACTTAATGAATATAATTTTAGTATACAATTTGAGTTTGAAATAAAATCAGTCTACGTATTTGCTGCTTCCGGAAGCTATTTGGTGCTTTCTTCCGCATTTAGTCACCAGGGATGCCTTCTCTGAGTCAGCATATATATTAGAATGTCTCTATTTCAGCTTTCTGTGAAGAAATGAAAAAGAGATTTGGAACCATTAGTTGGATGTAACTTTAATGCAAACACTGTGATAATATTATTTGATTCCTGTTGTATTGATGTGAAACAGAGTATGCATATTTAATTTTTGTGGTTGCCTAATTTACAAAACTTGCATATTCAACTTCTGTTGTTTGATTCACAGAGCTTGTACATTCACTCACTCTTTTGAGACAGTGATCTTAATTCATACTTGTGTCTTTTGGTAAACATTGACTATTGCATGAAGGAAAGTTAATCTCTAAAACCATACATTTATGAAGATTCCTTCAACAAAATGCCTACACAATCAATCGTTAACTTTATGATGCTTTCAATTTACACAAGCAGGGGCTCTTAACCTTTTGCTTCGTGCGCACCCTGGCATTGGAGTTTTTGGGCTAAAGCTGGGGGTTTTCCATGAGCTAGAGCTAGTGTCCAAGACAGACAATGGACTAGTGCTCTGAATTGGGTTTGCTATATGGGGCTTCTCTTCGTCTTTGTTTGTTCTGTCATCTCTAAATTTCGAAGGAAATATTGGCTTGGGCGCTTGTTCGGTTGAAAATGGAACCTTTCGCCTTTCATTTAATATGTCACTTGTGAAAGCAGTGGTTATGAAAAGACAATCCGGCTCTTGTTTCTTTATCTATTTGAGTGGTTTGCTAATCTGCTGAGTGGTGTGTGTTATGTCATATTCTAGTGTGATAATTGCTGTGGTTTGACTTCTGATTTAAGGATCCTGTGTGTATAATTTTTATGCTTTGTCTCTAAGATTTACAGAACTCAGCTAAATTTGTTTCATATTTAAATATGCAAATCCGATGGTTGTCCGTGTGGTAAATCTTTATGGGAAGCATTATATACTTCTTTGTGTGAACACTGATCAGAAGTTATAATAATATTCTTTCATATGCTCTGAGGTGTCTGACTCTTTCAACACTTTGTTTCTGAGCTTTGGTTTAGGGTTTCAATGTTGTTATCAATAGGTAATGTTTTGATGAAGTGTTGGTATAGAGATATCATAAAACGAGAGCTAGATCTACAGCTCTTGAGTCAATAACTTGTGATTTCTCTAGGAAGCTTCAGCCGCGTCTTTTTCCATGCAATATGGAAGGTTTATTGTACTTTTGTCAAAAAACAGAGAACTGTAAAAGATGCCAGTTTTCATTTTAGCTGAAAGCTATTTCTATAAAATTTCTTAGCAGTAGCATCACTTGGTGCAAGTGTCGCATAACTGAACTTATATAGTAGGTACTAATTGATGCAGTTACATAGGTAGCACAGTAGTGTATCCAAGCACACGATTTCAATAGTGATGGGCCTGGTTTTGACTAGCTCCGTCCAACCAGTATCTGGCATTCTTGACAACCTTGCTGCTAGAACACATGTTGCTGTCCATGTAAAATGCAAGTTGATAAACTGAACATTTTCTTGATGGTTAGTCGTTGTCTTTATCATTAATTGAAAATGGATTGGATTGAGAATTTCACCTCTCCTTGAGATGGACTGTGTGCCAGTATGGTGATTGGTTCCCCTCTCTCTCTCAGAGCATAGCCGAGTGCTCATACTGTGTGCAAAAATATTAGGAGCTCAAATAGCCTTGAAAATTATAGCATATGAATAAAACTTAGCATTCTTGTTTAAGTCTCTTTTTAGTTTTTGGTGACAGTAATCACTGTGATACCACATTTCCCAGGTCATCCCAGTTTCCTTCCTTCTATCTCCCAAACAGTGGAAGATAAAGAGTAAGAGTGGTTAGAGGTTTGTGCAACTCTAAGGCTGAGGATGCTGATCCCAGTTCTGGTTGGAGCCATATATATTCCTACAAGGCCTTGGATTTGTCATCATGATTATGCTCTCATTGTTTTATGCCATTGACTATATATTGATATGTGTTTTCCTCTACTTTGTAGTGCGTAATAGACAAGAGACTTGATGGGGAATGTCTCCTCTCTTGCTCCCATGCCACTTGTAAAACGCTTTTCAAATTTTTCCACTTAATGAATATAATTTTAGTATACAATTTGAGTTTGAAATAAAATCAGTCTACGTATTTGCTGCTTCCGGAAGCTATTTGGTGCTTTCTTCCGCATTTAGTCACCAGGGATGCCTTCTCTGAGTCAGCACATATATTAGAATGTCTCTATTTCAGCTTTCTGTGATGAAATGAAAAAGCCTTGATGAAATGAAAAAGCCCCAAGAAATAAGCTGGTGTGGCGCATGTATGTTTGTTTCCTAAAACATTTCTTGCTCCTGTGAAATGAATAAGATGTCATGTGAGACCGGTATTCGTCGTGGCTGGAGTAAACTATGTAAAGAAGCACTGGAGCTCCCACTGTTTCAAAAGTCCCTAAAACTATAAATCCTCATTCATAATATCCCAGGGTATGACTCATATGCTATAGAACCACTTTTAGCTAAGAGATATAGGCCTATGATGAGTCGTAGGTTTTATGTTCTGTGTAGCTATTGTATTGAAATTATTGTCTCTTACTGTTAGGAGCAACTTGAAATTATTGTATGTGACCATTAGGAGCAAAGCTTTTGTGTTAAAAATGGATTATATGTCAATTTGCAGACAATCTTTACCACGCTGTCTCCAGCTTTACATTGTTTTTGCACATGCCCTGAATCACCAGGGGCTGTTTCAAAAGTCCCTAAAACTATAAATCCTCATTCATAATATCCCAGGGTATGACTCATATGCTATAAAAATGAATTGGCTTCCAAAGAATCGTTTAAAAAATGCAAGCTGCAGCTGGAGCTCTCACTGTTTCAAAAGTCCCTAAAACTATAAATCCTCATTCATAATATCCCAGGGTATGACTCATATGCTATAGAACCACTTTTAGCTAAGAGATATAGGCCTATGATGAGTCGTAGGTTTTATGTTCTGTGTAGCTATTGTATTGAAATTATTGTCTCTTACTGTTAGGAGCAACTTGAAATTATTGTATGTGACCATTAGGAGCAAAGCTTTTGTGTTAAAAATGGATTATATGTCAATTTGCAGACAATCTTTACCACGCTGTCTCCAGCTTTACATTGTTTTTGCACATGCCCTGAATCACCAGGGCCTGTTTCAAAAGTCCCTAAAACTATAAATCCTCATTCATAATATCCCAGGGTATGACTCATATGCTATAAAAATGAATTGGCTTCCAAAGAATCGTTTAAAAAATGCAAGCTGCAGGGTAAAGGGACCATTGTAGGAAAAACAGGAAACACTCAATCCCATACTGAATTGTTCTTAATGATAGGTACTTCCCACTCTAGGTTGACAAGAGACATTTTGTTTTTTTGAAATAATACATCTTATGTTATCCAGAAAGAAATATCATATGTATAAAAGGATAATAAAAATTAACTTACTACAAATAGATTTGCAACAAGGTCAGTATAAGTAGATGCAAAGCTAGCAACCTGAATTATTGTAGTGGTTGAGAGGCCTATGACCTTAACTTTCTTCTGTTTTATTGTGCAGAGGGGGGCTGCACTCCTTGGATCTAGTTTAAGGCAGCTAGCTTTTAGCAATTCAACTTTTGAAATGAATAAACAATACCTGTTTAACCCTCCACTTTGTCCCAGGCAGATCGTCTATCTAAGAAGTGCTGGAGTAAACTATGTAAAGAAGCACTGGAGCTCTCAGCTGGTACTTTTAGTATATGCGAAATTGTTGATGGCACTTCCATGGAATCAACAGACATCAGGGTATAGAGTCTTCGGCAGAATCTTTCGTTTGCAATGTTGAAAACAGAAGGTCTCTACAGGTATGACAACCGTGTTGTGTGGAGTCCAGCTGGCAATTTGTTTGGTAAGAAGTTACATGTTGAAAGCTGTTGCACAAGCATTGTGTCTTTTCCAGCTTTTGTGTTACTTTTATTATCCCTTGATGTCAACAGGGGTTGCCTATTCAAAGCACATAGTGCATACTTACACCTATAATGGTGGTGGAGATGTACGACAGCATACGCATACTTAACATACGAGCTATACAGCTATGATAAAGACTAGGTAGGGGCACCTAATTTCGCATTTACTACTGCCGCCACATCCATCATTCCATATGCCATTTTCTCCCGATGTCAGATCGATCACCTAATTGCACCGATCGCTCACTTAATGTAAGGTCTTCGTTTTATGCCCATCATTAAATACTGGCCTGCTCCAATCTTATCTTCAAGATTTCTGCACCTAGATATTGACATAGATTTCCTATCCGACCCAATCTACCACCAAGATTGCCCGACGTCAGATACATCACCTAATTTCGCATTTACTTCTGCCGCCACATACATCATTCGATATGCCATTTGCTCCCCATGTCATATCGACCACTTAATTGCACTGATTGCTCACTTAACGTTAGCTTTTCGTTTTATGCCGACCATTAAATTCTGCCCTGCTCCATCCGAGCCTCAAGTATTTTAGCTCCATTCACACTTAAAACCACCTTACAAACACGTTGAACTTTTGTATAAATTGGCCTCTTCTGCACCTGGATATTCACATACACCTCCCCACTTCACATAACATGGAATCCATTAGCATAAGCCAACTTACTGAACTCACAGCATTGTTTCTCTTAGCACTTATTCTCATGACTCTTCTGATTATTGACATCGTAAAAGTCGAAAGACTGCTTTATTCTTTAAACTTTGTTTGTGAACGGGAAGCATAACAATGTCTCCTCGTGAGGAAATCAGATATATTAATAATTGTATTTTTTACTATTTTAAATTTTATATATTTAATTAAAATTAATAAAATTATAATTGTATTGAAAGGTATTCTATAATTTAGTGTAAGGTAGATGTGTAAGTGTAATATAAATATGTAAACAATTTTTAATATCAGTTTAATTAAAAAATTAAAAAGTTAAAAATGATATTGAGATTGAGTATAAAAAGTTAAAAATGATACTGATATTGAGAGTGCGGGAGAGAGGAGAGCAGGAGGGAAGAAAGAGAGAAGGAGAGAGAGAGAAAGAAAGGGAAGAGAGAGAGGGAGGGAAGAGGAAGAGGAGAGAGGGAGAGGAACAAGAAGAGGGTGAGAGAGAGAGATATGGAGAGATTGTGTGTATGTTTGGGGGGTGAGATAGAGAGAGGGAATAAGAGAGAGACACATATATACAAACATAGATATTATATACTATTATATAACCAGCCTAGATCCATCTTAACCCTAGATCTATAAAGCATCAAGAGGGATCAAATCTCTTGTGGTGCAAACCTTTCCTCAAGTTTTTCACTCACAAAATAGGTTTGCACCTCAAGAGATTCGATCCCTCTCGACACTTGATAGATTCGGGGTTAAGATGGATCTAGGGTAGTATATAATCAAAACAAATTTTATGAATAAATCAAAGTTTAGGGAGAAGCTCAAGGCGACTGAGATGTGTTTGTTTGTCTTAAACTAGTCATGTAGAATCAATTAATAGGTTAGCCTTTGTATTTTAAATTCTAGCAAGCAGAAGTTAAATCATGCTAAAGTATTGCTTTGAATGTCACACATTGAAAGTCGCACCAATAAGATCATCACACAACACCAAGTCTTTATAAGGAGGTTAAATTGCTCAAAATCAAAGTTTTTTTGACTCCATCAAACAATTCAACAAAATGCCAACAAATTACGTGCGTTGATCAAAGATGACACTAATTTTCACTATATGTGGATGTGTGTGTGTGTTTGTGTGTGTGTGTGTGTGAGAGAGAGAGAGAGAGACAATACATTTATGTAGGTTTTAATCCTGCATAGGTAATTCCTGCAAACATATTCTCAATCTACAACGGAAAGGATGCAATAACGCACGCATACAATTTGTACAAAGGTTTACCCTAGAAACCCAAAACTGGGAAAGCTAGGCTATTTTTTCTATATCTCTCAATGATTACATGGTCACTATATAATTCTCTCTTAAATTGGGTTTTCCTTCTAGGGCCAAAAACCATAACATAACTTCTACCGTCAAATCTATGACCTAATGATGAACGATCCAAATTGAATATGAAATTACAATATTTTACAAGGCAAATTTAAAAAGAAATCACTTCAGGGGTGTTTTCCCCAAAAGCCCCCACTAGGGTGGCTCCATAAAAATTTGTCACCCCTTGAAACCCCCATGACAAAATTTATATGAGGGGAAATATCCCTATTAGGAACTGGGTTGCAAACACAACTAATCATGCAAAGAATATAACACAGACCCAAAATTTCCCTACAGGGATCATAGGAGTACATGGTCAATAATCTAGGGTAGTGATGCCCATTGTTTATCTACAGTAAGAGAACTTCTCAATGCTCACAGATTTTGTCCATGATTCTACAACATTTTTTTAAGTGTGCACATTTACTAGTAGCACCTTCTTCTCTTCAACCATATCTCTCATAACATGATACTAAACATCAATATGCTTTTTCTTCAAATGATAAGTAAGATTCCTTGCTAGAAAATTGCACTTTGACTATTACAATCTATCCTTACAACTCATTGTACCATCACAATACTTAAACAAAATATCTATAACCAAATCACTTCCTTGAT
This sequence comes from Pinus tabuliformis, assembly GCA_031772625.1. Classification (NCBI taxonomy): domain Eukaryota; kingdom Viridiplantae; phylum Streptophyta; class Pinopsida; order Pinales; family Pinaceae; genus Pinus; species Pinus tabuliformis. The sequence goes on from CM062818.1 coordinate 551,303,867, forward strand.
TGCATAAGTAACTACCATATATTCGACTTTTGTAGTTGAGAGTGCCACTGTAGACTGTCTCTTACTCATCCCACTGAATTCTCCTCCAAATATGTTAAACACATGCCTACTTGTAGATATTTTGCAATTTAGATCTCCAACCCATTATGCATCAACAAATCCATGTATGTCCACTTTTTCTAATATTAGTATTCCTTGGTAGTTCAATCCACAGTTATTAGTTCCACACAAATACCTGAATTCCCTCGTTATTATTGTCCAATGCTCCTTCCCTATTTTTGACATATAGCTACTCAATAGACCCATTAAATGTGTAATTAATGGTCTAGTACAAACCATTACGTACATCAAAATTCTAACCACACTATCACATGGAACATGAAACATATCCTCTTCCTCTTCCTATGTCTTGGGACATGTTGACGGTGCTGGAAATTCGTCAACCAAGGGGATCTCCCTGATATGAAGTCCTAACTAGAAATCACATTGTTTGGTGTTGGAGTTACATCCGGTATAAAGGCCTCGTTTCCAAATACTCAAAGATTGGCCTTGGCTCTAGTTGTCAGCACATGAGAGTGTTACGATGGTATCTTCAAACAACAAGGTAAGTGTTCTTGGTGAGTGTGTAACGTAACTATGTTTAGGTTCTCTTACTGCAAAGGAGGGGAGAAAAGTGAGCCTCTAAGTGAGAGGTAATAGTACCACCCAGGAAGAGACATAAGTGAACCAGGAATGGTTTGTCTAGCATCCAGTGTAATAGTCCACAGCAGATGCAGCAGTCATTAAAACCAAAGTACAAGGGGAGACCCGTCCACCATCTAGCAGAGTAGTCCACAACGGACGTGACGACCATTATAACCAGTAAGAGAGGAAGGTCTGTCTAGTATCCAACGAAGTAGTCCACAAGGATAAGACAGCATTGATAACCAATACAACACATTGCCAACAAGGTAAGTACTAAAACAACTGAAATAGTTCAACTATCTTAGTGCATGTGAAACAAAAATGAATTACAAATGTTGAAAGAATAGTCTTACAAACATCTACAAGACATGAATGAAAACATGTTGGCCTAAACAGGCTTCTATATTAAGCAAAAGTTCCAAGACACATATGTACATCATACATCACTAGTCCCAGTAGTGGGACATTGGAGGCATTCCTTTCTCCTCAAAGAACTGACTAAAAACTCTTTATGTTTCGTGGGAGGAGCCAAGGTGAAAATTCCTCCCTCATACAATGGGAGGGGTATATATATAACCAAGGGTGATGCTTGACCCTTGTGACTGTTGGATTGCCCTCATGACTGTTCAACTTCCTAAGACCTTCCAACTGACATGAATCTTCATATTCATTATGTGTCCATTGGACTTTCACTTTACATTACATTTGGTTACAACAGATATGACCCATAGTAGTGATGTCACCTCGAAAACTCATGACACAACTTGACATGACACTGTTGACATGGACTAGATGGTTGTGGTGGAAATGTCAAGTTATTGTTGCTGTTGAGTGATGGATGTGTTCTTGGATGTGCTTTCTCTTCTCCTTCGCATAGCTTGATGTTGCAGGGTCTTTAATGATCTTGGTCTTGTAATGTGGTTGCATGTATTCCCTTTGCTTATTCTTTGATGAGATTCTTTTGTCAATCCAACTACAAATAAGTCTTCTAGCATGTTTGTTCCTTCTCCATCTCATTCATCGTCTTCCATGATCTATCAGTGTACCTGTTCCTACAATTCACTCATGACGGGATGACATCAAAGCCAAAACCTCCTAGTCTAAGATGATGCATTGTTTTCCATGGACCAGGCCTAGGAGAGATGACAGGTTGAGGAAGAGGGCCCAGTAACTACGCACTGCGCATTTCTAGGTGACATGGAGGGAGACTGGTCACTGAGACTACATAGAGCGTAGCTTAGGCTTGATCGAGGAACTCCGGGGGAATTCAGTTACATAGAAGTGGTCAGTGAGCTGTCCATAATACTTGTGATCATGAGATATCAATTGATGTAATGCATCCCTCCTAGATCTATAGTAACGTACACAAGTAACAGGGTCGTTTCTTATTAATGAGCTAGGTTCATTTTCATCAAGTTCACCTGTGTTTTGTCTTCTAGTGTTTTGTTTTATGTGTCTCAATGCATGCATCAAAGGATCCCAAAGATGCTCCGCACTGCTAAACGAAACAAAGAAAGTGGGCGGCCCTAGTTGTCGTATCATTGCATAGAGTTTGTTCCGTATTTGCTGGTGGTAGTCAGGTGAGGTACGAATTGTTTTTAGGTCCATGTACCCAATGTCAGAATTTAAAATACGATCTAGGTTTGGTTTTGACTTAACGTCTTTTGCAACTAGTTTTCTACCTTTCAACTGCCCCTTTCTAATTCTAATCCACATTGTATTCAACACCTGATTTATGATAATGTGAATTGCTTTATAGAACAGGTTTGTAGTATGATAAGCAAAATCATGGCTTTTATGCAGCACTTCCCATTGGCAAATCTTTTGATATGTAAAGTTTTTGGAGATGTCAGCTGGGCGTTTGTTGCCATAGAAAAGCGATGGGAAACTCATTTCTTTTGAGTACTTATCTTTGAAGATTCCTAATGGCATGTATCCAGCAGCAGGTGCAATGTTAATTTGTTTATTTACAAGGTCATGGACGGTGTGTGCATCAATGAATCCATGGACCAATGTTTTTGTCGTTGGTTCATCGTTGTCCTGGTTATCGTGTTCGCTATCTTCAGTGTCACTTGAACTTTCATAAGCTTCTTGGTTCTGTAGGAATGTCTCTTTCCAATTGTCATTTATGGTAGCGTTCTCGAGCTTGTAAAGCATCCTTTTGCATAATTGTTTTAGTGCTTTCATCACTTTGTGAACTCGAACTCGACCAAATGCATAAGCACTTTTGAATCTTAAACTCTTTTTGAGAACAACGGCAACCGTGTCAGTGTCTTTTATAGTTCGAGGCAATGCAGATTGGATTCTGGAAATGTTAGTAGGGACATTGATGACTCCTCCAGTTAAGCCCAGTTGCGACTTCTTATGTCGATGGCCCATTTCTTTTATTTGCAAGAAGGGCAATCTTAATGCGACTAGTCTTTCCTCTAGTTCAGTGAGGTCTCTCAGTGTTCTAGTGCCATTGTTTCTTCTTATGTGTTCGGGGACTGCATATTTAGCAATTGTTTCATGTTCAATTGTTTTTTTGCAATGTTTACAAATGTAGCAATCTTCAACACGAGATTTAACATTCTCGAAACTAGTTGATAGTTTCCTAATCTTATTTTGTTTTGCTTGACATTCTTGTTTCAGAAAGCAGATGTCTCTTTTGAAAAAAGTTATTTCACATGATGAACAATTGAAAATAGGTGTGTCACTTACTTGCCTTTGATATACTTGATCAAATTCTGATAATTCTGGTAATTTGTTCATTGATCTTGATTGAATCGAGAGGTTGGATTCTCCTGGTTTCTTTGATTGTGCTGAACGATCCTTTGATGTTGTTGCAAATCGATTGTAGTCCATGTTTTCTATGACTATTTCTTGTTTCCTTGTTGCTGTGTTGAACACAAGTCTTATTTTCTCTGTTTTCGATTTTGTCCGGATAATGCCTTTAAGCAAATGCAAAGATAAGCTTTTTGTCTCTTTGCCTAATGAACAAGGGATTACAATTCCCGTTTGTGCGTTGTTTCTAATATGTTTTTCCAAGTTTCTAAGTGATCGAATTCTCAGTGTCTCGGATTTTACTTGGTTCGTCGATCGTGCTGATAGATCCGTTGATCTTCCTGAACATGGGCTGTAGTCCATGTTTTCTATGACTATTTCTTGTTTCATTATTGTTGTGTTGAAGGCAAGTCTTATTTTCTGTGTTTTCAATTTTCCCCGAATGATGCCTTTAAGCAAACGCAAAGATAGACTTTTTGATTGTTTGTCTGATCGACAATTGCTTAAAGATAGACTTTTTGATTGTTTGTCTGATCGACAAGAAGTTACAACTTCTGTTCGTCTGTTGGTTCTAATATGTTCTTTCAAGTTTCTAAGTGACCGGAACCCCCGTGTGTCACTAACATCTTTTGTGTGCAGTGTGTCACAAATATCTTCTGTGTTGTTTAGAATTACTTGTTGTTCCATTGTACTTCTGTTATATTGAATGCCTATGTTTTGCCTTTTCGGATTTTCCTGAGCAATCCCCTTAAGCACGTGCTTGTTTAAGTGACAAGGTTTCTTTGAGGTATCGGCTTGTTGTTGGGAGGTACAACCAATTGTAGGGTGCCTATGAACCAAAGGCTCGAAGTGCCCATTCAAAGGATCTTCGTCATGGAACAGTATGTCACAAGTATTTGTTGTAATACCTGAATTGAAGTGCAAATACAGTCTCATCTTTGTTTTGGACCAAACCCTAATTGGAATTTTCAACCAGTTTGACAGCCAATGGATGCAGAAAATATCTCCCCATAGACCTCTAGATGCTGGGGGTATATTGTTTGAGGCAGATTTAGCCATTTTGTCTAAATAGATTTCACGGTTTCTAATGTTATGAATTTCTTTCAGTGAGGCTTCATGCAGTTCATGTTCATAAGACCAAATTGCCTCATTATCTTGTTTTTTGAGACAGTTTCTAAAATATTCTATTGTTCCTTTCCTTAGCTCCACTGATGTGTATCGGAAATCTAGCAAAAGTTCTAAACTATCGAATAAACAGTCTCCAATTAGATATGAGAAATTGTCCACACGAAATAAGTCATGCTTTTGCAATACCAATTGCAACTTGTGTTTATCAGACATAGGTGTGTCACAAACATCTTCTATGTTGTATAGAACTACTTGTTCTTCCATTGTACTTCTGTTGTATTGAATGCCTACGTTTTGCCTTTCCTGATTCTTCTGAGAAATGTCCTTAAGCACATGCTTGTTTAAGTGACAAGGTGTGTGTAATTTAGCTTTGATTGATTGACATTTTGTCTCAGGCTGTGGTTCGATATTGTTCTTTGAGGTATCGGCTTGTTGTTGGAAGGTAGAACGAATTGTAGGCTGCTTATGAACTAAAGGCTCGAAGTGCCCATTCAAAGGGTCGTCATCATGGAACAGTATGTCACAAGTATTCGTTGTAATACTTGAATTGAAGTGCAAATACACTCGCATCTTTGTTTTGGACCAAAGCCTAATTGGAATTTTCAACCAGTTTGACAGCCAATGGACGCAGAAAATATCTCCCCACAGACCTCTAGATGCTAGGGGTATATTGTTTGAGGCAGATTTAGCCATTTTGTCTAAATAGACTTCACGGTTGCTAATGTTATGCATTTCTTTAAGTGAAGCTTCATGCAGTTCATGTTCATAAGACAAAATTGCCTCACTATCTTGTTTTTTGAGACAGGCTCTAAAATATTCTATTGTTCCTTTCCTTAGCTCCACTAATGTGTATCGGAAATCTAGCAAAAGTTCTAAACTATCGAATAGGCAGTCTCCAATTAGATATGAGAAATTGTCCACACGAAATAAGTGATGCTTTTGCAATACTAATTGCAACTTGTGTTTATCAGACATAGAAGACATGATGACGACTAAGTGTTCGATACAATATTATGTTTACTGATGCAATGCAGTTACAACCAGAGAATCATAATAACAAGTTGAACAATGAAAATGATTATAGAACACGAAGTGATTGTGCGCACCTTTGAAACCGCAAATGTCTGCTAAGCTACAGAGACTCCTTATGTCCGGTAGCATCCACTGCGCAGCTCTGATACTGAAGTTCGAAATATGACTGCCAAGATAAAGAACAACGTAAACCCCTCTGGAAGCACAACTGACAATAATGGCTTTAAATTACAACCCAAGACATTGAGATTTTTTAGCAAAGAACTGGGAGGTGGCTATGATGAAAGTGGCAATCAGGAATATGATAACACACTGCTTGAAGAACTGCCAATAAATGAAACTTTGATTGTTTTGTCCACAGCAGCAAGAAATGTTTTAGGAAACAAACATACATGCGCCACACCAGCTTATTTCTTGAGGCTTTTTCATTTCATCAGGGCTTTTTCATTTCATCACAGAAAGCTGAAATAGAGACATTCTAATATATGTGCTGACTCAGAGAAGGCATCCCTGGTGACTAAATGCGGAAGAAAGCACCAAATAGCTTCCGGAAGCAGCAAATACGTAGACTGATTTTATTTCGAACTCAAATTGTATACTAAAATTATATTCATTAAGTGGAAAAATTTGAAAAGCGTTTTACAAGTGGCATGGGAGCAAGAGAGGAGACATTCCCCATCAAGTCTCCAGTCTATTACACACTACAAAGTAGAGGAAAACACATATCAATATATAGTCAATGGCATAAAACAATGAGAGCATAATCATGATGACAAATCCAAGGCCTTGTAGGAATATATATGGCTCCAACCAGAACTCGGATCAGCATCCTCAGCCTTAGAGTTGCACAAACCTCTAACCACTCTTACTCTTTATCTTCCACTGTTTGGGAGATAGAAGGAAGGAAACTGGGATGACCTGGGAAATGTGGTATTACAGTGATTACTGTCACCAAAAACTAAAAAGAGACTTAAACAAGAATGCTAAGTTTTATTCATATGCTATAATTTTCAAGGCTATTTGAGCTCCTAATATTTTTGCACACAGTATGAGCACTCGGCTATGCTCTGAGCACTCGGCTATGCTCTGAGAGAGAGAGGGGAACCAATCACCATACTGGCACACAGTCCACCTCAAGGAGAGGTGAAATTCTCAATCCAATCCATTTTCAATTAATGATAAAGACAACGACTAACCATCAAGAAAATGTTCAGTTTATCAACTTGCATTTTACATGGATAGCAACATGTGTTCTAGCAGCAAGGTTCTCAAGAATGCCAGATACTGGTTGGACGGAGCTAGTCAAAACCAGGCCCATCACTATTGAAATCGTGTGCTTGGATACACTACTGTGCTACCTATGTAACTGCATCAATTAGTACCTACTATATAAGTTCAGTTATGCCACACTTGCACCAAGTGATGCTACTGCTAAGAAATTTTATAAAAATAGCTTTCAGCTAAAATGAAAATTGGCATCTTTTACAGTTCTCTGTTTTTTGACAAAAGTACAATAAACCTTCCATATTGCATGGAAAAAGACGCGGCTGAAGCTTCCTAGAGAAATCACAAGTTATTGACTCAAGAGCTGTAGATCTAGCTCTCGTTTTATGATATCTCTATACCAACACTTCATCAAAACATTACCTATTGATAACAACATTGAAACCCTAAACCAAAGCTCAGAAACAAAGTGTTGAAAGAGTGAGACACCTCAGAGCATATGAAAGAATATTATTATAACTTCTGATCAGTGTTCACACAAAGAAGTATATAATGCTTCCCATAAAGATTTACCACACGAACAACCATCGGATTTGCAGATTTAAATATAAAACAAATTTAGCTGACTTCTGTAAATCTTAGAGACAAAGCATAAAAATTATACACACAGGATCCTTAAATCAGAAGTCAAACCACAGCAGTTATCACACTAGAATATGACATAACACACACCACTCAGCAGATTAGCAAACCACTCAAATAGATAAAGAAACAAGAGCCGGATTGTCTTTTCATAGCGCCCAAGCCAATATTTCCTTCGAAATTTAGAGATGACAGAACAAACAAAGACGAAGAGAAGCCCCATATAGCAAACCCAATTCAGAGAACTAGTCTATTGTCTGTCTTGGACACTAGCTCTAGCTCATGGAAAACCCCTAGCTTTAGCCCAGAAACTCCAATGCCAGGGTGTGCACGAAGCAAAAGGTTAAGAGCCCCTGCTTGTGTAAACTGAAAGCATCATAAAGTTAACGATTGATTGTGTAGGCATTTTGTTGAAGGAATCTTCATAAATGTATGGTTTTAGAGATTAACTTTCCTTCATGCAATAGTCAATGTTTACCAAAAGACACAAGTATGAATTAAGATCACTGTCTCAAAAGAGTGAGTGAATGTACAAGCTCTGTGAATCAAACAACAGAAGTTGAATATTTTCCAGTTAGGAAGGAGCAATCGCTGTTACTCTTTATTGCCTAGATTACACCTCGGAGAGTGCATTCTAAAGCTCTTAATTTCTATAGCAGAAGATGCAGTTAAGCAAGGTAGTAGAAACATGAGTTAATCAAAAGTAGAGAAACTAAGTCACATCCTTGATAGAATCCAGTGTGGAGCTGTAAGCGAGGTAGTGAAAATGAAAGAAATTCTTAGAGACAAAGCATAAAAATTATACACACAGGATCCTTAAATCAGAAGTCAAACCACAGCAGTTATCACACTAGAATATGACATAACACACACCACTCAGCAGATTAGCAAACCACTCAAATAGATAAAGAAACAAGAGCCGGATTGTCTTTTCATAGCGCCCAAGCCAATATTTCCTTCGAAATTTAGAGATGACAGAACAAACAAAGACGAAGAGAAGCCCCATATAGCAAACCCAATTCAGAGAACTAGTCTATTGTCTGTCTTGGACACTAGCTCTAGCTCATGGAAAACCCCCAGCTTTAGCCCAGAAACTCCAATGCCAGGGTGTGCACGAAGCAAAAGGTTAAGAGCCCCTGCTTGTGTAAACTGAAAGCATCATAAAGTTAACGATTGATTGTGTAGGCATTTTGTTGAAGGAATCTTCATAAATGTATGGTTTTAGAGATTAACTTTCCTTCATGCAATAGTCAATGTTTACCAAAAGACACAAGTATGAATTAAGATCACTGTCTCAAAAGAGTGAGTGAATGTACAAGCTCTGTGAATCAAACAACAGAAGTTGAATATTTTCCAGTTAGGAAGGAGCAATCGCTGTTACTCTTTATTGCCTAGATTACACCTCGGAGAGTGCATTCTAAAGCTCTTAATTTCTATAGCAGAAGATGCAGTTAAGCAAGGTAGTAGAAACATGAGTTAATCAAAAGTAGAGAAACTAAGTCACATCCTTGATAGAATCCAGTGTGGAGCTGTAAGCGAGGTAGTGAAAATGAAAGAAATTCTTAGAGACAAAGCATAAAAATTATACACACAGGATCCTTAAATCAGAAGTCAAACCACAACAGTTATCACACTAGAATATGACATAACACACACCACTCAGCAGATTAGCAAACCACTCAAATAGATAAAGAAACAAGAGCCGGATTGTCTTTTCATAGCGCCCAAGCCAATATTTCCTTCGAAATTTAGAGATGACAGAACAAACAAAGACGAAGAGAAGCCCCATATAGCAAACCCAATTCAGAGAACTAGTCTATTGTCTGTCTTGGACACTAGCTCTAGCTCATGGAAAACCCCCAGCTTTAGCCCAGAAACTCCAATGCCAGGGTGTGCACAAAGCAAAAGGTTAAGAGCCCCTGCTTGTGTAAACTGAAAGCATCATAAAGTTAACGATTGATTGTGTAGGCATTTTGTTGAAGGAATCTTCATAAATGTATGGTTTTAGAGATTAACTTTCCTTCATGCAATAGTCAATGTTTACCAAAAGACACAAGTATGAATTAAGATCACTGTCTCAAAAGAGTGAGTGAATGTACAAGCTCTGTGAATCAAACAATAGAAGTTGAATATTTTCCAGTTAGGAAGGAGCAATCGCTGTTACTCTTTATTGCCTAGATTACACCTCGGAGAGTGCATTCTAAAGCTCTTAATTTCTATAGCAGAAGATGCAGTTAAGCAAGGTAGTAGAAACATGAGTTAATCAAAAGTAGAGAAACTAAGTCACATCCTTGATAGAATCCAGTGTGGAGCTGTAAGCGAGGTAGTGAAAATGAAAGAAATTAGTCCAGCTTAATTTTAATGTAGCTATACTTTATCTTTGACCAAATTGGGTGCAAAAGTTGCTATATAATCTATAGCATGGTGAAAAGAATTTAATGTGAAGCTACACATTAATAATAATTTGCACTGCTGTTCGAAGTTATTGTAGGCATGTCTGGTTAGTGAATGGCAAATTTGTAGTATGTCAGTTTGGGGTCTTTTTATTCTGTGAGGCCAATTTCAGAATTAATCTGTTCCTATTCTCTGAGACAACTCGACCTGTGCAGTCACATTGAAGTCTAGTTTTGATCTCTATGGTTTCCTGAGGCACTTCAACGTCTTGGAGGGTGTATCTGAGACTACATTTGATCATATTTGCACCATATAAACTCTGTTGCTACCTAAGGACTTAAAGGAGAAACTCATGGGCTATTCTAAAGTTTCTCTTTGCAGTTCAAACCATTGACCAAGACTGATTAGAGGGCGTTTACTTTAAGGTTTCTAGACATCTTTTGTATCTTAGATCTGATCTACAATATTCGAACAGAAGCAACTATCCGAACTATTCCTGAAGTATGTTCCAACGTTTATCACTTTCATCCAAGGTTGTTCCTTGAGTTGATGATTATCTTGAAGTCTCCTGAGGCTTGCTTCAGGGCTTAATTCAAGTACAAAATCACTGGATCAAATTATGTGTCTTGATACAGATCTGGAACCTCTTTTGAGCTTGTGACTAAGGTATGTTGACGTCCTTTTGACCAAGCTCAAATTCAGAGGTTTTTAAAATCCTCGGAGGTCAGTTATTGTATGAGACAAGGACTAATGCTTATAAAATTAGAAGTCTAAAATTCATAATCTGGGCAGTTTACTAAAGGCATTAACATCTGATAGATCCTTAAGTCAGTACAAGAACATATTAGCTTCTAGTGGCACTTCCTTCATCAGCATAACAAGATAAGAATTGAAGTTTCGGGATTTCATTGTACATCTGAAGCTTGCAAGTCTGCTGTGTTTGATTGATTACCATTTCAATTTGAATAAATCCTGAAATTCAGAGGTTTTTAAAATCCTCGGAGGTCAGTTATTGTATGAGACAAGGACTAATGCTTATAAAATTAGAAGTCTAAAATTCATAATCTGGGCAGTTTACTAAAGGCATTAACATCTGATAGCTCCTTAAGTCAGTACAAGAACATATTAGCTTCTAGTGGCATGGGAGCAAGAGAGGAGACATTCCCCATCAAGTCTCCAGTCTATCACGCACTACAAAGTAGAGGAAAACACATATCAATATATAGTCAATGGCATAAAACAATGAGAGCATAATCATGATGACAAATCCAAGGCCTTCTAGGAATATATATGGCTCCAACCAGAACTGGGATCAGCATACATGGGCCACACCAGCTTATTTCTTGGGGCTTTTTCATTTCATCAGGGCTTTTTCATTTCATCACAGAAAGCTGAAATAGAGACATTCTAATATATGTGCTGACTCAGAGAAGGCATCCCTGGTGACTAAATGCGGAAGAAAGCACCAAATAGCTTCCGGAATCAGCAAATACGTAGACTGATTTTATTTCAAACTCAAATTGTATACTAAAATTATATTCATTAAGTGGAAAAATTTGAAAAGCGTTTTACAAGTGGCATGGGAGCAAGAGAGGAGACATTCCCCATCAAGTCTCCAGTCTATTACGCACTACAAAGTAGAGGAAAACACATATCAATATATAGTCAATGGCATAAAACAATGAGAGCATAATCATGATGACAAATCCAAGACCTTGTAGGAATATATATGGCTCCAACCAGAACTGGGATCAGCATCCTCAGCCTTAGAGTTGCACAAACCTCTAACCACTCTTACTCTTTATCTTCCACTGTTTGGGAGATAGAAGGAAGGAAACTGGGATGCCCTGGCAAATGTGGTATCACAGTGATTACTGTCACCAAAAACTAAAAAGAAACTTAAACAAGAATGCAAAGTTTTATTCATATGCTATAATTTTCAAGGCTATTTGAGCTCCTAATATTTTTGCACACAGTATGAGCACTCGGCTATGCTCTGAGAGAGAGAGGGGAACCAATCACCATACTGGCACACAGTCCACCTCAAGGAGAGGTGAAATTCTCAATCCAATCCATTTTCAATTAATGATAAAGGCAACGACTAACCATCAAGAAAATGTTCAGTTTATCAACTTGCATTTTACATGGACAGCAACATGTGTTCTAGCAGCAAGGTTGTCAAGAATGCCAGATACTGGTTGGACGGAGCTAGTCAAAACCAGGCCCATCACTATTGAAATCGTGTGCTTGGATACACTACTGTGCTACCTATTCAGTTATGCCACACTTGCACCAAATGATGCTACTGCTAAGAAATTTTATAAAAATAGCTTTCAGCTAAAATGAAAACTGGCATCTTTTACAGTTCTCTGTTTTTTGACAAAAGTACAATAAACCTTCCATATTGCATGCAAAAAGACGCGTCTCCAAAAAATATCCTAGTTCTTGAACCTAATATCAAGACTGGAAATACTATGCTATCAATAGCAATGCAAGAAGGAAACCAAAGGCAAAGCACTCTATGACCCTAGGAATACAATCAATACCTTGCAAACAAATGTTTAACGAAGTTACAGGGATATGGCATGCAATTGTAAAAGAATTCAGAACTTACAGGCCAAAAAACTGTAAATAAAGCAATTGTAAAAGAATTCAGAACTTACAGGCCAAAAAACTGTAAATAAAGCAATGTTCAGTAGCATATCCTAGAACCCTGGAGCGGAAGCGCGAAATAACAAGCCGTAACGACGAAATCATGTATAAGCTTCTTATATAAGAAGAAAATTACGTTACACGTAGCCCCACGCTGCATGCACAATGTCACCTGGAATGAAATCTGTCCCTGCCATCTGGCATCCGGCAGGGACTATAGTAATCGTTTCCTGACGAGATAGCATTAAATCGAAGGTGTTATTCGGCTGTTTCGGTGGTTATGCTAAAGTTTCAAAATGCTTTGTTAGTCCCTTATGCTAAGTTTCATTCGCAGCTGAACTTCGCCATCTTATTTGGCCTCTTCCCAAGACGGAAGAGGCTCAACCATAGCTTAAAGCAATTAAGTCCGCTGCATTTTCCGCTAACCGTCACGGGTGTATGGTTTTAATGCTAGCATTACTTCTGCCGGGTATGCAAACTGTTACAATGTACGCGCTCTGTGGAGACATCACGCCCTTTTCATGGTTATATTAATCTCGTAATGCCTGCCCTACACCCGTGTCTTTGTGCATGCCCTGCACCCGTGTCTTTGTGCATGACGTCGGCCCACTGCATCTCATTAAATACACTGCTACCCTCCTTTGTCACCTTGCATTGTGATTGTGACTCCGGGGATTTTCGGTTTTTCTTTACAATCTGCGAGCAGCAGGGTTTAAACTGTGTACAGAGGCCGCCTATGCATGTGTTTACTTTATTGACAGTGAGTATATTTGCCTTTTCTCTACCGACTTTCCTGCTTATTGTATTTGTGGGATTCACTGTGAATGGTGACAAACTTTCCTTTGTAGCCTTATTAATATTGCTGGTATTTGCAGAATAACTTGATAATTGTGGGATTTAATGTAAATTGTTCAATCTTTTCATAGCAGTAATGCTTAGTAATCCCAAACTTGCTGTATTTGTGCTTTGGGTTTTATGAAGGGTTTGGCATCCAACGAGATCTTGAACTCCGCTTCGATTGTAGTTGTGGGTGTTATCTGCCCGGTTGTATGTTGCTATTCAGAGAGAAAGCATCCCCTTAAGCCTCTTGATATCTCCTCCAGCGAACCTACCTTCCAGGTTGCGCCACCCTTTATTTTTGGCTCTGTTGCTATTCTGGCCGGGGGCCTTGTAATTTTACAGAAGTAATAATATGTATTTATATTTTCTTATCAAAGAACATGATTTGCGGCCACAGCCATGACAGGTTTTCTTTTATGATTATGCTGTACTGTTTCTTGGAATACCTTCCTTGGGTCGAGGCCGTTGATATCCTCCTGTGTATGCTATCTTGTTTTCCTATTTAATGTAATTTGAAAACTGGTCATATAAGGTTCTATTCATAGATTTACTGTTATTATAATTATGGGTTTCTTGATGTCACCCTATTATCATGAATTATTCTATGAAAGTTCGTTTTCGGAATTACGCACAGGTTTGCTTGTATTGAGTCATAGCTCGTTGATTACTGAGACTCAATTTTTGAGGGTTGCACATATGGAAGTGTGCATGATACATGTATCAATTAGCAATTTAGCTCTAGACCAAGCTATGTACAAATGTATCTAACTTACAGCAGTGCAGCGAAGACTCGGTGAGTACTGGAGAATTCTTCAGTCTCCTTGCGTAAATCCCTTCAGGCCTGTGCTAGAACAGTGTTCCTATTCGGACCTGTGGCAATCTATTTGCACTATGATCAAATTCGGTATTGTGGTAAGCCTTCAACCTTGAAGCAACTCGCTAGACAGAGCTCAGATTACACTTTACCTGGACTGTGGCAAACTGTAACATTTGGGATCTGTGGCTTAAGCTTGCACTACCTCGGCACTGTGGCAACAGACCTACTCGACACTGTGGAGGATTGTGAAAGGTCTATCAACTTCAGACTGTTGCAGACTTAAAGAGGAGCTCCATTTTGGACTATAGCAGACCTGTGGCACCTCAGACTCCAGAATTCGGACCTGCTTCTGTTGCAATTGGAACCGAGGCCTTCAAACTTGTAATCTCGAATCAACAGCTTAAACATTCCTTGCATCACTTTGGACCTGTGGCAATCTCAGACTGTGAGAGGACTGTCATTCCTTGCATCACTTTGAACCTGTGGCAATCTCAGAATGTGAGAGGACTGTCTATTTTCGCTCTGTGGAGACTAGCCTGTGGTAGCTCAGACAAACCTGAGGAGTCACCTGTAGCAGCTCGGATCTACCTCTAGTGTATGATCTTGACCTTGGAGCATACCTTTCAAGCTTGGCCTTATGCAGTGAAGCATTGTTGAAGCTTGGAGCAACATTGTTAGAGCATCATTGAATGCAATCTTTAAGCAATTATAGACATTTTGGGATCTCTTGCAGAAGAGCAGTCTTGGTCAAGGAATGAACAGACCTTAGCTGTTATAACAGACATGGGGCATCATTTGAAGTAGGCAATCTTGAAGTGTCTTTGAAGAACCTTTTACAGATCTGTTGAAGGATATCCTTCTTCCAGTCTCCGTTCATCGAGGGCATTTTCCAGTTCTTCTGCCAACATTGACGGGTTGCGAGCTTGCTTCAAGATTGTGGGTGATCCCGCAGAAGAGAAGTATCTATACGAAGGGCTAAAATAGACCCAACCATGGAGGGAAAGCCCTTTTGCAGGTCTGGAGAGCCATGTTTCACGTCTGGAGAGCCATGTTTCAGGCACACGTCTGGAGAGCCATGTTTCACGTCTGGAGAGCCATGTTTCAGGCACACGTCTGGAGAGCCATGTTTCACGTCTGGAGAGCCATGTTTCAGGCACACGTCTGGAGAGCCATGTTTCAGGCACAAGTGTTGCAGATTTGGAGAGCCATGCTGGTTCTCATGGCCTTGTTTCCCACGTTCCGTACAAACACGTTGCTGCATGCATGTCGATCACGTCTCCTGTGTAACGTGTGGCCTCGTCGTGAAAGTTACACGAACAGATCTTATAAACATATTTATTTTATAAAAAACTATGTTCAACGGTTCATAGCAAAACAATTTCATTATATCTATGTTCAATTGAGCAAATTAGCGATTTTTATGGTTGCGTGTCTTTCTGGAACTTTTATACTTTCTCACCCAACGTAACATAGCGTATAAATTATATTTTGGGAAAAGCGTGTTGTTGGGAGCTGGACAAAAAAATTGTATGCGGATTATAAAACAGTTTGTTACCTTACGAATTTTGTGGAACTGGCGGTCTTTCCTTGCTTTCTTTTGTACAGGCACTCGTCATATCAATCGCCCTATGCTTTATAAGGAAAGCCTCCACCCATCTCCTCTCAAACACTAGACACTGCTTTCACTACGAAATTGAACGGTTTAAGTCAAAAGCTATAATTTAAGATATTCAATACCTAACATATGTTGTAACTTTATCGGCAGTTATTCAGTCTCTCCTGAATATTTGCTGGCTGAATAAATCTGAAGAAGTTAGCTTTCTGTTTGCATTCTAACGCTCTATTTTCAGCTGTTCCTGAAGCAATCGCGTTTAAACAAATTGTTGCTTCAAACAAATTGTTTTTCTGGATTTTGGAGATCACAAAATTTAATATTATTTTTTCATATTTGGTATTTCAATCGAAATCTCTTACGCGCTGAGGCAATCTTCTTATTGAGTTTTACTTAGTCACCATTTTAATTGAACCAGATCTGCCATCAGATTCGTAGAGTGTTGTGTGTTTAGCGGGTTCAATACCTAACATATGTTGTAACTTTATCGGCAGTTATTCAGTCTCTCCTGAATATTTGCTGGCTGAATAAATCTGAAGAAGTTAGCTTTCTGTTTGCATTCTAACGCTCTATTTTCAGCTGTTCCTGAAGCAATCGCGTTTAAACAAATTGTTGCTTCAAACAAATTGTTTTTCTGGATTTTGGAGATCACAAATTTCAATCGATGCTGGATCTATTGCATAACCAACTGAAGAAACAATAGCTAAGTATGGTAGGTCAAACCACTGACTGATGAAACCACTCAAAGGTGGTGGTGCAGCTGATGCTACTAATGCTTAAAAGAATCATAATGTACATTGTTGCTGGGCAACTCTTTAATGCAGTGGCACACTCTTATAATTTTAACTTGTAAAAGTAACTGTCTCCTGTTCAGCTAAAACTCCCAGTTCAAAGTTCAGGTATGCTTCAAAGTTCAGGTATGCTTGTGTTTGATTCACATGCCTCTGTTTGATTATAAAGCCAAATTCACATACCTGATCAGTAGTTGCAGTAATGATACCAATGGGCACTGTGAAGAATATGGCAATAGCACAAGCGAGTAATACTCCCCACCAGGGCAATTGAAGCTGCTCAATGTAATACTTACAGCAGTGCAGCGAAGACTCGGTGAGTACTGGAGAATTCTTCAGTCTCCTTGCGTAAATCCCTTCAGGCCTGTGCTAGAACAGTGTTCCTATTCGGACCTGTGGCAATCTATTTGCACTATGATCAAATTCGGTATTGTGGTAAGCCTTCAACCTTGAAGCAACTCGCTAGACAGAGCTCAGATTACACTTTACCTGGACTGTGGCAAACTGTAACATTTGGGATCTGTGGCTTAAGCTTGCACTACCTCGGCACTGTGGCAACAGACCTACTCGACACTGTGGAGGATTGTGAAAGGTCTATCAACTTCAGACTGTTGCAGACTTAAAGAGGAGCTCCATTTTGGACTATAGCAGACCTGTGGCACCTCAGACTCCAGAATTCGGACCTGCTTCTGTTGCAATTGGAACCGAGGCCTTCAAACTTGTAATCTCGAATCAGCAGCTTAAACATTCCTTGCATCACTTTGGACCTGTGGCAATCTCAGACTGTGAGAGGATTGTCATTCCTTGCATCACTTTGAACCTGTGGCAATCTCAGAATGTGAGAGGACTGTCTATTTTCGCTCTGTGGAGACTAGCCTGTGGTAGCTCAGACAAACCTGAGGAGTCACCTGTAGCAGGTCGGATCTACCTCTAGTGTATGATCTTGACCTTGGAGCATACCTTCCAAGCTTGGCCTTATGCAGTGAAGCATTGTTGAAGCTTGGAGCAACATTGTTAGAGCATCATTGAATGCAATCTTTAAGCAATTATAGACATTTTGGGATCTCTTGCAGAAGAGCAGTCTTGGTCAAGGAATGAACAGACCTTAGCTGTTATAACAGACATGGGGCATCATTTGAAGTAGGCAATCTTGAAGTGTCTTTGAAGAACCTTTTACAGATCTGTTGAAGGATATCCTTCTTCCAGTCTCCGTTCATCGAGGGCATTTTCCAGTTCTTCTGCCAACATTGACGGGTTGCGAGCTTGCTTCAAGATTGTGGGTGATCCCGCAGAAGAGAAGTATCTATACGAAGGGCTAAAATAGACCCAACCATGGAGGGAAAGCCCTTTTGCAGGTCTGGAGAGCCATGTTTCACGTCTGGAGAGCCATGTTTCAGGCACAAGTGTTGCAGATTTGGAGAGCCATGCTGGTTCTCATGGCCTTGTTTCCCACGTTCCGTACAAACACGTTGCTGCATGCATGTCGATCACATGTCTCCTGTGTAACGTGTGGCCTCGTCGTGAAAGTTACACGAACAGATCTTATAAACATATTTATTTTATAAAAAACTATGTTCAACGGTTCATAGCAAAACAATTTCATTATATCTATGTTCAATTGAGCAAATTAGCGATTTTTATGGTTGCGTGTCTTTCTGGAACTTTTATACTTTCTCACCCAACGTAACATAGCGTATAAATTATATTTTGGGAAAAGCGTGTTGTTGGGAGCTGGACAAAAAAATTGTATGCGGATTATAAAACAGTTTGTTACCTTACGAATTTTGTGGAACTGGCGGTCTGAGTAGGAATTTGGGTGAACTACCCACCAGCAATACTCTACCCCTTCCTTGCTTTCTTTTGTACAGGCACTCGTCATATCAATCGCCCTATGCTTTATAAGGAAAGCCTCCACCCATCTCCTCTCAAACACTAGACACTGCTTTCACTACGACATTGAACGGTTTAAGTCAAAAGCTATAATTTAAGATATTCAATACCTAACATATGTTGTAACTTTATCGGCAGTTATTCAGTCTCTCCTGAATATTTGCTGGCTGAATAAATCTGAAGAAGTTAGCTTTCTGTTTGCATTCTAACGCTCTATTTTCAGCTGTTCCTGAAGCAATCGCGTTTAAACAAATTGTTGCTTCAAACAAATTGTTTTTCTGGATTTTGGAGATCACAAAATTTAATATTATTTTTTCATATTTGGTATTTCAATCGAAATCTCTTACGCGCTGAGGCAATCTTCTTATTGAGTTTTACTTAGTCACCATTTTAATTGAACCAGATCTGCCATCAGATTCGTAGAGTGTTGTGTGTTTAGCGGGTTCAATACCTAACATATGTTGTAACTTTATCGGCAATTATTCAGTCTCTCCTGAATATTTGCTGGCTGAATAAATCTGAAGAAGTTAGCTTTCTGTTTGCATTCTAACGCTCTATTTTCAGCTGTTCCTGAAGCAATCACGTTTAAACAAATTGTTGCTTCAAACAAATTGTTTTTTTGGATTTTGGAGATCACAAATTTCAATCGATGCTGGATCTATTGCATAACCAACTGAAGAAACAATAGCTAAGTATGGTAGGTCAAACCACTGACTGATGAAACCACTCAAAGGTGGTGGTGCAGCTGATGCTACTGATGCTTAAAAGAATCATAATGTACATTGTTGCTGGGCAACTCTTTAATGCAGTGGCACACTCTTATAATTTTAACTTGTAAAAGTAACTTGGCAGGGACTTGCTGCGATGCAGCTTCTCTTTGCAATTATTTTCTTTCATTTATACATATTACATTATTACATTCATATATAACTTATTTAGTTATGGTTATTTTCTGCAAAAATTGCTGTAAGCAACCTTATATATTTCTTGTATGGGGGACTAAGTTTATAAATAAATGTATTTTAATTGAATGCACATATAGAGAAACATAGTTTTATACGATGATTTTTTATTTATATGAATAACATATATGTGAGTTTACATAATTATATATAATCTTACTTTAATTATGCATGCCTTTATTTATACTAAATTGTGTATTCTTGCATTTTTATATGATTGCATATACATTAAATTATGCTTTTATTTAAATACATAATTTCAATCAAAACGTGTGGGATAGGTCTCTCGATGCTACAATAGAGAATTCTTCACATGGTAAAATTTGCATTAACAATTATAGTTGAATTATACTATGATATTATAGATTCAAACATCTTATATATTCTAGAAAATCTAAAAAAAATGAAATTCATCTCAAAATAAGGGCGATTTAAATACAAAGTACTAAATAAATATATAAATTAACTAAAAATTTTATATACATAAATGGCATTGAAATATTATGTACATAAAAATATAAAGTAAAAAATGTATATATAAAACTTAATTTGAAAAATATTTTGTTTAATACGTCCAAGTTGTGTGGGGTTCTGAATATTCATGATTGTAGCATGGATCCATAATGTATATTTGGTGGCCATGACCTCATCTTAATATGGATCTTTGGATATTTACATACTTTACATTTGAGATACTTGTACTCTGAGTATGGAAATTCCTACCTCGGTGATGATCATATGATGATATTGTACTATAATTCATTGATTGTTAACTTGCAGGTCTCCAACTGATGATTTCTTGATTCCTACTATTGCATGACAAATCACTTCATCCATCATACCCTTCCTGACTTTGTATTTTAGGGGGGAATATGGTACACATCAAATTGTCACATCCATGTAAATGATGACAAATCCAAATCTATCACTATCTGATGAACTATTATCATGAATTTCCATCAAATATGGAAGAAATACCTCTCCATGAAGTATCATAATCCTAGATTAAATAGCTAAAAAACTTTAATTTTGGATATCATCGTAGGTATTCAGTTCACAAGCTGTGATGTCACATGTTGTAGAGTAAACACATAGTGATGTCATCATAGTTTTCCTGTGTTAAAGATGCAACAATCTTCTTATAGAGGTAAAAAATAAAAAGTAAAAGAAGTTTCCTATTCTAGAAGCCTCAAGATTGGTATCTATTAGGAAGTGATGGAGATTGGGCTCAAGATCCCTCTATCATGGACCTCCTTACTACCATAATGGATCCATCCAATTCATTGTGGATCTACATCCTACCTTTATGGATCTCTCAAATTCCACTCTTTCCGTATAAGTACAATGCACTCAAAGAGAACTGGATTGTCCATTTTTACTTTTGAATTATACTTACATGTTATCCAAGTGATAATTGGATAATTTTTTATTGAAAGGTTTGGATTGAAGATTATTCGAAGGAGGCTTTGAACATAAAGGCCTAGTTGCAATTCTCCTTTTCTTCATTATTAATAAAAATATAAAGTTTTTTTCCTATACACATTTTTCATGATGTTTATTGTAAGATTCTTAATCACTTACATAGTTTATGATTAAGTCATTGATTTGTTATATGCCTTGATCACTTGTTTGTTTATGTCTTTTTAGGTCTCTTCTTGGAGCATCAAGAGAGAGAGAATTAAAGATAAAAGGATAACAACAAGGATCATCATCAAACATTTCATAAATAGGTACGAGCTATGCATCCCACTTATATCTATGATTTAATGATAACTCTGGGAATGTTTTCATATGTTTGTTTATTTATTTCTAGACTTTGTTTATGAGTCTAGGCAGATATGTCATGTCAAATGGACAAGATTTTTCCACAAAATAGGTGGATACTTACCCTTCTTGGATCGAGGCTCTTGGCAGTGGGGTGGCCATGTAAGCTTCTAGGTGGTGGCAGCGTACCACCCTCCATTAAACCTATTCTTCCTCATGTCTATACTAATGAGAATTGGATATAAACCCTCAGAATCATATCTTGTTGTGCTAAGTCATGACACATGAATTTAAGTTGCATTTAGGGGAGATGCTCCCAATTTGAGTCCAAGGCCTCGAATTTTTATTCTAATCCAACATTTTCAAGCTTATCTAGTAGCTTATTTCCATTTCTCAGTGTATGTTGGGAGATAAGTGCATTGAACTTTTCCATTTGTTGTGCAATGTTCTCTAGGATGGCTGACAACCTCCATCTCTTTGCAACTTTGGCAGGACTGCAGCCACTTTGGATTCTTTTGACCATATTGATTATTATTTTTTAATCCCCTTCAATAATGATCTTTTCAATGCCTAATCCATTTGCAATTCTTATTCTTTATTCCACTACATAAATCTTTATTGCATTATTGGTGTCATGGCCAATGGCACCAGCATACACATATTCTATTTCTCCTTTTTTATTTATGAACACCCTTTCGTAGCTGGTAGGCCCTAGGTTTCCCATAGATGTACCATCAAAATTGAGTTTGATGAAACCATTTGTAGGAGGCTACTAATGGTTTGGGCTTGCCTGACTATGTGTTGTGGGGAAAAATGCCTATGCAGGACGATCCTATCCACCTAAGGTGTGACAGTACCTTAGCAACAAACGAACACAGCTACTTCGGTTTCTTCCTTTATGAAATATGAAAGAGAGGAGATTGGTAGACTTACCGCTATCTTTCGGTTGTCCCTCGATCTAGATCCTCTCCTCTTTGTGTGTCCACAGCTACTTGCCTCTTCGCTTTTGCTCCCACGAGATCACAAGAGAACAGCGACCTGTGACAAGAGAACAGCTACATGCAACAAGAGAAGGACACGATACAAAGGCAAATATACATATTCATAAATGATTCAGGATTAGAAGTAAATCAAATACACTAATGCAAATCATACAATAAACACCAGCATATAGGAAAGAACCAAGAAGCTTTATTGATTGATAAACAAGGTTCGAGAAGAGATACAACCCATAAGGTTCCAACCCAGCATCTCCTTCCCAACAGAATGGAATTCCTTCTTCAACCCCTTTCAAAGCATAAGCACCCAATGATCTAACCACAATCCAACAGCAATTCTTTGCAATTACAATATTCCAGCCTCCCATGACCTCCTGAGAGAGATCTATATATAGGAGTTTTGGAGAAAGGATGAGTCAGCTTGAGGCTGGCATGGAGCTGACTAGTGTCCTCTCCCACTTCAGTTCTTGAGTCCACTTGGAGGTTCTTGCTTCCACTTGGAGATTTGGAACCTCTTACTCATCACCAGTCGAATTCTCTGATCCAAGTGTCATTTTGGGAGCTTCCTGGGCATTGACACCTTGAGAAATGAGTCTGCCACTAGTCCAGTTACGCTCAGCGCAGGTAGCCTTATTTGCAGTTGACATTCAACGCAGGTAGACAGTGGAACAGTTGACATTCAGCGCAGATGCTCAGTGGAGCAGTTGACAGGTGTACGACGGATGCTTCAAATATGCATTCGGGTCCGCCATCGTGCTGCAACTCGCATTTTTATGCTTCTATCGTCTCTGCTCGACTGCGGCACTAATGTCCTAATTGTTAGCATTCGTGCTTGTCTTGTATTCTTCACATGTCTTATTTCCCCGCTTCCTTATCTGTTACAGGTGTACGACGGATGCTTCAAATATGCATTTGGGTCCGCCATGGTGTTGCAACTCGCATTTTTTATGCTTCTATCGTCTCTGCTCGACTGCGGCACTAATGTCCTAATTCTTAGCATTCGTTCTTTTCTTGTATTCTCATGTCACTATTTCTATTGCAGTTGTGTCATTTTGTGTCATTTTGGGCTAGCAACATAAACTGGTGTATCTTGAATCGTGTTTATGTATTACTGAAACTTGTTCATGTGACTATATATATTGCAATTGTGTGATTTATGTATTACTGAAACTGGTGAATTATATCTCCTGCTATAGCATGAAGAGTTTCTTACTGGGGACAAATCTTGTAAATAGTGAAATTAGTGTCAAATGTTAGCAAGTTTAAATTAAATTGAAACGAGCCTATTTGCAGGAATACATTTCTTCTGCCTTGCAAACATGCCTTTTTATCCTCAGATTGTCTTTTCTTTCCTGTTCAAAACTTCTGGTATACAGAAGCTGCATTTTGCTCTTAGCTCTTGCTAGCCTTGCAAACATGCCTTTTTATCCTCAGATTGTCTTTTCTTTCTTGTTTAAAACTTCTGGTATACAGAAGCTGCATTTTGCTCTTAGCTCTTGCTAGCACTTCTTAAAGAAGCCTAAAGAAAGCCAAGATGCTTATTTGCGTTCAAACATCAACTCTGAATCTCCTGATCTAGTTCGGAAACTGTCGGCATATAGTGCTGCTATACGAATTCAAAGGCGGCTAGATAGAACTATGTGCAGGGACTAGCTGCTTCGCAGCCATCCTTGTTTCCCTTACTTTCCTCCGAACCATAATTCTCACCCGAAATAACTCAAATAATAATTTGATTAAGAATTAAAAAATAACGAGATATATATATATATATATAATATACTTAAAATGTTAAAAACAAATGAAAATATAACGCAGCTACTATGTTTATGACCCTTCATGGACCGTTGATGTGGTCAATTCGTAGAACCCTCTTGTAGCAGCATATAGTCAAACCCTCACATGTCAGAACCCTCATTCACTTCCTCGTCACCCCCATCCCTTTGGCCACTCGCTAACGACGGCAATGATATCTAAATGGGCCCTTTCCCCTTTGATTTCACGTATATAACGACATCTAACATAGCATGTTTTATGTTAGGATTTTTCACTATAGCGTAGTATAGAAGAGATTACATCTCTTGTATGGGCTATTAAATATTTTAATTTAGTTGAAGTATATAAATAAATCAAATAAAATATTTATATTTATATTTATAAATATAATTAATAATTAAATTTATTTTTAATTTCAGATTTATTAAGTTTAAAGAGATCAAATTTCCTACACACGAGTGCATGACGTGATGGTCGGGCGGTTTGGTTTACTCGCCCTCGGTCGCGTTTCGATTCCTGCCGAGCTGCAGATACTGCAGCGTATTTGTTCCATGGCGACTCCAGTGATGTTTAGATGTGACGGCTGTCAGGTTCTGACGCACATTTGTACCCATATATATGTAAAAAAAAAGAGGGCCCATAATGCTTCTAAAAGAAACTAGCCCCTCCCATTTTTTGAAAAGAGATCAAATTTCCTGAGACCTAATTTTTTTAGAATAAAATTTATAATTTAACACCTAAAATTACAATGTATTAAGTTTATGATACTTCATAAATACTATACAAAACTTCCTCCTTTCAAAATATTTTATAATAAAAAAATAAATCATTAATATTTGGATTATTAGAAATTTTGTATTAATAAATCACTTAATTTATATTAATAAATAATTAAATTTTAAATAATTAAGATTTAATACTTAATTTTTGTTTATTATAATTTATTAATTTATTTTAATAATTAAAGATTAATACATTATCTATTTATTAATAATGAAAGAGTGAAATATATTTATCATTGCTTTTTTTACTCACTCTATATTTTCATTGAATTTGGTTTTCTCACTCACTCTATGTTTTTATTGAAATTGGAAACAAAGCATTGCCCATATCTGTTTCATTTTGATGTTTGTAATGGTTTTTTTATTTTTATTTTTATGTAAAACGAAAATATTATTTGACATATTAAATCATAGAGTTTTTAATTTAATATTTAAATGTTATATTATTATATTTGATATTACAATTAGAAGAGATATTATTGTTTTTACATATTAAATCATAGAGTTTTTAATTTAGCATTTAAATGTTATATTATTATTTTTTATATCACAATTAGAAAGAGATGTTGTAATTTCTTGTTTTGTTTATTAAATATTTTAATTTAGTCAAATTATATTAAAAAATAAAATAAAATAAAATAAATAAAGTGCTTACATTTATAAGTATAATTAATAATTAGGTCGGCTCCTATGATGGCAATTTATCCTAGCTGTGGATACAGTTAACTGCGGACGGTTTACCTCTGTTACTGCAGACATCATAACCCGCACTCGTTGTCACCCTCCGTTACCTGCTGCCCTCCCTCAGTGCCCTCGGTTTGCTAACCCGTTGGTTACAGTTCCCCGTTTCTGCTGCAACGTGGAAGAGATGGCTTACAAGGCAGTGGATTACTCATCTAACCCTAATCCCGACCAACCAATCTTTAGACACCCTAACCCTACGCCAGCCCTAATCGCTCATTGCTCCCCAGCTATACCTTCTCACTTCCCCTCGTCTCCTGTGATTACTCTACCTGGGCTGTCTGCATCCACTCTCCCATTTGCAACCCTCTCCATCAACTCCCCGGAGTTAGACTGCCCCCCGCTCTCTCCAGCGACCCTCCACCTTCTTGCTGCTTGCTCGCCCCCATCTCCGCCCTTCGAACCCTCGCCCCCCGGCGACCTTCTCCACTCGGTGCACATAGCCACTTCCCTTGGTCCAGATCTGCCCGCAGTGTCTGTGCAACATCCCTCAGCGTCTGGCTCCCCCCTCACAACTGTGGCTGCGGTTTCCTCGGCTCTACCACCTGGGTGTTTCGAAACCCCGGTCATCAAGGTCCGGCACGCAACGCAACATCTACAGCAAGAGCACCTGAGTCCTACAGACCCTCTGCAAGACCATCCTACAACGCCCAGATCTGGCAAAAGAAAGACAAAGTGTGTGAAGGCCTCTGGGAAGGATTTCACCCTCAAATTTGGGGAAGGATTAAACATGGGAGAGGTCGTAAACATGGCGGGGAAGGTTCTGGTCGATAGGGTTTGAGGCCGTGCCTACTCTGCAGAACGTCTCAGCCTTTGGGTAAAGGAAATCTGGGGCAATATCTTCAAAGAACTCCCTGAAGTACAGACCCGGCCTCGAGGCTGGTTCGCGCTACATTTCACACAAGAGGAATACAACAACATGGCTCTCACCCGATACTGGCACATAGAAATGGCCTTGGTCATGTTGAAGTGATGGAGCCTGCTCTTCGATCCTGAGAGAGAGCAAATTGGGGCTAGACCATTATGGGTTAGGCTACCTGGCCTCCCTCTGCACTATTGCTCCGAAGATGTATTTGTTCGTATCGGGAACGCTCTGGGCACATACTTGGACTATGACAAGTCCTACATTCAATCCAGGAACCGAACACTTGCTCGCATCCTGGTGCACCTTGATACATGAGAAGGTCTGGAGGAAAAAATAACCCTGCAATGGAGGAACTTCACAAGGATACAAATTCTGGATTATGAGGGTGTCCCCTTCAGGTGCCGCAGATGTCACAAGGTGGGACACCTATACAAGGAATGTCCATTAGTGCGAAAGGCTTTGGATTCTCTACTGGGTCCTTAAGGCGTGGCGGACAAGACTTCAACATCCATCCCTAAGCAGACTCCACCAGTTGTAGAGACCCCGACCGGGAAGGAACCTCCATCTCACCGGGTACCTACCAACGTTCCTCGTCCTCCCTCCCTGTCGATGACCAGATCATGGGCTGCTGCAGAGGCTGCTCGCACCTCGGGGAACATAACGAGGGTGCTGACAAGCTTTCCAAGGAGGCCACGACACTACCTCGAGGCCTGTGGATGATCCAGGAGCAGAATGGCGCAGAACAGTACCAATTCTACCATCGACCCTACATTGACAGAGCATATCCAAGTGTGAACATGCCCTAAACTTTTTGGAAACTTTTCAGTGGATGCATAGTATCGTTTCATGTATATATTTATGTTTTTACTTTTTCTATGCATACCAGACTTGATGAACACCCTGCGAGGTGAATATGTATAGCTTTTTTGGGAATGGCTTCGGCCATAACTTACATTTTTTGACAGATATCTAGACTTGGCCATGGGCCAACAGTTGTGCATATGCCATGGGCATCTACTATATGTAATTTTCCAAATTAATGAAAGATTGTGATTTTCCCCGGGAAAAAAGTATAATTAATAATTAAACTAATTAAAATTTATTTTTAATTTCGGATGTACCAAGTTTAGAGAGATCAATTTTTTTGAAATGTAAATTTAATCATCTCATAACTTAATACTTAATATTACAATAGATCTAAGTTTATAATGCTTCATAAGTATTATACAATTTTATTTTATTTAAAAAAATAATAATAATAATAAATAAATAAATTATTACAAATTTTGTATTAATAAATCACTTGATTTATAATAATTTATATAAATAAATAATGACATTTTAAATAATTAAGATTTAATACTTAAATTTTTGTTTAATAGAAATTAAAACATTATCTATTATTAATAATCAAAGAATGACATAGGTTTATCATTTGTATTCGCACTCACTCTATATTTTCATTTAATATGGAAACAAAGCATTACCTATCTCTATTTTCATTGAATATGGAAACAAAGCATTACCCATGTCTTTTCTTCTTCTTTTCTTCCTTTTTTTCTTTTTTCTTCTTTTTTCTTAACGAAAATAATAAATATTATTTCACCGATTAAATCATAGAGTTTTTAATTTAGCATTTAAATATTATATTATTGCTTTTGATATCACATAAACACTATGAAAGAAATATATTCTGACTATTGAATGAAATTTTTTTGAGAATTAACTCTTTAGACATTACTTAAAAGATCAGTTTTACTTCCACTTAGAAACCACCGACGTGAATTCTTTTGAGAAGCTTGTTCGGCCTATCTAAAGTGGGGCAAGGGATTTATGGCTCACTTGACGTTAGGAAAGCAAGGGTCATTAATATTCATTAATCAATCTTATGAAATGAAATGAAATGATATTTTAAGGTCCATGAGACTAAAAATAGTATATGAGACCATTAGTTCCCTGTTTTTCGCTCTTTGCAATTCAGTCCTTTTCCTATTCAAATTGATGATGAGCTGACCCAACCTTCCAACAATCCCCTCGCTAAAAAGACAATGCCAAGAAACTGATGCTAACATGTTCTCATAACTTTCTATGATGTCTTTGAATGTATCACATTCCAAAATGAAATGTTTTTCCGATTCCACAACCCCAGACGTGCAAAATGTACACACACTTTCTTCCCAAGCTTCTTTAGGCCTTTTCCATCGTCTTGTTTCACACCGAAGTTGATGTGAGTTGGTCCTTAATTAAGCAATAATAACCTTTGCCCTCCACAACATGTTAGCTCCAATGAACTCTTTTTGTTGTAACTCACACGTAGGGTTGAATTCCTCAATGTAATATTTCTTCTTTCTACCCAACTCTTTTCCCCATACCTTTTTATGAAACTTCTCCATAACAAAATCCTTTAGCTCCTTGCTATTTGTGGGACAGGCATTGAGGTAGATATTCCATTTTTGCTTCCATGTGTAGTTTTGTTTCATCCATGTTTTCTTTCTTTCACTGATGCCTTCATTGAAGATAACATTAGGTCATCTACCTACTCTCATTTGTTCAATTCTTTTTAGGTATCTTATGAGTCGCACCATAGCAATTGCTTCAATGGAAGTTGCTCTTGTTTCAGTCAACATTATCTCATAAGGTACCAAACTTTTTATTTTGAACTTGCTCATGATCAAGCGTTTTTGGATTTTCTCAATTTGTTTCCATTTTGAGATGGGAGTGTTGCTAGCCCACAAATCACACCCATATAGCATCACTGGACAAACTAGGAGTCCAAAAAGCACTTTAATCGCTTTGAAATCCCATAACTCTGCCTCTCTATATCTGTTTTGAAGAGCATATAATGCTTTCCACCTTCCTAAAATTCTCTTCTTTCTGCAGTCCTCCCATTTGAGTTTGTTGTTGAAATCAATCCCAGGGTACTTGTACTCCTTTACTTCTTCAAGAATGTTGTCTTCAGAGAAGAAAGTATGCTGGCTCTGCTTTCTTTTATTAGAAAAAATCATTATTTTGGTCTTGCTAGTATTGACTTGCATCCCCACTGCTCTACAAAAATGCTCAAGCGCATATAAGTGCATTTGCAATCCATGGGACGATTTAGAAATAAATACAATATCATCAGCATATAAAAGAAGCTTTATCACAAACTCCCCCAACTGAACACCATCTCCACCTTGCAGATTTAGCCACTCTTCCAATTTATCAATATATAGACTAAAAAGAGTGGGGGATAGAGGGCAACCTTGCTTGAATCCAATGTCAATTCTAAAGCTTTCTGAAATACCTATTGAGGTTCTAATTTTGACTTTCACTTCTTCATAAATTCTATGGACAGCGACTCTATAATGCACAAGAATTTCAAGTTCTTCCATTCTACGCCACAACTTATCCCTAGGGACTGTGTCAAATAATTTTTTGAAGTTAACAAAGCAGCAAAATACTTCTTCTTTGTCCTCCCAAACCTTTTTAACAATGTGTCTCAACGTGATACCATGATCAATTGTAGAATGTTTCGGCCTAAAACCCGCTTGTCCTCTTGCCCTCTTTTCATTTACTTCTACCCACTTGCTAATTCTATCTTTTACCATGTTGCCGAAAAGCTTTGCAAACAAAGGATTGATCATAATTGTTCTATAGTTGGATGGATTATTAATGTCTTCACTTTTAAAAAGGGGTATTGCTAGGCTAGTTGTCCAATCTCTTGGGAATCCTTGCTGAATGATGTTGTTGAATATTTTCATGATGTGCGGTGCAAGAGCGTTCATTCCCCATTTTAGATACTCTGCTTGAAGTTCAACCAAGTCCTTTGCCTTTCCTGTTTTCAGCTTCTTAATTCCATTCTCCACCTCCTGTAATGTGAAGAGCTTTGAATTTGTGTTGATCCTAGGGGGGACTCTGCCTCAGATTCTTTCTCATAGAGTTGCCTTGCATATTCAAACCATTGATTGGCTGTAATATTATTTTCAATTTGCTTCTTCCTTGGTTGCAGTTCCTGCTAGAAAAGCTTTGGATTATTCTTGCTTAAATATATTAACTCTTCTCTCCTTGTTTGCATGAACTCATCTTTTTTCCTTTTTAGTATTTGCTTATATAACTGTACATTCATCTTCTCTTTTCCTACCTTTTTCAAGGTTCTCCTTGCATTTTGCATTCCTCATCAAACCAAGCATTTATAGGAAAGAAATTTGATTCTGAATTCCTATTTTTTCCTCTTTTGCACTTCTCAAGTGCACTTTGGATTATATTTGTTAACTCATGGCTGCTGAAGCGTTTGAAACAAATTTTATCCTTCTGAATTAATCTCTCTAACATTGTCTTGAAGATAGTACAATTTTCTTATGTTAGAAGAATTTTGCCCCTTGATAGTGATTGTCGAGAGCATGGGGTTTTCCTCCTATGCTGCCTTTCTTCTAACCATAATAACCTTATAAAAATGGGTTATGGTTTGATTTTAAGTCCCAAATATGCTCTCCAATACTAACTTCATCTCTCTTTTCTATTAAGCTTTGTGAACGCATCACATAGTCAACGACACTTGCCCCATTGTATGTGTTGCAAGTGAAGTTCCCAAACCTTTTCCATCTATCTAGACCATTGCAAATAATTAAGTTGAAATCCCCACACAGTGTAAGCAACTCATCTCCAAAATGATTGCTAACTTTGTCATCCTCTGAACACCTCACCCATTGGGGATTCTCCTCTTCAGTGAGCCAAATAGGATTGTTATCCTCTTTGCAACAAAGAATGCTAGCTTGATTATTTGTTGTTTTAGCATTGGAATCTCCCACTAAAATAACTTCTCCCTGTTGAGAGTACACGACAATATCTTGATTTAAAGCTGCATATGGATCCTTGTTGTCAAGCCCCTTAATTTTGTAACTTTTTAAGACTTGAGGGGCAAAATAGCATGCTACAATTCTTATGTGATTCTCATTCTCTGATATTTTCAACCATAGATATTGTTTATTTGCATCTCCTTTAATTAACTGAATGTGACGGCCTTATTTTTCCTTCACTAAAACTAGTATTCCCCCATACCCTTTCCATTAACTTTTGAATAATATTTCTTTCTCTATTGATTTAGTAGCTTGAGCAGGTAGCACCTCGCCTACAATGTAACATTGTTTGTTTGAAATTTAAAATTTTTTTTTATTTAAAATAATAATTTTAAAATATAATATTATTGATTTGCAATTTTTAATTTTTTTTTTATTACACCATTTTTATTTTATTTTATTTTATTGGAATTTTGAAATTTCATAATATTTTTTTTATTTATTTAAATAAATAAGATTTTTGTTTATATTCCTAAAATAAAGTGTTTAAAATATATATTTATTTATTATACTTGTTAATAAATATGTTATATATATTAGTTTTGAGGATTAGTTTAATTGATCGAAGTCAAGTCGCTAAAGCACCTTGTTATTGGGAGGTCATGGTTATTGGAAGGTCACAGGTTCGATTCTCTTTGACGCTCTCGAGGTTAGCCTTTGATTAATTTAGCTACTGGTGTGGTCCCTTCAGGAGGGCCTCACCTAATTTTAGGCGGAAAATTTTAAAAAATATAATAGATTTGATGTTGATCGATTATTAAATGTTATGTTTTAAAGGATTTTAGCAATTCAACATTCAGAATATCATTTTTGAGATAAATGACCTATTTTATACATATAATCACAAAAATAATAAAATCAATCTAGATAATATTTTCGAGTAAGTCAATATCACTTATAAATCATCACCAAGACTAATAAAGTGGGGAAATTATATGCTTACAAGTAGCATTTAACATTAAAATCATATATAAACCTAGATACCAATCTTAATTGTAATTTAACCTTATATCAGAGAGATAGTTTGTAAACTATCTATTTACATATCATTATTTTATTATTAACTTATTTATTTTTTATTTAATTATTATTAGTATTATTATGATTGTCTTAAAAGGTAGACAATGAATTTTCTTTTAAAAGAAAAATATACTTGAGTTGAGGAGAGGATAACAAAAGCTTTAACCAAATTGACAATTTATGATATTAAAATTTATGCATTGAAACAAGTTAGGTCTACATAATATTCCCCTTGATGTATTTATATATTGTATTCTTTTTATTTCTATGAATTAATTTGTAGTGAAAAATTACAAACTAAATAACAATATAAAATGGTTAATAGTTTATCTATAATAAAATATATGATGACTTTTTATTCACTAAAAACTTATATTGAAAAGTTGAAATTCATTTTATAATAATGTCAAGCACAAAAACCTTACCATGTAAAAATTCCAACGTTCACATGATTGGGGTTTAACAAAAATAATGAAATCGAAAAAATTGATTTGTGTAAGAAAAAAGCCTTATTATTAAGATTATAAGTTTTTACTAGAAACTATTATTTGTATCTTCTTTAAAAAAAAGGAAAAAAAAAAAAAAATTTACTCTAAAAACATAACTAACTTAAAAATATATACACAAAAAAACTCTTAAAAACATACATAAATAAAAAAGTTATTTTGACTTAACCTTAGATGATGACTTAAATCAATATTACCCAAACCTTAGATGATGACTTAAATCAATATTACCCACTAACTCTTTTTTTATACCAATTAAATTACATTAAAATAAATTTAAAATTGAAATTATATCTCACTTAACTTAATTATTCGACCATTATAATAGAAATTTAAATAGAACTTGAATCCCTTATGGGTATACCATAATAGTGACTTTGGTATGATATGAGTGAAGAAAGAAACTAAAATTCATTTGTCACAAAAACTCATATCGAAAAGAAACTAAAATGCATTTGTCATAAATTATTTTTAATGGGTTTAGTAGGTTAGTATGTGTTTTTACGTGTTTATAACCTTTTGGTTTTTTCCTAATTAAACAACACACTTTCATCCCAAAAAAATAGCCATTTTCCTTAATTGATATGTGTTTCGAGTAAATTTTCACTCATACAAAACATTAAAAATGTTTAAAATCTTTAGCTTAATTATAGAAAAATTATGGAAAAGGATAAATATCATTTAACAAAGAGCATTAAAAATGTTTAAAATCTTTAGCTTAAGGAAAAGGATAAATATTTTTTAAGATCTTTAGCTGAAGGAAAAGGATATTTAACAAAGAGTATTATTTGTACATCAATAATCTTAAATGTATGCATGATAATATAAGGCTTAATATAATTTGTATTATTTTTTTAATGTTTTATTTAATTTTATCATATTAATTAGTGTTTAATTAATCTAAAAATATTTGCTTATAATTATTAAGAAATATTGGTATATATCTACATTTGTGAAATTATAATTTTATTTTACTCATATGACTTTTATTATTGTTATTATTCAAATCTCAATTTGTCTTTTCAAATTTAATTTTGGATAGGATATGGTCTCCTCCAATTAATTTCCAAATTAAATATCCATATCCCAAAGTGCCTTCTCAAATCTACTTGGGAGAAGATATGGTCTTCTCTAATTTAATTCTAAATTAAATATCTATATTTTATTCCCAAAATGTCTTCTCAAACCTACTTTGAATAATATATGAAAAGTCAAGGATACTAAAATTAAAGGATGAGGGGGTAGTCATGACATTAATGATAGGTGGCTCAAGTAGATGGGAGGAAGAGACATAAAAGGGGAAGGATGATGGGAGGAGAGGGGGGAATCCTTGGTCTTAGTTTTGGTTTTGGATGATTTTGTTTTGGGGAAGAAATGTGGAGAAAGAGAAAGGAGAGTGTTGCTTTAACTTGGACACACTACAGTTGGTTGGACTTGGGCTCAGAGGGCTAGGAATCCTGCGGAGGTTTAGAAAATCATTCCTAGTTCGCTGGGAGGTAAATTCAGTCGGGTAGCTGAGAGGAGCATCCCAACAGAGTTGAGAGCATCTCAACCAAGCTATTGGAACAGGTATTTCTCCATTTATTGGTTACTTATGTAAAGTGTTGTAATGAACAAAAGCGGTGGGAAATTCTGACGAAAATGCTTGCACAACACCACGTTCTCCAACAAGATTATCTTTGACAAAATACGTTATAATTGAACACGTGTTGCTCACATGATTTTTTTATATATGTCCTGCAAATGCCGCATACATCATTGAGATGTGTAGTTTTAATAGTAAATTTATTTGAAAAAAAAAATAATTTACAGAATTAATATATTATTATTATTATTTTAAAAATGAGGTTCATAAGTATTTGGTTTTAAATATGAAGTAATTTCAAAATAAATAATTATATTGTTTCATAATAATAATATGGAATATGAGTAATTAAATTCCGTTTAAAAATTTATATATTTGAAAATTTATTCACATATGTTTCAATTATTTTAATATAAACATTTTGAAATGATTAGAGTTCTTCTAAAATAAACTAACTGCACATTCCAGCATAATGAAAATCATTAATGTTGAGCCATTCATACCCCTGATTCCCTTGACACAGTAAAAATTAGTTCAAGTATGAAATATGGTGGGAGGAACCACTTTTATACCGTCTTGGATAAATGTAATGTACTTCTTTCTATTGGTAAGGAAATGTTATATAAGCAAAAAATAGTTGAAGAGCTAAAATTTAGTAAGAGGAGCAACTTGTACACAACCTACTTTCTCGGCATGTGAAATTTAACGGTAAGCCATTGTTTTCATGATGATATTTTTTTAATTTGAAATTATAGAAATTAATGATTTTTTTTTGGAGAACAGTAGCAAATATCTTACATATTTTTTATTTAAAAAAAAAATTACTCCCAAATCCTAGAAGTGTTGGGACTAATGGATTATTTTGAGAATAACAATTGTAGAGTCCAAGCAAAGGATTATTTTGAGAATAACAATGGTAGAGTCCAAGCAAATAGGATCTGAGGGAGATTTCCATACAGTTGGAACATGAGAAAGATCAAGTATGGGTAACAGGGAAAACGGGCACACTTGCTTTCTAAAAAAAATAGAATTATATTTGAATATATATATATATATATATATATATAAAATGTGTTTTTAAATTAAAAATATTTTTTCACACATTTTAATGAAAAGAAGCAAGGTATACATTTATATTTTTAATATATAATTAAAAAAAGTAAAATATGTATTTAAATTTTTAATGAATAATTAATTGTAAGTTAGATATTAACATTATTATAAAATTTAATATATTATTTTTATAGAATTAAAAAAAATGAAAGAACTTCATTTAATTAGAATTAACAAATTTATTCATGGGTATTTAAGGAACTAATTTACATTAATATGAGATTATTGGAAGGATGTTAGTTAATTACATCTTTCGTTAACAAAATGTTAATTAATTGTAAATTTAATTAAGATTTAATTAATATTATGTTTTATTAATATTAATTAAGGTTACCAAAAGGTAAATTGATGTTAGGAAGGCATCTAAGGGTGACTAACTAGTAATGTATCATAGTGCTCGCTTAGTAAGCGATGGAAGAGGATTTAGTAGATCCATGAGGATTTTCTTGGTATTAGTAATGCTCGTTTACAAACATAATAAAAGGAAAACTTACGCCTATCATTTTGCAAAACATGTGTGAGCCGATTAAGAATTGACAAGTCCTGAGTAGCATTAATAAGTCTCGTTTGGGATATATAATTGAACATTTAAAAATGGTGAAGACGTGGGGAAATCGAGGTTGAGGAGGATCATCCCAAAGACCTCCTACAAATAACCCATTGCCATCGCCAGAGCTAGATCTCATCTTGCATTCCCTAGAAGCAATTAATGAGACTTTAAGAGGGTGTCAAACAATTGAAGTGGAAGTGGAGCACCTTCCATTAGGGTTGGGAAATCTCGAGGGATCAAGAGACTTTGATAGAGGACCTCCAATCAAGGACATTACTAGGGAGATCCAAAAGATTAAGCTCCTAGAGTTTGCTAGAGGTCGTGCCAGTGAACGAGCAGAAGCCTGGTTAGAAGGAATGAGAAGGTGCTTCGCACTAAGAGATTATGCTTCCAATTCAAAAGCTAAAATAACAATATTCCAACTCAGAGATAGTACTCTGAATTGGTGGGGTAACTTAGAGCGTCAACTACACCTCACTCCGAACACGGTTACCTGGGAGTTATTTGAGGAGAGATTCAGGAAAAAGTACCTACCAGCATATTATGAAGAACAATAGGTAGGAGCCTTCAATGCTTTGATGCAGGGAAACTGAACGGTAGAGGAATATGAGATTAGATTCATGGAATTGGTCAAGTATGTCTCCTACATGGACATTAATCAACGTCAAGCAGATCGTTTCATTTACGGATTGAACCCTAAAATTAGCGCAATGGTGTGGATGTGGAAACCATCCTCAGTTGCAAAAGCTGTTGAACATGCCCATTATGTTGAAGAGCACTTAGACTTAAAAGGTGGAAACAAAACCATTTTTCCACAACAGCCAAGGTTTACGGGTAAGGCCCCTCGTACCTTCCCTAGGGGAGGAAGTTTGAGGCCACCGCCATATGGAAACAGGGTTGTACCTAGAAAACTGACAGTGGGGATTTCAATGGTTACTAGTGCAACTTCACCCGCAACTTCAAGGACTCATGCAAATCAAGGTCATACGCGAGGAGCAACAAGTAGGGGTAGGGGTCCCAAGGGAAGGAACTCTTTCCAAAGAACTCCACAACAGTTTGTTCGAAGTCTACCATGCATCACTTGTTGGGGATGCGGGGGACCTCATTAGCAGCGTGGTTGTCCTGAGTTACAAACTGGTAAAAATCGTAGAGAAGGAAAAGCACTAATGGGAGGAGCAAGTAGCCACCATCGAATTTATGCAACAGTTGATAACCAACAAGTTGAACACCAATCTATCGTGGTAGAAACCTCGGGTATGATAAACAAAGTAAAAGTTGAAATTTTGTTTGATTCGGGTGCTACAAATAGTTTCATTTCACCAGTTGCATTAGAAAAATGTGGGTTGGCAGCATATGAGCACGATGACTTTAAGCAAGTTGAGATGGCTTCTGGGATAAAACAAGCAGTAAGACCTAGTGTTGACCAATGTGAGGTAAACCTCAGGGTGTGTATAACTAATTTGAAGGCATACGTCACAGCATTGGGAACGTACGATGTAATTATTGGAATGGACTGGCTAGAAGCTCATCGAGCTTTGGTAGACTGTTTCAAGAAGAAGGTTATTTGTTTAGATGATGAAGGTAGGTCAATTGAGATTTATGGAATCAAGAGAGGAGTGTCCCTACGATTCATATCCATGATGAAGGTAAAACATTGCCTCTGACAAGGTTGGAAATTATATGTGGTCGAGGGTGTAAGTGACCAAAAAGGACCGTCCCTAGATCAACACCCAATTTTGTCAGAATTCAAGGATGTTTTTCCTAAGGAATTGCCTCGATTACCTCCTGTAAGGGAGATTGATTTCACAATCAACCTAAAACCTGGTGCAGAACCAATATCTAAGACACCCTATAAGATGACAACCCCATAACTTTGTGAGTTGCAGATGCAGTTAAAAGAGATTTTAGACTTGGGATTTATCAGACCTAGTATTTCACCTTGTGGTGCAACAATGATTTTTTGTCAAGAAGAAGGATGGTCCTTAAGGCTATGCATAGATTATAGGGACTTTAATAGAGCCACAATAAAGAATAGGTACCCGATAACTAGAATAGATGACCTATTTGATCAAATGAAGGGAGCAACGATTTTCTCAAAGATCAATCTATGATCTCGATACCACCAATTGAGGATTAAGGAAGGTGACATCTCAAAAACTGCATTTCGAACTCAGTTTGGGCACTACGAGTTCGTAGTTGTTCCATTTGGTTTGACCAATGCACCAACAGTATTCACGAGCCTCATGAATGGTGTGTTCAGGAAGTATTTGGACCAATTTGTGCAAGTCTTTCTGGATGACATTCTTGTGTATTCTAAGAATGAAAAGAAGCATGAAAATCACCTAAGGGTTGTATTGACCTTCTTAAGGGAAAATCAATTGTGTGGAAAATTGTCAAAATGTTCCTTCTTTCATAAGAAAGTTCATTATCTTGGGAACATCATTTCAGGAAAAGGGATTTCAATTGACCCAAAAAAGGTAAAGGCCATAATGGATTGGCCAGTACAGAAAAATTCTCATGAAGTGCGTAGTTTTATGGGGCTAGCAGGTTATTATCGCAGGTTTATGGAAAGGTTTTCGAGGATTGAAAAACCAATCACCACAATACAGTGAAAAGGGGTCAGGTATGAATGGGCATATGAATGTGACACTGCATTCACTGAACTAAAGAGGTTACTAACTAGTGCACCAATCCTTCGAGTACTGGACATGGAAAATACTTCATTGTTTGCACCGATGCTTCGAAGCAAGGATTGGGAGCAGTATTGATGTAAGAAGGTGGAGTAATAGCTTACACATCTAGAAAATTAAAGAAACATGAAGAGTTGTATGCTACCCATGACTTAGAGTTAGCAGAAATGATGTTAGCTTTGAAATTGTGGAGACACTACCTCATTGGGAGAAGATTTGAGTTAAGAACATATCATCAAATCCTGAAGCACCTCTTCACTTAAAGGTATTTGAATGCTAGACAAAGGCGGTGGAGTGAATTCATGAGTAAGTATGATTTTGAGATCTCATACATTAAGGGAAAGGAGAATGTGGTGGTCTATGCACTAAGCAAGAGGCCACGAACCTTCTCCCTAGTACCCTTGAGGGTCAATTTGAGGGAACGTGTGTTGGAGAAACTCTTTGAAGATAGTTGGTATCTAAAGGTTATATCAGCACTCTAGAGTGGGAAGCAAATAGAACCAAAGTTTGAGGGATATGTCCTTGAACTAGATGGACTATTGAGATTTCAAGGGAAAATGTACATACCTAAGGAAGGGGGTATAAGAAGGACCATCCTCAAAGAGTCACATAAAGCACTCTATTGTGCACATCCTAGAGTGAAGAAGATGTATGCAGACATGAAGAAACTCTTCTTTTGGGCAGGCATGAAGCATGACATAGTCCAATTTGTCACCAAATGTCTTGAATGTCAATGAGTGAAGGTTGATCATTGCCATCCAGCAGGACTCCTACAACCACATGACATCCCTATGTCTAAATGGGAGGTAATTTCTATGGATTTTGTTGTGGGTTTGCCACTCACTTCACAGAGGCACAATGCTATATTGGTTGTAGTTGATAAATTGAACAAAAGTTCCCATTTCATCCCAATAAGAGACACTTATGATGTTACCGATGTGGTATGAGTTTTTATAAGTGAAGTTATTTGACTACATGGGTTACCCACAAAGATCATTTCTGATAGAGACTCTCGATTTACATCTAGGTTTTGGACAAGTTTTCAGTCATCACTAGGGACTCAGTTGAACCTGAGCACTGCATATCATCCAGAAATAGATAGGAAAACTGAAAGAGTAAATCAGGTTATGGAAGACATGCTTAGAATGTACGTCATGGATAATCAGACTCAGTGGGAAAGGTACTTACCATTGGTAGAGTTTTCCTATAATAACAGTTACCACAGTTCAATTGGGATGCCTCCTTATCAAGCTCTATATGGGAGGCCATGTAGGACACCATTGAGTTGGGAAAGTTGGAGGATCGAGTAATAGTTGGGCCGGAATTAGTTCAAGAAATGGAGGAACAGGTAAGATAGATTTGACAAAGGTTAAAGGAAGCACAAGATAGACAGAAGAGTTATGTTGATTCACATAGGACTGATTGAAGTTATGAAGTAGGAGACCAAATTTTTATTCGTATCCGACCCAACAAAAGCACCATTCGGTTTGGGAAAGGGACGAAGTTGTCACCTCGGTTTATAGGACCTTTTAGGATCAAGGAGAAGATTGGACCAGTTGCCTATCGTCTTGTACTGCCACCCCATTTGCATAAAACTCATGATGTTTTTCATGTATCTATTTTACGACATTATGTTTTTGATGAATCTCACAAACTGGATTGGAGGGAATTACAAGTCTCGGACATGGGAACCATAATGGTCGAACCATTATGCATATTGGACTGTAGGGTTTGACAGCTCAGACGTCGCATGGTGGACCAGGTTAAGGTCCAGTGGGACAAGTATAGCCCAGGATCTGCTACCTGGGAGGATGCAGAGACTATACGTCGTGACTACCCCTCACTTTTTGAGCATCTGTGATGCCCATTTTGACTTAGATAACTACCTATGCTAAGGCTCTATTTGTAGTTCCATGTTATTTATTTATGAACACTATGTAATATTGATGCATTTAGTTGGACAAGTGAAACTACTTATATAAATCATTAGATGGATTAGGTATTGATGATTGAAATGTTTGATGTATGACCTAATGTATGACTTACTTGGTTATGATTTATCTAGTGCATGACTTATCAGAGTTATTGTTGTTTCATGTATGGCTTAAGTGGATATGATTTATCTAATGAATGACTTATTGAAATTATGATTTATCTAATGTAAGATTTATTTCCAGTATGAACTATAAAATTGACATGTGGATACTAGACTTCATAACATGATGTTTAAGATCACTTCTCTATATATATATTTTGTTGTTATATATATGCATGAAGGAGAACTAACTTGTAGATTGCAAAGAACTATATGATAACCAAAATCTACTCTTCCATTGGGTAAGGTCGATACATCTAATGAGGAATGGTATGAATGTCCATTCCTCATATGTCCCCACCACCTCTCATGAATGTCGCCCCAACTTTGGTTTTAATGTCATTGAATTTCACCCCCCGACACCTCCTCGAGCCTCCCCCTTCTTATCCTTCCATTTACTCCTTATCCTTCCATTAACCTTCAGGTGGTACATCTCCGACCACCCCTTATTAATCCAATAAATGTTACCATTCCATATCATTATTTTAATAAATTATCATCATTAAATAACATAATGTTATTATAATAAATATCATCATTCAATAGTACCTATTTTAATCAATATCAACACTTAATAAAATATTGTTATTCTAATAAATATCACCATTCAATAATATTATCTTAGAAATATTAATCAAACTTGAAGGATGTTATTAATTTAATAATTTAAATGAATCATGTTTAAATGTAATCAGTAGATATAAATAATTTTTAAGGTTAATTAATCACTAATCACGATTAAGCATTTATTTAATCATCCAACACTTTAAGATTTAGAATACTAATGTATGTGTGAGAGGTGTGGGTTTGTAGCTAGCATACACATACCTCGTACATATACTAATAATACCTGGTGTGATTAGGCACAAAATCAATCACTCAGTAGGTAGGCTAATAAGATAATGTAAGATAATACGTTCAAGTAGGATATTACATACACCCATCCTTCAAAAAAAAAACTTCGTCCTGAAGTTAGACTCAAAAGGTTACCAACAATCTATAAGTAGTATGACAACAAGGCATATCAAAACATAAAGAGATATGGTAGTCAAATTAAGTAAGTCAAGCAAGAATTCCTCTTCCCCTCTAGAGTCTCCAACTAACCTATAGCCTCCTATCCTCCCTAACCTACTTCCACTCCCATCCTATCCACCCTCTGCTGCAACATACTATGGCATCAACTATATCGATCTAACCAATGATAGAACCAAGATGATAAAACCATCGACTATATCGACCTAACTACCCCATCAAGAAACTGGAAATCATCATCACACTATAGGGTAGTTTGTCCATCACTTCCCTCCCATGGTTCCATTCTTGGAGGTTACATGGTGGGAAATGTGTCCACCCATCCTCAAAACTAGGGTCAACACCCTGATATGGACCACACTACGACACTGGTTAGATACTTTTCATCGCACAATTCAGCGAGGAAGTCATATCACCTGCAATCTTCATTGTACCTATTTCATAATAGTGCATGTCAAGTAGATACAAAATGTAATAGAACATTGTACATAATACCATTCCTTGGATTTCTCACCTTCCCCCAGTTACTAGCATGGATCTTAGTTATCATATAGTACCTTCCAATTCTGCAAGTTAGTTCTCATCCATGCATATATATAATAAAAATATATATATAGAAAAATGATCATAATCATCGTTTTATTAAGTCTAGGATCTACATACACATTTTGTAATTAATATCAATACAATAGAGGTAAATCTTTCATCAAATAAATCATAACTTCGATTTAAGTCATTCACTAGATAAATCATATCCAATTAAGCCATACATCAAACAAATCATAAATTCGATAAGTCATGCACTAGATAAATCATATCCAATTAATCCATACATCAAACAATTCATAACTCTAATAAGTCATGCACTAGATAAATCATATTCAATTAAGCCATACATCAAATAAATCATAATTCTGATAAGTCATGCACAAGATAAATCGTAACCAAGTAAGCCATGCATTGGGTAAATCATAGATCAGATAAGTCATACATCAAATACTTTAATCAACAAAACCTAATCCATCAAGTGTTTTGTATAATTAAATATCATCTGTCCAACTAAAATGTATCAATATTACATAGTGTTCA
This sequence comes from Pinus tabuliformis, assembly GCA_031772625.1. NCBI lineage: Eukaryota > Viridiplantae > Streptophyta > Pinopsida > Pinales > Pinaceae > Pinus > Pinus tabuliformis. Next base: position 551,346,736 of record CM062818.1, read on the forward strand.
TAAATAAAACAACAGGAAAATACAAGTAGAGTCTCAATATAGGTAGTTATTTAGGGAAAAATAGACATAACAAATGGTCAAAAAGTGAGGGGTAGTATTATATAAACACTTCCAAAGAGGCTAAATATCTTTCACATCAACTCCTAATTCGATACACACCTTATACCGTACATAGAATATTTTCCTTTAGATGAATGGAATATAATCATTGATAAACCTTATCCACCCATATTCATCCAATGGACTACAAGCACATCACTATGGATAAAGTATGTATTGCATTTCACTCCTATCAATACTAAAGTTTCATTTCTAGTTCACACCATTCTTAATGGGTTGGCATTTAGTAATCATCATTCCACAAAACACACAATCTCCTCCATATGAATGAACTTGGAAAGTTTCTCGTCACTTGATCATTATAGACCCTAATCACTTGTATCTCACTAGGATAAGAAAACATATTCACGTGGGAGATGTTAATTTTTTATCTTAAAACACTTCAATACCATCTCAACCTTCAACCACTTAAAATTTACCCAATATTTCATGAACATTTCAATGCTATACCTTTCACTAATAAATAAATGATCTACCTTATCGTGGATTTATATAACATCTATTCAACCATAACATGATTGTTTGTAAGTTCCATGTATTGTAGAACCATTGAAATTAATATCGCTAATTTTAAATTTGGATATGATCTAAGTATTAAAATGAAGACATCAAATATTTTTTTGATACACCTAAAGTTTATATAATCTATACATTCAACTATATTATAATGGACTTTCCTTAAATTATCCCTTTAAACAAGTAGGTATCTAGTTCAATGGTGGTTTGAAATTTCAAAGTGGCTATTAATATTATATATAAGTAGAACTCATGTAACAACTCTCGTTAAAAACTGATGTAAAAATATATAAATACCAGAGATGATGGGACATGTCTTTCAAGCTAACTGGTGGGAAGGACATCCTAGTGGGTGTTCATTTGGTTGTTTATGTCTAAGGAAATTGGAAAAGGCAATGGCTAAGACATGGAAGAGGAAAAAAGGCATTTTGGCACATTTATTTATGAAAATAATGGAAATTAGGAGAAAAAGAAGGTGAAAGGTCACAGGTTGCATGTGAGGAGGAAAATAATGGAAATGAAGGAAAATAATGGAAATTGAAGAAAATAGAGGCCTCATCCATAAAAAGGTTTTTGAGGATTAGTTGGCAAGCTTGGTCAGTGTTACGGCTTGATCAATTCAGTTTCGGAGCACTCGCATTATTCTCTCTCTCTCATACTCGTAGACACTTAGAGTTTTCTTGGAACACTTTGGCATTGGAGCAAGAAAAGAAAAGAAGGTAAGAGGAAGCAAAGATCAAGCAGGGAAAGGTAGGATCAAGCAACTACAACAGGCTTCATTGCAGGTATTGACTTGCATGTGTTTTTTCCTTACTATATTTGGCATGCATGGGATTGCATGTGTTTCTTTTCTACCATGGCATGGGTTTTCCCAGGTGCGACAGTATTTTCAGCCTAGCCTTGCCATTTCCTGGTAGCCTTGATGAGATGGGTTCTCTCATTCGGTTTATGTGGGATGGTTGGATTGGATTCGAAGTTGAGTGGGGTGGATATCCGAATTGACAAACACGCGGTGTAGTGGTCCTTGAACTTGACTGAGGATCATGAAGCCACTGGCCTAGTAACCCCTGGACTAGACTTTGGGTTGTGGTAAAGCCAGATTATGTGCCTCAGTGGGCCTAGGAATCCTTGTTGGTGAATGGCGAGATATATGGTAAAGCAAAGAGGTGGATTTTCTTTAACTTCATTCTCTTTTGTACTATGTGAGGCTCTTTCTTCCTTCAATAATGATGCACATAAACACAGTGCATGTTCAAGCTCTTCGTGAAAAGTTTAATTTAAACGGATGACATATTATTTCATCACTTGGTTCGTATTCTTCTTTTCCTTAAAGGGGGGAATAAACATTCAACATAATAAATATATAAGGTATTTCAGTATAGATTCATCTTAACTTTGAATTTATCATGTGCAAAGAAGGATTATTGACATGCAAATATTAATATTCATGTTATTTCTAATAAACATTAATAAGCATATATATGTGATTTTTGTAGGTTACAAGTTCTATTATAAAGAACATGGGTATTTACAACTCCATAAATTAAGTATCTAAATTGCTACACTAAAGAGGTTTATTGTTAGACAATTGAAATATCTCATACATCAGTGTAACAATTTGACATTTAACTACTTTGTAACCTTAAACCATTGTAGATCCATCTTAACTATGGATCTATCTTGTATCGAGGAGGATCAAATCGCTTAAGGTGCAAATATTTCTTCAAGTTTTTGCAATCTAAAATGGGGTTGCACCTTGAAGGATTTGATCCTACTCTATGCATATTGATTATGATTTGGAGTAAAGAGTTGGTGTTGTGGCTTATTTTAGCTTCCAACAATGTTCCCTACTCTTAGGTTATTCTCCAACTTTGCATTGTGTTGTGGATCTAGTCTTTATTATGGTACTTGTAGTCATTGGCTCAAACCAACTAGTTTATATTACAAGCAAACCACAAGGGTATCACATTGCATGTTTGGACGTGCTTAAATGTAATGTGCTATATGTGTGTGTGACCATGTGCACCATATATATATATATATTTGGAAAAAAGAAAATTTCTTATTTTGCATGTGAATGCTTTGGTGCTTTTTTAATTTAGGAGATGTGTGATTCTTTCAGTTTTTAACATGGAGTTAACAAGTGGCATTTAAAAAAAAATATTAATAAAAAAAATAAAAATTAATATTTACTTTATTTATTTATCTATCTAATTACATATAAAGGGATTGAAAGTGAAAATTTTCTTATTACACCAAAAGATAAACAACCTACTATGAGAAAGATGAATGATTTCTTTTATATTCAATGTGGAATTAACACGTAACATTTACAAAAATATTAATGGAAAATAATATTTGAATGTCCCCATAAATAAATAGAATTTTTATGTCCATATTAAATTAGTTATATATATGACTTGAAAGTAAAAAAAAAATTCCCATATATAAATACTTTGAAATGGATAACTCTCTCAATACTTCTAAGAGAAATTAGAAAAAACATATATTAATAACAAAAAAAATTTATTTGAATATCTACATCAAATAAAATAATTTATGTAATATAAATAAAATATTAAAAAAATATACTTAAAATATTTAAAAAAATTGAAAATATAATGCTTTTGTCCCCTCTGGCCCTCTAACCTCACATGTCAGAACCTTCATTGACTTCCTCGTCACCCCATCCTTGTGCCCACTGGCTAACAAAGGCAATGATATCTAAATGGCCCCTGCCCCTTTGATTTCACATATGTAACGGCTCTAATTTCTTGTATAGGGTGGAATATATTACACACTTAACCTTGGATGTTTTATATGTGAGGCATTTTTAGTCGAGTTTAGTATAGAAAAGATGAAAAGATGTAATTAATTTTTTTGGTAAGAAATATTTTAATTTAATAATATATTTTTTTTTATAAGGAAAAATTGTAATTTTATTAAAGATAACAAAATTACATTTTGTAGACGTTGAGGCGCATATGCATAAAGCAGATCAAAAGACTATTTTCAAAATAAAAACCAGAAAAAAATAAATTACAAATGGGGAGGAGATCACGCTCTTCTCCCTTTTTTTTCTCAACTTTTCGCCATTCCCCTTGTGTTGGTGAGGACGAATAAAGTATGAGAGAAGTGCCGTCCACTGGGTGAGGATTTTCCTTGTCAGAATCGGAGTGATCTAGTGTATGCTGTCTTTTGGCTCCACTGGTGTCCGTTGTTTCTGGTATCTTCTCCGGCAAAGAGTCCATCAGTTCCTGTGCTACAAATTCCTCCGTTTCTGGCGCCTTGTGTGTCTAATTGTTTGCTTTGGGGATGGTTCCCATAGCTTCCTCCTCAATAGGGACATCATCATGATCTGGTGGAGGGATAGTTGCCTCCTCATCCCCTACTGCTTCATATGGGTTCATTGTGCACTGCCAGCCTCTTGGTTTTTGCGTTTGTTTCTTGTTTCGTTTGGTTTCTTTTTTGGCTTGTGGGCAATTACTAAGAAGGTGACCTGTTTTTTGACAGCCACGACACCTGAAGGCCGTGTTCTCATAATCTAGTGGTTGATTCCACCATGTGTTGTTATGGATCAGAATTATGTTCTCAAGTAAACCTTGGCTAAGATCTACTTCTACACAAATTCTGGCAAAATTATGTATACCTCTTGTAATTCTTTCCATGTCTTGTTTGAGGTATTTTACCATCGCATTCCCCATTGCTTCGAAGACTTTGGGAAGCCAGAAATGTAGTGGGAGGTTGTGTAACCTGACCCATACTGGCATCTTGGAAACCACCATAGTATTGGCGTCAAAACCTGGGAACCAGGGAGTCATGAAGAGTCCTGCATTGCCCCAGAACCATGGGCCCTCATGGAGGGCATGTTCCCTTTCCATGACCATGTCGAATCTAACAATAAAAAAACCCTTGGAGCATAAATGGATATCATAGTTTGTTGTCCATGTGGAATAGATCCATTGTTGTAATGCATCAGTTTTGGGCCAAAAGCCATTGAATCTGCATATGACAGCCTTTGTAAAGAAATCATTATAAAAATTGTTTACCTCAGGCAAAGCGATTTTTAGTACTGGAGTTTGTATTTTTTGCTCCACAATATAGGGTCCAGGTAGATCTTGTGTTGGTGTTTGCTTGTTGTTGGCTTCCCCCTTCCCTTTGACAACATCCTTGAAAGAAGTTGTACCCTTTGAGTTGGATCCGGAGCTTCCACCTCTTAGCCTCGTGCTTAGTATGATGGTTGAGTCTCGCACAATTTCATAGTCCTGCACTGTGTATTGGTCCTGTAAAATTTTTCCTGCATATATCAAGCTTTGCATGTTTGCTGATATGCCTGTATATGCTTGTATTTCATACTTTATATCTTCTATCTACTTCCCCTTCTAGGTTTGCTTGCAAATCGTTTTCCCCACTAGGGTGGCTAGTGTTGTTCTTGGCCAGGATATTTCTGCTATTTGGGCCACCAAAGCAGTGAGATGTTCAGGCTCTCTGAAGTAATTTATCAGATGCTCATTCATTATGCCCAGAGTTCCTGTTTGTATCAAGGAAGCCCTAACCTCCTGATGTATGGCAGATTTGCTAAGGAGAGTTCCGGTCAGGAGTTTCATTTTCCCCTTGATGTTATCATCCATCGTCTGTCCGGAGGAGAGCAAGGGTGCAGCAAGCTGCTTGACCCCCGACCCTTTACTCACACCCCTTTCATACTTGTTGGCCTCTCCCTTATTGATTTGCCTGAGGAACGCAAATCAGTCAACACGGGATAGTTTGAAAGGGGGCAGGGGTTCAACAAGCCACATAGCTTTCCACCCATCGCGTGCAGCCGTACCCTATTTGACTGATCCTCCCTCGACGTTTTGTACAACAGCTCGAGCAAGGGTAGGGTCCGATCAAACCCTTGCAGCTCTGATCCATTACGGCTCAATTCCCTGGTTTCCTGAGCAGCGACGGCACAATACGTTCCCTTTGAAACCCTAGCCATTGCGTGTCCTCTTTGATAACCACCTATGTTACAATGATTCCCTCCAAAAATTATTTAATTATATTAAATAAGAAATAAATAAAAAAATATTTATATTTATAAGTATAATTAATAATTAAATTTATTTTTAATTTTTGATTTATTAAATTAAAAAAATAGAATAAAAAATAAAAAAAATCTCTCACAATTTAATATCTAAAATTATAATATATCTAAATTTATGAGTATTATACAAAACTTCCTTCCTTCAAAATATTTTATTAAAAAAAAAAAATAATGTTTAGATTATTACAAAGAAAAAAGTGTATTAATAAATCACTTGATTTATAATAATTTATATTAATAAATAATGAGATTTTAAGTAATTAAAAATTAATATTTAATATTTTTGTTTATTAATTTATTTTAGTAGTTAAAAATTAAAACATTGTCTATTATTAATAATTAAAGAGTGAAATTTGTTTATTATTTGTTTTCTCACTCATTCTATATTTTTATTGAATATGGAAACAAAACATTACCCATGCCTATTTCATTTTGATGTTTGTGGTGGTTTTTTAAATTTTCATATAAAATCAAAATATTATTTGACATATTAAATTATAGAGTTTTTAATTTAGTATTTAAATGTTATATTATTGTTTTTTATATTACAACTAGAAGAGATATTATCTTTTTTACACATTAAATCATAGAGTTTTTAATTTAGCTTTTAAATGCTATATTATTATTTTTGATATCATAACTAGAAGAGATGTTGTAATCTCTTATCTTGTTTATTAAATATTTGAATTTAATCAAATTATATAAAAAATAAAATAAAACAAATAAACAAAATATTTATATTTACAAGTATAATTAATAATTGACTAATTTAAATTAATTTTTAATTTCAGATATACTATATTTAGAGAGTGATCAAATTTTTTTAAATGCAAACTTTTTTTAGAGTTAAAAAAACAAAATTAATCTTCTCATAACTTAATACCTAAAAATACCATAAATCTAAACGTCTAATATTTCATACATACTATACAAAGTTTCCTTTCTTCAAAACATCTTATAATAAAAAAGATAAATAATTAATATTTAGATTATTACAAAATTTTATATTAATAAATCACTTGATTTATAATAATTTATATTAATAAATATGAAATTTCTAAGAATAGTGATGGTTCCCTCTCCCACCAAGTGTTTCGAAAGAAAACACATATGGAGCAGTATCTTCATGCCAATTCCCACCATTTCCCGGCTCAGAAGTTGGGTGTTCTCAACACCCTTGCTACTCGTGCCCTTAGGATCTCTGGTGAAAAGAGCTTCGAGAAAGAGAAATCCCACCTCCTTAATGTCTTTGTTGAGAATGGTTCTAGTAGATACCTGGGTCAGAAAGCTTTCCTCAAAGCTACCAAAAATTCATAAACTAAAAGATAACTGAAAGAGCGGGTCCCAGGTGTCCATCTTCCATTTGTGCAGGGGACTACTGATAAGATTGCAAGGATTCTTAAGAGGCATAATATACCCTCGACCTTTAGACCCCTCAACACCATTCGTAAGTCCCTCAGATCTGTGAAGGATCCTATCGACCCTAAGGACATGAAAGGGGTATATATTATTCCTTGTTCCTGTGGGACCCCCTATATTGGTGAGACTGGTTGCTCCATTAATCAAAGGATTAGTGTGCACGCGACTGACCTCAAGCATAGGAGATCCAAGTCTTCCGCTTTAGTTGAGCATGCGGAGAATACCAAACATCATGTTTGTATCGAGGAGGCGAGTGTTATTGCTAAAGTTTCGCAGTTCCATCACCGCAAATTTAGGGAAGCCCTTGAGATTGAAAAAAGACCAAACAGTCTCAATAGAGAGGATGGATGGAAGATCAGTAGTTGCTGGATCCCAGCTGTCACCCCCCCCAGGCCTGCAGTAGTCTTTCAACTGCACTTGGCGAGGTGCGGCACCACCAAACACTTTCTTTTCACTAATACTTATGTTCATGGACTACACTTAACCACTTGTCTACTTAGTTTGTTTTTCTCAACCAAGTACTATTATTGTTCCTTTATACTAATGAACACCCATACACATTCATTATCCACAACAATTATACATGAAGAACATAATTGCACAGTATAAAGGGAGGGGCAACTCCCTGAACAATGAATCTGCCCAATTTCAATATATTATACAACTTTTCAATATTTACAAGTATACTTGGGAAACACCAAGTTTCATATTTAGCCAATTTTACAACAGGCAACACCTCCGTGTGCCAACAGAGTTCCTTGCCTGAGTTGGGCAGGCGTGCCCTCACACAGACCGCTAAACGCACTCCTCAACCGAACTTCGTGTCGTTTCGTTCACCTTTGCATGACGGGCAGGCAACCTCACCCGAGTCTCCACTGCGTTCACCTTGCACGACGGGCAGGCAACCTCACCCGAGTCTCCACTCGTTCACCTTGCACGACGGGCAAGTGACCTCACTCGAGTCTCCACCTGTTCACCTTGCACGACGGGCGGGCGACCTCACCCGAGTCTCCACCCGTTCACCTTCACCGAACAGTGGGCGCCTTCACCCACGCCTTCACTCGATACACAAAACTCATGCTGCCCAAGAGCGGGCGCATATGTGCTCGCCTCCTTGCTGCGACTTAACACCTCTTTGCACTGCCTTTGTGTTCACCGAATGATCATCGTTCAAATGCTTTTCTTTCGCTCCAACACATCCGCTTACTTATACAAGTGGTTGGGCCAGTCGAGCTGCCCAAGCCGACTCGTCCACCGCGTGCCAAACGCCCTCATATTACTTGCAACTTCGTTTCCGTTGTTCGTCGGCCAACAATCCATCGCCCAAGTCGCTATAACATGTGAGGTCGGTCCGTGGGTTATGTAACTCGCTCCCCACGCTATAAAACATCCATCGCTCATCCACCTATGCGCATTTCACATATGTAACTTCGCACATTTGGACTTAAGTTGCTCGCACTTCGCACGGAGGGAGTCAACCGGACCGTAGGTCCTTACACCAGCCCTCTCTTCCTAGTCGTTTTCTTCCCTTCCTCCCCTCCCTCCCTTTTTAGCTTGTTCTTGGTCTAGTTTCCCCTCGTTATCCTGTATCCTTCTCTTATTAGCCTTTAGTCTTTGATGCGTTATTTATATAATATGAGATATTGTATTAGTTATATTCTAATCATTTTAACTTAATTAATAAAAACAAAATTTGTCACTTTTGAAAATGATCTAAATTAATATTTTTATTAATTTATAGTTAAAATAATTAAACAATTTATCAATTAACTAAACAACTAAATAAATCTATGAATTTAATACATTATAGTTTTATTCTATATAATACTTAAATTATTTTAATATTTAAAGGTATATATATATTTAGAATAAAAATCAGAACATATATAAAAATAGTTAATACCTTTTATATTAATTTAATAATCATTTAATTTAATTTAATATTTATTCATAATAATAAATTATTAAAACTTTTATGTAAATTCTTACGTTCTTTTAATTGACTTATTTTAATTTTTAATTTTACCGAGTGGTGTCTAACTAGCCGTTTCCCAGTCAAAGTTAGCCGTTAGTCAATAAATCTATGAATTTAATATAATAGTTTTATTCTATATAATAATTAAATTATTTTATTTTAATAGGAATAAAAATTAAAAATAAATAGAAAATAGTTAATAGCTCTTATGTATATCTAAATATTAATTTAATAATCATTTAATTTAATTTAATATTTATATAGGTGTATATATATTTATAATAAACATTAAATTAATTATAAAATTATTATAACTTTTAGGACTCATTTTAATTTTTAATTTAATATAGTTATACCCTGGGTCTTATCTAACTATCTGTTTCTAGTCAAAGTTAGCCATTAGTCAATATAGCCGTCAAAGATTATAGCCGTTGGATGTTTTGCTCTGAGTATTTAACATGCCTGGTCAAAGATTATAGCCATTGGATGTTTTGCTCTGAGTATTTAACATGCATGCTAGATTTGATTCTTCAACTTGTCGTATTAACCACACTAGTAGATTCGAAACGCGGTAACAAATGAAATTTCATGTAATTTATGCCAAAAGATTAAAACATTTTTTTATTATCAATAATTAAATAGTGACTTATATTTATTAGTTGTTTTCACACTCACTTTATATTTTAATTGAATACGGAAACAAAGCATTACCTATTTCGGTTTCATTTTGATGTTTGTGATAGTTTTTTTTAATTTTTATATAAAATTAAAATAATAAATATAATTTGACATATCAAATCATAGAGTTTTTAATTTAGCATTTCAAGGCTATATTATTGCTTTTGATATCACATAAAGATTCTGAAAGAAATATATTCTGACTATGAGCATGAAAAGTTTTCGAGAATTAATTCTTCAACGTGATTAAGATCAGTTTTCCTTATACTTGGAAACCAGCAACGTGAATACTTTTGAGAAGCTTGCTCGGCCTATCTAAAGTGGGGCAACGGATTTATAGCTCACTTGACGTTAGGATCATTAATATCAATTAATCAATCTTATTGAGGGGTGGGGATAGGCTTATTAATAAGCATGTTATATATATTAGATTTGATGTTAGTTCCATTCTTAAATGTTATGTTTTAAACGATTTTAGCAATTTAACATTTGGAATATTATTTTTAAGATAAATGATTTATTTTATATATATAATTACAAAAATAATAAAATTAATCTAGATAATATTTTTGAGTAAGTTAATATTTTTTATAAATCATTATCAAGACTAATAAAGTTTGGAAATTCTCTTTGTATCAAAGAGAAAGACTTTATGGAAAAGATCAGAGACTGTTGGAAAGAGCCAGTCAAGGGATCCACTTTTTTTGTGTGGGAGGAAAAACTAAGAAGAGTTAAAGGCATGCTGAAAAATTGGGCTAAGACCCTGCCTAATCCTACTGCTGAAAGGAAAAAAATACAAAGTGCTCTAGAAAGACAACATCTCCATCTTGAAGCAGCTGATATCACTAAAGATGAGTTGGAAAAGGAGGCCAAACTTCAACAAAGCTTCCACAAGGCCTATCTGGCAGAAGAAGAATACTGGAGGCTCAAGTCCAGGAGCCTCTGGCTCAAATCTAGAGACAAAAAATCCTCCTTTTTCCATAAACAAGCCCAAGCCAGGAAAGGTCGCAACTCCATCACTGAAATAAAAGAAGACAACTGCATTTTGAAGGATTTTACCAACATAAAAAGGCAGCCTCAGAGCACTTTGAGCAGCTGTATAAAGAAGTTTCAGAACCTAATCTAAACCTTGCCCTGTTGGACGTTGTCCCTAACATGATCACCTCCAAAATGAACCAGGTTCTTGAAGGAAAAATCACGCAAAAGGAAGTCAAGGAGGCTCTCTTTGCAATGGACCCCGATAAAGCTCTGGGACTGGACGGTTTCACGCCTAGATTCCTCCAGACCTGTTGGCAGATTGTAGAGAAGGAGTTCTACAAAATGATACAGAAATCCCAAGACTGCCAGAAGATTGGAGGCTGTACAAATTCAGCCTTTCTTGCTCTCATTCCCAAAGAGAAAGGAGCAAACTCTTTTAACAGATTTCGCCCAATTTCCTTATGCAATATTGGGTACAAAGTCATAACCAAAGTGATAGCTAACAGGTTGAAAAGAATTCTTCCCAAAATCATCCCGGACAATCAAGGTGGATTTATCCATGGCAGGCAACTGGTGGACAATTTTGTACTAGTTCAAGAGGCGATTCATTCCAGCCTGCACCGAAAGGAAAAAGGTATGGTTATTAAATTAGATCTTGCAAATGCTTTTGACCGTGTTAGACATAGTTTTTTGTTTGAGGTGCTGCCAAAAATGGGGTTCGGTCAAAACTTCATCAAGTGGATTAGAGCCTGTATCTCGGAATCTTAGATTGCCCCGTTGGTGAACGGAAGGGCAGTTGACTTCTTCAAAGCCTCTAGAGCACTGAGGCAGGGGTGCCCCCTTTCTCCACTCCTATTCGTTCTTCAGGCCTCTGTTCTCAGCTTCTATCTTCAAAGAAAGCAGCAAGAACAAGACATCTCTGGCCTGTGCATAGCTAGAGGGGTTAAAAGCATCAATCATGCCCTTTTCGCGGATGATACTCTTCTGCTAGGGGCTGCAACTCCTCTTTCAACAACCAAATTCAAAGAAGTTCTGGAAGATTATTGTAAAGTCTCGGGCAGTGTTCTAAACAACGCCAAATGCCATATCTACTGTTGGAATACTCCTGCTTCAACTGCAAGCTCCATTGCTAGATGCCTCGGTTTTGCAGTCTCAACTTCTTGGTCCTCATTTAAATATCTGGGACTGCCCATCTTCCATAAAAGGGCCTTGAGTAAAGATTGGTACCCGCAGTTAGACAAATTTAAGACAAAAATGCAGGCCTGGGGGTCCTCCTGGCTCAATATAGCTGGAAAATCGGTCCTCATTAAAGCAGTGCTCAGCAACCTTCCTCTATTCAAATTTTCGGTTCTATTGGCACCTGTGGGAATCATCAAAAAGATGGAGGAACTAATCAGAATGTTTTTTTGGAAAGGAGGCAAGCAAAACGAGAAGAAAATTTCCCTAGTGAATTGGGAAACAGTCACCAGACCAACTCAGGAGGGAGGCCTGAACTTCAAAGATCTCAGTGCCCAAAACTTAGCCATGGGAGCCAAATTGATTTGGAAAATCATAGCTCCAAATCCTGGTTGGGTGCAAGTTGCGTTGTGGAGGAAGTACTTCAGAGGACCGAGACTTAGATGTCTGGATCAGCCCAAGAACCACTTCAATTCTCCTTTCAGCAGGTTCATCAGCAGAACTAGTCCGTTGATAAGGAATAATTCCTACTAGATTCCAGGCAATGGAAAACGCATTCATCTCTGGAACGATAACATCTTAAATAGACCTCCGCTGGCAGAATCGAAAGGCATGCCTGAGTTACAGCGCTGGATGTCTGAGGCCGGCATAAACTCATTGTGGGATCTCTCAATTTGGAAAGACGATGTGTGGTCGGGTTGGAAACAGCTCCCAGTCCCACCCGACTTACGCCCTGATCTGGAAACGTTAATCACGCAGTTACATGGGCTGGCTCCAATTCAAGTAAGCAAGCAGGACGTGAGAGGCTGGGGATCAAATCGAGCAGGTTATTCTATAGCCCAGGGCTATGTCAAATGCCTTGAGAGGCCCCACGTGCTTCCCAATCCTGCTCCCTGGGTTGGCATATGGAAAATTCCTTCAATTCCTAAGGTAGATGATTTCTGCTGGCTTCTCTGCCACCAGAAAATTCTGACTGAAGACAGGCTTCGGAAAACAGGCTTCTACGAGCCTTCTAGATGCTCCCTTTGTAAGGAAAACTCAGAATCCGCCTTCCACCTCATGATTGAGTGCAAGTTCACAGCCTCCATATGGCAAGAGTTGCTTGTCTCCTGGAAGTATAAATTCACTTTCCCTTCCTCAGTCTTAGAACTATTTGCAGACTGGATGGCCAGATACCCAGGCTCATCTCCAAAAAATAAAACAATCAGGTTAGTGTGGAGTGCTCTGCCTAAATTCATCAGCTGGCAAGTCTGGCTGGAAAGGAACCGAAGGATTTTTTGAAATAAGGAATAGGACTTCAGAATAGTGGCCAACTCAGAAAAATATCAGCTAGTTGAGTGGCTGGAAGACAAAGGAGATGACACAAATTTAAGCCAGTAGGACATAGAGCTGGGAACTGCTCTCAATTTCAAATTTCCAAAAGCGAACAGCTCTTCTCCTCCTTGCAAAGAATGGCAAGTCAGGAAAAATGAAGCTGATTTTAAAATCTGGATGTCCAACCAAACTCTTCCATCCCTCTTCTTCGATGGGGCTGCCAAAGGGAATCCAGGTACTGCTGGAGCAGGAGGTCTCATCATAAATCCAGATGAAACAATTGTGCACAGTTTTGCTTGGGGATTAGGCCACTCCTCAAGTATTCAAGCTGAAGCGATGGCCCTTTTCCAAGGAATCAAATTCCTCAAAGAGCTGGGCTACAAGGAGGCAAATGTCTTCGGAGACTCCCAGGTGATCATTCAAGCAGTGGCGACCAACTCCAATCCAGCGGACCTGCAGCTTGCAAGGATAATCTCAAGGATCAAAGACATGGAAAAATCCCTGAATCTGAAATACTTCCATGTTTTGAGAACAAATAACAAAGAAGCAGATAACGAGGCAAACAAGGCAGTCCATTTAGATGCTGGTTCTTGTCTCAAAGATAATGTAATCCTTTGGGATCCAATCCCTTAAAGTGCCATGTTCATTTGCTTTCTTCTGCATCAGTTTGTTTGTATTTTTCAGCTCGGGAAATTAGCAGCAGAAGTACACTATATTAAATGTAAAAAGAGGAGCCTGCTAAGAGTAGGCATTATATTTCTCTGGCTGAAAAGTTACGTAGAACTCTACCTCTTCTTTTGTAACCGAATTTGTGGCTCTTTGCCACTCAGTTAGTGAAGTCCCATAACCGTTTTTGTAAAAAATAAAAAATAAAAAAATAAAGTCTGGAAATTATATGCTTACAAATAGCATCTAACCTTAAACACATATATAAACCTAGATATCAACTTTGATGGTAATTTAAACTTATACTAAAGAGATGGTTTGTAAACTATGTATTTACATATCATTATTTTAGTATTAACTTGTTTATTTTATTATTATTATTATTATTGTCTTAAAATGTAAACAATGAATTTTCTTTTAAAAGAAACATATACTTGAACTGAGCAGATGATAACAAAAGCTTTAATTAAATTGACAATTTATGATATTAAAATTTATGCATTGAAACAAGTTAAATCTCCATAATATTCTCCTTATGTATTTATATGTTGTATTCCTTTTATTTCTATGAATTAATTTGTAGTGAAAATTTACAAACTAAATAACAATATAAAATGGTTCATAGTTTATCTATAATAAAATATATGATGATTTTTATTCATTAAAAACTTATTGAAAAGTTGAAATTCATTTTATAATAATGTTAAGCAAATTTAAGAAAAAAAACCCTAAAATGTAAAAATTCCAACCTTCACAGGTTTAACAAAAATGAGATGGAAGAATTAAACCAAGCCTTATTGTTGAGATTATATGCTTTTGTTTAAAACTATTACTTATATTTATTTTTTTAAATTAGAAAATTTATATTTATTTTTTTAAATTGGAAAAAAAGGGAAAAAAAACAAATTGGCTCTAAAAACATAACTAATCCAAAAATGTATAGAATCACTCTAAAAAAGAATGCATAAATAAAAATGTTATTTTCACATAACTCTAGATGAGATTTAAATCAATATTACCCCTAATCGCTTTTATACCAATTAAATTTAAAATTAAAATTATATTTCACTTAGCTTAATTATTCTACGTTATAATAGAAGGTTAAGTAGAACTTAAATTCCTTTATGGGTATACCATAATAGTGCCTTTGATATGAGTGAAGAAAGAAACTAAAATTCATTTATCATAAACTATTTTTAATGGGAGGTTAAGTAGAGCGAATCCTTTCTGGGTATACAATAATAGTTCCTTTGATATGAGTGAAGAAAGAAACTAAAATCCATTTCTCATGAATTATTTTTAATGAGTTTAGTTGATTAGTAAAGTGGGGTGGTAAAATAACGAGCCTCACTAACATATGATGTGGTTCCTAATTATATATGTTAGCCTATGGTAATTTGTGATCACTATACAAATCAGTGAAATGGGGTGGTAAACAATGGGGTGGTAAACAATGTTCTTTTTATGTATTTATATTTTTTTGTTTTTTCTTAATTAACATTTATAATTAAAATACATACCTTCGTCCCAAAATAATAACCATTTTCGATAATTGATATTTGTTTTGAGTAAATTTTCACTCATACCAAACATTAAAAACTTTTATAATCTGTAACTTAATTATAGAAATAGATAAATATCATTTAACAAAGAGCATTCTTTGTACACCAATAATATTAAATGTATGCATGACAATGTAAGGCATAATATAATTTGTGTTACTTTATAAAATAATATCAAAAATTTATATTTGTTATTTTATTATTTTCTATATCATTATAATTGATGTATTATTTTTTAAGTTTTGTACAAGGCACTATTTTAGTAATCTATTTTTTTATTGACTATTATTAATTTAGCATTGATATTGATGCAACTTATAATATTTGACTTTGAAAACTAAATATTTATTTTTCAATAATTATAAAAAAAAACTATTTTTTAAACGTTTTATTGGATCATAATTTGAAGGCCTTATTGCATCCTTTGCACAATATAATGCCATGTGGATAATTGTCTTACATATTTTATACCACAATTTATTAATATGGTTGCAATATTCATACATGATTTTAGTTATCTAGATTTCGTTTTTTAATTCTTAACCAAAAGAGCCATAACAAAATCCTTGAAAATAGTTCATACTTATATAAATAACATATTTCCCTCAGTTAATTCCCACCATAATTTAAGTAAGCATTTTCATAAACAATAGATAGGAATAAGATGTAAATAAATATACTTGTTAAAAGTTATGTCCCACAATTGTTTATATAGGAGTGAAATTGTAAATGCATAGACTTACTAGTAGTTACTATCCACCAAAATTTATGTAAGCACTTGTGCCTAAACAAGAAATTAATTTATCCACTTCACATCTAACTAATTTATCCACTTTGCATCTCAATTTATTAGTTATTGTCAAGGAAAAGCTATATGATTCAATTTTTCTATTTAACGCTATTAATTTAGCATCGACCGATGTAGGTAATAATTTTTATGCAATTTTTACCAACATAATTTCTAACTTGAGTGACAAGGACTAAGTTTCTTTATGATCTATTAGTGTGAAAATAAATCTAACTTATAAGGTGGGTACATCCATATACTATATATTTGCATCATCCATATGAATAGAGGTGAAATGGTTTCTTTTTCTACCATCCTTTTTTGTTTCATTACATATTGATAAGCCATGGTATTGGCCCATAACATTGTAACAAAGTCTATTTTCAGATTAAGCGTCTCCATGATGAATATGGATAGAAAAATCTTGTTACATGTGTTTTTTTTAAATATTTATATTTAACTCATATAATAATTCTTTTAATAATAATAATAATAAAGTTATATATATATATATAGATAGGTAATGTGAGATGTATTATGAAGTAAGTATTTTTATGTTTATTATGGATTGATGCCTATTTATATTTATAAGTCATTTTATTTATATGGCTATATAAGTATTTCAATATAGTTAAACTACACATATCACTCTAGCTAACATTAACATACAAAACAAAACAATTAATCAAGATCCATATTGTCATCAATTTTAAATAATTTCATAATGTTTTATTATATTATAATAATGAATATACTAACCATAAAATAAATATAGTTGTAATTAAATTGAAAGAGATTCATTTTAATTCTAATTTTATAAATAAATAGTATGAATGCATCATTGTATGGAGTTAGTCATTAACAACTAGCTATTAATAATTAGCTAGAAAAAATAATCAATTAATTAAAATATTTTAAATTTAATTATAAAATAACTTAATTTTTTTAATATAATAGGAATAATTAGAATATATCATTTCCATAAATGATCAAATATATCAAAGCAAAAAATTTAGAACATATATAAAAAAATGCACCAATAAAAAAACATATATCTATATATATATATATCTATATATATATATATATATATAGATATATATATATATATATATATATATATATATATATATAGATATATATATATCCAATTTGGGTAGCCCCACACAGCTACACTACTGAGCAGTGAGCACCTACACAAAGTTCAAGTTGCAAGACGTAGTATTTTGAACTTACTTTGAACCATGCACAGAGTTAAACATGCTCAGCGCCCTCTGAGTAAAATATCTAACTAAAACATGAGGAGGTGAGCTCTTTGCACGCCCCATGTAAGGTCCTCGAGCTTAAGCGCGGTTGGGCGTCGGGCAAGGCGACGTGCACGGCGGGCGCGGGTGCGGGCGACCGGCGAGTCGAGCTGCACGAGGGCACGCGGGCGGGCGCGGGTGCGGGCGACCGGCGAGTCGAGCTGCACGAGGGCACGCGGGCGGGCGCGGGCGCACGGGCGGGCACGGGCGCGGGCACACGGGCGGGCACAGGCGCACGACGGGTGAGCGCACACGACGGTGCGACGTTTCTGCGAGCTGCTTGCGACGATAACGTGACAATTTTACGACACTTATGGAAAAGTGCGTGGAACGATGGGCAACTTATAAGGAGGCTTGCGTGAGGCAAGGCCGACTTGAGAAAGTATGTTTTGTGGGTGTGTGAATGCAGTTTGGGGTCGGCCAAGGGGTTAACGCCCATATGCAGGACCACACATGAAAAACATGTTAACAAGCATATATGTATACATGCGTTGATTCATTTGGAGGAAGCAACTTCGCTCACATCTCTCATACGCTCAAGGGGTAAATACCTGCGCAGTTTTGGAAGGGAAGACGCATACCTCATGCGTGCTTCAACCCAAGAGCGAGGTAGGTGTATTCTTGCAGTTTGAGGTGTCGGAGTTTGGTTGTGAGTGCGGTTTGGGTGAGGCAAGTGTGCCGAGGTGCAGATTGTGTGCAGGACTTGACAAAGTGAGATAGGTGGCCCAGGTGGGCATTCTTCTTTGTGCAAGAGTGCATATGATGGTGTATAAGGCTGTTCTATGCCTGTTGTAAAATTATTCTAAGTGTTGGCTTGAAGTTTGTCAAGCACACTTGTATTGTAAAATTGAAGAATCTGTTATAATATATTGTTGGGCAGACTTTACCGGGCGTTGCCCCTCCCTTTATACTTGTGTGTTGTTCTCGGTTTATTGTACATGGTTAATGATTGAGAATGTTCTCTGTTAAAGTATAAAGGAAAACACTTTATTCGGTTATAAGAACACAAGTCAAGTATGTTCATGTTGGAATAGGCGTAGCCCATAAACGTTAGTATTGTTAAAAAGAAAGCGTTCGGTGGTGCCGCACCTCGCTACAAACGGTTGGAAGATCACCGCAGGTGTAGGGGCGTGACAGTTGGTATCAGAGCTCGGTCGAAGCTGGTGAAGCAAGTGTGAGAACACTTGGAAGATTGACAATAAGGCATGGCAAGCTTGGAAGCAGGAAGAAGGAAGCTCTTGGTTACCTTAGACAGGTTGAAGAGGTTGAAGCAAGAGAGGCCCCGAATCCGTGAAGAGCTTGAAGCCTTGGAGAAGAATGTTGAGGAAGAGCTTCTTCAACTCGGTTGGACAATGGAGCAAGATGAAGTTTCAAGTTGTGACAACAAGGAAGAGGAAGCCGTGATAATTGAAGATGTTGCAGACATGACTACGATGGAGGATGATCAAGTTAAGTCAGGATCGTGCAGTTTGCCAACATGGTTGAATGAGGAGGAGCCTCATGATGATGAACAGGGATTGTCAGTTGTTGGAAAGCTTGTTGGGGTTACTTGTGACCTTGTGATGGAAGGTGCAAGGACCCGGGACAAGGGTGGAACTTGATGATCGTTGTGGAAGAATGAGTCATGCCTTAGCCACATGAAGAATTGGCTAAGTGCCCGGCATGATTCATGGACAGGTTGAGGAGGGCACACACTTGTGATGTTTTGGGTGGACTTCTCATGACCGAGACCAAGAGGTAGTCTTGGTGGACACTTTGGTGGAGGAGCTGTGATGGAAGGGACTCATGGCATGATGATGAGATGGTTGAGTGACCGAGTTCACTAAACCGAAAGTTGAAGACTTGGATCGGATGGCCAGATGTTGTGATGTGTCTACTTGGTTAGATTACATGGGCAACTTAGTCATGGACATCAGGTTGGAGGCTTGAAGACATGAAGCATGGTAGAGACCTATGCAAGTACATTGTGTGGAAGCACTTGTAGAGATGTCAAGGGACATCCAAACAAGGTGCTAGGGCAGGAATGTTATGCAGGAGGACTTGCTAGTGTGACATGGAGACTTGAGGATGGCACATTGCAGATGATGAAGAGGGCTTCATGGACCTGGATGGGGCACATCAAGAGTTGATAAGAGTGGAGACTCGAGGATGGCACATTGCAGATGATGAAGAGGACTTCATGGACCTGAATGGGGCACATCGAGAGTTGATTACTTGGATGGAGTTGTGAGCAGCTATGGAGCATTCCTACTACATGGGGAGCTGAGGCATATTGTATGCTTGCTGAGGTGTTGGTTGAGGGATGGCTTATGGAGCTCATGATGACATGAGATTGTTGTGACTTTTAGGGACTTCATGTACGGTGGACTTAGAAGATCTGATGCATTGAGGAGCTGAGGTCAGGTGACTTTGATGCAGTATGGGATGCATACTTTCAAAGTACATGTATGGGCATGGCTTGGAAGAGTGACTTGATGTGGAGGATCGATGAGGCACTTTGGAGTGATGGAGTTACAATGATGATGATGATGCTTTGGTGATACACTTGAGCATGGGTTGAGCCGAGACTCAACGACTTTCTATACATGGGAGCTGATTTGATCAAGGATCATGGGCAGCACATGGATAGGTGAGACAAGTGCATACTTGTTTCGATGGCAGACTTGAGGGATGGCACATTGTAGATGTGATGAAGGGTTGCTTCATGGACCTAGATGTGGCACATCGAGAGTCGGTTTGATGAGATGATCTCTTCACTTTGGAGGAGACACACACCTGGACAACATATTGCAGATGACAGTGGTTCTACATATGTTGTGGTGATGGTTGCCTTATGAGGAGGAGACCATATCATGAATGATGGTATGTTGTCGACAACGACAACGATTTTAGGTGGAGGAGGATGTAAGGTCCTCGAGCTTAAGCGCGGTTGGGCGCCGGGCAAGGCGACGTGCACGGCGGGCGCGGGCGCGGGCGACCGACGAGTTGAGCTGCACGAGGGCGCGCGGGTGGGCGCGGGCGCACGGGCGGGCGCGGACGCGCGCGGGCACACGGGCGGGCACAGGCGCACGGCGGGTGAGCGCACACGACGGTACGACGTTTCTGCGAGCTGCTTGCGACGATAACGTGACAGTTTTACGACACTTATGGAAAAGTGCGTGGAACGATGGGCAACTTATAAGGAGGCTTGCGTGAGGCAAGGCCGACTTGAGAAAGTATGTTTTGTGGGTGTGTGAATGCAGTTTGGGGGTCGGCCAAGGGGTTAACGCCCATATGCAGGACCACACATGAAAAACATGTTAACAAGCATATATGTATACATGCGTTGATTCATTTGGAGGAAGCAACTTCGCTCACATCTCTCATACGCTCAAGGGGTAAATACCTGCGCAGTTTTGGAAGGGAAGACGCATACCTCATGCGTGCTTCAGCCCAAGAGCGAGGTAGGTGTATTGTTGCAGTTTGAGGTGTCAGAGTTTGGTTGTGAGTGCGGTTTGGGTGAGGCAAGTGTGCCGAGGTGCAGATTGTGTGCAGGACTTGACAAAGTGAGATAGGTGGCCCGGGTGGGCATTCTTCTTTGTGCAAGAGTGCATATGATGGTGTATAAGGCTGTTCTATGCTTGTTGTAAAATTATTCTAAGTGTTGGCTTGAAGTTTGTCAAGCACACTTGTATTGTAAAATTGAAGAAGCTGTTATAATATATTGTTGGGCAGACTTTACCGGGAGTTGCCCCTCCCTTTATACTTGTGTATTGTTCTCGGTTTATTGTACATGGTTAATGATTGAGAATGTTCTCTGTTAAAGTATAAAGGAAAACACTTTATTCGGTTATAAAAACACAAGTCAAGTATGTTCATGTTGGAATAGGCGTAGCCCATAAACGTTAGTATTGTTAAAAAGAAAGCGTTCGGTGGTGCCGCACCTCGCTACAAACGGTTGGAAGATCACCGCAGGTGTAGGGGCGTGACACCCCATGTGTCAGTGAAAATGTCCAACCAACGAAATGGCAGCTATGGAAAGTAATTCAGTAAAATCTCATGGCAGAGCATAACGAATATAGATTGTACAACAAAATTTCACATAATAATATCATAAATTACTTTTTATTAGTACGTACATACAAATCCTGATTCAGGAAGAAATAACGAAGTCGCTATATAATTATATAGGCTGTAATTAATTACAGGAGTATAACTGTGACAGTGCATTTGCAGTGTACACAAGAAAAAATATTATCAAATCAAATTAGAACCAAAAGTAAATAGATTAGGCACATTCTGCACCATAGTTAATACAAATCAGAGGAGAAATCAGGGGAAGCTCCCGAGGTTGCAGAAATCCTGAAAATGATCGGGACCATAACTCTCATCCACCCAGTTGGACAATGGAGTCAGATCAGATGACAACCATGCACAACAGATTATGTTGTGATCATACCCATAATGATTAAAAATATAGCAAAGGCAGCAAGATCAAGATAGTAGACCCCATCAGGGAAGGGAAGATCAAAATAGTAGACCTCATCAAGGGAAGGAAAGGAACCCAGTATCATGTGAACAACCTGCCAACACTAGAGATCAAGATAGTAGACCCCATCAGGGAAGGGAAGATCAAAATAGTAGACCTCATCAAGGGAAGGAAAGGAACCCAGTATCATGTGAACAACCCGCCAACACTAGAGATCAAGATAGTAGACCCCATCAGGGAAGGGAAGATCAAAATAGTAGACCTCATCAAGGGAAGGAAAGGAACCCAGTATCATGTGAACAACCCGCCAACACTAGAGATCAAGATAGTAGACCCCATCAGGGAAGGGAAGATCAAAATAGTAGACCTCATCAAGGGAAGGAAAGGAACCCAGTATCATGTGAACAACCCGCCAACACTAGCCCGATATGTAGATCATCTTGAGGAGCAGCTATTCCAAGTTTGGATATGGCGTTAACAGTAGTAGACTTGTGTGCAGTGGGAATGTGTTGAATGGAAATATCTTGGAAGTGGAAAGTGTCAATGAGATAGCTGGTGTTCTTTAGCCAGCCTTGTAAGTGTGTTTGCTATATGAAAGATTTGCCCAGCACATAGTTAATAATGGATTGTGAATCCCTATATATGTTATGTGAAGAATAGGGATGTTAAGTTTGTGAACCGCAACATTCCTTAAAGTGACATCGCCTCACTTTCATGTTGATCCCTCTGCCCCCTCCCCAATGAATCTTATATTGTTGGTTATATTCAACAATGATCAACAACAGTGGTTGTTCCTGGGAACTAAAAAAAGAGAGAATTTGTAAAATTGAACTATTTTAATAAAGAGATATTAATTTTCTAAATATGTTTCTATGTTTACAAATTTTAGCTAAATAAATTTAGAATATCCATTTTATAAATATGCATTTATCTATTAGATAAGAATTTTGGATAAATAAATTAGATTAAGGTTTGAAAAGAAAAATATTTTACATGGAAAAGAAAATATAGATATTTTTGATGAATTATATTTGTAATGCAACATGTTATATCATCTTAATTTATTAGAAACTATTTAAATTTTAAAACAAATAAGAAAGAAAATAAACATAATCCATCATCATCCTTAAAGGAAAGAAAATATATATATCCAAGTGTTTAAGATATATACTACTGATTTTTTTTGGTAAATTAATTTTTTTATCTTAAGTTTTATCCTATTCTATTCAGTTTCAATCCTAATTTGATCCTATTCTATTCATTTTCAATCCTAATTTGAATTGGAACTTGGTAAATATGAGTGAAATAATACTATTTTATTATTTAAATTACATTTTTAAATCCAAAAATAAATTTATCTATAAAAAATCTTTACAACTCAACGATTTCAAATTACAATTTTCCTAATTTTTAACTGAGTTTCCAATAACATTAAAGATTTTTTTTTCAATCAAACGACCCCAAAAATCACCTTGTCAAACTGCTGCAAACTTATTTGCTTCTGCTTACTGACCAAATTTGTTCATTGATGACATCATACTAGAGCCCTTGCATGGAACTTCATTGCTGCTACAATAGTCCACCCCATGTCCAAATAACTGTTCTGTGTTTTTCTTGTCTGACTTCCTTTCCATATCCATCACTGCCCCTCGTGGCTTACGGCAAGAGTTAACGAGCATACCATAGGGCATTAAATGCCCGCTTACATCCACCCTCGATAGTCCAATAACACACCGGCGCGGTGACTAAATAAATAAAAAATAATGACGATGTGTTATCAGGCTATCAAGGACGCATGTAAACCGACATTTAATGTTCTATGGTATGCCTGTTAGCTCTTGCCTTGGCTTACATACATAATGATTTCTAAGTAGGCCCGCCCTTTTTATTTTTATCAAGCTATCGAGGATGCATATAAACCAGCATTTAATGCCCTATGGTATGCCTGTTAGCTCTTGCCTTGACTTACATACATAATGATTTCTAAGTAAGCCCGCCCTTCTGATTTTATATTTTCTCGAAGTTGCTTACCTTCCATGTCTGCGTGGCCTCCGTACAAGATGCAGTGCAGTACCTTCCCTGACCGTACACTATAAAGTGGCTGAAATGTGATGTGATAGCTAAAGAACATTCCTCCAGAGTTCCCCGTGCCCACTAGTAACTACAGTCACCTTGTTGAACTTTTACCTCTGTTTTCAATTGGATGTCAATAGGTTAATCAAGTGGGTTGATTTTTTATAATCTTAGATTTTAAGAGTTTATTTTACACCTAATAGAATTATTGATTTTTTATAATGTTAGATTTTAAGAGTTTATTTTGCACCTAATAGAATTATTATTGGGGTTTAATACTTCATACTTAATAAGAGTATAATGGCAAGAGACAAAACTGCAATGGAAAATTTGAGGTGTAAAAGAATTTGTGGAGGGTTATGTTTTGAATTCCATTCTAAATGTGTAGAGGAATTTAGAGAACCTGTGACTTGATTTCTCATTTTGTAAAATCATTGTGACTATTATGTGGTGTCTTGTTAGTTGTTACTTGTTAAGTAAATTTAACTTTATTCTTTGAGGGAATTTTATTTAAATTGACCTTGTTTATTGACTTGTGTTATGATGATGAAACTCATACGTTGTGATTATTATGAATTGTTCTTAAATTGACATAATGGTAGCTTTCAATGAATTTAATTTAAATGTTTATGTAAAACATGGATGAATAAAATATACATTGATATGACATAATTGAGATTATGATCTTGTGAGATTATGGTACATTGAAGTCTATATATGTCTGGTGCAATTATATTTAGATGGTATTGATGGTTTGTCTAGTGCGACAAGGAAGTCGCATGTGTGCATAAACATGAGGTTATGTAAACATTATATGCACTCTGTATATTGAATTAGGATATATTATGTGATTAACAATGTAAACTTTGAAACGGGAACTATAAACTCAAAACGAGAATTCTGGCCAAAAAACCCCAAAAAAACATCAAAAACAGTGCTAAAAACGAAAAGTGTGTATACTGGAACGATGTTTTTTTTTTTTAGGTGTCAATTTTGAACGTGTTTTAAAAATGGCAGTGACTACGAAATTTACTACGAAATTTTCGTGCAAAATATAGCTTCAAAACGAAAGTGATGATACTGGAATAATGATTTTTTTTTAGGGTCAATTTTCAAACTTTTTAAAAAATGCTAATAAAACCAATTTTTTATGTCTCAAACAAAGTTAATTTTTAAGGAAAAAACACATTAATGTTTCTGGTAGAATATCATTTTTCTTTCCTAAGTATAAATTTAACATGTTTTCAACCACACCATGCTAGATACAAAAGAAATTGAAATTTTTTCAACTATAAAATTAAAAAACCATGACATTATGAACAAATTATATCACTGAATGAAATCAAAAGTCTTTATTTGTATACTGAATAAAACAGACATTATATCTTTAATTTGATATTGCATTGTAGATATTTAAACAATAAAATTTATCATACTTAAGACATAATCCAACAACATAAAAATGCTTCATAACTTCTCATTTAACAACATATGTAAAACATTAATTTTATTTGAAGATATGATGCATACATCAGTTATATAATCTGTCTTAAACAATTATTCAAAATCACTCATATTTTCTTGCACACCATCACAATTCGCATCTTCAGATGAGTGACTGGATGCTGATGAAGATGTTCCATATTCTTCTCTTTCATCAACTAGTGCCCCATCTGAGTCCACATGCATGCCCAACATTCCAGGTTTCAAAAGTCTTCTAGATCTACGATTGGTTTCAGCAGACTCCCATGTCAAAAATATTCCTTCTGGTAACAACCTTTTCAGAATCTCTGTCGTCTTGAAGCGAAGAGTTCCTCTCTTTGTTAAATTGAAGTCATAAACAAGTATGTCGACATCCTCCAATTGTAATATGTCTATGTGGCGGCGATTTATATTTGTACCCTTTCTTTTTCTTTTTCCACCATTTTTTTTGTCAACTACCATCTCTGGCTTATACACACCATTGAATGGGTGTGTATTTGTGGCATACCAATGTACTTCAACACTTGTAACATCCTCATTTTCTGTAAAGACCTTTATAACTTTAGCAACCCAAAATGGATAGCCTTTGGGATCTCCATCTGCTAGCACTGCAATCATGCAACCCTCCTTAATATCATGTACTGAACCCCTATAAAGGTCTTCCATGGCTTCACGTTGTGCACGAGATCTTCTGGAACCAATATACATCTCTCTTTCCATTGCCTGTGAAGAATTAATAATACCTTGAGTTTGTTGTTGTTCAACAATGTTTACTTCCTCTTGTTCATTCGACACATTTTGTGGCCAAATAAATGGATGTGGGAGAAAACCTATCTAGAATGTGAGGCCTATGCTTTGCCACTTTTCCTTTAGTTATGTGAATGTAAATACAAAGAAAGAGACGCGCACCATGGAGTTTTCTTTGGCACCATGCTGTGAATAACAACTAAAGATTATTTTCCTCCTTTTTTATGCTCTCAAATACCATTTCTAGATGTTCTAGTCAACTATGGAAGGCTTAAAATGCTAAATAATGGAATCCCTTTCTTCCTATTGGCCCTATATTTAACATAGCTTAATAATATATTAAAATTAGGTTTTTTGCATGCTTCACCCTCAACTTTGAAGTCCACACATGGCTAGCCATAAATGTGTGGCTAATGAGGCATAACACACCATCTAGTTACGTCATGGTTGTCAAAATGCTGGTGCTTTTTACATGGTTAGAAATGTCTTTATTTCATAATAATGTTTAGGAGTTGTGAGCTATAATAAAAAAATATTAACCCAAAAAAGTGTTGGTTGATTGAAATGTCTAAATAACTATATAAAGTTCTAAACCCCAAATCTCACTCAAAATTTATAAATATAAATAAAAAATATATAATAATTACTCCATTCCAAACCATAGCATATACATATACAAAATAGTTAAAATTTATAAATATAAATAAAAAAATATATAATAATTACTCCATTCCAAACCATACCATATACATATACAAAATAGTTAATTTCATTGAAGGAATCTTTTTCATGGCTGGACATCCAATACAACTCATTTATAAACTTACCTCATGGTTTGGCTCCCTATTCTGCTTCGATTTTTGTATATACTCTAATTGGACAGATAATTAATATTAGTTTTCTCACATACACCAGTGACATTTATTATTATTTATTTATCTTCAATAACTTTAATGATTAAGGCCTTTAAAGGAGGAGAAACACTTTACCGGATATTTTTTAGATTATATATTCTGTAATAAAGCATCCAATGAGAGGAAGCATATAATAGAGCATAGGAGAAAAGCACCATAATATCATAGTTTTGCAATAAGCTTTATGGATTTAGATTTTAACAATCCACCATTATTTTATCAAGAAAAAGGGCATGACACTGCATAAACTTACTTTATTTCCAACCAGGTGTTCTCCTTTGTCAATATCGTGTTTGCTTTTGACCTTATTGGTGCATTTCCAATCTTATATCATAGTAGTAGAACAATCTGTGGTGCGTACTGCTGCTTTTTAAAAAATTTAAAAACAGAAATTTCGCAATCAAGCATAACCTGAATATCTAGAAGTAGTAGATCAAGATTGTGCAGTTATATATCTAGGTTTATGACTAAGTATCAAGGCCTCATCGAAGCTCATATCAAGATCAAGATATGATCGAATAGACAGGCTGAGAAGTTGTCAGATTTCACAGTTAGTCCTTCGAGTTTTGATAGTTTGCTATGAAGGATTTGGGTGCCTCATTGAGAGCTTGAATCACGGTGTGTATATTTAGAAACCAAATCAGCAATGCACAGTTCTTTTGAGAGCAAGGATGTTAAAAATTCTAATCAGCTGACATGAAAGAATATTGTTTTATATTATATTAAATTAAGGATAATTACTGCGTGGCAGCGCCACCCCCGGGCCGCCCCGCCCCGCCCGACCAGCGGTGGGTCGATTCCGGGAATCGACCTGCTCTGGAATCCCATTCATATATCGAATGGTGGGCGTTTATATCCCGAGATATAAAATCCCTTGTTTTCACAATAAGAAAGGGACAGGTCTTAGGTTCGAGCCGTCTGGGTTTTTTAATATTTTTAATTTTTTGGCAGGTTTGATAGAAGGGAACAGATCGTGAGTTCGGCCCGTTCGGATTTCTTAATCTCAAAATCGCTATAATTTTTGGCACAACTTATCGCAAGTCGTCTGGAATTCTTATTTTTGGCACAATGAATCACAAGTCGGGATTTCTTCATCTCAAGCTCTCTGTATTTTTTTGGGTAAAATCCAAACACCGTAGTCGTGGGTTCAAACCCCACGAGTGGGTGATGTTGACTACTTGGATTTCTTATGGTCATGTAAGATTCCTGATTTTATGTCAAAATTCAAAACAAGCATTGCCATATAAATCACAAGTGACTCCACAAAAGGCATGTCCGATTTTCTGGTCTGATGGAACTTCATAAAGGCATTGTCGAACTATTTTGGTGTGATGGAACAGGTAGTCCGCTTATTTATTATTATTATTATAGTTAGTAATATTTTTTTAATAATATTTTGTTTAATAATTTGAAAATTAATATTTTAAAAATTATTATATTTAGACGGGTTTTATAATTTAAATATGAATGAGGGATGTTTTCAACCTACTCCCCATTATCCATACAAGTGCAGTCAACGTTAATCACCATTTCTGTAGGTTACCTCGCCTGGGACTACCAGAATGTCCAAACGTATAGCCCTCTTCACCCAAATCCCATCGCTAAAAGGCCTCTCGGCATTCCTCAGCTGCAAATTTTGTGGGTCATAAATATTTTTAAATTGCATTATATTGTGATATTTTTAAGTAAATGTATTTAATCTTTTCCATTTCTTTGAATTATTAGAAGTTCCACCCTTTTGCACCTATTAAATTATTATAATTTATAAATAGACGTGCTACATATATATTTATGAGTACGGTAATTTTTCATCCTCTCCCGGACGGTTTTACAAGCGCCAGTGGTTACATTCAGACTTTATAAATTGAAGGGCGCCATTTTCGTGAGCTTCTTCAGCGTCGTTTACGTTGTTTTTACTGTGGGATGTTCTAGAACGCCTTTCTGTCAGTTTTGCTCGATCGATTTCGACATTTCTGTGATATGATTCAGCGATCCGTGGGTTGTTATGAATCATACGTTTGAGGGCCAAAAAAGAGAAAGAGAAGCTTGACCGCGTAAGGATAGAGTAGTTACGGTGCCGCAGCATTTAGCATCCACCTGCAGATTCACTACCTCATGTTGCTGAGACATTTTTGTTAATAAGACGGTGCTGATCAGTAGGAAGTAACAAAGGAGATTTCGCTCCGCTAGATTTCCAAAGATCGATTGACCAGCAGATTCATAAGGATACAGTCTAGCCGATTTACAAGAGCGAGTTGGCAACGAGATTGGTAAAGTCAACCACGTTAGTTTTTAATAATTGTATTTTTTTGAAATATTATGGTCAGGCTTTTAACTGTCTATCCAATGGGAAGAAGAACATCCGACGGTTTTTATCAGAGTCCAAAGAGGTTGACTTACAGTTAGATTGACCCAAATAAAATGACCTAAGTTGCTTTATTCATGGTTAAGACTTGGATTTCAAAAAATATTCATTTTAGTAGACCTTATGCTAACAAGAAGGAAATGCGGGTGCTAGCAAGTCTCAGTCATTTAGTTTGGGTCTTATTTACAACTTGCAAGTGTGACGCAACTATTCTATCTTTCGATATCCAACGAGCTAGCACAAAGACACATCGGGAATGTGGTCGATGGCGCTTTAATTCCAGCCAACGATAATGTGCGTACCTAGAGCATCAATTAATCCAAGCCAACGACATGCTGGTGACGTGGAAGATATGTATCTTGCCAATTTTATATAGTTTTTTAAAGTTTTAAATATTTTTTTTAACAGTGGCCTAAAGCTTAGATTAATCAGTCTCAACAAGCTTCTTAATCAATAAAAAATTTATAATTTAAAAGGTTTATATATAAGGCATTTACATATACATTATTAATAACGTTAATTAACCTTATATAAAAATTTACCAAAAGACTAATAATTGGAACCGGAAAAGAGTCTTATAATCTTCATTTACATTTACATGGGAAAAGAAATAAAATTTGCACATGGTGAAACTGTCAGTCCTAATTTCCCATATTTTTTTTTATGGAAGATTCAACTCAAATTGTGACATGGAGATTGCAATATTCTCAACTTTGCAATTTGGGTATTTCAAAATTGTATAGTGACTTATTTTTTTTTACGAAAATGTGACCGAATTATTGTTTCATGGTCTACGTAGTTAATCTTTCCATCATATTTTTTGAATGTATCTATATATATACTAAAACCTCCCCATCCTTTGAAAAGAAAAACAAGAATGTGGACACTCAAAACCGAGAACAAACTGAAAGTTGATGTTACTACAATTCCAGAGCATGTCCACAACATGGGATTATTAATAGTAAACTATATATCAAATTCATCTTTGTGTTATGAATGGGATTCCAGAGCAGGTCGATTCCCGGAATCGACCTGCTCTGGAATTCATGAAAAGTAAACTATATATCAAATTCATATTTGTGTTATGTTATGGTAAGTATTAATGTACTCGTTCATTAATGAATTATGGAACTAAACCTATAGCATTTCATTAATCCTCGTTTACCAATTATGGTTGTATCAATGCCAATTTTATATAGTTTTTTAAAGTTTTAAATATTTTTTTTAACAGTGGCCTGAAGCTTAGATTAATCAGTCTCAACAAGCTTCTTAATCAATAAAAAATTTATAATTTAAAAGGTTTATATATAAGGCATTTACATATACATTATTAATAACGTTAATTAACCTTATATAAAAATTTACCAAAAGACTAATAATTGGAACGGGAAAAGAGTTTTATAATCTTCATTTACATTTACATGGGAAAAGAAATAAAATTTGCACATGGTGAAACTGTAAGTCCTAATTTCCCATATTTTTTTTTATGGAGGATTCAACTCAAATTGTGACATGGAGATTGCAATATTCTCAACTTTGCAATTTGGGTATTTCAAAACTGTATAGTGACTTATTTTTTTTTTACGAAAATGTGACCGAATTATTGTTTCATGGTCTAAGTAGTTAATCTTTCCATCATATTTTTTGAATATATCTATATATATACTAAAACCTCCCCATCCTTTGAAAAGAAAAACAAGAATGTGGACATTCAAAACCGAGAACAAACTGAAAGTTGATGTTACTGCAATTCCAGAGCATGTCCACAACGTGGGATTATTAATAGTAAACTATATATCAAATTCATCTTTGTGTTATGAATGGGATTCCAGAGCAGGTCGATTCCGGGAATCGACCTGCTCTGGAATTCATGAAAAGTAAACTATATATCAAATTCATCTTTGTGTTATGTTATGGTAAGTATTAATGTACTCGTTCATTAATGAATTATGGAACTAAACCTATATCATTTCATTAATCCTCGTTTACCAATTATGGTTGTATAAATGCCAATTTTATATAGTTTTTTAAAGTTTTAAATATTTTTTTTAACACTGGCCTGAAGCTTAGATTAATCAGTCTCAATAAGCTTCTTAATCAATAAAAAATTTATAATTTAAAAAGTTTATATATAAGGCATTTACATATACATTATTAATAACGTTAATTAACCTTATATAAAAATTTACCAAAAGACTAATAATTGGAACCGTAAAAGAGTTTTATAATCTTCATTTACATTTACATTTACACGGGAAAAGAAATAAAATTTGCACATGGTGAAACTGTGAGTCCTAATTTCCCATATTTTTTTTTATGGAGGATTCAACTCAAATTGTGACATGGAGATTGCAATATTCTCAACTTTGTAATTTGGGTATTTCAAAACTGTATAGTGACTTATTTTTTTTTTACGAAAATGTGACCGAATTATTGTTTCATGGTCTACGTAGTTAATCTTTCCATCATATTTTTTGAATATATCTATATATATATACTAAAACCTCCCCATCCTTTGAAAAGAAAAACAAGAATGTGGACACTCAAAACCGAGAACAAACTGAAAGTTGATGTTACTGCAATTCCACAGCATGTCCACAACGTGCGATTATTAATAGTAAACTATATATCAAATTCATCTTTGTGTTATGAATGGGATTCCAGAGCAGGTCGATTCCGGGAATCGACCTGCTCTGGAATTCAGGAAATGTAAACTATATATCAAATTCATCTTTGTGTTATGTTATGGTAAGTATTAATGTACTCGTTCATTAATGAATTATGGAACTAAACCTATAGCATTTCATTAATCCTTGTTTACCAATTATGGTTGTATCAATGCCAATTTTATATAGTTTTTTAAAGTTTTAAATATTTTTTTTAACAGTGGCCTGAAGCTTAGATTAATCAGTCTCAACAAGCTTCTTAATCAATAAAAAATTTATAATTTAAAAGGTTTATATATAAGGCATTTACATATACATTATTAATAACGTTAATTAATCTTATATAAAAATTTACCAAAAGACTAATAATTGGAACCGGAAAAGAGTCTTATAATCTTCATTTACCTTTACATGGGAAAAGAAATAAAATTTGCACATGGTGAAACTGTCAGTCCTAATTTCCCATATTTTTTTTTTGGAGGATTCAACTCAAATTGTGACATGGAGATTGCAATATTCTCAACTTTGCAATTTGGGTATTTCAAAACTGTATAGTGACTTATTTTTTTTTTACGAAAATGTGACCGAATTATTGTTTCATGGTCTACGTAGTTAATCTTTCCATCATATTTTTTGAATATATCTATATATATACTAAAACCTCCCCATCCTTTGAAAAGAAAAACAAGAATGTGGACACTCAAAACCGAGAACAAACTGAAAGTTGATGTTACTGCAATTCCAGAGCATGTCCACAACGTGGGATTATTAATAGTAAACTATATATCAAATTCATCTGTGTTATGAATGGGATTCCAGAGCAGGTCGATTCCGGGAATCGACCTGCTCTAGAATTCATGAAAAGTAAACTATATATCAAATTCATCTTTGTGTTATGTTATGGTAAGTATTAATGTACTCGTTCATTAATGAATTATGGAACTAAACCTATAGCATTTCATTAATCCTCGTTTACCAATTATGGTTGTATCAATGCCAATTTTATATAGTTTTTTAAAGTTTTAAATATTTTTTTTAACACTGGCCTGAAGCTTAGATTAATCAGTCTCAACAAGCTTCTTAATCAATAAAAAATTTATAATTTAAAAGGTTTATATATAAGGCATTTACATATACATTATTAATAACGTTAATTAACCTTATATAAAAATTTACCAAAAGGCTAATAATTGGAACCGAAAAAGAGTCTTATAATCTTCATTTACATTTACATGGGAAAAGAAATAAAATTTGCACATGGTGAAACTGTCAGTCCTAATTTCCCATATTTTTTTTTATGGAGGATTCAACTCAAATTGTGACATGGAGATTGCAATATTCTCAAATTTGCAATTTGGGTATTTCAAAACTGTATAGTGACTTATTTTTTTTTTTACGAAAATGTGACCGAATTATTGTTTCATGGTCTACGTAGTTAATCTTTCCATCATATTTTTTGAATATATCTATATATATACTAAAACCTCCCCATCCTTTGAAAAGAAAAACAAGAATGTGGACACTCAAAACCGAGAACAAACTGAAAGTTGATGTTACTGCAATTCCAGAGCATGTCCACAACGTGGGATTATTAATAGTAAACTATATATCAAATTCATCTTTGTGTTATGAATGGGATTCCAGAGCAGGTCGATTCCGGGAATCGACCTGCTCTGGAATTCATGAAATGTAAACTATATATCAAATTCATCTTTGTGTTATGTTATGGTAAGTATTAATGTACTCGTTCATTAATGAATTGTGGAACTAAACCTATAGCATTTCATTAATCCTCGTTTACCAATTATGGTTGTATCAATGCCAATTTTATATAGTTTTTTAAAGTTTTAAATATTTTTTTTAACAGTGGCCTGAAGCTTAGATTAATCAGTCTCAACAAGCTTCTTAATCAATAAAAAATTTATAATTTAAAAGGTTTATATATAAGGCATTTACATATACATTATTAATAACGTTAATTAACCTTATATAAAAATTTACCAAAAGACTAATAATTGGAACCGGAAAAGAGTCTTATAATCTTCATTTACATTTACATGGGAAAAGAAATAAAATTTGCACATGGTGAAACTGTCAGTCCTAATTTCCCATATTTTTTTTTATGGAGGATTCAACTCAAATTGTGACATGGAGATTGAAATATTCTTAACTTTGCAATTTGGGTATTTCAAAACTGTATGGTGACTTATTTTCTTTTACGAAAATGTGACCGAACTATTGTTTCATGGTCTACGTAGTTAATCTTTCCATCATATGTTTTGAATATATCTATATATATACTAAAACCTCCCCATCCTTTGAAAAGAAAAACAAGAATGTGGACACTCAAAACTGAGAACAAACTGAAAGTTGATGTTACTGCAATTCCAGAG
Source organism: Pinus tabuliformis (assembly GCA_031772625.1). NCBI lineage: Eukaryota > Viridiplantae > Streptophyta > Pinopsida > Pinales > Pinaceae > Pinus > Pinus tabuliformis. Next base: position 551,381,422 of record CM062818.1, read on the forward strand.
CATGTCCACAACGTGGGATTATTAATAGTAAACTATATATCAAATTCATCTTTGTGTTATGAATGGGATTCCAGAGCAAGTCGATTCCGGGAATCGAATTCATGAAAAGTAAACTATATATCAAATTCATCTTTGTGTTATGTTATGCTAAGTATTAATGTACTCGTTCATTAATGAATTATGGAACTAAACCTATAGCATTTCATTAATCCTCGTTTACCAATTATGGTTGTTTTGGTTAGAGTGAGAGTCCTCGCATATGGCTGTGAGCATGGTATAACGTGATAAAAGGAAAATACTTTGAGCATGGTATAACGTGATAAAAGCAAAATACTTTGCCCATTTGGTCCACCTAAAACGATGAAATGACTTGAATATTACGTCAATTTATAATGATGAATTGAATAGAATGTATTCACATGATAATTGTTTTTGGTTATATATATGGGGTCAATTTAATTAACAATATGTCATAATAGAAATAATAGGTTTTGTAAAATTAACTACAGTTTTTCGTTGTGAAATAATATTTAAAAATGCTTTTAATTAGTTATGAATTTGTCTTTTTGAAATATAAGGAAATAGGTTAATGTATAAAATAATTAATATATTTATCAAATAGTTTGAGATTTTTTTTGTTATTGTAATAATAAGAGATTTTTTTTTATTGTAATAATAAGAATTTTTGTGATGATTTGTATATTATTATTAATATTTTATTAGACAATTTGTCACAATAAATCTACTAAAATATATTAGAAAATCTGAAATCTACGCCATGATGGTTTGTTTCTCTTTAGATTTAGGAATATGTTAATTATTATTGATTGCATATGCATGGAAACTATAATTATGTGGAAAACAAATAATAGTAAAATTAAACTTGTATATCAAAAAATTAACAAAATATATACCTTGGGAAGCATTTTCGAGAGAGAACCCAACTGGAAGGCGAGACCACCATACACTCGTTCTTTGAATGGAAAAAGGATGAAAGTATGAAAAAGTGAGGCATGTGGCTTGTGGGCTACTATAGTGCACAAGTCCTCTATGTTTCCTTCCTTTTTATCCACTCTCAACTACTCTACTCATATATGGCACAAAATGCACTTGAATAGAATCAAACGTCTTTTCCTCCTAGTGATTCAGTTATAACACATCTTGATAGCCTACTAGTGGTTAAGTCTGACTCATTGAACTCTTCACTTTCAATGAGTAGGGTGTAGGGGGTCGGGCGGGGGGAGGTGTAAGGGGGTAGGGCGCGGGTAGGGTGTAGGGGGGGGGATGGGGGGGGTAAGGGTAAGGGGGTAGGGTGCGAGTAGGGTGTAGGGGGGGGGATGGGGGGGGTAGGGGCAGAAGGGGGTGGGTAGGGGGATTGGGGGGGGTGGGGGTAGGGGTAGGGGCAGAAGGTGGGGGGATTGGGGTAGGGCGCGGGGATGGGGTAGGCCATGGGGGTAGGGGTGGGGAAGGGTAGGGGGGGCGCGCGGTGTGGGGAGCGATGGGCGCAGTGGGGAGGGGCGGCCGCGGGGAGGGGTTGTGGGGGGTAGGGGGTTTAGGGGGATGGGGGGGCGGGGGTTGGGGGGGAGGGGGTTTCGGGGGCGGGGGGCGAGGGGGGATGGGGCGCGGGAGTGTGGAGGGACGGTAGCGGGTAGGGTGAGGGAAGGGGACGTGGAGCTGGGGAGGGGGTTGTGGGAGGCGCGTGGGTAGGGGCTCGCCCATACTTGCCTAAATGTCCACTTAGCCTCATTATCCCACACCTAAACTCCCGCTAGCCCATCGACCCGCCTGCCCGTTAGAGGTGGCAAAGACCCATTAGAAGAGGAAATTGCGCAAAAGGAAGCAGAAAATATTGTGGAAGATGACAGTGATGAAACTCTAGAGGACGAAGAGTTTGGATTACGTGACATTGTTGATTAAATTTAAGTTATACCTGGAAATCAAGCTTTGCAATGTTTTGACTCTGACATTTCATGAAAAGAATAATCAATGAATTAAAGTTGTTATGTGTTCAATATTTGTAATTTGTGATTTTCGCATTGATTTTTAAGTTAATTATTATTTTTTGAAAAAAAAGTTGTTATTATTATTTTTTTGACATGAAATTCATAAAAAAAACTATTATTTGACCATTTTTAGTTAATATTTTTGTATAAAAATTGTGATTTTGACATGTTAATTCTAGCAAAAAATTATCAAAACGTTTAGTTTTTTTGTTATATTTATGTTAAAAATGGTTATTTTTATGTCCATTGTTAAAAAATGTTGTTTTTTAGAAACAATTATTTCATGTGCATTGAAAAATTAATTAAAGATGTATAAATATGTAGATTATCTAAAATTCAAACTATCGACTTTCTAATTTAAAAACGCAAAACAATAAAAACCCCCCTAAAAAAAAAAAAAAAAATAAGATAGAGAACAAGAAAATATGAATAAAATGACGACTTCAAAAACTGTCAAATTTAGAAAATAATTTTTTACATTTCACACACTAGAAAATTAAAAGTCAAAAAATAGGTCTTTTAAAAAAAGGGTGTGATGCAGAATACTCACTTTTTAAAATCAGCATGAAAATCACTACGATTCTAGAACTTTATTTCATCCTTGAACATGAAAAAAAATTAAAGTTCCAAAAACCATGTTCTAAAAAAAACATGTGTATTCTGCATCACCACTTTTGAAAATCGGGTCATTTTTTTGATATCTCTACGAAACGGGTAACAGTATCAGTTCCCGTTTCAAAGTTTACATTGTTGATTTATGATATGATTTAATTGTAAACATGGAATAATTTAATGTGTTGATTTAAGTGTGTGCAGACATAGGGAATATGCTCTTCAATCAATCCACAAATGGGTAAATGGGTTTGTGTTGAATTGTGATGGTATAATTAGGAGAAGAGACAATATTCTCATTTCTCCCTACCAGCATTGCTTTTTTCATGGTCTAGTTTGAAAATCATATGAAGATTTTACTTAGAGGTTTTATGTTGCTATGAGTTTAGGTCATGGATTTATTCATTCATAAGGTTTAGCTAAAGGTAATGTAATACTGGAATATCCTTATTCCTAAGAGACTATTAGTATTTCAATAAGGATGACAAAGGTTGAGTTCATAGGGTCTCAATTAGCATTGAATCCAATAGAAGTAGATAATTATATACTTATTGTATATGCATTACATCTAACAACAATATAGTTAATCAAACTATTCACTAACTTTATATTTTATTAAAGCAGTAATCTAATCATGTTTAGTTGATTGAATGTTGTGGGATTTCAATATTTTGATTATGCATTGAAACTAATAGTTGAGTTGTGGGTCTAGATTGCTTTTTTGAAATCATGTTAAATTTAAAGTTAGAATTGTGTTGAAACTAGAGTAATGATGGTTGGTGAAAACCATATCTAAAATCGCTATGGCATACATGCTATCTTGGGTCAGTCTAGTTAAAGTATAGACTATTTGTAGTTAAAAGTCAAAGCATATATTGTATGAGAAATAGAGATCTTAGACCTAGGTGGCTCAATGTAACAATCATTAGTATCAAATAGATTGTAACAAACCCTTTTTCTACCCCTCTTTTAAATGTGAATATGAATTGTAATTCATGTAAATAATGTGGAAATGTAAATAATGACTAGGTTGAAGGGGTGGACATGGATTCAAATATCTGAGGAGGAGTTTCTTGGGAAGTGATTAAACCCAAACTACTTCATTTATTACATTGTCAGTTCCATGATTGAGTTTAATGGCCTACACACCAGGTAGGGAGGTTGAGTATGGGTTCCTTGAGAGAAGTATGAACCCATATATGTCCTTGTAGGGCGTGTTGGTGTGGTCAATATACAAGAGGTTGATAAGGGTTGGAAACAACAAGGAAACAAATGGGAAGGAGTATGGGTGGCGGGGGGTGTGGTATGTGTAGATATACAAATGGAGGGTACTAATGCATGGGTAAAAAAAAAACATGAGAGAGCCCACAAAAGAGAAGGCAAGAGAGTGCAACGTATGCGTAGGAGCAAGAACACACTGAGCAGTGTGGCACAAAGTGGAGACACTGAGTGCTTTGGATTTCCTGTGGTGTTTAATAGGTGGAGACATTGTGTGCTTGGATTTCCGTGGTGCCTAACATGTGTGGACATAGTGTATTATGGATTTCATGTGGTGTTCAATAGGTAGAGATATTATGGGATTTGGAATCATGTAGTATTTATCCAATGGAGACATTGTGGGCTCTAGATACATGTAGCGTTTAAATGGTGGATACACTATGTGCTTTGGACTCCTCATTAACAAGAGGAGACATTAGTGCTTTGAAGTCATGGTTAATAGGAGGAGACACTATGTTATTTTGACTCCTATGTGATTTTGTTGCCTTATATGGGTGTAAATTCCGTTGAGCACTTAATTCCTTAGACTCATAATTCGACTCAGGGGTGGTTAACTACAAGAAAGATTGCAGTGTAGTTGGCATATGATTGGGTGGAGAGTGGAAGTCCCTCCCTTAGTTTCCAGCCATTCAAGTTATACTCATAAGTGTATATGCTTACATATGTGTTGCACTTGAATGATGTTGCTATGTGTTGTGAAAATGTATGTATCAACACTGTTAATGGAGGAACGAGTTGTTCCTATTTGTCTATAATTAGATGTTTATGTGAATGTTCTCATGGTTATTAGGGACTTGTGGATCCTTGTGGTTGTTGATACCTTCCTGAGTTGTAAGGCTATATACATGGCTATGTATGATTGCTTGTTGTTCTTAGCTAGACTATTACAGTGTGTAGTTTCCAGTGTTTGGTCTAATATGTATATCGTGGATCTCTATTTGTTTAAGAATGTGATTTTCTTTATAATGTATGATATATCATTAGATCTCATAGTGTTGTTTGGGATCCATTATGTGGTATAATAAGAGGTCATTTTATTTGAAATTACATATTAGTATTAGCTATGGCTCAATTTGTTTCGGTTCCTAATAGTAGGCATGTTAATAGCTCCATTAGTTGTATTATGACTATGTATAATATTTGGAATGTTAGTGTTTGAATAAGGGTTTCATTCCTATAGAAGTTGGTGTTCTGAGAAACATCATGCTTCAAGAAAAGCTTTGGTTGATCCCCTTGAAGTTCTTAAAATCTCTAAGTCTAAGTATTGCAGGGATCAAACTTTATATGCAGGGTTGGATAAGTTGTTGGCAAGATTTTTTATATGGGATGGATGCACTTTGGCTTCGCAGATGAATCTATGAATCCAGACGTTCGGTTGATTTTGCCTTGTGAATTTTTAGAAATGGGTCAAATTGCCACCTATCTGGATTTTCATGAAGAATGAAGTGTATCAAAAGTGGGTCCCACTTAGGTGAATACTATGTGAGGCTATATGTTAAGCAATTTGAGTGAGTTTTCGGGATCATAGCTTTTTCATTTAACACAAAATTTGGTGACACCGAATTTCGGAGAGGCTTGGATTTCGCCTAAAGGCTTGTTAGGGTCAGATGCATAATGACCTAGATATGTGAAGGTTGTGCGTCTTATATGGGGTGACACCTTGCCTAGAGAAGTATTTGTGTAAGTCCAGATTGGAATGGAGCTAACTTCCTAGAATGCATAATGCATCTGGGGTGGGATCCACAAGAGCGTTTACTAGCTCAAGGTTAGATTGAATTAAGTGGAGGTTGTATTTGGCATCTAGGAAATTTGGGGGAGAGAGCATGGTGCAAATTTGTAGAACCCTAGATGTGGGTCGGGGCTGGATTACCTTGTAAATGAGGATTATATCTAGAGGTTTGGGGGTTAGAGAAGGGTGTCACTTTGGAAATTTCATGTGCACTAGATTTTTTTCCAAACCTGGATATAGCATAAAAGCATTCAAAACATGAAGGAGTCGGGCCCTATGGGACCCACAGATTTAAGCTAAGGTGGTAAGCACCATGAAGGCATGGTTATGATTGTGTGGATATCATGTAAGGTGTTGCAAGTGATGTGGCAGAACCACATGGGTCTCATGTGGGTGTCATGTGGTAGTGTGTCACTAATGTGGCAAGAGTTGATTGGTCAAAATTTAGAAGGGCATAACTCTTAATCTGAGAGTCAGATTGAGATAAAATTTATATTGCTGAAAATATCTCAATGATCTGAATGCGATGGTGGTGCTTCTATGGGATTTTGACAAATTTGAACAAGAAGGATTTTTGTAACCCCATGTTCATAATGAGAACATGAAGTTCAAGTTAATGAAAAGTAACACCTCCCATAGTCTAAGAAGACTAAGCGGGTGGGAGGGAGAAATACAATGTGGTACCTGTTATGATTCCAAGAAACCCTCCTAGGTTGTAGCTCGGAGATGCCTGGTAACATATAAATTCAACTCATTGTTGCAAATGGATGAATGGAAGGAATGATGCTTGTCCAAGCCAGATAACCACTTCTAATTTGCTTAACTCCAGACATGCGTGAACACCTCCAGTCTACAAGGCTTTAGACCACCAACTACTCACAGTTTTAAGATTGGGTGAATATGTAGAATACTGACCACACCATCAGATGCACAAGACCATGTGATGGCCAACTGCAACCAGTAAAGAAGTCTGCAAATCTAATCTACCGATGCACAGATAGGATGATAGCTCTCTGGCACCAAAAGAAGAGAAGCCTGAATGACTCATTCAATGATACATACAAGAATTTAACACAAAAATAGGATGATAGTTATTCTAATGCTAAACATCAAGAGTTCAGGAATATAGCATATCAGGCACAGCTTAGAAGAGAAGAGAAATGGAAAGTGAGTAATTAACAACAAAAGAAGCTTGTATTACATCAACCCTGATTACATCTTGTTTGTGGATATATATAGAGTTTCATTACAAAGGCACTTGGCCATTCTAGGTATGGAGGGGTCATAATTGACCACCAACTGCATTTAACTGCTTGATGGAGTCTTTGAGTGTGTTTAATTGTCTCAGTGGGTGAATCTGATCTCCGTGGGTGCTCTGCTATCCTCTCAGGTAGTTGAAGTGTTTGTAGCCATGAAGTCCATAACTGCTAAACACAGTTATTTGCTCGCACTCTGTCCTTTTCCTCCCTGGCCATACTATTTGTTGAATGTGGTTATTGAGGAGAAACTGCAACTGGTACTGGCAGGCTGGTCACCTTTGTCCTTCAGGCATAAGGAGCGGTCAAGGGACGTGGACTGTATGGCGAGTGGATGGGTTGGATGAAGGAGAGAGATCGGTTGTTGGATCGGGAGAACAGATGGCGGATATGGCATGGTGGAAGGTATCGACAGAGTTAGGGGTGGAGCGGACGTGGGCCGTTGGATCTCGGGCAGACAGATCCAACGGTGATCGGATGGATAAGGCATGCGACGGTTATCGGGCAGGGATGGAGGTTTACGCGGTAAGCAGGGCAAGAGAAACAGGAAGGATGACCACTGTGTGCCTCCTTTGAGCGTGATTAATCTGACCGAGCTAGTCCCTATCCTTTAAGAACCAAAGTTATGTGGCAGGGCTAACACTGGCTCCTTCTAGGGATGAGATCCTCCCTGTGAGGTCTCAAGATCTGTAGACCAATGCCTTTCCTGTCAAAATCAGATGAAAAAAATTTCCTAGTGTTCCATTGGGCATGGAGTCTAATTAAGCTTACACTTAAACTAATAAAACAACATATTTACAACTTTAAGGCCTGAAGGCCTTAAACAATATAATTTTTCAAAAATCGCCCATTAAGTGGGCCATCAAAAGCTGAGTCTCCTTCCATACTTTGCAGCATGAAAGTATTGTTCCCCTGGATCTGAGTGATGACAAAAGGTCCCGTCTGTTATCACTCAGATTTTCCTTGAAGTTGTTAGAAAAGGAAAGGGGTCCAAGGTAACCACAAACCAACTTTTAAGTACATATTCTAGCCAATTTGTACTCAGAGAGGGCTTCTCTTGATGATTTAGCTTGGTTTTTAAAAGATATTAGGCTAGTTGTGAAGTTTGGGGGTTTTGTTTGAGTTTGGGTGGTGAGATTCAATAGTAAAGGGGTAAGACTGAGTAACTTAGTCTAGTGGGCTGATGGAGTCAAAGAAAATGGCTTAACTGGACTTGGTTTCTTCACAAAGGATGGTTTAACAAAGCAAGGTAGTCAAACAGGGAGCAATCAGAGCTTAAAGGGTTAAAGGGAAACTAAGAATCCTTTAACATACTTTAAAAGAGCAGAACATGACTAACCATCAATAAAGAGCAATTAAGAATTCTTCACTAAATGATTAAGATGAATAAACTAGGAAACAGGAGCAATTAAGAATTCACTGTTTATACTAGTTCAAAAGAAAACATTGACAATAATAACAATTGAAAACAGAGAGCAATTAAGCAAATTCTGAGTTATTCTTTTTCGTTTATCATTCAGATGTGAAACATAGATGATATTTTAAACAAGGAAAACTTTAAAACACAAGGTATAGATGAACTTATTGATCCGATGTTTGATTCAAGAATTCTGAGAAAAGTCCTTAGCTTCAATTCTTCATCCAGCAAGCCACAAAGTTGGTCCAATCAGCACTTTATTCCAAAATAGTCAATATTACAACAATGTCTAAGAATCCACCCTCAATACTCCAATTGAGGGGGTATTTATACAAAAAATCTTTACAAAAATATCTCATAACAGAGTGAGATATATTCTAGTGATGACTAATTATTTTTACAGAAAATAGAGACACTTAGTCTCGAAGATAGGAGAAAGGTGAACTGATGTTGTGCTGTTCCTTTTCTCGCTGAATGTGCTAGAGGCAGGCCCTTTTATTTGGCTTGCTGCTGTCCTTTTTAGTAACTCTGTGCTGGCTGCCTTGTTTTGACCAATACTTTTCACCTGTTCTGATACACTTCGACCTGTTTGACCCCTCTTCATCTTTGTTCATCTTGCTATGGTAAAAGCCCAAAATTTACATTTTACCAAAAGTAAATTTACAAAATTTCCAATATGTTTTCCCACCATTTTTGCTCTGGAAATCTGTGTTTCTGAAGTTTCCTCAGAGTCTCATCAGTTTCTGTATATCTAAAAAAATTAGGCTGGAGTTGAAACAAGTGCTTTACCTCATGTTCAATATAGAATAAGTTCTCCAAGCTATCATAGAGAACTCGGCCTGTGGGAAGTGTTTTTATTCCTGATGCACTTGTTGATGAACTAGCTTGATCTCCAGCATACTTATTCAATTTATCTACATAATCAATGTGCTTCATTAACTTGTCATTGATGACCAAAGGACTTGGTAGCCCTTTATTCTGTAAAACTGTGAATTTCTCCATAAAAGAATTGATTTCCACTTGCATATCTTGACATCTTCTCTCTAGATTCTGCATCAAAGTTCTTTTAGTTAGCACCCTTTTGATTTCCAAAATAGTGTCTGTCCTGTCTGGGATGCCAAGTGCTTCTAGTTGTTCCTTATTTTTGGTATTCAAAAAATGTATAAGCTTGTTGGCTTGTTCAGGCATTTGTCCTAACTGTGCTCTTGTCTGTTGAATTGCTCCATGTGCTGCTTTCACTAAATCAATCTGCTCATAGACCACTTAGATGGATGGCCAAACATCATTTATGGATTGAGTGATGTTGGTCCACAAGATTTTCTTGATCTCTGCCAAGGGCTTGTCAAAAGTGCGATCCTTTTCTAATGCTTTAATTTTATTCTCTAATGCCTTAATCTCCCTTGTTTTTTCTGCAACACTTATTTTGGAGGCATCATACTTCTTTTCCATATTAGCCAATTGTTCTTTCGCTTGTTTTAATTCTATAACTTGTAATTTCAGTTCTTCCACGGCCTTTATTAATTATTTTGTGCTTAAATTAGCACTGCTGCCTGATGTTGTTCCTGCTGTTGATGTACCTATAATCACCTCTGCTGTGCCTATTGGGATGTTTGGAGCCAATGTTGTTCCAAGTGCAGAAGGGACTGCTGTTGAGACTATGGGAATTACTTCAGGAGGCTGAGAGGTCGACTCTCCCTGCCTGTCCTTCAGTGCCTTCTCTAATGCCTGCTCTATATCATTCAATCTTTCATTAAGTTTCAGGAGCAGGTCCATCATATCTTCTTCTGATTTCTATTGTATAACTTCTGCTGTCTGAGGATGCCTTGAAGGAGGTAGCTTTAGCTGTTTCCTTAGGGCAGCAATGTCCTCTTCTTTCTTCTTGATCAGAGCCTGTATGCCTTTAGCATCTTTGGGATCATGTCCCAATCCAATGATGATCTCTTCTAATGATTTTATTCTGTTATCCTTGGCTAGGGAAGAGGCTTTTTCCAAGTGAAGTTGAGCAGCTGTATTATCCAAGGAATTTTGTAGCTTGTGGGCCATCATTGCTTTGTCAGCCAGTGTGGAATAGACCATTTCCCCAGTTTTCTTGTGAAGTTCAATCTGGTCCATAGGATGAATATCTTTGGCTAAGACCTCCAAATTTGTTCTGATGTAATCTGCTGCTGACTGAGGTTGTTGCACCTTTGGCTTAAAATAACTCATTAACATTTTGCCTTCTTTAATATCATAAGCTGACATCAATCTCTGCTAGTTTGAGGGGGCCATCTTCAGATACTGATTATAAATTTGAAGCCTTACTGGATCATTCCTGGCTTTTATCTCTGTAAATGTCTTCTTAATGTCTGAGGCCTATTTTCTTTGTGGCCTGGTGGATGATACTTCTACACTGTGCTGTCTTTCTAGTTCCTGCCTTTGTGAGCTAGGGGAGGTTCCTCCCAATGGGGGAGTTTGTTAGCTAGTTGCTCTTTCAGATCTTAGACTTTCTGTGGTTTCTTCAATGATTTCCTCTTTTGAAAGAGGATTCAATCTTTGTCTCTTTTCTCCAGGTTGTTTTGTAGGTCCACTGATAGGTGTGGTGGTTTCTCTATCCCTCTTTTTGTTTCTTTCCTCATTTAGAGGAGTTTGCAATGCTGGAATTTCTGCTGCTTTAGTTTGGGCTGGAGGAATCTGTACATGACTTTGTTCTTTGGTCTTTCCAGGCTGATCAGTCATTGTAGGCTGCTCTGTGGTCTCTACTTCTTTGCCTTTGGAAGTTCCTGTAACTGGTATGTTGGTTTCTTGTGCAGGTTGTTGAGAAGTTCCAACAGAAGATGTACCAATTTCTGATTGTTGAGGCAGCTTGAATGATACCTGTCCAAAAGAGTCCAGGTCAAGGGCTTTCTCAAGATCTTTCATAGCAATTTCCATCTTTTCCTGCTCACTAATCTCTTCTATTAGGGTCCCTTCTACCCATTCATCCTGATTTGCAAACTGTTCAATTTCTGGGATCCTATGATGTATATAAACTGATAGCCTGTTTTTTGTCCTTCTGTCACATATGAAACTATTTGGGTCATATGGCACCCACCAAAAACTTTTCTTCAATCTAAGGTGGTCTTCTAAAATCTTTTCAGCTTCTTGCTATGCATCTTTAGAATTGATGACAAAAGGGCCTAACTGGTTCTTGATTCTTAGCTGAGCCTTTTTCTTTGTGCTACAAAAATGGACTAAGTCTGCATTTATAAGCTGTCTAAAATATTCTAGTGCAAATAATCTCATGGGCACATATTTAGGTAACTTGAAAGGGCAAAGTTCACACCCATACATTCTGATTTCTGTGTGATTTTGATACAGGTACCAGTCACCTATCCTGTACTGTTTAGAGAGCTGCAGAATTTTCTTCATGTCACCAATGATCCTAGGAGGGGAAACTCCTATCAATAAAGTGGTTGCTAGATGTAAAAACCAGTCAATGAACTCATTATAATTATAAGAGGACTCACTGGTATTATGAAAGATGGAACTCCAAAAAATCACAGACCTTCGTTTTCCTTTTGAGTCCGATTTCCTGATGGGGAAAGAAAAGCTGTCTGACTGATGATACAACAAAAGATGGTATATAAAAGATGTATATTTGAAGACTCCTTCCCTCTCCAAATTTATGAATTGATCATGGATTTTGTTGGCAATGAAAGTGGCATAGTTATATCTGACAGCAGGGGGCTGTCTTGGAGTAAAGATTGATAGTAAAACTAAGGTGATGTCATCAACATATTCACTGGAATTGAATCCCATGATCAGGGATATCATTTCAACAATGAGTCTGCCAGTGTCAGTGAAAAAAGTCTGTAGATAAGGAGGTGGGCCTTTAGGCTGGTGCTTTGGTAGCATGAAGGTCTGAGCAATATGGCTTATCTCTGATGTGGGAAATTGAGATGCTTTTTCAAGTAGATAACCCATGGAAAGAGGAGCAAGGGGCTGAGTGGAGTGGAACTGTATCATTTCATTAATGGATTTAGCAGTTATGGGAAAAAGAATAGTTTGGAATGGGGACATAACTGCTCTATGGACAGGGTCATAGTTAGCACAACAATGATGAATTATTTCTGGGAAAACATGGACTGAGGGGAGGAAATACATGGGAAGATTAGATTCCCACAGTCCAAAAATGTCAGACTTGTTTAGATAGCTATCTCTGACTTGGAAAAAGGCCTGAAGATGGTTCCTGTCACCAGATAAATCTTTTATTTGGAAATATTTGTCGGCCAGGGGTAGATAATCTATGTCTTTATGGGGTGCATTCATGGGCACGACATTCAGGGCTATGGGAGTTTCCATATTTGGTTCTTGTGTATTCAAACTGGAATTCGGGTTTTCTAAGGAAAAATGGACTAAACAACAGGTTTAGGGTCTTTTTATGGTGGCCACAGACTATTTTTAACTTGAATTTTGGCTTTCACTGGTAGAATTCTCAGTGAAAAACTGAAATTGCAGGTTTGCAGGGCAAAATGGATAAATACCTAGATTAAGTAGGTAAACTGTGTAATTGCAGGTTGAATGACAAACTGCAGAGCACGATGCTGGAGTTTCTTGGTTGGGTGGTAGGTTGAATGCTCAGACAATCGATTGAACATTAGTTTGCATGGAGCACAGTTTGCAGAGGATAATGGTGAAAATGACGTTTTATCATTTATTTAATGAAATTCAGTTTGGCAGGACTTTTTGGCATTTATTAGGTAGATGACGTCAGCGTGATGGGACGTGTTGTCATTACATGGAGGGTGGTAAGCGGTTTGCTCGCACCACTTTTGGAGTCGAGCGGTTTTAGACGGAGGGCGAGCGAGCATATGGAACGGGCGACACGTGGCTTTGGTACGGGCAGAAAACTGCCGGTGATCGCGAGTTAAAGCGAGGTGGGAAGGGTGGTCACAATATCGTCGTCGACCGTCGGATGGGAATGCGATGATTAGACGGCTGACGGGCGTGGGACATGGTGGGAGTTTATATATGTGGGCCCGATACATTAAATAGGTTAATAACTATATCGGGGTGATTTATGAACGGCGGGGATAGTTATTAATTAACCTAAAGGGTTAATTAATCTTGTATTATGCGGAGCAGGGGGGAGAATTAGGTTCTTAACGAATTACAGATTAATTCGTTAATCCTCTTCTAAAAGATGATTATGGTTGTATTTCAACCAGGGATGGGATTATGTAAAATGTTGGGGTTTTTTATATAGTTAAATAATACGGGAAGGGGAATATTTTTTGGGGATTTATATAATAAATGTTAAAGTTAATATGAAACAAAATGATAAGCGCCAAGTTTAAAATGTTAAGAATTTACATTTAAAACTTAGGCTAAAGTGGGAAAAGGGTTCTTCAAGTGATATTATGCATTTCCTAAGTAAAATAGGTTTTTTTACTTAGGCAAACTTTATGAAACGAAATGAATGATTGATGGATGACTTTTTTAGTACTTAGGCTTTTAAATCATTGGGCCAAGGGTCCGGTCCCTCCAGAAGTCAGAGAAATGCTCTGAGCCCCTTTGACTTTCAAAGACCTTAATACTTTAGGGGGAATTAGTGAAATCTTTAGGGAAAAATGTGAATGGAAGTTAGTTATTTAACCTTGCCTTGCTTGAACTACATCAAGTGTAATGTATGCCTTGCACTGGTGAGAAAAGTAAAGATCAACACATTTAGAAGCATTTTTCATCACAAGTATCATTCTGCAACATCATCTACCTACCCTATCTACTTTAGCCTGACATTTTTTCTTCTTTATTAGGGTGCACTTAGATTGGCAAACCCTTATCACACTTTTTCTTTTACATATAGAAGTCTATCTAAGTCTAACCTTATTACATCCAAGGGCTCAGATTAAACTGTTGAGGTCCTTTTATTCACTTTACCTATCTACTTATTTGCCAAGATTAAACAGTTTGGTCAAATTTTATTCTCTATCTACAGCATGAAATTGAAAAAATGAATGTGCCAAGTTTAAACAGTTTGACTCTTCATGAATTGTGGCATAAGTGACAAGCTGCACACAATTATTTATTACAGAAACTGAAATAGTAGCGGCATTTAGACTTGCACACTTTCCTGGTCTATTTTCGTTTGGGGTTCATTTCTTCTCATTTTTTTGACCATTTTATTCTTTTTACCCTTTGATTTTTCTTTTAGGGTATACCCTCTTTACATTTTTTAAATTTTTTGATTTTTTGACAATATGGAAAACCTTTGCAACAAGGAAAGGTATGAACATACTACAGAGCTTATCAAGTCAATCATGAAATATGACACCTATTGGTATAGGAGCATAACACCGTCCATAGGGCATCAAACTTCCCATGGTTGCCTTTCTTCTCTTTCAATGCATCCCACTTAAGAACCAAGCCTCCAACCTAAAAATTATCTGTTTTTTCCCTCATGTCAAAGGTTTCCTTGATCCTCTTTTGATGTGCTGCAGACTTCTCAATCTGCTGTTCTCTGATTTGATGTACCTCTGCTAAATCAATGATCCTTTTTGCCATGTCCTCTTCTTCATTCTGATCTTCTCGCAAGAACTTTTCCACAGGGAGGGTTAACTGAAATGGGAATACAGCCTTAGTGCCATATACCATCTTGAATGGAGAATTCCCTGTGGATTTCTTGGTGGTTACTCTGTCAGCCCACAGTGCATACTTGAGCTTAGAATCCCAATTCTTTTTGTTGTCTTCCAACAACTTTTTAATTATCCTTATCAAGCTCTTGTTGGAAGATTTTGCTAGACCATTTCCTTGAGGGTAGTATGAGGTGGAATGAACTAGCTTAATTCTCATTGAGTCACACATGTCCACCAATTCTTTTGCTCTGAAGGCTGATGCATTGTCTGTAACTAATTTATGTGGACAACCAAATCTGGTGAAGATATTCTCTGTCAAGAACCTCATGACCACATGATGATCAACCTTTCTGGTAGGGATGGCCTCAATCCATTTAGTGAAGTAATCAGTGGCTACTAAGATCTATCTGTGCTAGCCACTGGAATGTGGATTGATTTCCCTTATGAAATCCAAACCCCACTGCTGAAACGGACCGCTAGCATGTATTGGTTTTAAGGGAAGGGACTTGAATTGCTGCTTCCCTTGGCACCTGTCACAAGATTTAACAAATGAAAAGACATTAGAAAATAAGGTGGGCCAATAATACCCAGCTCTGAGGATCTTATGGGATGTAGTTTTCCAATAATGATGTCCTCCACATATGCTGGAATGAAACTGCTGCATGACCTCCATGGATTGTTCCTTGTCCAGACACCTCAACAGAATTCCAGAGGAGTCCCTCCAATAGAGTAGATTTTCATGAATGCAATATTTGGCTGCCCTGAGCTTGATAGTTCTGGCTTGGCTTGAACTAAGGCGTCGAGGAACTTCTAGCTTCAGCAAGAATTGAGCCATTGTAGAATACCATTCACAAGAAGCTAGATTTTCTGCCAATGACTGATTCTGCCTTGGTTCAACTGTTTCTTCTTCTGTCTGACCATCCTCTGAATTTGTGCTCATTAGATTCATGTCCAGCATTCTGCAATTTTCTTCAGCCACTAATCTATCAAGGCCTTGGCCTCTGACAAGCTTAGTGCGCTTAAATTGTATGTTGAATTAAATAAGCTTTGCAATCCATTTAGCCCTTCTTCCATCAACATATGGCTGTGCTAGGACATCTTTTACTGAAGCAGAGGGCACATATGCAATTACCTTGGAATGCAGAATGTAAATTCTGAAAGCTTTCAAATATTTTATAAGAGCATATGCTTGTTTCTCAATGATATCATACCTCAGCTCAACATCCCTTAAGGTTTTACTGAAAAATGCCACTGGATGCTCTGAACCTTCCTCATCTGCTTGCAACAAAACTGCTACAAGGGTGTCATCAGAGGCAAACGAAAATATATGGAACTCCTTGCTGTAATCTAGGCTAATCAAAGTAGGAGCTTCCATAATAGCTCTCTTGATGGATTCAAAAGATCTTCTTGCTGCATCAGTCCATTTGATTTCTGACCCCTTTTTCAACATGGAGGTAATGTGTTTTACAAGTTCTGCAAAATTTGGGATAAACCTCCTTACAAAATTTATCTTGCCCAGAAAGGACTGGATATCCTTCTTTGATCTTAGGACAGACAAGGTCTGTATTGCTCTTACTCTTTCTGGGTCAATTCTAACACCTGCAACAAACACAACATGTCCTAACAACTTGCCTTCTTCGAAATCAAACTGTGACTTTTTAGGATTGATTGAAATCCCAAACCTTCTGCACTTCAGAAACACTTTCTTCAAATGCTGCAAATGGTCTTGATGGCTGCTGGAGTATATTGTTATATCATCTAGGTATATAAGGACAAACTTATCCTTCTCTCCTATATACTCATAGCTCTCTGAAAGGTGGCTCTAGCATTCATCAACCCAAAAGGCATCTTGGAATACATAAAAGTGCCCCAAGGAGTGGTGAATGCATTCTTCTCTTGGTCATTTGGATGCACAACAACCTGATTATACCCTGAAAATCTATCCAGGAAAGACATCACTTTGGCTCCTGAGACTTTCTACAGCAAATGCTCCATCTTGGGTAGAGGATAGTTATCTTTCTTAGAGAATTTGTTTAAATTTTGGAAATCAACGCAAAGCCTGATTTCTCCACTTTTCTTCCTCACAACTACCAAGTTGGCTACCGATTTTGAATATCTGAGAGGGACTATGATTTTGGTAGCCAACAATTTCTTGATTTCTTTTTCAATCAGAAGGAGGAGCAAAGTATTTATGGGCCTCAGTTTCTGTTTAAAAGGGATGGTGTCTTTCTCTAAAGGAATTTTATGTTGGATGATCTTTTTGTCATATGTTTTCAGGTCACTATATTCTCAGGCAAAAACATCAGCAAATTGCTTCATTAAATTGCAATACTCATAAATTTGGGCAGCAGATAGATGGGTGGACAAATTTATATACCTTGGATGCTCTGGACTCCCTATATTATGCTTATAGACTACAGATTGATCTTCTTTTTGGGTAGCCTTATAAGGCACATCATTCTGGTCAAACAACTTTTCTAAGGGAACTAGACCTTTAGGTATCTGATTGTTGGGCAGCTGGAAAATGCTATCTTTGCCAATTTTGTTTCTAAGCCGGGGTTGGGGACTTTCCTCCAAGGCTTCATTCTCTTGGTCAATTTTCATTTCGGAGAATTCATCAATGACCTGAAGAAACCTATTTACCTCATCGTCATCCTCAAAAACTTTCCAATGTTGGACATTATCAGGCAAGGATGGTCTATATTTCATCTGAACTTCATAAATTAGTCTGGGAGGCATGGGAGGGATAAACATGCTAGCAGACACAGCAAGGGAATCAACAAGCTGATTCTTTACTCTAGGGATATATGAGATACAAAAATTATCAAAAGAATCTTTAAGTCTCCATACCTCATCTCTATATGCTTTTAGCCTTGGGTGCTTTGCTTGAAATGTTTTGTTCACTTGCTAAATGATAAGATCAACATCTCCAAACACCTTTATGCTTCTGATTCCTCTGTCTTTAGATGCACTAAGGCCTAATATCAGAGCCTCATATTTAGCTATATTATTGGTAACTTGAAAGGTCAGCTTAAAAGACAGATGTGTGCTTTCCCGTTTTGGAGATATCAGCACCACCCTTGCTCCTGCAGTTTCCCTTGAACATGCTCCATCAAAAAACATCTCCCAAACCTGACTTCCTTGCTCTCCCAGGGCTTGGACTATTGGTTTCTTGAGCTACATTGAGGCCTTCTGAGATTCTTCTATTATGAGAATACATGCTCCAAAGTCAGTGTCTACAGCGTAGATAAGATGATTAGAAGGATTCTTCTCATCACTGATGATGTAGGCTAGTTGTGCTTCTCTATACAATCTCCTGCTTTCTCCTCCAAAGACTGGGACAGTGGCATAAGATAAGTCATTTTGTAATGTCCCACCTAGTCTCTTAATCCACCCTCTGGACAACAGCATGCCAAATTTAGGAGGGACATCTGCTACCACAATGTCCATCATCATGATTTTCATGGGCAGTTGAGTTAGGGTAATGGCTAGGTCTTTGATCAATCCCAAACATTTCACCTTTCTTGAATCAAATGAGAATAAATCATTCAAAAGTTATGGTAATATCAAGGCCTAACTCTTCCATGATAGCTTTGGGCATCAGATTGTGGCTGGCCCCTATGTCCAGTAAGCAATTATGGAGGATTTTGTCAAGAATGGTCAAGGAGACATAAAATGATGTGGAATTATCATTAGCAGGTTCAACCATTGGGCTAAGGATGATTGCAGGCTTATCATCTTGCAAATTGACATAGTCAGTGGAGGCTTGTGAGGCTTTCAACTTAAGAGCATCAAGGATAGGCTTTCTAAAAACTTCACTCTTTGCAAGTTCTATCAGAGGCACAAATATTTTTAACTTCTGGACTTCTGATTCAAAGCTAAAAGGGGAAGGGGACTTGTCAGGGCCTCTTACCTCTTGAGCTGGTGCTTTGAGGATGGCTGGGTTAGCTACTGGCCTTTTCTGTTTAATGTTCTGATGCTCTGTGGGGACAACAGCTCTCTGGACAGGATTCTCCTTGACATTGCTTTGTCTTGACCTCAAATTATATCTTTGATGCTCATCAGTCTACAGAACAGCCTCTCTGTCCCACTCTTGACTGGTTCGGTCTTGGAGCAATGATTCTTCATAGGCAGCCAATGTCAAAAAGGTAGCATTGCCCTTATCTTCCATGCAATGAATTTCATCCTCTTCTTCAAACTGTTCCTCCTCCATGACTACGTTCTGGAAAGGAGCCTTAACCCTTTGTTCTTCACCAGCTTCTTTACCCCTCTGAATGATCTGTAATTGTTCACTTTCTCTTCTGAATGAATTTTGGTTTCTGGGAGAAAATGTGTTTGGAAGCCTTGCCTTTCTAGAGCTCTGCTCAACCTTCAACTTAGATATTTTAGCAGCCAATGACTCAATCATTTTAGTCATTTTGTCTAATTTAGGTTCTGAAGATGAAGCAGAGGAAGAAGCCTCACCTCTCTGCCTCCTTCTATCAGCATGACTTTTGAGCTTTTTTGCAGCCATGATATTAGATTCTACCTCTAATGCTGCATCTTGCATCTTGGCCAAAGTGGCACATCTTATTTCTCTCAACAGCAAACAAAAATCGGAGTCAAATGCATTAGCATAAGTGAATTTGGCAGAGGTGGGGGTAGGATTTACTTTAGCTGGTATCTTACTATACATACGATTGAATCTTTTATTGAAATCAGATAATGATTCCCCATTTTCCCTCTTGAGGTTTCCAAACTCAGTATGATAATATAGCAGGTCCTTTTTATCTCCCCAATGCTTCAAAAATACATCATCTAATGCTTCAATGTCTGCTATAGACCTAGGGGCCAGTTCTCTAAACCACTTTCTAGCCTCTCCATCAAGGCTTTGGACAAATACTCTCATCCAGACATCATCCTCACTAATATCTATGTTATCAGCATAACTATAAAAAGACTCAAGGTGTTCTTCAGCTGTTACTCCCTCTGTACCAGTGAACTTGGACATGTATTTCTGATACTCTCCTACAGGCATGGCATTCAAGGGAACAAGCAAGACCAAGGGTCCATACCAAGCAGCTATGATTCTTTCCATCTTCGTGGGTGCTTGTTGGCCTACCATGACTAGGATAAATGGAAGGATACTGGCAGATTGAATGGTAGGAAGCAATGAAATAGATGACAAGGACAAAGGAATATGATGGACTGTATGGGAGACATTCTTTGGACTGAGATCCAAAGGGGAACTAAATGAACAAGGATCTTTATGAATCTCTGTGGGTGCTTCTTCACTAACAATTCTAGGCTCTATATCTTCGAACTGTACATGCTCAGTTACAAGCCTCTCTTGTAGAGATACATAAGATTTTTTAGGCTTACCTGATCTTGATGCTCCTTTCTGTGATGTTTTTCTTTGCTTAACAATCTTCTCAGGGTCAGGCACTGGGTCTGCTAGTGATTTCTAAGGATTTCTCTGAGTATGCCTCACAAACTGAGCCAGAACTGTAATGTGGAGTCACCACCAGGTTGGTCCTCTAGTAGAGTCGCCAGATAGATGATTACAACCAGAAATGTGTCCATATTTTATCTATCATCAAAGCTAGAGCTGTGTCGTTCTCCCAGGGAGGCTGAGCTTCAATCTCCTCTCCTCGGCAACGGCTCCAATTAATGTTATGATTCCAAGAAACTCTCCTAGGTTGTAGCTCGAAGATGCCTGGTAACATATAAATTCAACTTATTGTTGCAAATGGATGAATGGAAGGAATGATGCTTGTCCAAGCCAGATAACCACTTCTAGTTTGCTTAACTCCAGACATGCTTGAACACCCCCAGACTATAAGGCTTTAGACCACCAACTACTCACAGTTTTAAGATTGGGTGAATATGGAGAATACTGACCACACCAGCAGATGCACAAGACCATGTGATGGCCAGTTGCAACTAGTAAAGAAGTCTGCAAATCTAATCTACCGATGCATAGACAGGATGACAACTCTCTGGCACTAAAAGAAGGGAAACCTGAATGACTCATTCAATGATACATACAAAACTTTAACACAGAAATAGGATGATAGCTATTCTAATGCTAAACATCAAGAGTTCAGGAATATAGCATATCAGGCACAACTTAGAAGAGAAGAGAAATGGAAAGTGAGCAATTAACAGCAAAAGAAGCTTGTATTAGCTG
Organism: Pinus tabuliformis; assembly: GCA_031772625.1. Lineage (NCBI taxonomy): Eukaryota > Viridiplantae > Streptophyta > Pinopsida > Pinales > Pinaceae > Pinus > Pinus tabuliformis. The sequence goes on from CM062818.1 coordinate 551,402,479, forward strand.
AAAATGAAGATGAGATGCTGCAAGTGTCAAAGTAGTTACAGTCTCCAGAAGTTGGACCTTACATCAAAATATCAACCATCAACCCTAATTACATCTTGTTTGTGGGTATATATAGAGTTTCATTACAAATGCACTTGGCCATTCTAGGTATGGAGGGGTCATAATTGACCACCAACTGCATTTAACTACTTGATGGAGTCTTTGAGTGCGTTTACTTGTCTTAGTGGGTGAATTTGATCTCCTCGGGTGCTCTGCTGTCCTCTCAAGTCGTTGAAGTGTTCATAGCCATGAAGTCCATAATTGCTAAACGCAGTTATCTGCTCGCGCTCTGTCCTTTTCCTCCCCGGTCATACTGTTTGTTGAATGTGGTTGTTGAGGAGCAACTGCAACTGGTACTGACAGGCTGGTCACCTTTGTCCTTCAAGCACAAGGAGCGGTCAAGGGACGTGGAATGTATGGCGAGTGGACGGGTTGGATGAAGGAGAGAGATCGGCCGTTGGATCGGGAGAACAGATGGCAGATATGGCATGGTAGAAGGTATCGGAAGAGTTAGGGGCAGAGTGGACGTGGGCCGTTGGATCTCGGGCGGACAGATCCAATGGTGATCGGACGGAGAAGGTGCACGACGATTATCGAGCGAGGACGGAGGTTTACAAGGTAAGTGGGGCAAGAGAAACATGAAGGATGACCACCGTGTGCCTCTTTTGAGCGTGATTAATTCGACCGAGCTAGTCCTTGTCCTTCAAGAACCGAAGTTATGTGGCAGGGCTAACAGTACCATATCACCTAGGTTCAACACTTAGACTCAACGCTCCTAGGAGGATAAAGTTAGAGCTTTATTACATAATGTGGTATTTAAAGATGATTGTTTACTATGTGTAAATGTGTGCCAATCGTAAAATATTGACTAATGATTATGTGTTGTATGCATGTGTGTGTTGATATCAAAATAGTGAAATGATAAAATGTTGGCATAATAGATTTCTAATATGTTATTTTGTTTTCTAACTGGCATACTAAATTGAGATTTAATGTTATAAACAGCTTCATATTAAAATGTGTATTGCAAATATGCCAAGGTGATGGGTAGATATGTTTATTAGTGTTTGATTTGATGAATAGTTATGTGTATAACAACACATAAGAATACACCAAGGAACAATAAGAGAGTAAGGCGATGAGTATAATAATTGTGTAGTACAACATTGATAGATCCCAACATGGTCAAGACAAAGAGTCTGTTGGAAAGAGGGGAGAGGAAGACTGCCATGACTAGGTGGAAACCCTTAGAAGTTTAAAAGATAAGCTAGGAAGTTGTAAGGCTAACAATGAGAAGATTGTTAGAGCTCAGAAGAAGCAAGAAGAAGTAAATGCAATAATATTATAGAGCTTATGAAACTTGCATAGACAAAACCATCATGGGACAACCCCACCCATGGTCCTCCCATCAAATACATTGTAAATATTTCTGCAATATGTGAAATATAAAAAAAGGGGACTAAGTCAAAAGGGCACATATTCTGGAGATGGGAAGGAGGATTTATTGCTTGGGATGTTGTGGTTTATTGTGCAGAGAAAAAGAACCTGAATTGCGGGACAACCATTAAAAACTGGTTGGTGCATGAATTTAATGAACTATTTCTTAAAATTAAATGGGTTGCAAGAGAAATTATGCAAGCCCATGTTGCTTAAGAAACAACAACATGAAAAGAGGACAAGACATCCAATAGAGGGACTGCACATTGCAGGTCGACAAGGACACAACTACAAATGAAAAACAAGGGAAAAAGATAGTAGCAAGCATTTTTTCGAAGGAAGAAAGAGGCATATAGAGAAGGTAGAGGAAATTTGAGCAACCAGTGAGAGAAAATCAACAGGCATCTCTGAAGATAAGAGAAGCGAAGAGAAGGGAATTGGTTCTTTGGTTCCTTGGAGGCTATGGGTTGAGCTGCTAATCTCTAGAGCCTGTAATAGCTTAGGGTCCCTATAGACTGTGGGTTGAGATAGGTGGGTGGAAAGAATATAACACACATCCAATAACAAGACTCTTAATTATCGAGATTCACCCAATTTAATCATGGAGAGTCTTAATCTATAAATAGGTTTTGTTACAATGTCATGGCCCAATACCATGGCTTATCAATACCATGTGCCCAAAAACCCATAACACATTTCATATGCAATTGTTCATATGACATTTTGTTTTTAAATAAAAATACAAAAAAAACATATTTTTTGAGATAAATCTTAGCCATTGATCTATGACTATTACTAAGAATATTATGTAGAGGTTAAATCCCGACCATCCACCTAATAATTATTGATAATTAAATTAAAATTCTAAAAGCCCTGTTTCAAAATAGACATGTCTATCAACTTAATTAGAATCAACAATAAGATATATAATGAGACACAAGAATATGGTAGAAAAAAGATAAACTAGTTCACCTATCAATGATGCAATAGTGTAGCATGTGCCACTCAAGTTAGAAGTTATCCTTTGGGAAAATTTTCATAAAAAATTATAACCTACATTGGTCAACGTTAAATTAATAGTGTTAAATAGAAAAATTTGAATCATATTGTATTTATTTGGCAGGAACTAATAAATTGAGATGCGAATAAGATATATAATGAGACACAAGAATATGGTAGAAAAAAGATAAACTAGTTCATGTGTCTTCATCTCAATGATGCAATAGTGTACTCTCTGCCACTCAAGTTAGAAGTTATCCTTTGGAAAAAAATTCATAAAAAACTTATAACCTACATTGGTCAATGCTAAATTAATAGTGTTAAATAGAAAATTTTGAATCCTATAGTATTTATTTGGCAGGAACTAATAAATTGAGTTGCTAAGTGGATAAATTAATTACTTGCTAAGACACAAGGACTTGCATAAACACTTTTCAATTTTACTCCTACATAATTAATGGTGGGAAATAAATCTTAGAAAGTATATTTATTTACATATTTTTCCTATCCATTGACTAGGTAAATTCTTGCTTAAATTATGGTGGGAGATAACTGAGTGTAAATATGTTATTTACTTGAGTATGAGCTTTTTTCAAGGATATTTTTTAATGGTCCTCCTAGTTAAGAATAAAAGACCATTATCCAAATATCTAAAATCATGCATGAATATTGAAACCATATCCATATGTGGCATAAAATATTTAAGGTAGTTATCCTCATGGCATTATATTGTGTAAACGATGCAATAAGACCTTCAAGTTATGGTCCAATCAAATGTTTGAAAATAATTTCTTTGATAATATTAAAAAATAAATATTTAGTTTTCGAAGTTAAACATTATAAATTGCATTGGTCAATGTTAAACTAATAGTAATTAATATAAAAATCAATTACTAGAATCTTGCTTAAAAAAGATTATTCTTGTACAAATAATGCTCTTTCTTAAATGATATTTATCTTTTTCCATAATTAAGCTAAACATTTTAAACATTTCTAATTTTTTTGTATAAGTGAAAATTTATCCAAAACAAACATCAATCATCGAAAAGGGTAGGTTTTTTTGGGATGAGTAAAAAAAAAAAAAAAAATTAACTACATTTCACTAATTTGTATAGTGATTATAAATTATAAAAAGTTAATATATATACTTAAATAATCGTATCTTACTAGGGCTTATTATTTTACCACCTCACTTTACTAACCAACTAAACACCCACTAGAAATAAAAGTTTATGACACATGAATTTTGTGTTCTTTCTTCACTAATACCAACTAAACACCCACTAAAAATAGTTTATGACAAATGAATTATGGGTTCTTTCTTCACTAATATCAAGTGCACTATTATGATAAACTTACCCAGGGATTCAAATTAGCTTAATAGAAGTGTAGGATAATTATGCTAAGTGAATTATAATTTTAATTTCAAATCCAATTTGTATAAAAGGGGATAATTATGCTAAGCGAATTATAATTTTAATTTCAAATTCAATTTGTATAAAAGGGTTAATAGATAAAATTTATCTATGTGGTCATTTAAGTTCATCCCAAAGAATTTTTCAAGTCACTTTTTCTTTATGCATTTTATACGTATTTTTATATATTTTTGGGTTAGTTATGTCTTTGGAGCTTATTTATTTTGTTGATTTTTTTTCAAAAAGATTTAAAGAAAATACAAATAATAGCCCTAAGCAAAAATGTATGATCTCGACAATAAGGCTTCCCTTTTCTTAAACAGTTCAAATTCAAACCCTACCTAATTATGAAGGTTAGAATTCTTACATTTTAAGGTTCTTGCTTCTTAGATTTGCTTGACATTATTATAAAATGTTTTTCAACCATTCATTATGAGCTTTTAGTCAATAAACATCATCCTATGTAAATTGTCATTTAGTTTGTAGTTTTTCACTACAAATCAATTCATAGAATTGAAAGGAATACAATATATAAATACATCAAGGGGAATGTTTGGAGACCTAACTAAGAAGAATGTTAAAGAGACCTAATTTGTTTCAATATATAAATTTTAACATTATAAATTGTCAATTTAGTTAGAGCTTTTGGTATCCTCTCTTCAACTCAAGTATATATTTCTTTTAAAAGAAAGTTCATTATCTACCTTTTACAACAATTATTAAAATAACAATAATAATAATTAAATAAAAATATTAAATAAGTTAATAATAAAGTAATGATATGTAAATAGATATTTTACAAACTATATCTTTAGTATAAGGTTTTAAATTATAATCAAGGTTGGTATTTAGTTTTATATATGTGTTTAATGTTAGGGTCCCACCCTAACCCCCTTATTTATGGGATCACGTCATAGTCAAGAGTCAATAAAGCCCATATTAATAATTGTAAGTGGTTAACCCGCAATTAATGACGGGACCACAGTTAGTTGCAAATGGGCGGTAGTATTAGTTAGATGGTAAATGGGCGGTAGTATTAGATAGATGGTATTAATAAAATCCACGATATTGGCTCGTGGTATTGCATGTATGAGTCATATATAAAGGATAGAGACTCCCTGCGAGGAGTATTGTGTCTTGTTTTGTAATCGAGCTCTGCTCTATTGGAGGTTGCCCCCTCGAAGAGGCCTGTGAACATTTCTCTCTGGATAATAAAATCATTGCTATTCTGTGCTCTGGGTATATTTTCTTCGCATATTTTGTGTTCTCGGTATCTTTTCTTCGCAAATTCTATGTTTGGGTATCGCTTTGCAGGTTAAGAGCATAACAAGTGGTATCAGAGCACTTTCCAGGGCTCGGTGGGATCTCTCGGTGGGATCTCCAAATTTTAGCAAAATTTTTTTTAGGCTAGAGACAGGTTCCTGCGTCTTTAAACAACGGGATCTGTCGTTAAGCGCATAAACCTGCGGATTTGGGGAGGCATGCACGCAGGAAATACAAGAGGTGGTCACGTCTGTTGGACTCCCTTGTAACCCCTGTGGGTACCCCTTCGAGTAGTAGCGCATTAGACAGAACCGTGCACGGACTGTCTTCCACGTACCCTCGGGGTATATAGGAAGCCCCCTAGCTCCCTTGAAACCTCGCCATAGATAAAACTTCGGCCGTCTTGTGGCTACAGTACACCGAGAACAGCACTCGGAGAGATTACTCGCCCGTACGATAGGGTAGTCGGGTTGTACGGCTAAGGGTACGGTCGATCCTCCTTAGTTAGAGCCCTGAAACATTGGGCCGAGTACTACTGTCAGACCCTTATGTATATTGCGATCTGTAGCACCTGACACTCCCCAAGACCATAGTTCCCTTTCTCTCGAGGGATCACACATCATCTATTCCAGATCAGCAGCAGCAGTTGTTCCACCATTCAGATCTCTTAGATCCACCAGATCGGATATTCCAGATCAGCAGCAGCAGTTGTTCCACCATTCAGATCTCCCAGATTCGCCAGATCGGAGTAGTTGGAAAGGGTTCCTGTACTTGGATATAATTTTCGCAGGACTTTTGGTGGCATTGACATTTTGAGGATTTGGCGACTGCAGTATTGATCAGAAAGGAGTAAAACTCCGTTAGGAGTTTTCCAAAAAAAAACGAGTCTGAGATCTTCCAGGGCGCTTATTGGTGACCTAGTCCATCAGAATCAGGACGACGAGCTGAGCAAGGTGGTACCATTCAATTCTTAGTAAAAAAAATTTCGGCGGTTCCAAATTTTCGTCAGACGGGTGTATGGTAGAAACTCGCGCTCAAGCAATGGCCCATGAAAGGATAGAAAAAATAGAAGAAGATGTGCACTCCCTCCACTCTGTGGTGGAAAGGATCGAAAATCATCTTAAAGGATTAGATTGCCTACTACAGGACAAGGGCAAGGAGCCAGCCCACGAGGAGGCGTATAAGGGTCATGAATACCATGAGGGGGAGTCTAGCCACTCTCCTCACGTCTGGCACACCCATCCACCACCCAATCAGAGACCTCCCAAGTTGGATATGCATAAATTTGACGGTTCTCACACGTCCGCATGGCTAGCACAAATGGAGCAGTATTTTCAATTGAATCATATCATAGATGAGGGGACTAAGCTTATGGTGGGCACCATGTACTTGGACAGTGAACGATGGCAATGGAAGGAATGGTATCAGCGTTGCAATGGACAATTTCAGAATTGGGGCCAATTTACCAAAGCTCTTCGAAATCGCTTTGAACAGGAAGACTCTTTTTTGGGGCGTCTCACTAAGCTCCGACAGACGGGTACAGTGGATGAATATATTACCGCTTTTGAAGCCTTAGCCTTTCGCACTAAGGGTCTCACGGATGAATTCTACATGGAATGCTTTATCAGTGGTCTTAAAGAAGCCATCAAAGCTCAGGTTCTACTCCACCACCCCCCCACATGGAACGAGGCTTGGCAGGTAGCCCGTAAGGTGGAACGGGCATTAACAGCTCAATCCAGCCGCCCCAACTTTACCGCTAAAGGTCGTCCCTCACAGGCTCCCAATATGACCCAAACACTTAAGATTCAAAAGGTGTCACCTGCAGAAATGGCCGAAAGAAGGAAGCAAGGACTATGTTACTACTGTGATGAAAAATATTCCCCGGGTCATAAATGCAAAGAGCACAAGTTTTTTCAAATAGATGCCACTGACTACAACTCCACCGAGGAAGATCCACCACTTGAGGAACCAGAGGCGACCGAAGAAGATAACCAACAGGAGATGGTATCTGATGAACCAATGATTTCGCTACATGCATTGGCAGGAATTTCTTCACCTCAAACTCTCAAAATCAAGGGTTTTCTTAAACATCGACCAGTAATAGTTTTGATTGATAGTGGAAGTACCCATAATTTCATCCACCAAAAGATCGCTGAAGCAGCACATTGTTATGTCCGAGCAGTTTCTAACTTCCAAGTCCAGATTGCAGATGGAGGCACAATGAAATGTGAAGGTCGCTGTGAAAATGTCAAAATTCAAATGGGGGATTATCAATTGAAAACCCACATGTTTGCAATACACATGGGGGGTTGCGACATTGTCCTAGGTGCGGAATGGCTCCGCACTCTTGGGCCAATCACAATGGATTTCCAGGAGTTATATATGAGTTTTAAGCAGAACGACTACACACATACCCTCCGTGGGCTACAAGCGGGAGCCCCTTCTATCATAAGCTCGCATCGTATGGAAAAATTGTTAAAAAAGGGCCATCATGGAGTAGTAGCTCAATTTAATGCCATCCAGGTAGTAGATACCATGTCTTCGCCAATTCATCCTGAGATGCAACAGATTTTGAATAAACATCGGACGGTCTTTGACAAACCTCATGAACTTCCACCCTCGCGAGGGGAACATGATCATAGCATCACATTGGTCCCAGGGGCCCAACCCCCAAATGTACGGCCATACAGACATCCGTTCACCCAAAAGAATGAAATAGAAAAAATCATCAAGGAATTGTTGGAAGCAGGTGTCATTCGTCCTAGTATTAGTCCTTACTCATCTCCAGTCGTCATGGTCCTCAAGAAAGATGGGGAGTGGCAGATGTGTCCAGACTTCAGGGCCCTCAATAAGTTAACAGTCAAAGATAAATTTCCCATCCCAGTGGTTGACGATTTGCTGGACGAACTCAATGGGACTCAATTCTTCACTAAATTGGATCTTCGCTCAGGCTACCACCAAATTCGCATGAAGGAAGTTGACATTCCCAAGACAGCTTTCAGAACTCATGAAGGCCATTATGAGTTCTTGGTCATGCCATTTGGTCTCTGTAATGCCCCCTCTACTTTTCAGAGCCTTATGAATCACCTCCTCAGACCATATCTCAGAAAATTTGTCCTGGTCTTCTTCGATGACATCCTCATCTATAGTGGCACTTGGGCGGCACATCTTAAGCATGTAGATATCCTCTTGCAACTGCTCCGCAAGCATAAACTATTTGTCAAAATGTCTAAGTGTGCGTTTGGCATGGAAGAAGTTGAGTATTTAGGCCACATTGTGGGCCGTGAAGGTGTCAAGGTTGATCCCAAAAAGATCCAGGCAATGCAAGAATGGCCTCAACCTAAGACCTTGAAAAGCTTGAGAGGATTTTTGGGTCTCACAGGCTATTATCGTAAATTTGTCCGCAACTATGGCCGCATAGCGAAGCCCCTGACGCAACTTCTCAAGAAAAATTCCTTCTTCTGGAACGAAGAAGCACAACAGGCATTTACCGCTCTCAAAACCGCCATGTGTTCCACTCCGGTCTTAGCACTACCGGACTTCACCAAAACATTTGTCATTGAATCTGATGCTTCGGGAACAGGTATTGGAGCAGTCTTAATGCAGGAAGGGCGACCATTGGCCTTCACCAGCCAACAACTAAGTGGGAAGAACTTGGGCCAATCTACCTATGAGAAGGAAATGATGGCCATCTTACATGCAGTTGAGACCTGGCGACCTTACTTGTTGGGGCGACGTTTCCAAATCCGCACAGATCATCACAGTCTTAAATATTTTTTGGAGCAACGCCTATCTTCCCCGCAACAAAATAAATGGTTAGCCAAAATGTTGGGTTATGATTATGAGATCATTTACAAGAAAGGGAAAGACAACAGGGTAGCAGATGCATTGTCACGCCAATTTGAGGAGGAAAGTACTCTGCTCGCAATATCCCTCCCCATTCCAGACTGGATTGAAGAGGCTCACGGGGAATGGTTTTCACATCCTGAGCTCTCCCAACTCATTTCTCAATTACAGGCAGATCCTAATTCTAGCAAGGGCTACTCGTGGCAGAATGATATTCTTCGCTACAAGGACAGAGTCGTCATATCACCAACATCCACCCTCAAAAGTCGCATTTTGGCAGAATTGCACTCCTCTCCCATTGCAGGACATTCGGGCTTTCAGAAGACATACGCTCGCACCAGAAGATCATTTTTTTGGACCGGCATGAAACAGGACATCCTTACTTTTGTAGCAGAATGTGACGTCTGTCAACGCCACAAGGGGGAAACCGTCAACACACCAGGCACATTACAACCATTGCCCATTCCGGCATCAATTTGGATGGAGGTCTCCATGGATTTCATTACAGGTCTTCCAAAGTCTGGGAACAAATCAGTCATCATGGTGGTTGTGGACCGACTATCGAAGTATGCTCATTTCTGCGCTCTACCCCAACCATTCACACCTACTTTGGTTGCTCAAACTTTCATGGATCAAATCTTCAAATTGCATGGCATGCCCACTTCGATTGTGTCCGACCGCGACCCAATCTTCACCAGTAATTTTTGGCAGGAGCTCTTCAGAATACAAGGCACTCAACTCAAACTTAGTACTTCATATCATCCGCAAACAGATGGTCAAACCGAAGCCGTCAACAAATGTCTAGAAACCTACCTTAGGTGTTTCACTTCAGAAAAACAACACCTTTGGGCTCAGTGGTTACCTCTGGCGGAATGGTGGTATAACACCAACTATCATGCCACCACCAAAATGACTCCCTATGAAGCAGTCTATGGACAACTTCCGCCGTCCCCTACTTCTTATCTCACGGGGTGCTCCAAAGTACAAGCAGTGGATCAACTCTTACAACACCGTGCAACCATGTTGGCCCACTTGCGCGAGAATCTTCATCAAGCTCAGAACCGTATGAAGCAACAGGCTGACCAACATCGCTCAGAGTGCCAATTTCAAGAAGGGGATCAGGTCTTTTTGAAGCTGCAACCATATAAGCAAACATCACTCAAAGACAAGGGCTGTCAAAAGCTCTCTCCAAAATTCTACGGACCATATCAAGTACTTCAGCGCATTGGAGAAGTGGCTTACAAGCTGGATTTGCCACCTACAGCAAAAATCCACCCAGTTTTCCATGTATCGTGCCTCAAGAAAGTGATTGGGAACAATTGCCGAGTTCAAACCAGTCTACCTGAATTGGATGAAGAAGGATCAATCTGGCTTCAACCTGAACAGGTTCTAGACACACGAGACAAGCACCTGCGTGGCCGCGTGATTAAGGAGGTCCTAGTCAAATGGAAAGACACCTCGCCGGAAGATGCAACTTGGGAACCAGCCGCTATTCTTCAGCAGTTTCCGCAGCTTCAGCCTTGAGGACGAGGCTAGTCTTAAGGGGGAGGGCATGTTAGGGTCCCACCCTAACCCCCTTATTTACGTCATGGGATCACGTCATAGTCAAGAGTCAATAAAGCCCATATTAATAATTGTAAGTGGTTAACCCGCAATTAATGACGGGACCACAGTTAGTTGCAAATGGGCGGTAGTATTAGTTAGATGGTAAATGGGCGGTAGTATTAGATAGATGGTATTAATAAAATCCACGATATAGGCTCGTGGTATTGCATGTATGAGTCATATATAAAGGATAGAGACTCCCTGCGAGGAGCATTGTGTCTTGTTTTGTAATCGAGCTCTGCTCTATTGGAGGTTGCCCCCTCGAAGAGGCCTGTGAACATTTCTCTCTGGATAATAAAATCATTGCTATTCTGTGCTCTGGGTATATTTTCTTCGCATATTTTGTGTTCTCGGTATCTTTTCTTCGCAAATTCTATGTTTGGGTATCGCTTTGTAGATTAAGAGCATAACATTTAACCTTAGAGGCAATTTGTAATTTTCAATGGTGATGACTTATAAGAGACATGGACTTACTCTAAAATATTATCTAAATTAATTATATTATTTTTATGATTATATATATAAAATATTTCTTTTCCAAAAATAATATTTAATATGTTGAATGGCCAATATCTTTAAAAGCTAAGGAATCTAATGTATATAACAGGCTTATTAACAAATATATAACATGCTTATTAACAAATATATAACATATTTATTAACAAATATAATAGCTATGTACATTTTAACCACTTTATTTTACAAATATGAAAAAAAAAAATCTTATTTATTTAAATAAATAAATTTTTAAAAATTATAAAATTTCACTATTCCAAAAAAAATTGAAATTAAAATATTAATATATTAATATATATGTTTAATAAAAAACTTTAAAATTTTTCAAAAATTTCAAACTAATATTTAAAATTATTTATATATATATATATAATTTCAAACTAACAATAACAATGTTACATTGAAGAATTAATTCTTGATAATTTTTCACTCACAGTTACCTTCAAAACAGAAATGTTTATGTATTATCAAAGAAATATTATAACATTTAAATGCTAAATTAAAAACTCATTGAGTATATGAAATAATATTTGCGTTTTATATATAAATGTAAAAAAACCATATCAAACATCAAAACGAAACTAGGCATGGGTAATGCTTTGTTTCCATATTCATTGAAAATATAGAATCAGTTTGAAAACCATGATAAACATATTTATAGTTATTAATAATATTTTAATCTTTAAAATAAATAAATAATTTATAACTCACAAAAACTTAAGGATTAGATCTTAATTACTTAGAATTTTATTATTTATTTATATATAAATTAGGTTATTTATTAATATAATTTTTTTTAATAATTTAAATATTAATTATTAATTTTTTATTGTAGGATATTTTAAAAGAAGTTTTATGTGGTTTATGAAGTACCAGTAATCTAGATTCATTTTAATTCTAAATCTACTGATTTATAAGAGGGATCAATTTTTTTTCATTTGATCATATTTACACTTAGCAGATCCTAAAAAATAAAAATAAAAATAATAATTATTTTGATAATGTCTTTCAGATTAATCACATAATAAGGACGTTTCAAACCATCTAATGTAGTTCATTCTCAAAACAAAGGTGAAAAAATCAATCAATCAAAATGTTTAAATAATGTTATTATATTAAAATATTGGAGAATGTTATAATAAGAATATATATATATATATATATATATATATAACAATTTTACGAAGAGAGGGCAATGATCCAACTTCTACTTATCTTCCAACCATTGTCCATGATAAGATTAATAGCATTTTTTTCAGTTTCAATGGCCTCTCTAAGCTTCCTATGATGGAACTGATCAATCGTAACGATGACCCAAGAATCCTCAATGTATACATGGCGTTTGGATTTCACCGTATGTTCAGCCAAAGCTGAGGAACAAGAACGTTTGTGCTTCATATCTGTTGCATGTTCTTGGATTCTTTGCTTAATGGAACGACAAGTTTCCCCAATGTAGGGAATCCCATAGGAACAAGGAATGGAGTAGACCCTTTTCATGTCTTTAGGGTTTACAGGGTCTTTGGCAGATCTAAGAGAATTTACAACAGTATTAAGGGGTTTGAAGGTAGCAAAAACTTTGTTTTTTTTAGAATATGAGAAATCTTATTGGTGGTCCACTGGATAAATGGAAGCTGAACATTGGAGATTATATTATCACGAGAAGGTTTAACCCTTGATTCTTTACTAGACCTTTGAAAATCTTTGAGGCCATGTTGCCTACTATAGCCATTATTTTCAAAAACTTTCAGAAGATGAGATTTTTCCTCTTCTAAGTGATTCTCATCAGAATTTCTTAGAGTACGGGTGGCAAGGGTGTTGAGAACTCAAGTTTTTCTGCCAGAAAATGATGAGAACTGACATGAAGATATTGTTTCATGTGTGTTTTTTTGCGAAAAACTTGGTGAGAAACAAAACCATCATTCATTCTAGAGAGGAGAATATCAAGAAAAGGAAGGCACCCATCTACCTCGATTTCCATCGTGAATTTGATGGAGTCAGATTGGGAATTAAGGTGGTTGAGAAACAAATTTAAATTTTCATGACCATGAGGCTAAATGATGCAAGTATCATCAACAAATCTCTTCCATTACTTGGGGCGGAGTTGAGCAGAGGCGAAAGCTTTGGTCTCAAAATCTTCCATGAATAAGTTGGCAACTATAGGGGAAAGGGGAGAACCCATCGCAATCCCACAAGTTTGTTCATAGAACTCACCCTAGAAGCTGAAAAAGGTAGAGTTAAGACATAGACTAACCAATCTGGCTGTGTCATCATCAGTGATTCGATTAATGACATTGATGGCTTCTTGAATAAGGATATTAGTATATAGGGAAACAACATCAAAGCTCACACAGATCCCTAGGTTCTAGCCTTATATCCTTCAACTTTTTAACAAAGGAAGCAAAGTCTTTAACAAAGAAATCAATGCGACCAACAAAAGGTTTGAGTTTCTAAGCGAGGAATTTAGCAAGAAGATAAGTGGGCACACCTTTTGTGTTAACAATAGGTCTCAGAGGGATCCCATCCTTATGAATCTTTAGAAGGCTATAAATTCTAGCATTGAGAGGGTTGCTTTTGATAAAGTTTTGGCTAAAATGATTAAAAGGATTATAGATTTTATGGCAAATGCAACTTTTAAAAAAAAAAAATTAACATAAATTATATTAAGCTTAATGTAAGTACCATTTTTATAAAAATGATCAATCATTTTATTAACATAGTCAATTTTATCTAAAATAACAACCCCACTTTTATCCATTTTTAAAATTAAATTATTTATTATACATATAAATATTCTTTATTCTTTATTTTATTTTGTAATATTTATATAACTTAACTCAATTAAAACGTTAACCAACCACACATAGCATTACATCTCTTAATTAGCAATGTGAGGGTGTGTACTCTAGTGCACCCTATACGGATGGCAAGAAATTAAGGTCAATACATATGTGAAATCAAAAGGGAAGGGGGCCATTTAGATGTCATTGCCTACATAAGCCAGTGGGCAAAGGAATGAGGTGACGAGTAAGTCAATGACGGTTCTGACATTTGAGGTCAGAGGGACAGAGAGAACAAGGAGCTTGTTTTTACCATATGTTCGTACAAGAGGGCTCTACAAATTCAACACGTTAACGTTCTACGAGATACTCCAAGGCGTTCATATAAAATTATATTTCATATTTTTTTTAATGAATACTTTATTACTATACTATGATTTTTTAGTTGGATATTATGTTTTTTTAGTTGGATATTATGTTTTTTAATTAGTGTCATAAACATAGTGTATATATATATATATATATATAACTTTTTAGTAAAATTATTATTTGAGTTATTTAGACTAAGAAGAATGGTGAGAGGAAAGTCCAAGGAAAGTAAGGGACTTGCATTTTTTTAATTGAGTAAATTAATATGATTATAAATATATGTTTTAAGAAATTTATTTTAAGAAGTGTAGTGGAAATAAAGTCAGAGAAATGTAACAATAAAAATATTAATAAAAGAAAAAAAAAAAAAAAAAAATAGTTACGAAAGTCAAAAAAAATAATATAACAAAAAATTAAATTAAAAATAAATAAATATATTATTATAATTGTATATGGAAAATATAATGGTACGAAAATTGATTTTACTTAATACATATTTTTTAATATTAGTAATTTCAATGTTTAGGACACATCTAAATTCATAGACACATCTAAATTCAAATTTATATAAGATGATTTTCATAAATGTAAATTCAAGTTTATATAAGATGATTTTCATAAATGGAGTACACTAATTTTAGGATAGATGAACAAGTATAATATTGATAAGATTTAGACTAAAAACATAAAACACACGAATTTTAGGATAGATGAGTAAATATGAAATGTAAATTGTTACAGTGATGTATGATATATTTTAATTGTGTGAAAATACACTTCTTTAGTGTAGCAATTTGAATACTTAATTTATCGAGGTGTTCATATCCAAGTTCTTCATAATAGAATTTGTAACCTACAAATTATATATATATATAGATAATTTCATCCCTTGGTTGATATTCTGTTTTTCTTGAAAGGGGGAAATGAACATTCAACAAAATAAATATATAAGGTGTTTCAGTGTAGATCCATCATAACTTTGAATTACAATGTGCAAAGAGGAATCATTAACACACAAATATTATTGTTATTGCTAGTAATCTTATAACTATGTGTGTGTGTGTTTGTTTGTTTATAATGTTTATTAGCAATAATAATAATATTTGCATGTCAATGATTCCTCTTTGCACATAGTAAATTCGAAGTTATGTTGAATCTACACTGAAACACTTTATATGAAACACCTTATATGTTTATTATGATGAATGTTCATTTCCTCCTTTAAGGAAAAGGAGAATACCAACCAATATTACTCCAACCAAGGGATGGAATAATATGTCATCCATTTAAATGAAAGTTTTCACGAAAAGCTTAAGCATGCATGTGTTCTCTACCATTGAAGAAAGAAAGAGGCATTGAAGGGAGAAAGAGATAGAGCCATATCACTTAGGTTTTTTTGTGCATCATTATTGAAGGAAGAAATAGTCTCACATAGTACAAATGAGAATGAAGTTAAAGAAAAGATTAAAGAAGAAAGAGCTTAACCCCACACAAAGGAGAATGAAGTTAAAGAAAAAATGGAGAGAGAAAGAGCTCCACCTTACACAAATGAGAATGAAATTAAAAAGACAATGAAGGAAGAATTACAATTGAGGGTTGATGGGGTCTTATTTTCTAATCAAATGACATTGATTGTATGCCCCAACTCTCCAAGTGGGGTTAATCCTTGTTTCTAGTTACTTGTACCAACCTTAGGGAAGTGGGTGACAAAGAAGGATTTACATTGGAATGCTATATGTTCATAATGTAGAGGTAACTTCCATGGGTAATCCTTGGCTATCACATTTATCTTTATTAGGAAGTCAATTTGGAGAAGTCCATTTCCATACAATGTTGGAAGAAGTGACAATATGCTAGTCTATTTTTCTTGATTCCTAACATGGAACTTTCCTTTGGCATTTCTATAAAACTCTTAGTAATTCAAAACCCCAAAATTGTAGGGGAAGATTAGGGATCCTTACTCATACTAAAATTCTAGAAAGGGACTTTTAAGAAGGTTAAAAAATGATAGCATATAAAACTTAAATTCACCTCAATGACTTAGATTATAACAATTAGTAACTTTGTTTTTATTAGCTTTTAGGGTTTTAAACCAATAAGACCTCTTGGATTGTACTTTAAAAGATTGAAATCTCATTGCGACAGTTGAACCTATTATTCATAACAATGATTTGTATTGCATAAATATCTCTCATGTTCTTTGTAATGTAGTCTATATAGAGTTTATAGATCTTGTATCATGGTATCAGAGTGGAAGCAAGCCTAGGACTAGTCATTCATATTAGAGATATATTTTCTTTTTCTTGAATAGTTAAGCATGCTCTTCTGCTAGATTGAATTATGATCAACAAAATTTAAAAGGCTTCATAAAAGGGCTAGATTCTCGCAGAATTCTTTTAAGGGGCCAACTCATGACCAAACTATGTAGGTGTTCATGAATCAAAGGAGATTAACATCAATTCTCTTTGTTCCTCCATGCAAGATTAATCATATTCTTTTATCTACAACATGAGGGAAAAAAATTCAATAATATGAAGTTGTTATGATACCAATCTATTTGATCCATTATCTACAAGTCAACATAATATTTCCTCTTTAAGCCCCCATACTTAACAATTTCCAAAAGAGCCACTATATGGCTTGAGCCATTGCCATGACTTGTTAAGTCACCAAAATATTTTATAGTTGTCACATCAAATACAAAAACTATGAATTGAAGGATTCAAATCCCTAGTCAATGGAGTCACCTTGAAACATTGAAGGAGTTGAATAATTGAATCATCTTTCATGTTTACAAAGCCACATTGCAAAGAAAACAATTGTCATTGCCAAGGGCATCATGATATTAGTGGAAAGAAGCTTCCAAATCAAATTGAATGCCAAAGGAGGTTGAGTTCCTTGATTTCTCATCATTATTAATTGTTTTATAATTGCTTTTTGCATTCCTTATTAAACCATTGATACATACAAAAAATTAATCATATATTTCTAATTTCAAAAGGGGAAAATATAAACATTGAGGTTTGTAATAATTAATTTGCTTTCAAAAATTTTACAATTCAATGGAAGTTATGTTACAAATTTTAGTTTTCAGAGAAAGAAAAAAGAGTATTATAGCTTTTTATATTTTTATTAGGATGTTAACCATAGAAATTCCATTATACAAATACTCAAGTTTTAATTTCTACACCTATAAAGTAAAATTTAGATGTAGCTAAAGAGCAAAAGCCTTAGGAGAATAGTAAAAATGATTGAGCAATCACTGAAAAATTTGACTAGAGTACTAGAATTGCAAACCAAAGATGATAAATCTAATGCCATTATTGACCTTACCCTCTTAGTTTGAAACCTACATCATGTAGATCTAAAAAAATCATCCAAGGAAATATGGGATATTTTGAATTCATACTTTGGAGAAAAAGTAGTAAATGCAAAGTGAACTCTAAAAGTTATTCGGTTTCAAGATGGTTAACAAAGTATACTACACATAAACAATATGATATCTAACCTAAGACATCTAGTAGAATTCAAGATGATGGTAGATAAAGAGGATACCAAAACCATTCTATTAAATAGTCTACCTACTAAATACACCATTGTTCTTAAGTTTACATTCAATGAGGTACCTTATCAAACTTTATAATATATGATTGTTGGTTTCTTTCTGAAGAAAAGTGAACTATTGTAGTCGATTCAAAAGTTGATCCTTTGTAGAAGATCGCATTATACTCAAGATACAATCATACCATAACAACTAAAGACAAATGGGAGATAAAATGTCATTATTGCAAAGAAATAGGTCACACTTCCTAGGACTAAATATTTTGATCTAATGATTTTCGCACTGGAAGGATCAAAGGCGAATCACATGTAACAAATATAGCCATTGTTGGAGATCCATCAAATGCTAATAGTAGTGATGACCTTATTGAAGAAAGGGTGTTTTACCCATTTTAACAAGCCCACACTTTGAAGACATGAAGGTATCTATGTAGACATGATTTAGTATGAATGGTTGATTGGATAGTTCATGAGTATGTCAACCTTGGGAATTATACTCTCATAAGGGTAATGAGATGGCCAAATGAAGGACCATGGATGTCACTCAATATGAATGGTTATCTAATAATTTAGGAGATCTATAATTTGGGAGTTTGGGGAGGTGGAATCCAATAATTGGAGAGTTTCACCTCTACAAGGGTTACAATGTAGCTTGATGGAGCTCTCCCTAGTCCAATAGCTATTTTCCAAATAACAAGATTTTGAAGAATATTTGGTTCTAGTTATTTATGATATTTTATTTTCAATTATTATGTCTTTGATTTCAATAATTTTTTCGTTCATTATTGTAAGCCTTAAGAAGTGTGGTCATAATATAAGGCTTACATGTGTAACAAAATCATTAAGAGGATTAGGTTACAAAAGTTAAGGTTTTTGTTGTTTTTAATTATTAGGGGTTATATATAAGACCTATGAAACTCTTTATAAGAGAGTTCAAATTTATAGTATTAATTATTGTAAAGAATATTAGTA
This sequence comes from Pinus tabuliformis, assembly GCA_031772625.1. Lineage (NCBI taxonomy): Eukaryota > Viridiplantae > Streptophyta > Pinopsida > Pinales > Pinaceae > Pinus > Pinus tabuliformis. The sequence continues at coordinate 551,421,278 of CM062818.1, forward strand.
ATATCAATTAATGTTATTGCATAATTATCTCTCATGTGCTTTTATATGTAACCTATCTATGGTTTCTAAGTCTTATAACAAGAAGTTGGGAACCATGACTTCATGGAAAATTTGTGTAACAACCTCTGGTTGATTTTCTATGTAAATAAAATAAGACCAAGGTGATGGGACACGCATTCCAAGTTGAATGTTGGGCAAAACATAGTGATGAGTATCACTGGTGATTAATTAATGGCTATGGAAATCGGCAAATCCAAAGTGGTAATAATTGACATTTTATTTATGAAATAAAGGAAAATAGGAGAAGAGGAAGATGAAGAAACATAAATTTGCATGAGACGAAATTAGAGGAAAAATGAAGGAAAATTAAGAAAATAGAGGCCTCAATGATAAAAAGACTTCTGAAGATCAATTCACAACTTTTTATGGTTAAACTTTTGCCAATTTAGCTTTGGAGCTCACCTTTATTCTCTCACTCTCTCATACTCTTGCACACTTAGAGTATTCTTGGAGAATTCTTGGAGCACTTTGGCATGCATTGGATTTGGAGAAAGAAGGAAAAGAAAAGTAGGAAAGCACAAGGGAATAGTTGGATCAACAACTACAACTAGATTTCTTTGCAAGTAACAGGTTTCATGTGTGATTTCCTTGTTGATTTCTGGATGCATGGTATATGCATGTGATTTTTTGGTTATATGTTGTCATTGACATGGATATTTTCCTGGATTGATAGTGGTTTTAGCCTTGCCTTGTCATTTCCTCGATAGCCATGGTGTTGTGGGTTTTCCACTTGTTATTTTTTGTTGGTGCTCAGGTTCCTTGTGGTAGTGGGTTGGAACAAACACTATGGAACATCTTGGGTTGAGTTACTGGTCTTGGAGCCTAGGTTGGGACAAACACTATAGCTCTAGGCGGGTTGAGTTACTAGTCTTGGAGCCTAGGTTGGGACAAACACTCTAGAGCCCTAAGCAGGTTGATTTACTAGTCCCTAGCACCAGGTTGGACAAACACTCTGGAGCCATGAAAGGTTGTGGGTTGAATTAATAGTTCCTGGAGCCCTTGACAACTTAGGTAGAGACCAATCTAGTTGTTGTTAGTGATGTCTAACCGTAGAGGTGAAATCATTGTGGTTGAGGGTTGAGGTGGTTTGGCCTCTGGAAGCCCTAGGTTGGATTTGTTTTTATTTATTCCATGAGATCCCATATTCATGCTTGGAATATGGTAGGGGGGTAATTGGCTAAAGAAGAGATTTGATTTAGCCCAATCTATGATTGGGTGATACATGGAAGCCCCTAACTTGGTTGGTATTTTCATATGTTAATATGAAACATTTCCTTATTATGATCTATGAGCATTTGTAGTGTTTATGTTGATGATATTATGGCAGAGTTTCCATGATTTCTATGTTGCTTATGCGATGTGTATTATCTGTGGCTCTTGTCACGAATTGTTTAGTTATTGATTGGATGATGAATGTATGGAATAATAAGTGTTATTGCAACTATATGGAGAGGGAATAAATCCTTATTGGTTATTCTTAGATGAATCTTAGACTATTACGATCATATATGCATTCATGACTTGTATCTTACATGCCTACCATGTGTTTGATGAAATGCCTAGTATGTTCTGGTCTGTATAGGTTAAGTTCTTGATTCGAATTTGAATGCTTATCGTTTTCCTCATGTCAATAATGATTCTGGAAAGTCTCGGGCAATTCTGGGTAGTGGTCTGGAGGTTGTCCTAGAATTGTGTCTCAGATATTGGGACCACACCCTCTGAACTGAGCAAGCTGGGTCACAACCACATGGAGGCAGTGTTTTGCATGTAGTTGGAGGCCTATAACCACATCTAGGCCTTGTCATGCATGTGATTGGGGGTCTAGGTTAGTAGAAAAGAACCCGAACTCAGGTTTTGGTCACCTGGGGTAGTCCTTTGGTCCCTGAGTGTCCTATGGCCCTGAGGTATGTTGTGAGTTGTCAGTTTGTGGTTAGCTCGTATGCCTCGCTTCTTTAATTGGATCTTGGAGGTTGGGTCATGTCATAATAACTCTTCATCTCATATTTACCCTGGAAAGCCAATGAAATTGGGTAAATGTGGGAGGGGGGTGGTTACAGGGTGGTATCAGAGCGAGTTTCTATTCTCTTTGGGTGATATCTGATACCATAGGGTAGTATTAGAGCTTCCAAGTTCAAACACTTAGATAGGATGGACGTGATGTGATTGTTATGAATTCATGTTAGTTTTTGATGTGTTTGTTATGCATGCATTGTGATGGTCATTGTTGTAGTTGTGTCGTCATGTAGAGGTTGATGATGTTGATGTTGAGACGATTGATATGTTGATTTAATTATATATACATATGTTGAGCTAATCCAAATTGATTGTGTAGATGAGACAACCTCCCGTGAACTTCACTAAGGTATGTTTATTATGTTTATATTTTGTTTATTTGACATGGTACATTTCAAGAAGAAGATAAGAGATGTAAAGCAGGATGGTGGATTACAGTTCACGTGAATCTCCTTATAGATTAGTTGAGCAACAAGGAGATGAGTACCCTCCTGACATAACGCACGCCTTGAGAAGTTTAAAGGAAAAAATCATGACTTACAAAGCAAATAATGGCAAGATCATTTAGTCATAGGAAATACTTGCCAGGGCACACGAAAAGAAAGTAGAGGTCAATGCATTGATCCTTCAGATTTTATCATATTTACAGAGACATGGATAGCCGCAACTCAATTATGGACAGGAGGAAAGGACTAATAGGTAATATGGTAGTAGGTATTATGGAGGACACAGGTCGGGCATGGATGACACTGTCAAAGGTGGTAGATGGATGTATACACTTGACAATAGAGCTAGTGGTTATGGGTTCTATTCTAGCTCTCGATATGAGAGACAAAATGGTCATCATTGTTATCATCCTTATGAGAGGAGTGAGAAGAGATACTTTCTGAATGAGTTTAAGAAATCCAAGCCTCCTACCTTCGATGGAGAGCTGAAGAAACTGGAAGATGAAAAAGCATGGTTACTCGGGATGAAGAAGTTCTTCGAGCTGCATGATTATACAAAGAATACGAAAGCCAAGATAGTTATTTTCAATCTCAAGGGAAACACATACATCTGGTTGGAAGATGTGAAGCGTGTTAGAGGCATCAAGATAGAGGAGATGAGTTGACATGAATTCAAGAGACTCTTCAGAAAGAAGTGCTTGTCAGGGAGATACTATGACGGTAAGGCTAAGGATTTCTACAAATTGAAGAATTGATCTATGACAGATGAAGAGTACATGACTAAGTTCTTGGAGCTGTTGAGGTATGTACCATATCTTAAGGATGATAAAAATGAAGGTTCAAAGATTTGTTAGCAGATTTCCTTTAGCATTTAAAGATCGGATTGAGTATGATGAGCCTCGGACGTTGGAGGAAGTAACTGGGAAGTTGAAACATTGTTATGAGTAGTCTAAGCATAATTTGAAGCCTAACCAACATTGGAAAGGTAATCACAAGAATAAAGGAAAGTGGGATAAGAAGCGAGTAAGACCTCAAGATGTTGGTAACAAGGAGAATGTAGCATCGTACAAAAAATTCAATGCGGTTGACAAAGGACAAGGATTTTAGTCTGAGGAGAAAAACAAGGGTGATGGCAAGAAGCCTTTGCAGTGTTGGACTTGTGGAAAGGATCATCACAGGAGATATTTTCCATAACATCAAGATGGAAAACCTTAGATTTACAACTCAGGAGGCACATATAGTTGGGGATGTTAGATATAATACTCATCGGATTTATGAAACATTAGATAATAGGTAGGATGATCATCATGAATCTATTATCGAGGTGTAAGGTAAGCTTTGTGATCAAGTTGTTTCTATTTTGATTGACCCTAGATCTAACTATAGTTATATCAGTCCTAACCTGGTGGATAAGTGTTTCTTGAATAAAGAAGTGCATGTAGAGTCTTGGTTGGTGCAATTGGCTATAGGTACCAAGAAAAGAGTTCATCATTGGGTGAGAGCTTGTGCATTTGAGCTGAATGGTATGCCTTCCTCAGCACATTTAAATGTGCTGCTCTTGGGTTCATACAATATTCTTTTGGGTATGGATTTGTTGTACCTTCACATGACTAAGGTAGATTGTTACAAGAAGGCTATTAGGTGCTTGGATGATGATGAAGAGAAGAGAATCTTGTAGAATAAGAAGAAGCATATATAAATAAGAATAATTACAACCATGCAGGCAAATTATAGTTGCAAAAAAGGATGTGTATTGTTTGTAGTTAATATTTCTAGTGACAAATGGAAGGATGTTGAGGATGTTGAGGATGTTGAAGTCTTGAAGAGGTATCCTATTTTGCAGCAGTTTTTGGAAGTATTTCCAACATATATTTCAGAGTTACCGCCTAATAGGAAAGTGGAATTATCTATTGAGTTGGTACTAGGAGCAACACCAACATCTAAGGCACCTTCCAGGATGAGCACTCTGAAGTTAGTGGAACTAAAGTTGTAGGTTAAGGAAATGCTTGATAAGGGATAAATAAGGCCAAGTGTGTCACCTTGGGGTGCACCAGTCTTGTTTGTGAAGGAAAAGGATGGTACTCTTAGCTTGTGTATTGATTATAGACAGTTGAACAAGGTGACTATCAAGAACATGTACCCTTTGCCGCAAATTGATGACTTGTTTGATCAGCTGAAAGGAGCAACAATGTTTTTTGAGATTGACTTGAGATCATAATATCATCAGGAACACATCAAAGAAGAGGACATTTACAAAACCACAATACCAGGTATGGGAATTATGAATTTGTAGTAGTTCCTTTTTGTCTTACTAATGCTCTAACTACTTTCATGTGTTTGATGAATACTGTGTTGAGTCCTTATATAGAAAATTTTGTGATAGTGTTCATTCATGACATATTGATATATTCTAAGAATGAGGAAGAACATGTGAAACATCTAGCAGTGGTGTTAATATTATTGATATAGCATCAATCGTATGCCAAGCTTAGTAAGTGCAGTTTCTTTCAGAAAAAAATTCATTACTTTGGACATGTTGTTTCCAAGGAAGGTATAGCAGTGGAACCAGAGAATATCAAAGCTATCATGGAGTGGGAAATACTAGTGCTATGGATGAGGTCAGATCATTCATGGGACTAGCAGGTTATTACAAGTGGCTTATCAGGACTTCTCATAAATTGCCTATCTTATTACATATTTGCAGTGAAAATGGAATAAATTTGAATGGACTGAGAAGTGTGCAGTTAGTTTTGAGCAGTTGAAGAAATTGCTTACAAATGCTCCAAGCTTGAAGATTACAAATCCTGATAAAGAGTTCATGGAATTTACGTATGCTTGTAAGAGAGGACTTGGTGGAGTCATGATGCAGGAAGGACAAGTGGTATGTTATGAGTCAAGGAAATTGAATGAGCATGAGAAGAACTATGTGACTCATGAACTCGAGTTGGTAGCTATCATTCATGCATTGAAGATGTGGAGACAATATCTTATTGGAAAGAAGTTCATCTTGATGAGCGATCACAGTGGGTTGAGTTACTTGTTTGAACAACCTACTCTGAATTCTAGGTAAGCTAGATGGTTAGCTACTCTCATTGATTTTAATTTTGAGATCGTGTACATCAAGGGAAGGAGAACATGATTATTAATGGTCTTAGTAGAAGAGTGTAGGTGAATCACATTGCAACAATGAGTTGTTATGGGACAGACTTGCAAGAGAAGATCTTGCAGGAAGGAAAACATGATGATAGGTATCAATAGTTGAGGCACAAGTTACAATAGTAGGGTGAAGGTGATAGGGATGAGGAGTATCATCTCATGACAGATGACTTGGTCAAATTCAGGAACATGATTTATGTACCAGATGACAGTGAGCTCAAGAATCTCATCTTGAGGGAGTTTCATGTTAAGTCATATCTAAGTCACCTGGGATATCATAAGACATCGACATCAGTTAAGAAATCCTATCATTGGTTGAACTTGAAGAAATAGGTGGCTAAGTTTATTGCAAAATGTTTGGGTTGTCAACAGGTAAAAGTAGAGTGTAAGCATCCAGGTGGTCTATTGCAGCTGATTTTGATTCCATAGTTGAAATGGGAGGCTGTTTCCATGGACTTCATTATATGTTTTCTAAGGACATCGAGACAACATGATTCTATTATGGTTGTGGTTGACATGTTAAGTAAGGTAGCACACTTCATTGCAGTTAATTCTATGAATTCAACTGTTGAGGTAGATCATAGTTTCATTAGGGAGATAGTGATATTGCATGGTGTTCCTAAGAAGATTGTATTCAACAAAGATGCCAAGTTCACATCCAGGTTTTGGAAAGAGTTGTTTTCAAGTTTGGGGACAAAGTTGGCTTTTAATACAACTTATCATCCACAGATAGATTGACAGAAAAAGAGCGTCAACAAGATTCTTGAGGACATATTGAGAATGTACGTCATGCATCAATAATGGAAGTGGGAAGAGTATCTTCCACTAATAGAGTTTGAATATAATAATGGGTATCAGGAGTCCTTGAAGATGAGTCTGTTTGAGGCACTTTTTGGGAAGAGTTGCAATACTCTTATCAGCTAGAGTGTTCAGTTAACAAGGTATTGTTTGGATCGGATATGTTGGTAGAGATGGAAAGGGAAATGCAGGTTAGTAAGAGGAATCTAAAGGCAACACAGGACAAACATAAGATTTATGCATATCAACATAGGATATATAAGGAGTTGAGGTTGGGGAACATGTTTACTTGTGTATCAAGCCGAAGAGGAGATCCTTGAGGATTGGATCATATGGTAAGATGGTACCTCGGTATTGTGGGACTTTCGAGATCCTTGAGAGGATTGGACCAGTTACCTACCGATTTGCACTACCTCCAACAATGAAAATCCATGATGTTTTCCATGTTTCATTGCTTAAGAAGTATGCCTAGGAAGATTATCATGTGATTGACTGGTTTTTTCTTCCTCCGAGTGGAACCAGAGGGAGAATTCCATACAGAACCGTAATGCATATTGCAACGGAAACAACTCATGCTCCAGAACAAAGAAATTGAGCAAGTTAAAGTGGAAGCACTTTGGGCCCGATGAAGCTACATGGGAGATGGTTTATCAAATGGGGGCTATGTATCCTTCATTATTTTCTCATTCGAGCAAATGAGTTTTTGGTATATGTATATGTATATATGGATGTTGTTGTAGATATTGCAATGAGTTGTGTTATAAAGTTCCAACAAGTGGTATGATTTTCATGTTTTTCATGTTGGTCATGGTCTATAATAGTTTTTCATTGTAACTATTCCATCAAGCTACATTATAAAACTCCATGGGAAGTATGTGTTTGTTTTTCAACAATTTGTTGGCCATAGGTTTCATTGAACACTGAGGATGGTGTTCCCCCAATGGGGAGGTGTTTGTAATAGCCCCTGGTTGATTTTCCATGTAAATAAAATAAGACCAAGGTCATGGGACACATATTCCAAGATGACTGCTGAGCAAAACATAGTGATGGGTATCACTGGTGATTAATTAATGGCTAATGAAATTGACAAAGACAAAGTGTTAATAATTGGCATTTTATTTATGAAATAAAGGAAAATGGGAGATAAGGAAGATGAAGAGTCACATATTTGAATGAGAGGAAATTAGAGGAAAAATGAAGGAAAATGAAGAAAATAGAGGCCTCAATGATCAAAAGGATTTTGAGGATCAGTTCAGCTTTTGATGGTTAACCTTTATCAGTTTAGCTTTGGAGCTCTCCTCTATTCTCTCACTCTCTCTCATACTCTTTCACACTTAGAGTATTCTTGGAGCATTCTTGGAGCACTTTGTCATAATTTAGATTTTGAAAAATAAGAAAAATAAAAGCAGGAAAGCGCAAGGGAACAATTGGATTAGAAACTACAATTGGATTGCTTTGTAGGTAACAAGTTGCATGTGTGATTTCCTTGTTTATTTCTGGATGCATGGTATATGAATGTGATTTTCTGGTTATATAATTTTATTGTCATGGATATTTTCCTAGATTAACAGTGATTTTAGCCTTGCCTTGCCATTTCCTGGATAACCATGATGTTGTGGTTTTTCCACTTGTTTTTTTTCTTGTTGGTGCTTAGGTTCCGTATGGCTATGGGTTGGAACAAACGCTTTGGAAGCCTTGGAACAACTTGGGTTGAGTTACTATTCCTGGAGCATAGGTTGGAACAAACACTCTAGAGCCCTTGGTGGGTTGAGTTGCTAGTCACTGGAGTCGGGTTAGACAAATGCTTTGGGGCCCTCGAAGATTGTGGGTTGATTTATTAGTTCCTAGAGCCTTAGACAACTTGGGTAGAGATTGATTTAGTTTGTGTTAGTGATGCCTGACCATAGAGGTGGAATCACCGTGGTCAAGAGTTGAGGTGGTTTGGCCTCTAGAAGCCTTGGTTAGTTTTGTTTTGGTTTATTCTATGAGATCCCACATTCATGCTTGAAATATGGTGCAGGGTGATTGGTTGAAAGAGAGATTTGGTTTGGCCTAATCTATGGTCGGGTGAAAGTCCCTAAATTGGTTTATATTTTCATATGTTAATATGAGACATTTCCTTATTGTGATCTATGAACATTTGTAGTGTTTACTTTGATGATATTATGGCACAGTTTCCATGGTTTTTGGTTATTTGTTGGTTATATGATGTGTATTATCTATGGCTCTTGTCATGAATTGTTTAGTTATTGACTGGTTGATGAATATATGGACTAAAAAGTGTTGTTGTAGTTATGTGGAGAGGGTTGCATAGATCCTTCTTGGTGATTCTGAAATGAATCTCAGACTATTATGATCATATATGCATTCATGACATGTAGCTTACATGTATGCCATTTGTTTTCCAAAATGCCTAGTATGTTTTGGTTTGTCTAGGTTAAGTTCTTGATTTGAATTTGAATGTTTATTTTTCCTCATGTCAATAATGATTCTAGAAAGTCTCAAGCAGTTATGGGCAGTGGCATGGAGGTTGACTTGGAATTGTGGTTCAGATCCCAGGACCGTGTCCTCTGAACTAAGCAAGTTGGGTCACAATTGAATGTAGGTAATGTTGTGCATGCAGTTGGAGGCCTATAACCACACCCAGGCCTTGTCATGCATGTAGTTGGGGGTCGAGGTCAATGAAAAGGATCCTCAGCTTAGGGTTTGGTCACCTGGGGTGATCATTTGACACTTGAGTGTCCTGTAGCTCTTAGGGATGTTGTGAGTTGTCAGTTTGTAGGTCCCATTTCCTTAACTAGATCTTGGAGGTCAGGTCATGTCATTGTAACTCTTCGTCTCATATTTACCCTCACAGGCTGGTGAAATTGGGTAAATGTGGGAGGGGGTGGTTACAATTTGATGCTACCCCATAGTCATGTGCCTATATTGAGGATGATATCTTGATCTACTAAGTGGGAAAATTCCACACAAAAAAACCCTTTTTTCCATGGGGTATATACATGCCTCTTCTTGGATTTCTAATTCTTTGTTGCAAATATCCATTTATGCAAGATATCCAAATTTGGCCTTATTTTTATTGAATATTCAAATTAAACTATGATGAAGAAAACATATAACATAAATATTGGCATCCTTATCAATTATTATGAAAAATGTAGGGGGTGTCCTAGATCATGCAAAATAGTTGAGAAGTGGGCAACTTGAGGGTTGTATATTTTGATAGGAAACTTACATGCAACCTCTTTCAAGGACGTGTTTTTCACATCTAGGAATTGTATCATTTTTGGTGAAAATAGAAACAAGGACCATCCTAGAGATGATGGATGCTAACACTGCTATGCTTGGGGAGGAAGAGGTTTCCAAAGTATAGAGTAATGCAAATTATTAACAGGGTACGAAGAGACTAGGACCTAACTTGACAAGGACAGGTTGCTTCAAAGATATCAGGGTGATTTACAACTACTAGGGAAAGGCATCTCGAGTGTTATGGGTGGAGATGAAAGGGGTAGAGGGGAACCAACAAAGAGACTAAAATTGAGGAAATCATGACAATGAAGGCTAAAGAGAAACTAGGGTAGAAACCCTAACTACATGAACTTGAGCAACCTCACCAAGGGATCTCATAGAGACCCAATTTTCAATCACTATCTTCATTTTTTTGGATATGGGTTTATAAGAAAAAAAAAATTATTGTGGACCTTAACTTGATGCTCAAAACATTGTTTAGGTAATTAGACCTTGAATTCCTATCTCTCTAATCAATTTTTAAAGCTTTTTTTTCAAAAATGGCAAAACTTGGCATAACGCAATTATCAATCAACTGTGAGGACAAGCATCATTGGTTTCTATCTATGAATGTAGGTTGATTCATCACTATTATTGAAGGAAAATCATGTCACCTGAAATGACTCATTGATGATTTGTAAGGGGGTAGAATTTCGCTCTCGCTAGATGCTTCTTAATCTTTGTTCATTGACATATTTCCTTACATCTAAGGAAGACAAATCTTAGCTAATTAGATGCAATATTAGGTCTAGTCCAAGACTAAAAGATAACTTCAACCAAAATAATATCAATAAGAAAATCAAAATCTTTCTAACCATAATTAAAGCTAGATTTTTAATAACATTTAATCTTAATCCCATATACATAAACTAAATATTGTATTGACTATAATTTAACATAATTAATTATTTAAATTTTTTTGTCTTATAACATTTTTGATAAAATAATGTCCCTTGAAATCGAATTGCATAATATAATGAATTATTAAAATCTTATAGGATTTAATTATTTATCTTTTAAGTTAATACAAAAGCTATTGAAGGCACATTGATACGATCTAATGTCGAACCATTCAATGCACAATAATCAAGAGTGATTATAAGTTTAATGATATGGGAAATTTATGGGAAATAGTTTAATGATGTGAAAAAGGAGAGTAAATGGTTTATTATTTGTTATTGATTCAAATTTAGAGCACATGGAGCTACTAAAACCTCTTAATCTTCCTTTGGGGGGAGTTTCTCATGAAGTATCACATCATATACCATCGAGTTGTGAAAGTGTAAAGCGTGTGTACTCTATTCCACCCTATATGGGTAGGGGAATATATATGTGAAATCAAAAGGAAGGGGCCCATTGAGATGTCATTACGCAAGTCAGCAAGGGAAAAAATGGGGTGACAAGGAAGTGCAATGAATGATTTTTCTTAATTGTTTTAAGAGGAAAAAATCATAACATTCATCATTGGAGATTATAAAATGAAGACTATATTTTGTATATGCTCCATGGCATATAAAAATAAAGCCTTTAATGATATAAAAATTGAAATTAAATAACAATCAATATTTATCAGAAATAGTAAAACACATGTTTATCCAAAATATGACATAATATGTAAGATATTGCATCCTCATTGAGAATATAAACTATTCAAAGATTTACAAAACATTTATGCCATGCATGTGTCTAGTCCATAATATAACTAGGAAATATATCATAGTGCGATGTAAACAAACAATATCATCTATTATGAGTAGAATTTTCAAACATGAGGAATCATCTCAATAAAAGGCTTGTGGTAGTAGTGGTGTTTTGGATCCTCCATGAGTTCCTTTATATGTCATGTTCCCATTGCTCGAGGAGCACTTTCTTTGGATAATGCATCAACCTCCTCATTCGGCTCCTTGTAAAAGTGGGAAAATGATATAGAATCAAAAGACTATCTCAGGAAGAAAATATCCTCCAAAATGGGCCCTAGAGTGTGCACCTTACAACAAGCTGAATTGTTGAACCAGTTAATAACAAGTTGTGAGTCCCCAAAAATTTGGATTCTGCGAATTTCCTTTTCAGTAACAAAAAGCAATAGGAATTTGAGTGAAATTAGCTCAACATAGTTGTTTGAGCCATGACCCAATCCAAGCTTCACTTTGAAAGAGTGATTGTTGGATAGATAAGAAGAAATCCCTCCTCCACATGATCCATCAACTAAAGTAGCTCCATCATGGTAAGCCCATGGGAAGGAAAGGTCAATCTATTCTTCTGCTATAACATGTTCCCTTGGAGCAACCAATGTATCCGTGATGAGAGAAAAAGTTGCTACAAACTTTGCAGCCATAGAGGCACATACAGTTGTTTTGTATAAAAAGACTTCAACATTTATTGCAATCCAAATACCCCAAGAAAAAAGTAGAAGAACAACTTTGAGTTTTTAATGGAAAGATGCTCTTCCACCAGGTTTCCCAGGCCACCCCATATGTGTCACCATTCCATTGATAAGAAATGTTCAGAGATGGGCAAACATGATGCTGAACAACTGATGTGAAAGTGCAAGAGAGGAAGACAAGTAATACCGACTCAACCTTGCATTTACAAATGGGGCACCAATTTAGATCGGTGATCCCACACTTTGATAAATTATCCCTTGTAGGCACACGGTTTTCCAATATACACCACTGGAAAATGCACAATTTAGCTAGAGATTTAACCTTCCATAACTTCTTCCACCACCATGTTGTGTTCAAGGAAAATTTGTCTTCGACAAGGAAGGCATACCCTGATTTTGGAGTGTAAACACATTCATTTTTGTGCACTGATACCAATTCATCTTCCCCGAGTCTAATCCTGACATGAGACACATTTAAGTTATGAATGTATCTAAGTCATGAATTCCACCAGTCCATTGGCAGATTGAGTTGTTGGGAAATTAACCAATCGCAACCCCAACTAGATGTACTATTTGGATCAACAATATGTTCTAATGTAAAATTTCCTTGGTCATGCAAGAAATCAATTATCTCCTGGGGCAATCTAAAATCACGACCACACCCAACCCATGGATCCATCCTAATACAGGCGCAATTCCCTACTTGAACCTATTATCTTACATTACCTTATTAGCCTACCTTCCGAGTGATTGAATTTATGCCTAATTACAATAAGTATTATTAGTATATGTATGAGGTATTCATATGCTAGCTACATACCCACACCTCGCACAAATACATTAGTATTCTAAAGCTTAATCTGTTGGATGATTAAATAAATGGTTAATTGTGATTAGTAATTACTGATTATATTTTAAACATGATTCATTTAAATTATTAAATTAATGACATTCTTCAATTTGATTAACATTTCTAAAACAATATTATTGAATGGTTATAATTATTAGAATAATATTATTTTACTAAGTGTTGATATTTATTAAAATATTGATATTGTTGAATGATGATATTTATTACAATAACATTATGTTATTTAATGGTGATAATTTATTAAAATAATGATATGAAATGGTAATATTTATTGGATTAATAACAGGTAGTTGGGGATGTACCCCCTAAAGGTTAATGAAAGGATAAGGAGTAAATGGAAGGATAAGGAGGGGGAGGCTTGACGAGATGTCGGGGGGGTGAAATTCAATAACATTAAAACCATGGTTGGGGCGACATTCATGAGAGGCAGTGGGGACGAATGAGGAAGGGAGGATAATACAAGGAAGGGGGGATGGAAGAGGGGCCTTGTCTTTTTTTTGTATGAGGAATATTCAAATATATTTCACAAAATTTTAGAGAAAAAAAGACATAATTTGATTTGATTTGAAACATGTATAACTTGTAACAATTTGAACTTGTAACAATTTACTTAAATAAAATAATTCACTGAAGTATACCTGATCGAGTGACTTGTCTGGAAGGATCATGTTGGGCTGGCCAACTCAATTGACCTCCTAGCCAACTAGGAATGACTTCTTAGCCTAGGGAACCTCCACAGGTTCCCTAGCTCTCCAAGCTCAAGTCCAACCAGTCGTAGCATGTCTCTAGTGTGTCTTGATAAGATCTAGATCCATCCCTCTCTAGTAAATCTCATAAATCACAGTTTGAGTTCTTTCACCCCACCCCAAAATTCCCTAACACAACCAGGAAGTCCCAAACAAATAAAAAAAGGCAACACAACTAGGAGGTCCCAAGAAAACAAAAAAAGACATGGGAACTAGGAAGTCCCAAACAAACAAAAAAAGACAAGGCCCCGTTTCCATCCTCCCTTAATCCTCATATGCCCCCACTGCCTCTCATAAATATTGCCCCAACTTTGGTTTTAATGTTATTGAATTTCACCCCCTCACCCTGACACCTCATCGAGCCCCCCCCTCCTTATCCTTTCATTTACTCCTTATTCTTTCATTAACGTTTAGGTGGTACATCTCCAACCACCCCTTATTAATCCAATAAATGTTACCATTCCATATCATTATTTTAATCAATTGTCACCATTAAATAACATAATGTTATTGTAATAAACATCATCATTCAATAGTGCCATTATTTTAATCAATATCAACACTTAATAAAATAATGTTATTCTAATAAATATCACCATTCAATAATATTATTTTATAAATGTTAATCAAACTTGAAGAATGTTATTAATTTAATAATTTAAATGAATCATGTTTAAATGTAATTAATAATTATAAATCATGTTTTAAGGTTAATAAATCACTAAGCAAGACTAACCATTTATTTAATCATCCAACACTTTAAGCTTTAGAATACTAGTGTATTCATGTGAGGTGTGGGTATGTAGCTAGCATACACATACCTCGTACGTATACTAATAATACTAGTTGTGATTAGGCACAAAAGTTAATCACTCAGTAGGTAGGCTAATAAGATAATGTAAGATAATAGGTTCAAGTAGGACATTACATACACCCCTGCCTAAAAAAAAACTTTGTCCTGAAGTTAGACTCAAAAGGTTACCAACAATCTAGAAGTAGTATGGCAATAAGGCATATCAAAACATAAAGAGATATGGTAGTCAAATTAATTAAGTCAAGCAAGAATTCCTCTTCCCCTCTAGAGTCTCCAATTAACCTATAGCCTCTTATCCTCCCTAACCTACTTTCGCCCCCATCCTATCCACCCTCTGCTGCAACATAGCATGGCATCGACTATACCAATCTCACCACTAATAGAACCAAGATGATAGAATCATCAACTATATTGGCCTAACTTCCCCATCAGGAAATTGGAAATCATCATCACACATATAGGGGAGTGTGTCCATCACTGCCCTCCCATGATTCCATGCTTGGAGGTTACTTGGTGAGAAATGTCTCCACCCCTCCTCAAAACTAGGGTCAACACCCTAATATGGACCATATTACGGAACTAGTTGGATACTTTTCATCAGACAATTCAGCTAGGAAGTCATATCACCTGCAATCTTCATTGTACATATGTCATAATACTACATGTCAAGTAGATACAAAATGTAATCAAACATTGTACATCATACCATTCCTCCTTGGATGTCTTGACATCCCCAAGCTACAAGAATGGATATTAGCTATCATATAGTACTTTCCATTTTTTCAAGTTAGTTCTCAACCATGCATATATGTAACAACAAAATATATATAGAGAAATTATCATAATCATCGTTTTATTAAGTCTGGTATCCACATACGCATTTTGTAATTAATATCAACACACTGGAGGTAAATATTTCATCAAAAAAATCATCACTTTGATTCAAGTCATTCACTAGATAAATCATATCCAATTATTAGCCATACATCAAACAAATCATAACTATGATAAGTCATACACCATATAAATCATATCCAATTAATCCATACATCAAACAATTCATAACTCTAATAAGTCATGCACTATATAAATCATATTCAACTAAGCCATACATTAATCAAATCATAATTCTGATAAGCCATGCACAAGATAAATTGTAACCAAGCAAGCCATGCATTGGGTAAATCATACATCATATAAGTCATACATCAAATACTTTAATCAACAAAACCTAATCCATCAAGTGTTTTGTATAAGTAAATATCTTTTTCCCAACTGAAATATATCAATATTACATAGCGTTAATAAATAAAACAACATGAAAATACAAGTAGATCCTCAATATAGGTAGTTATTTAGGCAAAAATAGGCATACCAAATGGTCAAAAAGTGAGGGGTAGTTGCAATCTATAGTTTATGCATCCTCCCAAGTAACAGATCCTAGTTGAACTAAGGAATAAAGAAGAAAGTCTATTTATTTTCATTTAACTATTGAATACATGAATGTATTATATAAACACTTCCAAAGAGGTTAAATATATTTCACATCAACTCCTAATTCTATACACACCTTATATCGTACATAGAATATTTTCCCTTATATGAATGGAATATAATCATTGATAAACCTTATCCACCCATATTCGTCTAATGGACTACAAGCACATCAATATGGATAAAGTATCTACTACATTTCATTCCTATCAATACTAAATTCTCATTTCCAATTTACACCATTCTTAGTGGGTTGTCATTTAGTAATCATCATTCCACAAAACACACAATCTCCTCCATATGAATGAACTTGGAAATTTTCTCGTCACTTGATCATTATAGACCCTAATCACTTGTATCTCACTAGGATAAGCAAACCTATTCACATGGGAGATGTTGAATTTTTATCTTAAAACACTTCAATACCATCTCAACCTTCCACCAATTAAAAATTACCCAATATTTCATAAACATCTCGATGATATACCTTTCACTAATAAATAAATGATCTATCTTATTGTGGATCTATATAACATATATTCAACCATAACATGATTGTTTCTAAGTTCCATGTAATGTAGAATCATTGAAATTAATATCACTAATTTTAAATTTGGATAAGATCTAAGTATTAAAATGAAGACATCAAATATTTTTTCAATACACCTAAATTTTATATAATATATACATTCAACTATATTACAATGGACTTTTCTTAAATTATCCCTTTAAACAAGTAGGTAGCTAGTTCAATGGTGGTTTGAAAATTCAAAATGGCTATTAATATTATATATAAGTAGAACTCATATCATAAATTGTGATTAATATAAGCGAACTTTGAATCAATAAGTGCTGAGGCTTATAAGTTTCCTTTCTAAAATAAATATTAAATTACTTTTTTTCTTACTTAATAAACATAATTAATTACCAATCATTTATCAATTTCAAAATTTAGGTATAACCACTTCGTATGACTAATAAATCTATTTTATATTTTGTACTATAAACAATACATTTGTATTTGCTAAATATGGTATATTTTCTACTATAAAGAATACACCTATATTTTCTCAATGTGGTGACGCCCTTTATTGTATTCATTTGGGGTTGTACAATCCATGCTATTTTATTTCACTTTTTATGTAAAAATACATAAAATAACAAAAAAATACACTCATAAAAATCATTAAATAACTTATTATTTATCTATCACACACTTTCATGAATACAAAGTTTATTGTTTCTATTTAAAGACTATGACCATGAGTTTTATGATACTAAAATTAAATGTACAATTCAATAACCAATGAACATAATATTTTTTTGGTAGCAAAGGATTTAAAAACTAGATGATAATGCTTTTCACAACAACATGAGCTCAGGAGAGGAAACAATAAAATCACACAATTGGAGTCAAACCCTTCTTAATTATAACTTACTCATCTTTTTTTTTACATTATTACGCCGTAAGGCATTTCCCTCTGGGGAAGAACTCCCTTATTGCCCACCTGTCCTCATTATGCACCATTCAATTTTTGTTAGACGATTTAATCATACTCCTCCATTGATTTGAGATACACCGACATGTAGCATGCCCTTTTGTCTCAGTTATTCAATTTGTCGGAATGCCCTTTTGTTTTAGTTATTCAATTTCCAGGAATGCCCTTTTGTTTCAGTTATTCAGTTTTTTGTCATTCATTTTCTTTATAGAAGTCTGATTTCATTCTCGCCGAGGGACTGTTCATTTTCTTTAGAGAAATTCTAAAACTGATTTGACAATGATTCCTGAACTTTTGGGGTTTGAATCGTGTGTGTGGCCTGGTTGTTGTATAACAGATTATGTGAATCAAAAACTAGGAGTTGAAAAGAGGAGAGTCCCAAACTTGAGCAGAGAGTTATGATTTGCTTTCAATCAGACCCTGCTTCCTAAAATTACTGCAAAACATCTGAGATATAGTGTCCATAATCACTCCATGGGTTTATATACCAAGGAAATGGATCCACTAGTCACCGCTCTACCAAAAGACCCTTTGCAAATTTATGAGACTGAAACCCTGTTTCTTGTCTGTGGTGTTTAAGCCTCAAGGATCTTGCTTCTTGGCCCATTCAGGATGATGTATGAATACAAGTTTATGGTGTTCAAAATTGAAATTTTCTTTATTTAACAATTACTACCCATCAATATGTTCAACCTTATGGCTAACAATTGCATTTGAGTTGCTTTCATTCATGAATTCATTGTTTATTATTGACAATTGTCTTTGATCTACGCAGGCAATGGGCTATGACTTCGACTATGATGATTACCACAGGTGCCTAAGAAATCTTATGTCTTCTAGTTGGTGAATTTACCACTATCTAATGTTTTAACTTTCGACAAAATCAAAGAAAAGGTCAATGATTTGACTTGCATTGTTTACACTGTTTGGAATACCATTGATTGCTTTTGGCCAAAAACGCTATCTTGCTTCACTCACTGGAAACAAATATTTCTTATACAGTTTTGTTCATGGGGGATTTCCATATGAGAATCTTAAACCAGACCCTGTGCTGAAGAACTTGTTATTAAGCATGCCTCATAGGAAAATTGTAAGATCATATGGATCCCTTCAAATTCTTTATATGATGATAGCACATGATGAATTCCTAGGTTTCTTTGGAAATATATAAGCATACTTCTCAACCTTTTGTAACTTTGTTGTGTAAAACAAATATTTACAAACAGTGACAGTTCATGCTGCAAAGGTCCTTAACAGGCTGGGGTTGGACGATTGCTTTGAAGGCATAATATGCTTTGAGACACTTAATCCTCCTTCAGAAATTACTGAAAGCAATAATGACTTGGATATGCCCACTGATAACTCTACAATGCAGAAGAAACCCATAATTTGTAAGCCCTCAAAAGAGACCATGGAGTAGGCTCTTCGCCTTGCAAATGTTGATCCACAAAGAACGGTATGGGACTAAAGATTTTGATGGCCATTTTCTTTCAGCTATCCATTTTTTCATGAAAATAAATTATATAATCCATTAGAAATCAGTATAGGTGTACATTAAGATTGACTCATCCAGGTATTGGTTAATATTTTGGTGATGGCCTACAACAATAACGAACAAATCCCTCAGGTTGCAATGAAGGTAATTATAATTAGTTGTTCTTGTTATGATTTCCACCACCAATATCAATGACGTGATTCCCATGTTGAATCCATCAATGGCTGAAATATTTTTTCTGTTATTGATTGATTGATTAATCAGGAGATGGGTTTGATGAAATTGGTCCAGACATCATTCTATCACATGAACCACATCCATTTCACTTATAACACAGTGTCCCTAATTTGCAAAGGAATGCAGCTGGAGCCACAGATGGGCAGTGCCATGTTTGGATTCACTGTTCTTGTTCTTGCACTTTTATCTCATTCTTTCATTGCTATAATAACGTCTATGTCAGAATAAGCTTATCCTGCTAGAAGTGTCCAAGTTGAATTTTCTGCAGTGCCATTTCTTTTCACTGACAGAGTTATTAACAGTACATTATTTCCAATACAATCACTTTTATCATAATAATAAGAAGAGAAATTATATATATATATATATATATATATATATATATATATATATATATATATATATATATATATATATCAGTGTGGTGAGTTCACATCTTTCTCAAATTCAAATATTTGTATAACAAAATGAGACATTTAAAAAAAGTGTCATAGTTTTTCAATTAAAATAATATCAATAAGCAAACGAGGGGGAGGAATATCTATGGTCGAGGGAAAAAGCCATTCTGGAGTTTTATAAAAAACTCTACTGTATAAGTGGCGATTTGGTATTTTCCGAGTCTCTATGTAAAGAATTGCAAGAAAAATTTTTCCGACAAAGATGTGAATTGGGAAAGATTGGTCGACGAAATCTAAACCAAAAACTGAACCTTGATATACTAGAGAACGAGATTTTTTCATTACCACAAGATGTATTGGCTGCTGTGGATTACCTTATCGGGGTGAAATTTGGAATGGGTACACTCGATGATATAGATCACCTCAGAAATCAACGGATTCGTTCTGTAACAGATTTATTACAGAATCAATTTAGATTAGCTCTATGTCGTTTAGAAGATGCAGTTAAAAGAACTATACACATAGCAACCAAGCGCAGATCAACTCCTCAGAACTTGGTCACTTCAACTCTATTAAAAAACACTTTTCAAGATTTTTTTGGTTCACACCCCTTATCCCAATTTTTGGATCAAACTAATCCATTGGCGGAAATAGCTCATGGGCGAAAATTGAGCCATTTAGGTCCTGGGGGCTTAACAGGGCGAACTGCTAGTTTTCGGACACGGGATATTCATCCTAGTTATTATGGGCGTATTTGTCCAATTGATACGTCCGAAGGAATGAATGCTGGACTTGTTGCATCATTATCTATTCATGCAAAGATTGGTGATTGTGGTTCTTTACGAAGTCCATTCTATAAGATCTTCGAGAGATCGAGAGAAGAACATATGGTTTATCTACTACCGGGAGAAGATGAGGATGAATACTATCGGATAGCTACAGGAAATTCTTTGGCATTAAATCAAGGAATTCAGGTCTATGAATAGGAGATGTTATGCAAGCATCTACAGGACCCAAATTATCGACAGGTTCTCCAAGAACATTGAAAATTCGTCCGAGAGTGGCTCCACCAACTGGAACACTTAGAGGAGCTCCCGTGTCAATCACTCTCATTCCTCTCGTCAAACCATCTGTAGCACTCATAGCTACAGCTCTAACCTTATGATTTCCTAATAATTGTTGTACCTCAGAAGTAACCTGAATTTCTTGACCGGCTGTACCTTGACCCTTAACTATCAATGAATTGTAAATATTAGGCATATTACCTGGAGGAAAAGAGACATCCAGTACTGGGCCAATGATTTGAGCAATACGTCCCACATTTTTTTCTACATGTGCGGAAACCCCAAGAACAAGAGGATTTTTTCTCATACAAAAATGGAAATAATTTCCATGAAGAATATATAAATATGATTTTGCCAATATCATCAATAAAAAAAAATGTTCCATATTGGGTCGATCAGACCAGTAAATAATAAATGGAAGTTACCACCTTGGTAAAATCCAACTTTATTGAAAAGTTTAAATTCATCCATATTTGGAATATGAAGTAGGTAGATGGATATGAATAAGGATCATGAGGAAGTCTTCGATTTATCTATAACTAGAACCAATTTATCCATAACTAAAACCAAAAATACTTCAAAATTATGTCCAGATCATCTGTGAAATATGAAACTTGATATTCATGACCTTTCTCTCATTGATCATTATCTCTTCTCTTCAGTTATCTTATCAGTGTGATGAGTTCACATCTTTCTCAAATTCAAATATTTGTATAACAAAATGAGCCATTTAAAAAAAGTGTCATAGTTTTTCAATTAAAATAATATCAATACAAAGAAAAGACGAATAAAGACCAACCATTCAAAAGATGGAGTGGACACAGGCAATTATTTCTATAATTCTCTACCTTATTTTCGTATTTTCTGTATTTAGAATAATATTTGTAGGATTTTGGGATGTTTCAGGGATGGAAATGCTGTGAGGCAATGATCTCTGGGATATTACAAACAGGTCCACTTCAACGTGATTAACTATTGGGAAAAGGATTCCCATTGCATTGAGAACAGAGACTTGCGGACTGTGTAATCAGTTGCAGCAGAAGCTTTACATTTGGGAAAGGGCAGGGGAATATGTATAGTCACCAGCCTTCCATTCAATTTTTAGTTTATTATAGCGTAATATTAATTTTATAATTAAGTGTATAGGCCTGGCTTTTATTGGAATTGGTTTTTCATAATTTTGATTTTAATTAAATGAATGGTTAAGATTTGTTATCAAAATATTCTTAGTTTTATATACCATCAAACTAACAATATCAAAAGTTTGCAAACTTTTTTAGTTTCAATACAAGTGTCCATTTAATACATACAAAATTCTAAAATATAATTAAAAATATTATAAAACACTCTACTCTCACATCCATTCCCCAAATCCATTTGTTTCATTCCACATCCACCTCTAGCCATGAGCTTAGATTCACCTTTCCGCAATGTCATGTGGTATTTCTAAATAAATTGAAAATAGAAATATTATTCTCTGATCTCTGCGCTCTACAACCCAGTGTAGGTTAGATGTGTAAATAATTTTAAATGATAGCCTAATTTAAAAAGAAAAGAGAAAAAAGAAGAAGTTAAAGGTGATATGGGGATGAGTGTAAACATTTAAATGTTGGCTCAAATAATAATAAAAATTTAAAGTAATAAAGAGAAGTTAAAATTAATAAATAAAAAGTTAAAAGTAATATTAACCTAGTATGGAGGATTAATAATAATAAGTTAAAGTAATAAAAATAATAAAATTCAATTTGTTATATTTTGATTTTGTTATTAAATTTTGAATAGGCTTTGTTAATACCATTGTTAATACCACATTCCCAAAAACCATATCCTATTTCACAACCAAAATATTTTATAACAATACAAGATTCTTAACTATGAATATTCATCCCCACTTTACCCAGGATATTATTAACTTATAAAAAATAGGCTTTGTTACAATACCATGGGCCAATACCATGGCTTATCAATACCACATGCCCAAAACAAATAAATTATTTCACAATCAAAATATTTTATATCAGTATGAAAATATTTTTAATCATGGATATTCACATCCATTTTACCATGGATATTATTAACTTGCAAATATGCTTTGTTACAATACCATGGCTTATCAATACCACATGCCCAAAAAACATAACTTATTTCAAAATCAAAATATTTAATAACAATATGAAAATATTCTTAACCATGGATATTCACCCCCACTTTACCATGGATATTATTAACTTGTAAATATGCTTTGTTACAATGCCATGGCTTATGAATACCACATGCCCAAAAATCATAACTTATTTCACAATCAAAATATTTTATAGCAATATGAAAAGATTCTTAACCATAGATATTGACCCCCACTTTTGTCATTGATACTTGTGAATAGGCTTTGTTACAATACCATAGAGAGGGAGAAAAGAACAAATACATAGAGAGATAGAGGTGGAGAAAGAGAGAGAGAGAATGACAAGGGAGAGGTGATGAGAGAGAGAGAGAGAGAGTGAGTGACAAGGGAGATATGGAGAGAGAGTGAGGGAGAGAGGAAGGGGGGGTTGGGGGGGGGGGGGACAAAGAAGAGAGAGATAGGGAGAGAAGGGGAAGAGAGAGAAGGAGAGAGGGAGGGAGATAATGATAGAGTTGTAGGGAAGAGAGAGGGAGAGAGAGATAGATATACATAGTGAGAGAATGTGTATGTTTGGGGGGTGAGATAGAGAGATGAAATAAGAAAGAGACAGATAGATACAAATATAGATATTATATAGTATTATATAACAAGCTTAGATCCATCTTAACCCTGGATCTATCAAGCGTCCAGAGGGATCAAATCTCTCGAGGTGAAATCCTTTCTTGAAATTTTGCACTCAAAAAATAGGTTTTCACCTCGAGAGATTGGATCCCTCTCATCTTTTTGCATTCAAAAAATAGGTTTGCACCTTCAGAGATTGGATCCCTCTCAGCGCTTGATAGATCTGAGGTTAAGATGGATCTAAGCTGGTTTAGGAAGTATCGGTGAAATTGGAAAAGAACAATTGTAAATTATTTTACGCTAAACCTTTTAGATTATATAATCCATTAGAAATCAGTATAGGTGTACATTAAGATTGACTCATCCAGGTATTGGTTAATATTTTGGTGATGGCCTACAACAATAACGAACAAATCCCTCAGGTTGCAATGAATTTAATTATAATTAGTTGTTCTTGTTATTATTTCCATCACGAATATCAATGACGTGATTCCCATGTTGAATCTATCAATGGCTTAAATGTATTTTTCCTTTTATTGATTGATTGATTAATCAGGAGATGGGTTTGATGAAATTGGTCCATACATCATTCTATCACATGAACCACATCCATTTCTTTTTTTGCTAATGCAAGAGTCGTGCCTTCTATTCAAAATGTTCAAAGGGTAAAATTACATATAATACAAATGACCACAAGCTAAACCTTTTAGCCCTAGGTAAAAGCCTCACCAAAATAAAAATCTGCCAACTTGGTCTTAAAGACCCAAACAACAGACCTGAAGTAACTCAAATCCAAAATAAACAATGCAAAAAAGGCCAAAAGACGCAGACCCACCAACATGCATGATAAAAAACCTAGACCCCCCAACATGCATGCTGATCCCTTACTGTTGATTCTCCTTGCCTGATCCAACGGTGGAGTATCATATCGCATGAACTAAAAGCACACAGAATTACCACGTGATAAAAGACCCGAACCCACCAACATGAATGCTATTCCCTGACCGTTGATTCTCCTCGCCTGATCCAATGGCTGAGGATCATAACGCATGAACCAAAAGCATAGAGAATTACCACGCGATGAGGGCGGTATTCTCTCCCCACCCTTGGCCACGTGTCGCATGGTAAGTGGAATCGCTACCAACTCTGAAAAACCGCTCTCGACTTTAAGGGCATGTGATAAACCAAAAACCACTCCGAGGGCATATTAACACCACTGGAAGTAATGCATGGGGTATTGAGTCTGCTAAGAAAGCCGGGCCTCTGGTCCCTCACACCATCCCAACTCCTCAGGCACTTGAACCAGAGGAAGATGAAAATGTTCTTACCATTCTTGATGTTCTCCATCCGGTCATCCGAGAACCACTGTCTGCCGAGCAACTTCCACCTGAGACTTCTAGGTTTGTGCTTACCTAGGCTGAGGAGTTAGACAGAGACTGTTGAGTCTCAAACCTGCACTTCTTTACACATCCTCTCAGCCTCCTTTTCCTATTCATTTCCTTCTTTTGCCACTCATTCCCTCCATCAAATTGCTCAAATCATTGTATTTTAGGACTTTTTACATGGTTTGCTAATTATGCTAATGACTGTTGTTGGTTTAGAATTTTGGTTCAAAGTGTTGCGTTTCCGCAGCTTACACAGGGTTTCCGCAGCTGATCCCGGTTTCCGCAGCCAACCCCGGATTCCGCAGCTGTTTTATTAAATGATATGTTCCAGGTGTCCTCCGGGAAGAAGAGCCACATGGGCAAGTTCATGGAACCAAGGACATGGTGTGTGTCCTTCCAGCTCACCCAAACCGGTCATAAAAACCCGTGGTCAACGAGGAGGCAAATACGGTCAACAGAAGTCATTGGCGATGGCACGGCTCTGCATGTTCTGTTTTGGAGCACGTGAAGAACAGGTGGCATCTTCCTCAGCCACGAAGACAGTGGGAAACATGAATCCAACAGCAGATTGAATGCCCACAACGACCGTTGCCTAAATCCGAGGACGCAGCAAGATTACGTGTTTTTACACAGCTGCTCGAATAGTTTAGTTTTCGTTAAGTTAGTTTGCTTTCCTCTGTTATAAATAAAGCGTCTTTGAACGCTGGATAGTTAGTCGTTAATCCATTTTGTAAACACTGTTGAAACCTCTTTTGTAAGCATTTTATAAGCTCCCCACTGTATTTTACATTTGCTGTTAATCTATGAGAAGACTGTTCTGTTTCTAAGCGTGTAACTGCTCTTTGGATTGGCTGAAGTAGGCAGAGGGCCCCTGTTTGCTGCAGCCACTGTACAGTAGTTTTACTTTTAATTTCTTGCATTTCTTTTTCTGATTTCATGTATATTAATGTACAGTTATCTTTATGAATTGTTGCATTTTATTTTTTTCAACATGTATATTAGCTGTACATAAACTTTGAATTCTGTTGATTTACATTTCTGCACTTTTGTTCATGACTGATCAGTGTGTTATGCAGATTTCTTAGGCAAGCCCGGGACAGTTTTCTTTCTTTTCTTTTCATAACTAGTGGCATGTGTGATCATCTTGTCTAGGCTGCTGACCTTTATTTTTCTGCAGTTTGATTTTCATTAGTATCATTTCTTTAACTTGCACTTTACTTTCTGCTCAGTAGTTATCAAGTTGTTCATTTATTGATGGTTCTTTTTCTATAATCAACTAACTTTATTGGAGCCAAAATATCACTTAGTGCAGCTTGGTTTATTTTGCTTTAAGACTCACATTACTGACCTGTTCATAATTGTTCTCACATGATTAAGAAAAGGTTAAAACAGTGTGATTTGTCTCACTTAAATTTCACATTGATTAGATTTAAATGAAGAGTTAAAATAGTGTAAAGTAGTGTAAAGTAGTTGTTCTTGCTTTTAATTGAGTTAATATAGATTTCATTTTCATTTTCATCAGCAGCAGAGATACTGGGCCGATGCCATTAGTCCTTTATTTGATTTTAAGCTTTGATTTTATTTCAGTTATTGTTCAAGTTTTCTTTTAGAATACTCTTTAAGTTTCAAGAAATCACTTAGAAATCATCACAATCACCCACATTCACTCGCTTTATTACATCTCTATCACATCACATTAGGAAAGATACAATAAAAAACAAACTAAAAAGATAAAAATGACAAAAGACTTAGAAAAGGTTATCTAAGTACATATAGTACACCTCACTTCATCAGCTTACGAGCCCCGGGTTGACATTTAAAAGTTGCAATTTAGACATCACTAAATTGACCAAACATTTTGGCGCCGTTGCTAGGGAAGTGAAATTAGGTAGCCAATTTCTAAAAAAAAAAAAACAAGAAAATTTCAAGGAAGGAAATTGATAACATCTCAAAGTATGCTCTCCTCTTGCACTTAATGTGATCTGGAGGATCAGAAAAGAGAATTATTAGCCCGACTTGAAGAAAATAAAAATAAAAAAAATGACATGCATAGAGCAAGAGATTCTAGGGGAAGGTTTTTAGCTAGAGCCAAAATTTCGATTTTTACAAGTCCATCTACTTCAAGGAATAGACAAGAGACACCTCCATCATCTCCAACTTACACTCCTAGCCCTAGGATTCTTGGAATTCAAGAGGCAGGAGTCGACTCTCCCATACCTTCCATTGAATCTGAATTAGAAAGAGATTCTTTCCTTCTTTCTCCAGAGAGACAAATTGTAATTGAAGAAGTAGAATCACCTGAAGAAGAGGGAGAAATTTCTTCTCGTACACCCTTAGTAGAAGAACCAGAAGGCTCTGAAGTCTCCAGGGAAACTACCATGACAGAGGAAGGAGCAACTGGATTTGGTAGAGTTAGAGGTAGAGGAGGAGGAGGAAACAATGGAGGAGGTAGAGGTAACATTGGAGGAAATAGGGATGGGGATAACTCATTCGGGTTTCCTATAGTTGATGAGGACTCCCGAGCCACAATGAAAAACATCTCACCATCTGTCCTCCCAAACTTCCATGGGTTTAGGAATGAGGACCCTGAAACATTTCTATTTGAGTTTGAGGTGGTGTGTCGAACTTATGATTATCTGGATGACTCTCAAAAACTCAAACTGTTTCCTTCAACATTTAAAGGAGCAGCCTTGAAATGGTTCATGGGATTACTCACTCAATCCATTAGGTATTGGAATGATATGAAACATGCATTTTTGGATAGGTACCTGGACTATTGTATGCCCACCAATCACAAGGATGAGGTATTCAAAATGATGCAAAAAGAAGATGAAAACTTGGAGGAATTACTTGAAAGATTTCAATATAATCTGAAAAGAGAAAAAATGAGTAACTTGGATAAGGAGACCTTGAAAGCCCTTTTACTAAAAGCCATTAGAGATGAATGGATAGATATTTTGAATATGATGGGCAAAGGAGATGTATCTCAACTTCCACTTTCTGATATAGCAGAATTATGTGTCCATCTCTCAAGGGGGAAATCCAAAACTCAAAAAGGGCCTAGAGATCCTTCTCTCATCAGAGCAAATAAATCTGCAACTGGATCGGTAAGTAGGGCTGAGATTGGAAACATGCTTGATGAATTCAAAACTGACATCTTAGGGAGTCTTAGTGAGCAACTAGACACCCTTAAGATTCACAATAAGCAGAAAGCAGAAGCTGAGGCTTTGGCCATCTTTTGCCCAAAGTGTAGGAAGAAACATGCTCTAAGGGAATGTCCCTTGGATGCAAAAGTTGTAGAAACATGTGTAATTTGTTCAGAGAACCATGAGACCAAGGATTGTCCTTCAATTCCTGGGCTCAAAGCTGTCTTTCAAGAAGATCCAAATACAATCGAATCTCTCTGTTTTGTTGCAAGGAGACCTTGGCAGGGGCAACAAAATCAAGGGTTTAACAACTCTATGAATTTTCAACCCCAACCAAATTGGAATCCTTGGCAACAACCTTGGTCCCAACCTCAAAATCCTTTTCAATCTTGGGTACAAGGTATGCAAAATCCTTATGGGAGATTTGCTCAATTTTACCAATATCCTCCATCTTTTCAAAACCAACAAGCTCCACAACTTCCAAATCAAAATCCACAACTATCATTGCCATTTCCACAACAACAACCTTCTCAACAGAATCCAAATTCTCAACTCTTGCTTCCATTCCAACAGAAGTCAAATCAACTTCCTTCTCAGCCATTGCCCAACCCCAATAATAAAAACCCTCAAAATGCCTACATGATGGAAGGTCAACAATTTCCTACCTATATGATTGTTCCTCTCAATGAAGTACAACTCAGATCAGGTAGAGTCTTAGATAAACCTTCTATAAATGCTCAAAAGCAAAGCATTTTTGAGGAAGAGTCTCTTGAAGCCAATAAGGATTCTGAAGCATCTCTTCACAACCCAAACACTCAAAAAGAAAAAGAAAAAGAATTAACCCCCACAACTCCCATAGTTGAGCAACCTGCATCCTTATCCACACCTCCTTTCCCTGAAAGATTACAAATTGATAAAGGAGTGGAAAAACAAATTTGGTTGCCTGACTATAATTTTCTAGATGAATTGAAGAATGTATCAAGATTCCCTTGTTACAAGCCATTAAAGAGATTCCTATTCTAGCAAAAGCAATAAAGGAGTTGAGTCTTAAAAGACTAGGAAGGAAACTAAGAGATACCAGAAGGATCCACCTGGTAAGGAAAATTGCAGATATCATGATGGGAAAAATTACTATGCAGAAATATGTAGATCCCGATAGTCCAATTTTCAAAACACATATCAATGGGGTAGAAATACCAAATACTTTGATTGATTTAGGGGCTGCTATCAACATCATGAGTAGACAGACTATGGAATAGCTAACACTTCCTAATCTTCTTTTTACACCTACTTTATTGCAACTTGCAGATCGATCAATTATTAAACCAGATGGTGTATTAGAAGACATTCCATTCTCCCTAGACTCTTGGGAATATCCAGTGGATTTCATGATTTTAACTCCCAAGAGTAATCTAGGAGGACATCCTCTTATTTTAGGAAGACCTTGGCTAGCCACAGCTGATGCTTTCATAAGTTGTAGGTCTGGGGATATGTATATTTCTGATGGTAATTCGACAAAGAAGTTCAATCTGTATCCTCCAGCAAAAGCAATTATAGAAATAGGGGATAATGAGTGGGTTGATGATGAAGATACTATACAACCTGTCTTTACCATTTCTGAGATTAGTGAAGATAGTCAAATTCTGAACACATTAGAAAATTTTGAACCATCTTCAGAATATGACCACACACAATTTCAGTTGGATTCTGACATTGAGTATCTATCATCTAGACAAATGTCTCTTTTCTCTATGGAAGAGTTTGGTAGTTCTGCCATTGAGATTTTTCCAGGAAAAACATTGAATATCAACAAAAACTTGGAAAAATCACAACAGGAAGGGCTAACCAAAGTCTTGCAAAAACATTCCACTGCATTTGCATGGGAGTATACTGATATGAAAGGTATTGAACCTAAGACTTGCATTCATCATATCTACATTGAGGAAAATAGTAGACCAATCAGACAACCTCAAAGAAGGATGAATCCAAACCTTAGGGAGATAGTGAAAGAAGAGCTCCAAAAGTTACTTAATATAAACTTCATTTACCCCATTTCAGATAGCCAGTGGGTTTCTCCTTTGGTTATAGTACCTAAAAAGAATGGTAAATGGAGGGTTTGCATTGATTATAGGGAATTGAACAAAGCAACTTTGAAGGATCACTTTCCTTTACCCTTTATTGATCAAGTATTAGATACTTTAGCAGGTAAAAAGTATTTCTCATTTCTGGATGGTTTTAGTGGTTACAATCAGATTCAGGTAGCACCTGAAGATCAGGACAAAACCACATTTACCTGTCCATGGGGAACTTTTGCTTACCAAGTACTTCCTTTTGGATTATGTAATGCACCTGCAACATTTCAAAGGGCAGTATTAGGAATCTTTTCTGATCTAATTCATGATTGTGTAGAGGTCTATATGGATGATTTTACAGTTTATGGTAACTCATTTGAAGAGGCATTAGAAAATTTGGAAAAAGTCCTTATAAGGTGTAAAGAAACAAATCTTTCATTAAGTCATGAAAAATGCTTTATGATGTTTACTGAAGGGATTGTTTTAGGACATCATATCTCAGGAGATGGAATTAAAGTTGATAGATCAAAAGTTGAAGTCATCTCCAAGTTACCTATTCCAAATTGTCAGAAAGATGTTATAAGTTTTCTTGGATTTACTGGATATTATAGAAGATTTATTGAAAAATTCACTAAGATAACATCTCCGCTTTTCAAATTACTTACAAAAGACTGTGAATTCAATTGGGATCCTGACTGTCAATCTGCATTTGAAACTTTAAAAACAAGAATATCTGAAGCACCCATTTTGAGAGGACCAAATTGGAAACTTCTTTTCCATATTTCTACAGATGCTTCAGATACAGCTCTAGGAGCTGTGTTGGGTCAAAAGGATTTAATTCCTTATGCCATTTACTACACCAGTAAAAATTTGACTCCCATTGAGTTAAATTATACTGTGACTGAAAAAGAGTTCTTAGTCGTTGTTCATGCAATCAATAAGTTTAGACATTATATAACCAGCTATGAAACTTTTGTCCATACTGATCATTCTGCAATTAGATATCTCATGAACAAACCTGTTACTAATGGCAGAGTTACAAGATGGCTTTTACTTTTACAAGAATTCAATATTACTGTGTTAGATAGACCAGGGAAACAAAATACAGTAGCTGATTTCTAGTCTAGAATCCAAAATACTAATGAAGATTCTCCTGTAGAGGATAAGTTTCCAGATGAATATTTGTTTGCAGTAACTACTAAAACTCCTTGGTATGCAGACATTGCTAACTATTTGGTTACAAGGAAGCTACCTCCACACTTATTTCCTAATGAGAAAAGGAAAATCATTCAGGAAAGTTCAAAGTATTCATGGATTTCTAATGAATTGTTCAAAACAGGGCTAGATTGTGTGATCAGAAAATGTGTTCGGGAAGATGAAATGCCTGACATCCTTAAGGCATGTCATGATGAACCGTGCGGTGGACACTTTGCTGACAAGAGGACTGCCTATAAAATCCTTTCTTTGGGATATTATTGGCCTTCTCTCTTCAAAGATGCAAAACAATATGTTAGAAGGTGTGACAGTTGCCAAAGAGTTGGGAGACCAACTCTTTCAAATGAAATGCCATTACAGCAACAGGTACTCATCGAACCCTTTGAAAAATGGGCTTTAGATTTCATTGGACCTATTAATCCACCATCTAAACAAAAGAAGTATATACTGGTTTGCACTGATTATGTTACTAAATGGGTAGAAGCCAAGGCATTGCCTTCTGCCACTGAAATTTCAGTTGTTCAATTTCTTTTTGAGGATATTTTTACTCGTTTTGGTGTCCCAAGAGAAACTGTGACAGATCAGGGAAGTCAATTTACATCTAACTTGATGGAGAAGCTGATGGAAGAATACAAAATCAAGCACAGAAAATCTACTCCATACCATCCGCAAGCAAATGGTCAAGTGGAATCCACAAATAAAGTTCTTGAGAGCATCATCACCAAAACTGTTCATCTCCATAGAAGAGATTGGGCAAAAAGGCTTCCTGAAGCCTTATGGGCCTATAGAACTAGATGGAGGAACACAACAGGACATTCTCCCTATGAACTTGTTTATGGGAAAGAAGTCTTGCTCCCCATTGAGTTTCAAGTCAAGACCTTCAAGATGGCAGTTCAGTTGGGGATGAATCTATCAGAAGCCCAAAAGCACAGAATGGAGCAGCTGAATGAGCTAGATGAAATAAGACAAGATGCAATTTTAAGGACTGATCTAGTTCAGCACCAAAGAACTAAGTGGCATGACAGATATATCAAGGAGAGAAAGTTTCAAAAAGGAGATTGGGCGTTACTGTTTGATTCCAAGTTTAAAGATTTCAAAGGAAAATTTCAAACTCATTGGCATGGACTATATGAGATTGATGAAGTCTTTAGCAATGGAGCAGTTCGAGTCAAGACTATTGATGAGTTTCAAACTCCTCTCATTGTGAATGGCCACCGATTGAAAATTTATCATAAGCCACTTTCAAAATAGGACTTTGTCAAAATATTCCAAGAAAATTCTGCAATGAGGCTGGTGGAGAAGAATTCTTCTCCTCCATCAGCCTAGTCTTTGTTTCTTTCAGTTAAAAAAAAAAAAAAAAAAAAAAAAAATACTTTTGTATAAGCCTGAAAACCAATCATAGATTGGCAGTCTTATACAAGAAATGTAGAGTGAAAATCAGGGACACCTGACACTCTATATTTTCCAAAGAAAAAAAAAATCTCTCTTCCTCTCCATCTTCACTCCACTTGTCATTTCCATCTTCATCTCCATTCCACTTCACTCCACTTCACTTCCATCTCATTCCATTTCATTCATCTCATTTCATTTCCACCAGTGAAGTCCCTCTCAGGACTATTTCATTCAGTTAGTTCTTTTTCTAACTATTTTGTGCAGTTAAAGGGGTGTTGTCTCAGTTTCCGCAGCTAACACCAGTTTCCACAGCTCGAAACGATTTCCGCAGCCAGCACACTCTGTCTCTACAACCAGGATTACTCTGTTTTCAAAAATCACAGTCAGAGGTATCATCATCACCAAGGGCAGCAAGGATATGAGGCATCTGCAAGATCAGAAAGCAATAATGGGTCAGCAACCTTAATCAACAAATGGCAAACTTATGAAGGTATGATCAAAATCTTTTCCAAACAACAATTTAATGTCATTTTATGCATAGTTATTAAATCGTGGAAAGAGCCACTAAATGCAATGATTCGGCAAGATCATCCCACTCCTCCTCCACGATAATGCTTCATCCACCTCATACCTTTCTAACGGTCCCCTAATCATCATTAATTCAAAACTTGAAACGGGGCTGCTCCTCCATTACTGGCCGTACCTCTGTGACGTAACCCAATGTACCACGACTCTCCTTACCATCATTTCCGCAGCCAACGCTGAGACGTGTGCGTAAGCCACCCGACTCTAAAGGATTCAGCCGTTATTCCATCCACTTATCACTCCATTTCCGCATGCATTGAACTCATTTCTCGTGTTTGTCTTCTACTCCCTCGTACTCACACCATTTCCACTCTCATTTCCGCTGCAAACTCCACAGCTCTGTTTCAAACCCCGATTACAGTTCTGCAACACGCCTTGCATTACGTTACGGCTACTCCACTTACAACCGTAATCCACCTATTTTTTTCCCGTGAGCATCCTCCTTGAGCATCCACACACAGTCAAAGCTTCAGCCGAAGATGGGGAAGCTGCTTAGAGCTGAACTTGAGGGTCCGAAGTATTTAGAAGGGTATCCACAGACGAATGAAGCATTAAAGAAAGAAAAGTGGTTGAAGTTTATTCAAAAATTCAGAGGGTATAATAAGGAGGTAACGAAAGCATTTGCTCGATCCTTCAATGGACACACCGTGGAAGTAGGGGACCTGAAATTTACAATAACAGAGGCCACAATAGCAGCAGCAACCAGTTTACCACAGCAGGGAGACAGATGGTTTAAAAACAGAGGTCTGGAAGATCAGGGATGGAAAGACATGCTTAAGAACCCAGGTATGGACAGTTCAATATTCACCAAAGGAAATCCTGTGAACATAATTAAAGAAGAATGGTCTGCGCTGTTATTACTTGTTCAGAAGTTTATTACATGTGAGGGTAGGTTTGGCACTATGTACATGTATCATGCAAGGATTATGATGAATTTTATGGAAGGCCATGCCCTCAATTTACCCTACTTTCTGTTAGCAAGCCTAAAGAAAATGAGTTCCACTATCCAAAAGCATGTAGGCCATATTGAACCCCACTTGTATCATCACGGGTTCATTAGAATTCTCATAGAAGAGCAATTGAAGAATAACAAGGATACATGGGAAAAGTTTCTAATCAGAAACCATTTCCAAGAGGTGACTGAAGCCTCTAGCAGTGCCCTAGAATCCTAAAAAGAAGTAGGAGGAAAGAAAGAAATGTTACAACTCAGGACTCCCCTACAAAAGACACTCAGGAAACTGTTCAGGAGGAAGAAGAGGAGGGAGCCAGAACTAAGAAGCAGAAAAAGGACAAAGGTAAAATAACTGTCCAAGAGACATATCCATCCCCTGAACCATCTGTAGAAGAAGAGTCTCAAACCCTGGCAGAGAGGTTAGCACACCTTCAAGCTGCTGCCTCAGCAAAGAAACAAAAAGAAAAACAGAGTGCCCAGAAAGTAAGCACTAGTCCATATGTGAGAAGAAGCAGTAGGCTCAAAGGAAAGAAGAAAGTGACCCAAGAAAAACAATCACATTTCATTGACTTAGGTGAAGGAACACCTGAAAAAGGTCCAGCTCAGCAAGACATAGAGGCAAGTCCTCCACGTGAGGAAAGTCCTTTTCAGCAGGAAAGAGAAAACAATCCTCCTTTATCAGAATTTGATTTCAGGCCGAGAAAAACACCTGAGGTAGATTCCACCCAGCAAGAAGCCTATAATTATTTGGAGACCTTGGAGCAATCAGTTGCAGGTCCAAGCACTATATTGCCTCTTGATGAACAGGTCCAATCTTTAAAAAAGGAGGTGTTTGAGCTAGAAGTCCTGAACCGGCATATTAAACAAGAAAACGAAGCATTGAAAGAACAAAGCAAGGTGGACAAAATTGTCCATGACAATACCATGCTTCACTTAGGACTCTGGCAGAAGAAGAACAGAAAATTGAAGAGAAAATGTAAGAAGCTGAGCAGGGCATTGATCAATTTGAAATTCAGGTGTTTAGTCAGAAAACCAAGGACAATTTTGGCAGCAAGGAGAAAGAGAAGAAGGCTAGATGTTTTGGCAGAAGCATCTGAGCACATGGATTGAAAAACAATGACAAAGTTTTGGTTGCATGAGGACATGCAACACCTTCACAGTGGGGGTATGTTGAGCCTCAAACCTGCACTTCTTTACACATCCTCTCAGCCTCCTTTTCCTATTCATTTCCTTCTTTTGCCACTCATTCCCTCCATCAAATTGCTCAAATCATTGTATTTTAGGACTTTTTACATGGTTTTCTAATTATGCTAATGACTGTTGTTGGTTTAGAATTTTGGTTCAAAGTGCTGTGTTTCCGCAGCTCACACAGGGTTTCCGCAACTGATCCCGGTTTCCGCAGCCAACCCCGGATTCCGCAGCTGTTTTATTAAATGATATGTTCCAGGTGTCCTCCGAGAAGAAGAGCCACATGGGCAAGTTCGTGGAACCAAGGACATGGTGTGTGTCCTTCCAGCTCACCCAAACCGGTCATAAAAACCCGTGGTCAACGAGGACGCAAATACGGTCAACAGAAGTCATTGGCGGTGGCACGGCTCTGCGTGTTCTGTTTTGGAGCACGTGAAGAACAGGTGGCATC
This sequence comes from Pinus tabuliformis, assembly GCA_031772625.1. Lineage (NCBI taxonomy): Eukaryota > Viridiplantae > Streptophyta > Pinopsida > Pinales > Pinaceae > Pinus > Pinus tabuliformis. The sequence goes on from CM062818.1 coordinate 551,457,169, forward strand.
TTCCTCAGCCACGAAGACAGTGGGAAACATGAATCCAACAGCAGATTGAATGCCCACAATGACCGTTGCCTAAATCCGAGGACGCAGCAAGATTACGTGTTTTTACACAGCTGCTCGAATAGCTTAGTTTTCGTTAAGTTAGTTTGCTTTCCTCTGTTATAAATAAAGCGTCTTTGAATGCTGAATAGTTAGTCGTTAATCCATTTTGTAAACACTGTTGAAACCTCTTTTGTAAGCATTTTATAAGCTCCCCACTGTATTTTACATTTGCTGTTAATCTATGAGAAGACTGTTCTGTTTCTAAGCGTGTAACTGCTCTTTGGATTGGCTGAAGTAGGCAGAGGGCCCCTGTTTGCTGCAGCCACTGTACAGTAGTTTTACTTTTAATTTCTTGCATTTCTTTTTCTGATTTCATTTATATTAATGTACAGTTATCTTTATGAATTGCTGCATTTTTTTTTTTTTTCAACATGTATATTAGCTGTACATAAACATTGAATTCTGTTGATTTACATTTCTGCACTTTTGTTCATGACTGATCAATGTGTTATGCAGGTTTCTTAGGCAAGCCCGGGACAGTTTTCTTTCTTTTCTTTTCATAACTAGTGGCATGTGTGATCATCTTGTCTAGGCTGCTGACCTTTATTTTTCTGCAGTTTGATTTTTATTAGTATCATTTCTTTAACTTGCACTTTACTTTCTGCTCAGTAGTTATCAAGTTGTTCATTTATTGATGGTTCTTTTTCTATAATCAACTAACTTTATTGGAGCCAAAATATCACTTAGTGCAGCTTGGTTTATTTTGCTTTAAGACTCACATTACTGACCTGTTCATAATTATTCTCACGTGATTAAGAAAAGGTTAAAATAGTGTGATTTGTCTCACTTAAATTTCACATTGATTAGATTTAAATGAAGAGTTAAAATAGTGTAAAGTAGTGTAAAGTAGTTGTTCTTTATTTTAATTGAGTTAATATAGATTTCATTTTCATTTTCATTAGCAGCAGAGATACTGGGCCGATGCCATTAGTCCTTTATTTGATTTTAAGCTTTGATTTTATTTCAGTTATTGTTCAAGTTTTCTTTTAGAATACTCTTTAAGTTTCAAGAAATCACTTAGAAATCATCACAATCACCCACATTCACTCGCTTTATTACATCTCTATCACATCACATTAGGAAAGATACAATCAAAAAAAAACTAAAAAGATAAAAACGACAAAAGACTTAGAAAAGGTTATCTAAGTACATATAGTACACCTCACTTCATCAGCTTACGAGCCCCGGGTTGACATTTAAAAGTTGCAATTTAGACATCACTAAATTGACCAAACAGAGACCTACATCCCAATTGTAACATCACTTCTGAAATAACACTTCATATAAAATCTGAATCAACTAGACCCCGTCTTTGCGACTCTGTTTCGAAATAATGTTCTGTCCTCATCCTCCTGATTGAGACAATGCTCCCTCAATCTATTCTAAGGCATCTCTTGCCAACTCAATTTGACCCTGCTTTTGGTGCAGAGCACCCCTTGATTGGCTAGAATGTCCGCCAATTTATTTTCCGTCCTTCGAACATGAGTGAAGCTCACAGTTCGCAAGCAAAGAAGGTGAAATTGAATCCTTTGAAAGACCTGAAGCAGCCTCCAGTGTCTTGAGACTTTTTTCGGCTCCGTGCCACAACAGATTCTCTTGACTGAGTTAATGATTAACCCAGAAACAACTTCAATTATTATATTCTGGAGATTGTCATGCTTTAGGATTTCTAAACATTGCTCAAGTGCCATTAATTCTGCCATATTGCTTGTGGCTCTACCCAAATGGCAATGAAAAATAAAAAGGATGCTTCCATTTTCATCCCTCAACACCCCTCCAAAACCAGAAATACCTGGGTTGCCTTTTAAGGCCCCATCAATGTTGCATTTCAAAAAACCCTAAGGGGGAGGATGCCAGCAGTCTGGCTTATTGACCAATTTCTTCACCTTCCTGTCCATGCCCTGTGGTATAAGCCCCTGCATACCCAACTAAAGAAGTATCTGCATTTCATCTTCTGAAGGTGGATTCTTTAGGGAAGTTCTCACTAAAGTTCCCACTATCTCCTTAAGCTGTCTTAAGATCTGCACAATAATGCATTGGGAGGAAATTTTTTCATTTTTGAAGATTCTGTAGTTCCTTTCTTTCCAGACATTCCATATTATGAAGCTTGGAGTTAAAGCCCAAGCTGAGCGAAGAATTTCATAATCAGAGAAGTTTCTTCTCCAGTTATTAAGGGTATTGATAATGCTTCCTTTGTCCCTGTCTATCTATTTGAAAATTGTGGCAAAAGTATCCCACAACCTGGAGGTGAAAATACAATTATTGAGAAGGTGCTCCATCATTTCCTCTTGGGATTCACAAAGCTGGCATCTAGAAGGTCCCAGAACACCCCTCTTCCGAAATGTTTTCCCAGGTTAGAATTTTCTTATGATGTACCAGCCACATGAAGAGTTTTATTTTCATCCATCCTTGATGCCTCCATAGGTTTTGCCAAACCCTATCCGGTTCATTGGAATCCAGCTCTAGGATTATGCGCTTTGCCTCCTTAAGATTGAAGGTACCTTCATTATTGTTGCCCCATCTAAGTTGGTCATGCCCCTCTGAAACCAGAATTTTCCTTTCATCCAACATTGTCAGAAGTGCATCAACTCTTGCTTTCAAGGGGCTATCATCCCTATATTCCATATTCTTCCAGGTTCTCCATTTTCCTTCACTATTGGTTTGATTCGAAAAATCTTTTACCTTAATTAACCCTTTGGTATCAGTTTCTTTCTTGAGGTCCACAAAGTCCTTTCTTAGCATTGTAGGTTCTTGTTGCCATTTATCCTCCCAAAACAAAGTAAGATCTCCCTCTCTGATTTCCCAGAAGCTATTTTTTTGCACTAAGCCTCTATTCTCCCAGGCTTTATTCCAGATGTAGGAGCCTTTTATGATGCCAATCATCCTTATGTGATCATTATCTTGCCAATTGCTGGCGTATTTTTCTTTCCAAATACGAGCCCACTGAGCCTTTGGATCTTTTACCCAATGCCACCATAATTTTGCCCCTAAAACTTTGCTTAGCACTTCCAGATCATCCAGTCCAAGACCTCCGTGGTTTTTAGGTTTGCAAATCTTATCCCAGGCTACCAAGGCCCATTTCTTTCTCTCCTCCCCCTTACCCCAAAGAAAGTCTCTTTGAATGGTTCTAAATTGTTGCAAAACTCCTTTTGGAGCTGGAAGGGCTGAAAGCATGAAGACGGGGATTGATTGAAGTACAGCTTTTGTAAGCACCAACTAGCCTGCCAAGTTTAAAGATCTAATAGTCCATTTCTGGGTTTTATCCTGCATCTTGTTAATCACTAGCTCCCAAATGCTCTTGTGCAAAGGTTTATCAGTTAGAGGAACTCCCAAGTATTTGGAAGGAAGGACATCCCTTTGAAAGCCCAGAATTCTGGAGATATTCCTCTGGATAGCAATATTAGTGTTAAAGAAGAAAATCTTAGATTTGGAGAGATTTACCTCCATACCTATAGCCATGGCAAAGTCACTCAGGATTTGTTTATAAGCTAGTGCTTCTTTGACCGTGGGGATGCCCTACAGCATGGTGTCATCAACAAATTGTTGATGGGTCAAAGCCTGTCCAGTCTCAGAGAGTTGGAGACCCTTGATGTTACCCACTTCTTTAGCATGCTTGATAGATCGACCAAGTCCTTCCATCATGAGGATAAAGAGAAAGGGGGAGAGTGGATCTCCCTTCCTGAGGCCTCTTGAAGGAGCAAAATTTTTGGAAGGAGAAACATTAACCAAAATTGAAAAGCTAGAAGAAGTTACCAGGGCCATAACCCATCTTACCCAGTTATGGTCAAATCCAAAGGCTAGAAGGACCTTCTTGATATAGGTCCAATTCAACTTATCATAAGCTTTGGCTAGGTCCAATTGCATAATCATTCCCGCCTTCCTATTGCTTAACAATGAATGAACCACTTCATGCACTTGAATGATGTTATTGAGAATTTGTCTCCCCTCCACATATCCCGATTGCTCCCCAGAAACTAGGGTAGGAAGAAGGGTTTTGAGTCTATTGGCAATAACTTTGGATATTATCTTATACACCACATTGCACAAAGCTATGGGTCTAAATCTGTCTAGAGTCTGAGCAATGTCCTGTTTCGGGATCAAAGAGATGAAGGATGTGTTGAGCACCTTCAAAATGGTTCTATTCATCCTGGAGTCCTCCACGACATTCAGAATATCTTGCTTGACAATGTTCCAGCAAGCTTTAAATAAATCCACATTGAAACCATCAGGGCCTGGTGCTTTACCATTCTGCATTTCTTTGATGACCTCACTAACCTCCTCTTCAATCACTGGCCTATTGAGATTGAAATTATCCTCTCTTGTTACTAGCTTAGGTATGTGCCTTATTAAGTCCCTGATAAAATGAGCTCTGTCTAACATAGTCTCTTCTGCGATACTTCGAAAGTGTTGAACCAAGACAACTTTTATATCTTCATGGGTATTGAGTATTTGACCTCCGACATCCTTGATCGATGAGATCCTGTTATGATATTTGTTCGCCATGGTGGATCTGTGGAAAAACCTAGTGTTTCGCTCCCCTTATTTTAGCCATTGAACTCTAGATTTTTGTCTCCAAAATATCTCCTCTTGTTTACATAAGTTCTCCCAGCCTTGATGATGCTTGGTGACTTGATCATTTTTTACTCTATCAAAGCCATCCGTGATAAGGGCTTGATTGAGTTCCTGCATTTTACCTTCAACAGCTTTTTTTGCTTCAAAAATATTACCAAATTCATTCTTGTTCCAATCTTTGAGTTTGAACTTGATGTGTTTTAGTCTTTTGTGTAGCAGAAACATTCTTGTACCCTAAATATGCAGATCTTTTATCCACCATTTTGCAATGTTGATGATAAAATCTGGGTGGGTGAGCCAGATATTCTCAAATCTAAAAGGTCTGTTATTGTGGGTGCCAATGCCCTGAACCTCAAGTTGTACAGTCCAATGGTCCGAACCTCCAAAGGGGAGAATTCTCACTGTCATTTCCTTGTATATGAGCATAAGGTCCTTTGAGATTATGAATCTGTCTAATTTTGAGGCTACTTGAGACTCTCCTCCTCTCTTATTTTTCCATGTAAAGAGGCCATTACTCATATCAGTGTCAACTAGCTTCATATTGTCTATAAAAGTTTGAAATGCTATGGAGTCTTTGCTTAAATTTTTAGTTCCACCTTTTTTGTCTGTTAGTGATTTGATCATGTTGAAGTCCCCACCCATGATCCATGGTACTCCTGCATTCTATCTCTTAATTCCACAAGAGAATCTAGAAGCCTGAGTTTCCTATCCGGTCTTTGGGGGCCATAAACATTTGTAATAAAATAAGTCTCCCTATCTCCCACAAGCTGAATAACCACAGATAAATAATTCCTAGATGCCTCGGCATCTATTATGCCAATCTTATGGGGGTTCCAAAGAGCAGGTATACCTCCTGCTGTTTTATCTGCTTTGAATTCTAGAAACTCATATTTATTGAGCCATTTACTGTGTATTTCTTTTATTTTTTGAATGGAACATTTAGTTTCCTGGATAAAGATCATATTCGAAGCTTCATGTTTCATTCTATTGCTAAGTAATCTTTGTTTTCTTTTACTTTCTAGACCTCTGATATTCCAAGATGTGAACTTCATTATGAAAGATTTGTAAAGGAGTAGCTGGTTAGATCTTTCATCTTACCTAAATCTATCATTAGCTTTCCACATTCCATCAATAACTCATTCTACTTCTTTCTGCCTCTTTTCCTTCCTAGATTTCTAGGGGCTAATCCTGGTGTGGTTTTTATAGTTTTCACACCTCCATTGCCCTGCTTTTCATTGTTTCTTTGCCTTTCCAACCCTTTAGCCTGAGTTTTCCATAGGAACAACTGTTGTACTCTGTTGAACTCTTACTAAGGTAGTGAGTCTACCCCTCCCATGGTCCCCTGTTTCAAGAACCCCTCTAGATCTAGGTGTTCTCTATCAAGAATATCTTGCAGTTCATGATCCTCCATTTCCATCTCACTCTGGGTCATTTCTTGGTCCATTTCCAGTTCTCCATCGCTTAGTGTAGTCTCTTTCTATTTATTAATATCCTGTGTTTGCCCACTATTTTCTTCTTTCTCCTTCTCCCCTAGGTTTCCTTCCATTACTTGATCTACCTTTGTTGTCTCTTCCTCTTCTTCTAGTACTTGGAACCTGTTCAAACTGGCCAGTTGCCCTTCTACTTGATGTTTCTTCGTCCCCCTTTTCCCCCTTTTCCTCTATATCCCACTTTGTGAAATTTTTTAGTGTCTTTCACTGTGGTAGCTTTACTTTTGTTCTCTATTTTACTGAGAGAGCAGTCTCTAAATAGGTGCCCATGCTCATGTGTTAACGGGAAAAGTGTCTATTCAGAACGACCCTATCCCGCTAAGGTGTGACAGTGACCTTAGAAACAAATAGAGAAAACTACTTTTGTATTCTCCTTTATGAACTATAAACAAAGAGAAATAGGATGAACCAACCTGTGTCTTGCGCTAGTCCTTTGATCCAATCTCTCTTCTCTTTGACAGCTCCCAGCTACCTGCTCCCTTGCCCAGCTTCACCAAATACCTGCAAGATCACAGAAGAAGGAAACTATACAAAGACATGGGTTCATACTCATAAAAATCTTAGGATCAGATTTAAGCTAAACATACAAATGTAACAAACGTCAATGATACACAAGCATGTAGGAGAAACTCAAATAGTTTTATTGTTATAACAAGAAGGTCCAGGAGGAGTTACAACCGATGATTCCTGATCCAGCATCAACCTCCCAGCAAAGAAGCCCCTCTTCACCTCCAACAAAGCATAAATCACCCAATACTCTAATATCTATCTCAAAACCAACAACAATTCTCTGCAATGTACCATATTCCAGCCTCTGGATCTCTTGGTGAGGGATCCATATATAGATGTATGCAAAGAGGATGAGTCAGCTCATGAATTGATTAGTGGCTTCTCTCTGTCAGTTCTTGCTTCCACTTGGAGACTGAGAGCCTCTTACTCATCCCTGGTCGAATTCAGTGAGGCAAGTGTCATTGGAGAAGATTCTGGAAGCTTCCATTGTCTCTCCACCTCGTGGAATGACTCTGCCACTTGTCATTTCCCGCTCAACGCACCCTGGTAGTGCATTTAGGTGCATTGCAACGCACCTAGCTAGTGTATTTGGGTGCTTTGCAACGCAACTAGCTAGTGGAGCAGCTGAAATGATCCTGATTTGACTAGTTCTGAGCAGTTTCTGGTGGAGAACTTCTGGGAGAAGCTGTAATTTGTTGACCTTGTTCCTTTAGGAGTTATAACAACACTTTTAAGGACTTAGGAGCCCTTGGTTTATGGACATTTCATGCTTGGAGTTGTAAGGCACAAAAATGTCTATAACAGTTGCCCCCTAAAGTATGAGGCCGTTTATCGGGTGAAATGCTTTATTAGGAGGATCCGAAGTTCTTTCAATGCTGGGAGGAGACCTGTAATAAGATACAATACAATACATTATCTTCATATTGTTTTCATGATCTAGCTGAGGCGGGCATTCCCATGCTCAGCTTTATAAATTCATTTTCATGTACATAGAACAGACAATCGTCTGATGGTAGACTGATGATTCTGATAGAGTCATCATCCTTTTGGTAGGATGATTATCTGTGCTGCAATGCTGTACATTTCAATGTCTTTATTTTTCCTGAATATATATCGCAGCCCGGATGGATGAAACTAGATCCAGGGTCTTCAATCTCGTCCGATCTTCACTCGAAGTACAAGTCGATCCATGTGAGAAATGTTTTGAAGTCGAACATGGAAAGACATCGCTTGATTACCAGTCAATGATGTAAACTGTTAACAAGCGCGAGAGGAATCACCGATAATGATAATAACCCTCAAGGTACTGCAGTACAATTCACGTGGTGTGAATAAAGGACTTGGCGTCGAACACCATGCAAAATCTTTCGGTCGAAGGTCATTGATGTATACCTGTTGCCGGAAGTGAGAAACTTGTCATTGAGGCATGCAAGCTTCAAAGTACTGAATGGGGTGTTCCTAAATCAACTTCTTGGATAATGAGCTGATGTCGACAAGAAGCGATCCGTCAAAGGAGGGCCTTAATGAATCCCACATCAATGACACGGAATGGAGCAAATGATTTTGATGGAGGTGAAAAACGATCTGATGATATATGGTCCAGTGTGGCAGTCATGAAGGAATGAAGTATAATGTATGGTAGTGGATGGGACACAGGTGACTTCTCTGGATAACTTCTCTTGAACATGTCGGCGACACTTATGTGATGGATTGGTAGCATTTACCCCAAATGTGGATGGTATGGCGTGACCATGGTGATGTGACCGGTGAATGAAACAACCCAACCCGACTCAGGCACGGAGTGGAAGTGTCATGTTCAAGAGCGACTTGCTACCAACAAAGTTTCTTTGAGTTTTCTTCCCAATTTTTCCCCAGTCATTGCTGACCAGTACCTCTTTATTTTTGTCAAGCTTGAGGAGGATAACATATGCTTGTTCTATAATTTGCCCTTTGGGTAGACCCATCGCTATGTTTTAACGAGCCTAGCGATAGTGAAACTCGTTCTCGCCTAAAGACAAGTTTGTTGCTATTTAATCTTTTTAACGAGTCTAACGACAAAGATAACTCGGTCCTTTTCATTTTTAGAGAGTCTGAAAAGGTATGTAAAGGTAACTCCAGAATTCCTTTTTCGTCATCTAATCCCTTAAGTCCGAAAAAGTATAAAACAATACAGAAGGGATGAATTTTCGATAGTTTTAACGAGCCAAACAAAACAAGCGCTCGATCTTTTTGTGCAATAATCCCTCAGGTCCAAAAAGATTAAAATCTAGAGGAGGGATAGCACTTCCTGTCGCTTTAACGAGCTGGAAGGCCAAAACTCGGCAATCTTTTCATATTTTACGAGTCAGTTGAAAAGAGCTTAAAGAAGACTCGTCTTTTGAGGAACGAGTGATAAAATGGGTAGCAGTTGATTCCAGGTAAGGTTTGGAATTTTCCAATCACGGCAGTGTCACAAGGATGGCTAGTGAAATCACTCTTCGCAGCTGTTCCTCAAAATGGATAAACAATCAAATGGAGGTGAATGATCGGCCAATGGAAAAGTGGAGGTGACGGTGCAAACACGACCAAGGCTTTAATGGCTGAAATGTTTCATTCACGGTGGTTATTTACCGGGGGATAGTTCATTTTTTAACGAGCTTAAACGCGGGTGGAAACATTTGCTCAGATCTTATGTTTATTTTTTAACGAGCTTGAACTATGTGCTAAAACTGCTCGATTAGATGGTCTTGTTTTGATTTTTACCATAGATAGCTTTGTCCTTCCAAAGATCGTATTGTATTTTCAACTCTCATTTTACCACTTCATTTGAACTTGGTTTGTTGGAGCTTTGGAGGTGTTTTCCCCCTCGATTTTCATCAGTTGATTTCAGGAGATTCTGTGGACGATTCTCGGCGCCGTCTGGACCAGGTAGGAGCTAAACCTGAGCTCTTTCTTTTCATGGTTTCCTTTTTGCATTCTGTGCTTTATTCCCTGCTTTTCTGAGCCCCCGGGGTTTGATGGATTCGTTCTGCCATCAACGCACCCTCAATACATCAAAACCTGCATTGAATGCTGGCCTGTATGAAGGTAGTTTGACATTCAACGCACCTGGAACACTGCTGCCGGTGCGTTGGGCGCAGAAAGGGAATTTGTTGCACAATTTTTGATGGAATTTTTGCTTGTTTCTCATCAAAATCAAGATCTAACTCCTCTCTTGTTTGTTTTTTCAGAGATCTTGGAGCAAGATGACCCTTACATGGCGAGAACGAGAACATGAAGAAGAGGACATGATTGCCCTACATGATCCAGTTACAGTGAACGCGCTGCGGAATTGTGGCTTGCTGAAGTTCTTCCGCATCTCTAGCATGAGACAACAGATTAACTTACTGCAGTATTTGCTTGACGCCTGGGATCCTATCAACCAGGTTTTCCAGATTAGGGGCAAATCTATCCCCTTGACTGTAGTAGACATCTATTTCTTGACTGGCTTGTCGAGGCGGGGTGCCCCCATCTCTTTGTCAGGTTCGGCCCGAGGAGGCGATTCTGTGAGAGATTATGTCCGCTGGTATTGCGGAGAAGGATCTCAGCCGAGTAAAGACGACAAGATCATCATCCGTGATGTCACTGACAGGTCTCTTAGGACTATCATGTTTACTTTTGGTAGGATGGTCGGTAGTGCGTCTCTTCATGTGGCCAACAGATCCTATATGCAGCATGCCTTGGAATGCCTTCAACCGAAGGTGTTCAACTGGTGCGATGCGGTACTTCTTGTGATGAAGGAACAGTTGACCAAGATAAAGAACGGGAGGTTGAAGAACTTTGGGTACGGTTCTATTCTGACCGCCTTTGCCTTGGGGAAGATACCACTGATGCAGCCGCAGTACATTGCACTTGACTTACCTTCTCCTACTGAACCACGTATGTAGAGTTGGGTTGACCATATGTCTAGGCATGCTGGCCAATCTCAGATTTCATTTTCTGATACCTTCTTCAGGTGGTTTTATCGTCAGGAGATGGTTTATGCCGAGTATCCATATGTTGGCATGGACTTCCGGGGTGATCCAGATTTAGTACTGCCGGATGGCGAGCAGTGGGGTACTATTGGTAAGATCTCTGACCATATTGTTGTTTACTACTTTTGTTTATAATGTCCTTGTGCTTTGTTCTATCAAGACTCTAATCAAACTCATGTGTACATGCAGATGTTGGTCCTGTTCGTCCAGTAGTTCGCCTGAGAGTACCAGCTACTGCCCAGCAGGAGAGGCCGCCGGAAGAGCTATTCTTCGTGACCTCGATGTGGCCGAGACTTTCACAACTTTGTAGGAGCAGGTTGAGGGCCTCACTCTTGGTATACTAGATGTGAGGACTGATGAGCTACCTTTGCAGTTACAGCGGCATACTACTGGTGTGCCCAGACGATGGACTCGTCTCCTACGCATGATCGCACAGGCTGTGACTTGCTATCACGAGCATCATTAGACTAGGGTGCCCCCTAGCATTTTTAGTTTTTGGGTCGCGTGACCGATTCTGTCTTGGTTACAGAACATTATATGTAAACCATAAACAGCTATATATATTTTTGATTTTCGGAGTTTTATTCTGGTTGAGTTATATGATCCACATGTAAAACATTGATGATGTGTTTCTTTTTATAAATGTTGCAAATGTCTATTTAACACATAGTTTGCTAATGCGTCGGTTAATGTGTTTAAGTTTCTGGAAATATGTTGGTATTGAATAAGATCAAATTGTCTTTCCAAAATCTTAACCCTTATGAACATGCGATAAATAGCTGGGTTTCGGACAGAATATGTACCATTGAGTTGTAGCATTACGAGCTGTGAGTCTAGCCTGACGATTAGTCGGCGTATGCCATGAGCGATGGCATCAGAGAGAAGTTCTATCAATGCGCTATATTCAGCGATATTGTTCGTTGATCGACCAATACATACACCTCTGAAACTTACTAACTCGCCGCTTGGATCAAAAATGGCCCAGGCTGCGGAGGACAGGTTCCGCGAACTACGACTCGCTCCGTCGGCATATCCAACACATGGCTCCAATGGGTTTGACATCTGCAATAAATGTAAAAAGGTGGATTACTCGACCAAAACAAACACTCTAGCGAAAACAAAAATATAAAAAAAGCATACTAGTTACTACTAGGTGTAGTAACGCTTGAGGTACAACCCATTACGAGGTTGCGCCAGTGGAATTCCATCATAATCCACCAACTCGTAGGCTCCCTTTGCTAACACCTGCTTAACAATATAGGGGCCCATCCATAAAGACTTAAATTTACCTGCTCCCAATTTGTCGGATTCTTGGTCGTAAAGCAAGACCAAGTCACCTTCTGAGAAGACACGGGGTTTGACATTTTTGTCGAACTGCGCCTTGACTCGTTTCTTATGGGCTTCGTTAGCCAAAGCAGCGTCACGACGGGTTTCATCCAATTGGATTAATTCCAAGAAACGAGCCTCTTCTCCTAAAGTTCCGGGGACGAGATCAATTGCGAGTTTGAGAGACGAGATTTCACATTGGACTGGTAAGACTGCTTCCAAGCCATATACCAGTTGGAAAGGTGAGAACCCGGTCGCATTCCTTACCGATGTTCGGTAAGCCCACAAAGCTGAGTACAGGATTAGGTGCCATCTTCTTTTGTGAACTCCGATCATCCTTTGCAGCATGCGTTTCAGGACCTTGTTGATCGCTTCAACTTGTCTGTTGGCCTGCGGATAATATGGAGTAGAGCTGTCGTGAGACAGCCCTAGTTTGGCAGCTAATTAAACCATCATGTGATTGCGAAAATGCGATCCATGATCTATGACTATAGCCTGTGGTACGCTGAATCTGGCGACTACATGATTGAAAAAGAAAAGGGCAGCTGTTTCACCAGTATTATCTAATGTAGGCATCGCCTCGGCCCATTTGGTAAAATAGTCAACTGCGACTATGATATACCCATGCCCCCCAGTCGAGGTGGGGTTACATGTCATGAAATCGATGCCCCATTTGGCGAATGGCCCAACAGCCACTATTGGCTGCAGAGGTGCGGGTGGTCTTCTGGTTTTGCTATCGAAAATTTGACAAGCATGGCAACTTCTGACTGCGGTTATGCAATCTTTGAACATTGTTGGCCAGAAGTATCCTGCTCGTAAGATTTTTTGTGTTGTAGCATATCCAGATTGATGCCCCCCACATGCGCCTAAATGACACTCATTCAGGTCTTTTTCGGCCTCCTCATGGGTGAGGCACCTTCTCAGAACCGTATCTATACCACGACGGTAAAGCGTATCACCGACGATCATGTAGTCCTTTGCTTGGTATCGAATACATTTTTGTTCAGAGTGGGAGGTGTTTGGCCTGAATTTTTGGGTTTGGAGATAAATGATTATATCCCCATACCACTCATTGCTTGTAGATATGAAAAACAAACTTTCATCCATGATTGATTCTTCGGATGTTTCATCGTTGGACGACGATGGGAGATCGCATAATAATTCTGCGAAAACTAGAGCTTTCTTTGACTTGGATTTCACAAATTCCATATCAAACTCTTGAAGGATTGCTATCCATTTTGAATATTTTCCCCCCAGCAACTGTCGCGACAATATGTAAGTCATGGGGTTGCAATCTGACAGAATGGTAGTCTTCCGAAAGAGGACATAGTGTCGAAATCTTTGTATTGCTTGAACAGCTGCAAGCGCTAGTTTTTCTACGTAAGAATATTTGCTTTCTGTATCATTTAAGTTCTTACTTAAATAATAAATAGGATGTTCAATTCCATCGACTTCTTGAACTAAAACCATTGCGATGGTCGTATCTACTGCAGCCAGATACAAGTTAAAATCTCTTTGATAATCAGGGGCGTACATTAATGATGCTTTCATTAGGGAATCTTTTAAAGCATCAAAGGAAGCTTGCGCGACCTGATCCCAGACAAAGGGTACCTCCTTTTTCAAGAGACGAGTATAACCTTTAGCAAGTTCAGCGTAATTTGGAATGAACCTCCTCAGAAATTTTGCTTTCCCTTGGAGTTTCTGAATCTGAAGCAAATTCGAAGGTGGAGGCAAATTTATGATTACCTGAACCTTACAAGGGTCGAGACGAATCCCATCCTTGGAGACTACAAAGCCAAGTAAACGACCAGAACTGACGCAAAATACACATTTGTGCGGATTGAGTCGTATCTTGTAGTGTCGGCAACGTAGAAATATCGCCCTTAAATGCTGCGGATGATTAGTCCGCGTTCGCGAATGAGACGGAAGGTCGTCGAGGTATGGTTGAACGATGTTTTTGATGTCATGGAAGGCATAATTCATTGCCCTCTAAAACGTCGCCCCCGCGTTCTTTAAACCAAAGGGTAATTTTCGATATGCAAATGTGCCCCACGGACAAATAAATGCAGTCTTTGACTGGTCCTGTGGGCGGATATTTATTTGATTATACCCGGAAAATCCATCCATAAATGAAAAGATTTCGCATCCGGCGCATTCATCAATTATCTGATCAATGAAGGGTGTAGGGTAGTTGTCTTTTGGACAAGCTTGATTTACATCCCTATAATCGATGCACACTCTAATTGTCCCCTGTTTTTTCATAACAGGGACAATATTCGATACCCAATCGGTTAGAGGAACCGGGTAGATGAAACCAGCGTGGAGAAGTTTTTCAACTTCTGCCTTAATGGCAGCGGCTTTCTTGGGGTGCACCTGCCTTAGTCGTTGTCGCACTGGTTTGACATCCGGATACATCTTAATTTCGTGTTCAACAATACTCGAGTCGATGCCTGGCATTTCACTGTATGACCAAGCAAAGACATCTCTGAATTCGCGAAAAAGAGCGTTATATATTTCCAGTTCTGAAGGAGAACAACATTTACCGACATAAATATTCTCTACAACATCTGATTTGGTCGAGATATTTATGGATATAGTCTCTTCAATGTTGGACAAGTTTCGCTCGGAATCCACCGTATTTACAGTATTTGATAGAAAATCAACTACTGAAGGATGGTAAAGGTCATTTTGAGTATCTTCTTCATAATTCGGAAGAAGAGAACGATGGTGGGAATCATTCCATGGTGCTCCTTTAATTACCATAGCTTGGAGAATTCCTTCGTCGGTGCCATGCACTTGCGACCAAGGATCTGAAGGAGTACCATATTCTCTAGACCTATCCATCCAAATGCTTGATGAGCGTTGATTTTGGTTTGCCTCCCATGCCAGAAACATTGATTGCTATAATATTTCCATTGGGCTTGGGGGCAAAACCATTGCATGATCCATGTTGATATCGTTTTCTGAGATCTTTGTGGAAGATATCATGTTGCAGGTTCCTATCGACGCTACTTCCGCCAAATTGATTGGAGGTGGAAGAGCGAAAGTTCCCATTAATATAGGATCTTTTAGTAGGCCTACTCCGATATTCTGAAGTGAATGGGGGCTTCCATGGATCATGGGAATGCTTCCTGTAACTTGAGAACCATTGGGGAGGAAGTTTTGTTGATCGACGATTGTAATCCCTCCTTGAAAGGGAAATGCAATCTTTCTAAAATAGGTCGACACAACAGCTGCCATGGCATATATCCATGGTCGTCCCAGTAGGATGTTGTAATCAAGATTCCCATCGATGACTTCAACATCTATTTCTACTGTTTTCCCTCCTAGTTCAACTTTCAAGTTATTTAGGATACCGTACGGGGTATATGTCCTTCCGTCGAATGCTTTTAATGTTGTCACAAATCGCGACAAGGTTGGAGATCCTAAAGTTTTCCAGCAACTCATCGACATAATACATGTAGATGCCCCCTCATCAATAATCGTTCGGTGAACAGTTTTGTTGAGGGCTTTCACTTGAACAAGGAAAGCTAATTGAGCTGGTAACTGAGGATTGTACCCTTTGTGGTCGAAGGATACAAGATTGGAATCCTTTGGATCAATCCCACCAATGGCTGATAATAACACATGCCTTTGGGATGGGCAATTTTGTAGTACTTCAAGAGTCGACATAGCGGATGGCGATTGGGCCAAATCTTCCACTATGTTATAATGCTGCGCCACTCTAGCGCGGGGATTAAATGTCGACTTGTGTACTACTCCCTTTGGTGGTTTTATCGTCAATTCAGGGATGGTGGGTGGTACAACTTCTGTCGAAGTTGTTGTCGAACTACTTGGTTGATCTTTATCCTTGTTGTTCGACAGCTGCGGATTCCCGTAATATTTTTCATTTTGACCTGAAATCTTATGGGCCTTCTTGGATGTAGCCTTTGTCGATTTCGTGTCCGTTGTGCCAATCACGCCATCGCCGGCATGAGAGTCATTGTTCGATTTAGGAGGAGGAGGAATTGAGAATTCCGGTCTAGGGGCGTCAGGTATTTTGTCGTAGAGCGTGCCGGACTGAGTGTAAATCAAGTCCAGATATTGTGCACGAGCGATCACTTGCTCTTCCGTTACGACTCCCCCCTTTGCCACATCTTCCGTGATGGAAGGCAGTAATGACTTGATAAACCATTCAGCTAATAGCTGATCGGGAACGTACGTTTTTACCATCCTACGACGACGTCGCCATTCATGTATATGATCAGATATGTGAGTGGCCGTCGTCTGTTTGAAGTTGGTAAGCAGTTCTGTTCCCGTTTCATACCTTATTGGTAATTGAAAATGGGTTAAAAAGGTTGTGGCTAAGGTACTGAAGTTGTCGAACGAAGCTCTAGGAAATTCAATGTACCATTTTTTCGCTGGACCCGTTAACGTCCTCTAAAAGAGGCGAAGTCTTATCGAATCATCATTTAGGGTGTTTGATGAACACCATAGATGAAAGGTCATCACATGATTCGATGGATCTTCACCCGGATTTCCATTAAATTTAGGAATATCTGATGGAAGTTTATGCGGAATCACTGGCCACCAAGGGGCGTAAGCAATTGGATTGTTTGTTAACCGGTTTAAATCAGGTAACTCTAAAGTTGCCACGAATGGTAACTGTTGATTCAGGTTAAGTGAAGCATACCCAGGATACGATGGAATCGCCTGAGCAGTTGGTCTTTGCATACCGGCATAATGCATTTGATGCTGGTATGTTTGGTAAGGTTGGTGGACTTGACCATTATAAAATGGTTGATTTTGACCGTTTTGAATGTACGGCTGTCCACTGTTCGCAAAGATCTGCTGCTCAGTACCTTGGCATACTAGTTGGAATTGTGGTTGTTGGTATTGCACCAGCCACGGTTGTGAAGCCATGTGCTGTTGCCCGATACTAACCGTTTGACCAAGGTGAGGGGTAATTGTACCCATCTGGACCTGTGTCGACCCACTAGTTGGCGATTGTGGTTGAGTTGTAGGGTCAAGGGGCTGTTGCATTACAACCTGAGAAACTTGAGGTTGGCATACAACAGGCAGCGCTTGAACTTGCGACACCGTCACAATAGCTGGCGTAGTCGGTATGTTCGACATAGGTACGCATTGTTGCATTGAATACACAACTCTTGGTTGTTGAGGTAGTATAGGTACCCAACCACTTGAAGTAATTCCAGTATAACCTGAATGCTGTTGTGAACTCCCGTATGGATATCCTCCCGGAGGGGATAATGACAGGGCATACTGCCCCCCATACGGTGGTAATCCAGAACTCAAGGGAATTGTTTGTCCTTGGGGACTGGACTGCCCAAATTGACCTCCAAATGGATCAATTTGTTGAGACTCAACATAAGAGTTTCCAGATATAATTCCGGATGAACAAACAGGAACGGACCAGACTGTCGAAATAGCCCCTGGGTGGGCTCCTTCTAGCGGTTGTGAGCTAGTCGGGACAGATGGTATGCCGGCGAACATTGTCGGAGTGACAGCAGGGAGTTCTGCCATCGCTGTGTCAGAAGACACAGTCCTAGATGTTGACGGTTGTTCAGACATTTGTAGTCTATCCAAAAGATTACCTAGCGATTCTACAGGAACTTCCGCTGGTGGTAGACTAACTTCTGATGTCGAAGGATATAGAGTGATCCCGACTCCAAAGTGCGTTGGAGTACTTGTTTGAGGATATTCTACAATTTCTTCTATCGCAATCAGACCAGGTGGAAGGGGAAGACCGTTAGGTCCGTAAAATATTTCTGGTGCCGAAGAAGCAGCGACAGATGTTTGAAGAGTAAGACTCTCTGAACCGGTTATAGATGGAACCGGTTCAGTAACACAAGTGTTTATTCTCAAACTAGGATCAGTACCACTGTCCTTCTATGGCTGTTGAACTTCTTCTGGTGAGGCAGGGATTCCATAAATGTTTGGAGTAACCGGAGTCTCTGATGTCGTTGGAACACTTGTTCTAACTTTGATAAGAGACTTGGAACCGGTTAAACGAGTTCGCTTTGTTTGTACTGGTTTCGCTTCCGGAGACAAAGACGGTTGACTCGTAAGCCTCCGCGAACGACGGGGTTTCAATTGACTTTCTTCCACGATTGCGGATTACTCGATCAACTAAAATAAAGGGAAAGTATGTTTCCGAATTAAATGAATTTTAGACGCTTTTGACACAACTTGTTTTTTCAGTTTTTAAGAGTCGAGAAAAAACAAAAGATGACTCTAGTCTCCTTCGATTTTTAATGAGCCTGAAGTGACAAGTGCTCAGATGGACCTTTTCCGTTAAGGAGTCTAAAAAGGAACGAAAGGGACTGCTCTGGAGATCTAGGTAGAGGGTGTACCAAACCAATCGCAAAACTGCAGAATACTTTTTACGGTACGGCAGTCAATCTTCCCGAATGCTGTGTTCGGTGCATTGCGATCAGTAGGGCGGCCGACACGGCTTCCTATGGATAAAGGTTTTATGCCTATAGGGGTCTCCCAATATATACTCGACGGTACGTGGGAGCACAAGTCCGTACTGGCACTTATCGTCTCAAAGTGGAGGAATCACCCAACCATCAGTGAGGACAACAGTTACCAGGCTTTACGACGCCGAAATACGTCTCTAGCCTAGACCTCTAAATGTTGTGCGTTAAGTTACAAAGCGTTGTTAAGTTCATTGAATTTATTTTAAGTTGATCTTTCTTATGAAGTTTGCCTTTTGGGATCACCACGAGATGTATATGTAATTCCTAAAATGCAATCTAAAGATGATAATCAAACTTTTATCTCTTTTCAGCAATGAAAATCCTAGCTACAAGGGAAAAGAAAGACACAATCTTTTCGCAAAGAGCAAAGAGCACACTGTAAATGCACTTTTCCTAAATCAAGCCAAACAGACTGTCAATATGCAAATGCACATGCATGTGTTTTGTTTTTCACTTTCTTAATATTGATGCCTAAAAAGAAAGTTGTTGTACAAATCTGAATTCGCTTTCAAGTGAAAAACACAAACAAGCTTTTTTTCGAAATAAAAAGGTAGAGACGATTACGACACTTTATGATTTTGAAATAAACACTCGTTTCGACACTAGAAAGTCACAAATTCAAACCAAAGGCAAAAGTAAAATCATAATCGACTGTCAACAGCAAATAAACTTTATCCTATGATCAAAATTGACACTTGCGACAGATCTAAATCAAAGGACGACAGTATTACTATTCTACTTTTGCAATGGAAAACTGTAAATGACGTAACAAACACACAAAAACATCTGCAGTTTCTTTTATACAACTGAGGCGGAATATCAGCAAAGAAAAGGGGTTTTTAAACAGACACACACACTAATCACAGGCTGCAAAAATCAAAGACAAAACTGAAAAAATTGAGCAAAGAACCTCAACTGCACAAGGCTAGGCTGATCAATGCACCTGCTACACAGAGAAACTGGATTGCAACGCAGGTTGCCCTCTCGGGAACTGCGCTGAAATGCAGGAACTCTTCACAGTACCTGCGCTGGGGCAGAAACGAGAATTCTATCCGGGTTCTGGGTCACGGTTTGCAGTTTAATCTATGGTTTTTGGCCGAGTAAAAGCAATCAGTAATGCACAATCAGAGGGTAGATTTAATGAAGGTTTAAGAGCTATCACAGAGGGCAATCAGATCATTTGTGAATCAGCTGTTCAAATCATAAATAGATCCAGTGAATGGATTGAAGCAGCAGATGTCTACTTTGCATTTGTTAATGGCAAATGCAGTTCGATTCGCTACT
Source organism: Pinus tabuliformis (assembly GCA_031772625.1). Taxonomy (NCBI): domain Eukaryota; kingdom Viridiplantae; phylum Streptophyta; class Pinopsida; order Pinales; family Pinaceae; genus Pinus; species Pinus tabuliformis. The sequence goes on from CM062818.1 coordinate 551,476,924, forward strand.
TCTAAGTTTATGAAACAAACAACAAGAGAAACACAAACAAACCAACTAGACGATCGTCCCCAGCGGAGTCGCCATTTTGTTAACGGGAAAAGTGTCTATTCAGAATGACCCTATCCCACTAAGGTGTGACAGTGACCTTAGAAACAAACAGAGAAAACTACTTTTGTATTCTCCTTTATGAACTATAAACAAAGAGAAATAGGATGAACCAACCTGTGTCTTGCGCTAGTCCTTTGATCCAATCTCTCTTCTCTTTGACAGCTCCCAGCTACCTGCTCCCTTACTTGCCCAGCTTCACCAAATACCTGCAAGATCACAGAAGAAGGAAACTATACAAAGACATGGGTTCATACTCATAAAAATCTTAGGATCAGATTTAAGCTAAACATACAAATGTAATAAACGTCAATGATACACAAGCATGTAGGAGAAACTCAAATAGTTTTATTGATATAACAAGAAGGTCCAGGAGGAGTTACAACCGATGATTCCTGATCCAGCATCAACCTCCCAGCAAAGAAGCCCCTCTTCACCTCCAAAAAAGCATAAATCACCCAATACTCTGATATCTATCTCAAAACCAACAGCAATTCTCTGCAATGTACCATATTCCAGCCTCTGGATCTCTTGGTGAGGGATCCATAAATAGATGTATGCAATGAGGATGAGTCAGCTCATGAATTGATTAGTGGCTTCTCTTTGTCAGTTCTTGCTTCCACTTGGAGACTGAGAGCCTCTTACTCATCCCTGGTCGAATTCAATGAGGCAAGTGTCATTGGAGAAGATTCTGGAAGCTTCCATTGTCTCTCCACCTCGTGGAATGACTCTGCCACTTGTCATTTCCCACTCAACGCACCCTGGTAGTGCATTTAGGTGCGTTGCAACACACCTAGCTAGTGTATTTGGGTGCTTTGCAACGCAGCTAGCTAGTGGAGCAGCTGAAATGATCCTGATTTGACTAGTTCTGAGCAGTTTCTGGTGGAGAACTTCTGGGAGAAGCTGTAATTTGTTGACCTTGTTCCTTTAGGAGTTATAACAACACTTTTAAGGACTTAGGAGCCCTTGGTTTATGGACATTTCATTCTTGGAGCTGTAAGGCACAAAAATGTCTATAACATCATGGCATCTGCGACATTTGAAAGGAATATGTTCATAATCTACTGTTTGCACCCATTCTTCATCAAAAACTTCCAAGATGACCTCATCCAGTAGAGCTCCAGAGAGATCCATCTCCACACATATTCATGCGAAGGAAGTATATTTTCCCCTTCTAGTGGCCTCAGATACTTTGACAAAATGCCCTAATTTGTTTCCTATGGCAAATAAAGATTCAGTTTGCCAGTAATCTAGAGGTAGGGAATAGAGTCTTACCCAGATTGGGACCGAAGTGAAAGTCTCTCACTCCAGGACAAAATTCATCATCCAAGGCCACATATAGAGGCTTGTAGCTGCATAGAAGTAGGGCCCTCCTTCAAACACCTTGTCTTTGTCCTCAATATTTGTAAAGACCATAGTGAAGAAACCCTTTGACCAAGATGTAGCTCTATGCCTCCTTTCAGTTTCCAGTGGTATTTAATCCATGCTTGTAGCGCCTTTTCTGTGGGCCATAATCCCATGAATTTACAAATGATAGCATAGGTCTGCATGTGGTCCCTGTGCGCCTACAGAGCAGGATCATTTAAAACTACTCTAGGTGTGACCTCAGCCTTAGGTTTACATGGCCCCTTTTGCGTTTTGTTTTCTGCTTCTTGTTTCTTGTCTTCTTCCTCATTTTCTTTTGTTCTATTGTACTCCCTTTTATTGGTTAAATCCTGTTCCTCTTCAATGTTCCTTTTGCCTTCTCCTAAGGGACCTCTGGCAGTTTCTATCGGTTTCTTACCTCGGCTGGCAATGGCCTAACTGTAGGAGGGAGTGGAGCTCCCCCCTTTTCGCCCCTCCATGGAGTTCAATGCTTGCAGAAGCTTGAAACCCTAGCTCTTCGTAACCCTCCGTCTCCGTCAAAACCTATCTGTCAAAGGATCAGGGCCGCTATTGTGGCATCATGAACCAAATCCATTTCACTTATAACACAGTTTCCCTAATTTGCAAAGGAATGCATTTGGAGCCATAGATGGGCAGTGCCATGTTTGGATTCACTGTTCTTGTTCTTGCACTTTTATCTCATTCTCTCATTGCTATAATAGCATCTATGTCAGAGTATGCTTATCCTGTTGGAAGTGCCCAGGTTGGATTTTCTGCAGTGCCATTTCTTTTCGCTGACAGAGCAGTTATTGTGGGTATTCTGTGTGGAGTCTTGGCAGGCTATATCTATCTTCATATCAAAGAGCTGTTTGTGTGATTTTGCAATAGAAATTTGGGGCGTGCTCGTCCTCAAAGTTCACATCGTCTGATTTGGCTTTACCCCTCCTGCGGAGTCAGAAATGGTGTGTTTCTTACACATTGTCACAATTGTCATCAGCCCAGGGCTTACAACTAGGGATTACTTTGTTCCATTAGTTTTATGAAGAGCTAGTTTTTATTGAGACTATAGTGTCCCTCGCTTGATTTCATATAATAAGCTAACATTAGTGTATGTATAAATAAATTTTGTGTGCGTCTTTCGAATGTATGAATAATTGAGATAATGTGGATGTTTAAGAATACCAAAAATATTTATTACAAATCATGGTGTTAAGATTTTTGTGGTGAGTTTATCACAAAGATGGATGGCAGACTTGTACATTTGTTTGTTAGTCTAATTGGTCATAGGTTGTGGAGAAAATGGCTTCTACTTTTATGGAATTTTGCTTACATGATGTAGTTGCACTATAAATCTATCATTTTCTAATGCTATTGATTTGACACTGTAAACTAAAAGGTCCCAGAAAATGCTTTGACTACTCTCGTAAAGAGAATATTTAATGGCAAAACTCTATAAACCATTCCTTTTCTAATACAAAAATTGAAAGGCAAAAAGTATTTTGACTATTCTGTCAAATGGAAAATCTTCAAGACTTGTTATAAATGCCAGTATTCAATGGCAAAACTTTGAATAATTAATAGACTTGGTCATTAATGTCTGTCCTAACATGGTCAGCTTTAGAATAAATATTTGTTTGGGAATGGGATGTAAAGGAGCTTTTGTTTCGGTATAAATGATAAATGGTTTACATTAAACTTGCTCAAAAGCATCAAATTTCTATTTTTTAATTTTAAAGTTGGTTAAAAATATTATGTTTATATTTATATTTATAACAAATTAATAACATTTAAGGGTATAAATAAAATTTTATTAATATATTTTTTTAGTAGGGAAAATTCAAAGGTTAACTATGCAATTAACTTAATGCAACCATCAAGCCATATCTCAACAAACTGAATTGATCATGTATTCAATGACTAATCTCAGCATAACAACTCAAAAAGAAACTTTATGCAACATCACATCGAATGAGTATTACTCCACAGGAAATGTAAAGGAGTATTGCAGATAATTTCTATATGAACAACTTACATGGAGATTGAGGACTAATCTAAAAAATTATTTTCGGCTCAGTAGAAGGAAACCTAATTGAAAATATAACTTCTTATTTGACACAGTTTTCATCGATCAGTTATTTGACACACAGTTCTATACTTAGAAGCACATTTCTATTAATTCTACATAGCATCATTTCGTGACGATAACATTGTTATAGTTCTTCTAAATCCGCACATTTCTATTAATTCTACATAGCATCGTTTCGTGACGATAACATTGTTATAGTTCTTCTAAATCCTGGTTTACCGAGTGATTCAGTTGTCAATAGTTGTTTCAAATAATTGTTTTATGTATGAATTTTATTTTCATTCAATTAAGCAAACCACTCATTTTTTTTGGTGTCATGTGGTCTATTTAATATCTCCTTAAGCATATGTTTGGTCAATAGTAAAGTAATAAATATTTTAAGATATCTCTTCTCTTCACACTTTGCATTAGAAAATTCATACTTCATTTCTATCCTTTTCATAATGACCAAGTTTTTGAAGTTTCCTCTTTTTCATGCTTTGAAGTTGTGATCTCTTTGGCTTTGTGTCTTGTCTCTTTCTTCATATTTCTCTGTCTTTCAACAGTTGTCAAAGAAGCATAAATTAATGTTATATGCTATGGCCTTATGATGTTTCCTTTGCAACATTTGGTGCAATTGCTAGTTTAGATTTATTGCGATATGCCAATTAACCTAAATATAAGTAAAGGGTGCACACAAAACCCTTCAGAAACCTAGTTGTACGAATAATACATTCATTTAAGTTGCATTCAGTACTATTTATGATTAGGTCATTTTAAATTTTTTTGTAAACCATTTCAAGTATATTCATAAGTAATAAAAACTATTGAAATTAATTAAGTGTTACTTAATATGGAAGTCTAGTTAAATCACTTCTCCTAAACACACAATGGGAAGCTTCTCCCAAGCACAAAAAATTCCAAAATTGAGGTGTTTATAAATAAACAACCTTCCTCTGGAAAATCAAAGGGATCTTTTATCAATTGGAATAAAAGGAAAAAAAAAAATTATTGAATGACCCTAATAACTAATGCTTACTGATTTGAGGAAGATCTTACAAAAAATACTAGTCAAGGAAGATTGAAGAAATTAACTCCAAAATAAGAATGTGGTCGATAAAAAAATTGGACTCGAAACCTTACCAATTTCATTAAAGGTTGTGATTAATTGTGAAGATATTTGTACTTTTCTTTTTACCATGACTTTTTTTTTATATTATTATTATTATAGCTAATATGCATTTAGTAATGTTCCCACACATTAGTGGACAATTCTACTTAAATATTTGATTGTATCTACGGGATTGGATTTTAATGCCTTTATAGTATGGGTTTCTCTCAGTGTTGTAGCATTCTCAACTTTTTCATTTTGAACATCAACATATTTCATCTTATTGCCTCCAAAGGGCTTTTCTATTTAGATCGTACTCCATCAATCATAATGACGACAATAACAACAATAGTTTCTACAACGGGTCAGTGATGTCTCATTGCACCTTACAAGTAAGTATTCTTTAACAATGGTAAGATTTTACTTTCTCTGTCACGTTAACCTAACAGAAAGTACAACCACCAATGCAAAATAGCAAGCACAATGTAGTATATGAATTATTTAAAATTTACTTAGACCATAATTTTCTCTTTCGATGAAACCAAGTTTAAAATTAAATTTTCCTCAATTTAATATCATTTATATTCTATTAAAGTACCAACATTAAACTCTTTGAGTACTTTGTAATTCTTTGGAATTTTATAAATAGAAATGTGAAAATTGTTTTTTTTTACTACTAAATTCCTTATCCAATTCACATTTTAAAAATTGATTTGATACTCAATTTGTTTCTTATAAGTTTGTTTTATATTTATATAATTTTATAAACACTATAACTTATATTTATATAATTTTATAAACACTAAATGAATTTATAGTGTAAATGATGTGTATAATTATGGCAATCTTTTTTTACTAGGTTGATGACCCCTTACGCACCTAGTGTCTGGCATGCCATTGTAGATTCTCTAAATGATTGCAATTCTATATTTCTTGGGTAGATTGTTGTGTTCAACAATTGTGTCGGTATGAATCATTTATATTGTATGATTCATCTATATTAGACCTATTGTTTTTTTTTTTTGGACAATAACGGTTAGATTAAAATGGGCGGTAAACCAGCTACCGCATGCTTTTACATTTCTGAAGAATCCATGACAGAGAACAGGGGAATGCATAGGATTGCTGATCAAATCCGAGAGAAATGCTGATCAAGTCGATGTTCTGAAATAGAGAAATAAACTACTTCGGCATATTGATGGCTGTAGCTGCAACGGCGCACAATGCAAAGGGCATCAAGCGGAGCTTGAGCTTACTGTGCCTCAGAACTTCGCTTCAAATGGACTGCCTGCGGATCTTTGAAGTGCTGTTCCAAAAGACATCATTGGCGAGGGAAACTGAGTGATCGCAGAATGAGGAGGAGCCTTCAACAACTAGAATCACCATCGTAAGATTTGGGAGTAGCCGCAAATGCTGCTTCCCGGAGAAGATCGGCCCTGAGATTTCTGATCCAAACCTTCAGAAAAGAGAGATTGGAGAAAAGCGAAACTGAACTGGGATACGCCCTTGAGGATCCTTTAAAGTCGCTTGGTAAACAGGAACAAATCAATAAACAGATATCAAACTCGGAGTCTGGAATCAGTCTTGAATTGTCGGATTACAAAAATTGATTGAACAGAGGTCCCGAGGAGCAGGGGAGAGAAGGGAATAGGGAGCCCTTATTTCAGGGAGGAAAGGAGGATCGAGCTGGAGATTTAAGGAATGGAACAAGAAGATTCTGTTGAGTTAATTACCAGGGATCTTCGAGAACAGAGGACACCAAGGTTGGCCTCAGTATCAGCTAGGGAGTTGAGGTTCCTTAAGATATGAAAGAAGGATATTTTATTGAATTTGGGCAGCAGTAGTCTGATTTTCCTGATGATGGTGGCTAATTGAACCTGGTGAGAGTTCTTAGGACGAAGCATGGCTTGGATGATGAGTCTTGAGTCTCCAAAGACTGAGAGAGAAAGGATATTTCTTTTAATCGCCTATGTCAGCCCTTGCCACAATGCCAGAGCCTCCGCTCTGTTGTTTGTTTCAGTTCCCAGACCCCAGTGAAACCTCAGTTCCGGAAAACCTCCAGGGCTCAATAGGACTCCCCCGCTGCCAGCGACCCCTAGGTTTCCTTTAGAGGCCCCATCGAAGAATAAACAGTGATCTTCCAAGGCCGATCTCCACTTGATAAACTCTTGTTCTTCCAGCCTAATCTCCCAACTGGAATGAACGGGAACAGGATGAGGGGGCCTTTCCTTCAGATTTGGAACCAATTCTTTGAACCAATTCTCCTCTTCTATGAGCAGACTCGTTTCGTTCCTTGATGAAGTATTGGCTTCCAGTGCCTCGCCCAACAATGCTTTTATTTTAGAGATAACTCTTATTGTAGTGCAACTTTCTTCTCGAAAAATTCTGTTGTTCCTTTCCAACCATAGTTTCCAGCAAATAAATTTAGGGATCCACATCCAGCTGGTTTTAAGAAGACTTTTATTTTTAAGGCAGAAGGGAGATAAGTTGGCCCAAGTTCTGAACAGGGCAGGAATGTTGTCTGGAAGAGCAAGGTTAGAGGGCTCTAACAGCAGCACTCCCCTCCAGACTTCTTGAGCAAAGGGGCATAGCAGCAACAGGTGATTGGTAGTTTCTTCATCAGACCTACAGAGGGGACATCTGGAAGGTCCTTCCATCCCTCTTCTTCTCAAGTTATCTCTGGTGAGGATGCTTTGGTGTGCCACGGTCCAACAGAAGAAGTCTATTTTTGGGAGAGCTGGAAAATCCCATATAAATTTCCATTGGGCCGGGTTTGGAGGAGCATAAGGAACAACCATAATTCTTTTATAACCTTCAGAAACAGTATATTGGCCAGAGATGAACCCCCAGCCTCTTTTGTCTTTAGCAGTGGCCTTTGAAGGAGATTTACCTTGGAGCATATCTAGAAGTAAAGAGGCTTCCCCCTGCAGCATTATGGGGACCTCCCCCAGATTCCACCCATCCCAGGTTCTATCAGGAGCTTCTTTCCAGCTCGAAATGTCCCACAATGTGTGCAGATTGCAAGACTGAAGCCAATCTTTGATGTTTGCAAGACCATTCACATGCTTCATTGGCTGGTCACCCAAGATCGAATCATCCCAGATTTTGATTTTCCTTCCATTACCAGGGATCCAATATAGGTGTTGGCTGAATTGCTCCCTAGCAGCATTGCAAAGATTGAATATTGGTGAACCTTTTAGAGTTCTTGGAGGCTTATCCAGGCATCTCAAACGCTGCCCTTGGAAGTATTTCTTCCAAATGACTCTTTTACTCCAGCTAGTATTTCCAGAGACTAAATTCCATAGAATCTTGGATCCCAAAGCAAGATTTTGTGCAGCCAAATTGCGCAGCTGGAGGCCTCCTTCCTGAAAGGGTCTCTTGAGGATTTCCCAGCTCACTAAATGGATTCTTCTATCATTTTTATTCCCACCTTCCCACAGAAATCTTCTCAACAGGCTATCTAACTTACTAAGAAAGGTTTTTGGGGCAAGGAGGATTGAGTTTTGGAATAGAGGCATGCTTATTAGGACCGATTTCATGAGGATGACTTTCCCTGCATTGTTCAGCCATGAGGCACCCCAGGCTTGGATTCTGTTCTTTATTTTGTCAAGCAGAGGCAGCCAGTGAGCAACTTTAGGCTTAGATTTGAAGATTTGGATCCCGAGGTATTTAAATGACTCCCAATTTCGGATTCCATCCATTTATAAAAGTCTTGCTATGTCAGACAGTTCCTTAGTCGAGCAATTCCAGCCATAGATAGAGCATTTTATATAATTGATTTTGCTGCCCGAGATCAACCTGTAAATGTCCAGTTCCCTCTTGAAATGTCTGGCAAAGATCAAGCTGGCTCCTCCAAGCAGCAGAGTGTCGTCGGCAAATTGGACATGATTAATGTCTTTCACCTTGTGAGTAGTTCTGAGGCCAGGCAGAGTTTGAATTTGCTGATTATGATCTAGTTGGAAACTTAACACCAAGGCTTGGACAACATATAGGAGCGAAGACAATGGGCATCCCTGTCTCAGGCCCCTAGAAGCTTGGAAGAAATCAGTAGAGCGGCCGTTAACCAAAGGCGCAATCCAAGGCGAGGCAATACAGGCTTTCACCCAGTTGATGAAGTTTGTTGAGAAGCCTAGCTTCTTCATCACAACAAACAAAAATTCATGTCTCACCCTGTCAAATGCGTTAGCCAAGTCGAGCTTAATCACCATGCCTTTCTCCTTTCTTTGGCAACTAGAGTGGACTGCTTCTTGGACCAGCACAATGTTATCCAAAATCTTTCTGCCTTTTATGAATCCGCCTTGATTTTCAGGGATGATGTCTGGCAAGATGTTTTTCAGCCTGTTGGCTATTATTTTGGAGACCAACTTATAGCTGGAATTGCACAAAGATATTGGCCTAAATCTACTAAAGTCAGAGGCGCCTTTCTCTTTTGGGATCAGAGCTAGAAAGGCTGAGTTGATGCCACCGCCTATCTTTACACAATTCTGGGATTTTCTGACCATCCTCAGTAGATCTTTTTTGATTATTGACCAGCAAGTCAAAAAGAACCTGACAGAGAACCCATCTGACCCTGGGGCTTTATCAGGCTCCATGTTGTTCAGAACCTCCTCAAGCTCTTCCATACTAATCGGAGCTGTCAGCATATCGTTGTCCGAATCCTTGACACATTTGGGTATTAAATTAATCGGATATGAGTGGGGATCAATAGCTGGTTCTTCAGGGGCCGAATAAAGGTCTTGGTAGAAGGAGTATGCAGCTCTCTTGATGCCTTCGAAATCCTTAATCACAGTATTTTGGTATTGAATCTCTGAGACTGATTTGAAATTCTTTCGGGCTCCCGCTTGCTTATGAAAGAAGCTGGTGTTCTTATCGCCGGATTTCAACCAGAGAATCCTAGACTTCTGCCGCCAAAATTCTTCCTCCTCCCTGCTAGATCTATGAACCTCTTTTTGGAGCTCGACTTCTTTTAGTAGCATACTTTGAGAAACAGGATTATGCTCCATTTCTAGTTGATGAGCAGCAAGCCTATTTATATTTTCTTTTCTTTTGGCTGTGGGGGTTTGCAGTCTTTTAGCCCAGTCTTTAAGATTTCTTTTTAGAACCCTAATTTTCTCTTCCCACACAAAGAAAGGAGAACCATGGACGGGCCTATTCCAAGAGTCGGAGACCACTTCTTGAAAGCCTTCTTGCTGGATCCACAGAGGGCTGAACCGAAAAGGGATGGGGCCAAGATTGCAATCTAGGGAAAGCTCGAGAAGAATAGGTTTATGATCAGAGGTGAGATTTGGGAGAATTTTAGAGGATGCCATAAGACCGCAGGTTAGGAAAGAAGAGTGGACAAGAAATCTGTCCAGCCGGGCAGCAATGTGGTTGGGGGCTGATCTTTTATTGGACCAAGTGAATTTTCCTGAAGAAGGTTTAATATCCTCCAGGTCCCAGCCCAACATTATGTCTTCAACCCATTCTCTGGTAGGATCCCTGACAATGGAACCTCCCTTTTTCTCATCAATATCAAGGGTGACATTCAGGTCACCTGCAATTATGATATTCTCGGGGTTGTGCTCTAAAAGAAATGAATGAAGCGAATTCCAGCAGATTTTTTTTTCACTTGGCAAAACAGGAGCATAAACATTAAACATACTTACTTGCTGACCAGAATCCTTGTGGAGTAGCTGAGTGAAGATCCAGTGAGGGCTGATTTTTTCTTGAATAAAGTCATATATGGTGCTGTTCCAGAAGGTGGCTATTCCACCAGAGGCACCTCTTGCACTAACCGCTCTACCATGGCCTTTGTTCCAAAAAACTTTACTAGAATGGAGGAGAGAGAGATCCTCCAGCTTTGTCTCCTGGATGAGGAGGATTTCAGGCGAGTATATTCTCACTATGTCTTTCAGGGCTTCCTCTTTCGACCTGCTGCCTAAACCTTTGCAGTTCCAGGAGACGTATTTCATTATTTACTTTTGTTGGGAGAGGAGGCTCCAATTGGAGCCTTGTTGCTCTTGCGCCCAGATCTGGTATTCATCATTGATTTGAGAGTTTTTTGGGATCCTTGGAGGACATCTTTGTAAGTTTCTTCCTCTCTTTGTTTCTTCTTGGATTTCCGCCCTCTAGTCGTCTTGATTGGAGTGGCTAACGAATTGTCAGTTTCAGAATCTCTCTCTTCTGAATCTCCATCAGAGTCTGAGGCTAGACTAATGTGTTCTTCATTGCCTTCATTTCCCCTCTGACACTCCTCGGGTGATGGAACTGTTGATTCTACTTCATTTATTTTTCCTTGTTTCTCCATATTTCCGGTTTCTACTTGGTTCTCCTTATCATCCATCTTTTCTCCAGAGGGAGATCCGTCTTTAGAAGCAGCAGCGGCTTTTGGGTTGATGTGAGGCTTTCCCGATGGGGCGGAGGTTTTCTGTCCGGGAGGCTTTGGAATAGCCTTTCCCTTTCTGATTTCTTTCCATCCTTCTTCTTCAACTGTGTTCCCTGATGGGGCTTTTGGGCAGTTTCTCTGGAAGTGTCCATGCTCATGACAGGTTCGACATTTGAAAGGCAGCTGCTCGTAGTCCAACTTCTGGTAGTGCTGCCATTCTCCAACTTTGAGTTTAATCGCTTCTGGTAGCCCGGCTTCCAGGTCGACTTCTACGCAGATTCTAGCACATGTATATTGGCCCTTGTGATCAGCTTTGTCAATGAATCGACCCAGCCCATTACCAATCTTCTGCAGAGATTGATAGCTCCAACAGTGAAGAGGGAGATTGGGTAAACGAACCCAGACCGACGCCTCCTTGGGGACATCAACGGATGGGTCAAAATCAGGACTCCATTTATTGAGATACAGTCCCTGATTTCCCATAAAATACGGCCCGTTTCTGAAAACCAGGTCGCGATCTTCCTTGGTGGTAAATTCAAAGATGAAATAGCCTCGCCCTACAGCATAACAAATCACATTATTTTCCAGCTGCGGTCTCCAGTTTCGTTGGATCCAATCGTCCGTGGTTTTAGTGGACGGCCATCGGCCCATAAACTGCCCTACCAGGCCTCTGTCAGACAACGCAAGAGCGATTTTAATCAATTGTTCCTCTGGAAGTGCTATCTCTGGTATTTCGTCAAGCTTTTTAATGAATTTCGGCACTTCAACGTGCTGATGCTTCTTCCCTTTCTGCGTTAACAGCCTTCTGAAGGCATCTGCGGTGGATAATGGAGGGGTGGGAGCGGACTCCCCACCCCCGGGACCGCTCATGGCAGCGTCCAAGAGCTTGGCGGCGGCAAACCTACAGTCGGCTCCGAGGTTCAGAACAGCAGCGCGCGCGATCCTCCAATGCCTTCGTCAAAATATATCATCGTTGTGATTTTGACCTATTGTTAACCATGTTGCATAACAACTATTTTCATGTTATCCACTGAGTATACATTGATATAAAAGTGTGCTAAGCAAATGTTACTCAAGTGAAATTTGGATGCAATATTATATAAGTCAAGGAGAGGACCTTACAAGTCTCTACTTGCTAAATTCGTGGTAAGTCCTAATTTATTTTGTTGTTATGTTGTCTAGGTATAGATTCACAAAATTAGTGCATAGGCACACAAAATGCATTGCAATAAGAAGCTTATTTGGGTTATTTGCAAGTATGAATATGTGGTTTATATATTTTTTTCTAATGGGTCTCTGATTTTTATGATTTCTACAATTAATCTATAAGTATTTGGAATTCAAAATAAAAATCTTTTCTCTTTTCCAATTTTTAGGGCCTTTATTTTTTGTTTAGAGTCAATCTTAGTGGTTTTGAGTTGATTTGGGTGGGTTGTACATGGATGCTCTAGTGACTTTTAGCCTTTAAATTTTGAATCTGGAACTCTGATACCATGTGTGAGGATTATTCAAATATATTTGACAAAATTTCAAAAAAAGGAATTTCAGGTTTATAAAACATCACTCACTATTTCATCATAAGCATGAACATAATTTAATTTGATCTACAATATATATAATTTCTAACAATTTGAACTTCTAACAATTTACTTCTAACAATTTGAACTTGTAACAATTTACATAAATAAAATAATTAACTAAAGAATACATGATCTAGTGACTTTGTTTCTAACTCGGTTGGAATGCTACTGTTAGGGTTGCCTGACTAAATTTACCTCCTAGCCAACTCGGAATGACCTCCCATCCCAGGGAACCTCCACAGGTTCCCTAGCCCTCCAAGCCCAAGTCCAACCAGTCGTAGTGTGTCCAGGTAAGATCTAGATCCAACCCTCTCTAGTAAATCTCATAAATCACAGTTTAAGTTCTTTCAAGCCACCCCAAAATTCCCAAACACAACTAGGAAGTCTCAAACAAACAAAAAAAGACAAGGCCCCTCTTCCATCCTCCCTTCCTTGACTTATCCTCCCTTCCTCATCCATCCTCATTGCTTCTCATGAATGTCGTCCCATCCTTAGTTTTAATGTTATTGAATTTCAACCCCCCAACACCTCCTCAGGCCTCCCCATGCTTATCCTTCCATTTAATGCTTATCCTTTCATTAACCTCTATAGGAGGATATTCTTGCTTGGGACGAATTAGGTTAGGGAGAATAGGATGTTATGGGTTAGCTAGAGACTCTAGAGTAGAAGAGGAATTATTGCTTGACATACTTAATTTGACTATTATATCTCTCTCTATTTTGATATGCCTTATTGTCATACTACTTCTAGATTGTTGGTAACCTTTTGAGTCTAAATTCTGGATGAAGTTTTTTTTTGAAGGAGGGGTGTATGTAATGCCCTACTTGAACTTATTATCTTACATTACCTTATAAGCCTAGCTGCTGAGTGATTGAATTTGTGCCTAATTACAATAAGAATTATTAATATACGTATGAGGTATTTGTATGTTAGCTACATACCCACACCTCGCACGAATACACTAGTATTCTAAAGGTTAAAGTGTTGGATGATTAAATAAATGGTTAATTGTGATTAATGATTAATTAACTTTTAAAAATGATTTATAATAACTGATTATATTTAAACATGATTCATTTAAATTATCAAATTAATAACATTCTTCAAGTTTGATTAATATTTCTAAAATAATATTATTGAATGGTAATATTTATTAGAATAACATTATTTTATTAAGTGTTGAGATTTATTAAAATAATGATATTATTCAGTGATGCTATTTTTTGTTTAAATTTTGGCATTATAGATTACTATTAAAAAGGAGTACCAACATATTTTCCATGTGTTAATAGTCGTGGAGACAGGAAACTAGCCCAATAGCACAAATTGATCAATTTCATATTACATACATTGTGCTTTCAATTTGAACTTAAAAACAAAAGTTTGCCTAGATACTCGTCTAAGGATCTCAAAATAACAAAAGTCTTGGCTTGGTGAAGCTGAGCCACACACAATTAAACTATAACAAGATTTACATGGCATGAGTTGACGAAGAGAAATGCAAGATATGAAATCTTTAGAATTGACCAGTTACCCATGTGATGGATAAATAATTCAGTATGGATGTCGATGCAGGATGTGGTCACTTTAATTGAAGATGTGTCTTCTCACCAGTAATGCGACCCAACAAAATAAGAGATCCCACACCATGAGCTAATTCACGCTCATCCACTGCCCAAATTTGTGCCTTCATCCTACCTGACCAAGGATGAAACATCCATTTGTTGTCACAATGAGCTAGCCAATGATCAAGACTTGGCATTGAGGAAGCATTCCTAACAATTTTACACAACATGATTCTTAAATCGCGAAGAAGATCAGGAGCCTATCGAAGAAAACCATACCAATTAAGGCCATAGTCGGAACCTTTTGCAATCCAAAGTGTCAGTGTCCTGTATTTTCGAATTCTTCCCACAATGACTATGCCATTTAGTCCCTAGGCCAACCTAAAATGGATTAAGAGATTAATTTGTGAAATGTAACCCCACAATGACCAAATAAATTATGAAGGCAGTGAAGTGCCCAGGGAGAGATGAACTACAATTACCATTCTCCATGTTGGCAAGAAATAAAGTATGCCCCGCATAGGCTCAGAAGTCGAATACAAATATACAGCTACTCTGATTGGAATTATGCTGATCTCATACCATAGCTAGTCTATCAGCCTGGAAAAAATGTGAAATTTGAAGGCCATGACGCTTTCTATAGAAATATCGCACACTTGAGGACTAAAGAGGTTGATCATGTGCAGGGATGAAGTGATGAAACTATAGTGGCTCACCATTATTGAAATTTCGGCTATATACTTGCTCATTGCAGGCAGTAATGGTGTGTGATGTTGTAATTAAACTCCTATACCCCCATCGGAGCGATGACACATGGTCATTCATGTGGCAAGCCCATCTTCCACCACCCATCATTTTAGTTGGATGTCGTTTGATTGTCACCCACGGTGGGGGTATTGAATGATGATATTTATTACAATAACATTATGTTATTTAATGGTTATAATTAATAAAAATAATGTTATGGAATGGTAACATTTGTTGGATTAATAAGGAGTTGTTAGGGATGTACCACCAAAAGGTTAATGAAAGGATAAGGAGTAATTGGAAGGATAAGGAGGGGAGGCTCGAGGAGGTGTCGAAGTGAAATTCAATAACATTAAAACCAACGTCAAGGCGAGATTCATGATAGGTGGTGGGGACGGATGAGAAAGGGAGACTAAGTCGAGGAAGGGAGGATGGAAGAGGGGCCTTGTCTTTTTTTTGTTTGTTTGGGACTTCTTGGTAGCCTTGTCTATTTTTTTGTTTGGGACTTCCTATTTGTGTTGTTTTTTTTGTTTGTTTGGGGCATCTTAGTTGTGTTGGGTATTTTTGGCATGGGGTGAAAGAAATTAAGCTATGATTTATGAGATTTACTGGAGAGCGATGGATCTAGATCTTACCTGTACAAACTTCAGACATGATACATCTAGTTAGACTTGGGCTCGGAGGGCTAGGGAACCTGTGGAGGTTCCATGAGCTAGGAAGTCATTCCTAGTTAGTTGGGAAGTAAATTCAATCGATCAGCCCCAACAAGAGAATTCCACACGAGTTAGAAACCGAGTCACTGAATCAGGTATTCTTCAGTTAATTATTTTATTTATGTAAATTATTACAAGTTCAAATTGTTATAAGTAAATTGTTATAAGTTAAAATTGTTAGAAGTTATACATGTTGCAGATCAAATTAAATTATGTTCATGCTTATGATCAAATAGTGATGTTTTATAAACCTGAAATTCCTTTTTTTGAAATTTTGTGAAATATATTTGAATAATCCTCACAACTAGCTAAGGTACAACTTCCAACCTTCCAGCTAAACCTCTTTCTATCGCTCGAAATTATTGGAAATAATACTGAGAGGGGGGGTGAATCAATATTATTAATTTCTTTTCAATAAACCATCCAGATTTATGCTTTAAATTATTCTTCCGAAATTGATAATTAACTTGTATGTCAGTATCATATAATAATGAACAAGAACAGTAAAAACAGATAGTCACACAACGGACACCAGATATAAGGTGGAAACCCAATGTGGGTGAAAATCACCTGCTGCAATATGTCTCTATCTTCTTTCAAATATAACTTCTTTTACAATGAATTTGTACTGGTGCAGTCCTTTACCAGTACGCAGGCTGCAACCTGCAAAGAGCTACAACCCTCTCTCGTTTTCCAGTCTCTCCTGGAAGGGAGCTACGACCCCCTACTTCATTCAAGGACCATGTTTCATTAATTTTCAGACTGGATCCAAGAAGATCAAATGGTCATCAAGTATAAACAAATCTTCAGAATTACCCAAGCATCAGATCAATACAGAGGCTGAATATGACGATATCAAAACCCAATACAGAGGATTTACATACTGCTGCGCACCCAGAGGCTAAACATTATTGCTACAGGAAGAACTTAATATTGCGCACCCAGAACCCTTTTAGAAGACAACAGAGGCCAATTTCAGAACCCAATTACAGAGGATATACATATTACAGCGCACCCGAGGCTAAACATGATCAATACAGCCGAAAGACTTAATATTGCGCACCCATCAACCTGCAGATTGATAAAAGGCAGAAATAAATCTCTATCAGGGATTGCGACTTCATCAAGGCATCCGTAAATATCTGCGCCTGTGCCTTTTTATATGCGGGAATATGCGCTTGCACAGTCTCCTGCAATTTATGATCTTCAGACAGCAATCATACCAGACAGCGCCGATGAGATCTCAGCCAACACTTCCCAACCGATCGAAAGTCTTTCAGAACTGTTCTTTTATGAGATCTTTAACACCCACATCACTACCGCCAAACGATCTCATTCCCTCTTATATAGCAAAGCTCTTTTTAAAACAATGAATCAAAACCGTAGATTAACAATACCAGGGATCCGAAAACCTGGGGCTCACTTGCTTTGACCGATCACTTAAAGAATGACTTAAGTGATAAAAACAGCGAAAATATGATGAAAACGGTCCAAACGGGCAAAGAGGCGGACTTTAAACTGAATGCACCCATAACAATAATATATCGGGTCCGCTCCTTATCGCTATCGGCGATTAGATGTGGGAAGCCTTTATAAAATGGGCGATTACCGCGGATGCGATATTAATATATGATGCCTTTAATCCCTGCATCGGGCCCGACTCCTCTTATCGCAATCGGAGGATTAGGGTGGATGACCCTTTATGCATTGTGATATACTGCGGACGCGATATTATTATAAACCACATTTGATATGCCATCGGGTCCATATGTTATCGCAATCGGAGGATTGGGGTGGGCGACCCTTTATGCATTGCGATATACTGCGGATGCGATATTATTATAAACCAAAAGCGATATGCCATCGGGTCCATTGCAATCGGAGGTTTCAATGGTGTTACATACCCGAACCCCCGATGCGCATATATGCCGAAATATATGTATTAACACATATAACTGTGTTTATCCGCCGAAAGGGGGAAATGCATACATGCTATTGTTTATTATATAATACATATATATATGGGTTTTAAGCGCCCAAACACCTCCCGATAGTATTAATGTATGCATATATGGCCTGATGACTCCCGATAATGATTAAGCATGCATCCAAGGGTTATATAAGCCCGATTCCTCCCGATAAGCTCTTTATATATGAGAATGTGCCTCTATTGCACCGATAAGCTCCCAATGACTCAATGGCTCCCGATAACTGCTTCTTTGGCATATTTATACATATGTAAAGGGCTCCTCTTGTCTCCTCTTGGCTCTTCTTGTTGTTTTCTCTGTTTATCTCCTCTATAGATGTATATAAGTGAGATGTTTGTCTATGAGAGGGTTGCCATCAAGTACAATGCATGCATCATAATGCCAACAGAAATGAATGTAATACCACCTTCCATATCAAAGATATATTTAGTTTATGCTTCATAGGTGATATGATCCATCCTAAGCAAGACGACAATCTTATGTATTTATTAGTTACAACATTTGCCTAAAGACTACTTGAGGATATCAACCACCAACCGACCTTAGTTGCAAATACCCTCACAAAGCAATGGATGTTTTTTAGTCCCCATCCTCCCCATTCCTTTAGTATAGAATTTATGTCCCACCGGACCCAAGCAAATATTCGACCTTATTTCTGATATCTACAACATATTTTCCGAACTTAGTTTAAAATGGATTTCTATATCCATGGAAGAGATGACCATAATACAGGTATGGCTTCCAGCATTAATTTTGTAAGGATTAGTCTACCAGCTCAAGAAAGCCAATGAAAACCCTTATTTCAGTCTACATTCTAGCTTAGCTAATAATCGGTGCTAATCCATTCTTCTATAATCATTTGGTTTTTGAAAAAAGCTAAGGTATTTAAGACCATCTTCGATAGGCTTGCTTTGTACCTGCAGTGATTGGAGGACATAATGTAACTCACCATGAGATAATAAATTATAGGACATTTAATGTTTTCCCTAGTTAACTAGCATTCCTGTTGCAACCTCAAATAAACCCAGAGCTTCCCTAGTAGAGTCCACATCTTGTCTTGAAATGTCATAGAATAAAAGGACAGCATCAACAAGTAACAAATGAGTGATATAGCATATTTTAGCAACAACAACACCTTATAAATCCCCTCTCTGTTTGGCATCCAAAATAATCCTGTTGAGTCCTTCTACTACTAACAGGAAGAGCAGAGGCAAGAAGGGACAAACCTGCCTCAATCCCAGATGTGCATGAAAGAAAGGGGATGCACCTAGATCTACCTTTTTCATTAGAGGCCGTAAAACTCCATCCAATAAAAATAGATTCCAATAAGCGAGAAATGTTGTCAGAGGGATGTAGAGTCTCTTGTAGAATAATTACGTCAACTGGTGTCATGGAAACAAGACGCTTAAAGGCTAGTTTCGTGGAGGAACTAGCCAGTCCTTGATAATTGAGTGACAAACATATCATGGAGGAGAGGGGAGAAGGGGGGTGCAATGCTCTAAGCACCCTATGAATGGTTTGTTTGTGACCAACTGCAATTCATAGGAATAAATACGCTCACCTTTGGAAATGAAATATTTTCGACCCCTAACCCTAGTCGATGGCTTAGCAAGCAGGGTTGAACCCAAACCACCATTACCAGATAGACTTTCCTAACCAAAAATCTAAGGAAGTACCTTGACTAGGTAGATGAGGAAGAGGCCCTGACTCTGCTCAGAGATAGATTAAATAGAAGGACACAACTTGGTAGTTCGTGTAACTAATATCTCTTGCACATATTGATTTTTCCTTGTTCATGATCATAATCTACTTATGAACCATAACTTCTTAATGAAATTTAATTAATATCAAAAACCTTGTGAAAGGCATTGTTTCTGCCCATTTATACGTATAAAGTAAACATGTAACTTGTTACACAAACTTAATAAGGAAGTTACCCTTGTATCTTTCCCTTTAACACAAACGAGTTGGTTCTAGCCAATAACTCAACAAGAATTGTGATAAATACTAAATTGAAAATATCTTTCCATAGAATCAAGAAGACCACTACTACTAATAATCTTAAAGCTTGTACCCCTTCATGTTTCAAAGCATTCAACAAGACTTATACTACTATGAAATCTTACATATTTCAAGTATTGAAGACCTTGTATAATGTGATTGTAATCGAGGTAGCCATGCATTTTTGTTGCTTCAATATCAAAATTCCATTGAACACTACCTCATGAATGTATTTGGAAGTATCCTAGAGAGATCTAGTTTAGTTATTCTTAATTGCAACCTTAAACAAATATTTGAGGCATAATAGCAAAGGATTAAGACACAATTTGGTAGTTAGTATAACCAATAACTCTTGCATGTATTGATTTTTCCATGTTCATGGTCACAATCTACTCATGAACCATAGCTTCCTCATGAAATTTAATTTAATATCAAAAACCTTGTGAAAGCCATTACTTCTACCCATTTCTATGTATAAAGGAAACATGTAACTTGTTACATAAACTTACTAAGGAAGTTAGCATTGTAGCTTTCCCTTTAACACAAATGAGTTGGTTCTATCCAACAACTTGACAAGCATTGTGATAAATACCAAATCCAAAGTCTCTTTCCATAGAATCAAGAAGACCATTACTACTCTTGAATCAAGAAGATCACTATTAGTAATATCGAAGGTTGCACCTCTTCATCTTTCCAAGCATTCGGAAACACTTATACTACTATGAAATCTTACATATGTGAAGTATTGAAGACCCTATATGATATGATTGTAATCGAGGTAGTCATGCATTTTTATTGCTTGAATATCAAAATTTCATTGAACACTACCTCATGAATGTATTTGGAAGTATCCTAGAGATATCTAGATTTAGTTATTCTTAATTGCACCCTTAAACAAATATTTAAGGCATAATAACAAGGATTAAGACACAATTTGATAGTTAGTGTAACCAATAACTCTTGCATGTATTAATTTTTCCATGTTCATGATCACAATCTACTCATGAACCATATCTTCCTAATGAAATTTAATTTAATATCAAAAACATTGTGAAATCCATTATTTCTACCCATTTCTACGTATAAAGGAAACATGCAACTTGTTACACAAACTTACTAAGGAAGTTACCCTTGTAATTTTCCCTTTAACACAAACGAGTTGGTTCTAACCAACATCTCAACAAGCGTTGTGATAAATACCAAATCTAAATTCTCTTTTCATAGAATCAAGAAGAGCACTACTACTCTTGAATCAAGAAGATCACTACTAGTAATCTTGAAGGTTGTACCTCTTCATCTTTCAAAGCATTCAACAACACTTATACTACTATGAAATCTTACATACGTCAAGTATTGAAATATTCGCTTCGAGAATAATGACAAAGTTCAATAAAATGTCTAGAAAAAGAAGATGATAAAAAAGTCTTGAAAGATAACCACGATGGGTCAACTAAAGGTCATTTTGCTAGCAAAACTACAACTTAGAAAGTATTAAGGGTTGGATACTATTGGCCTACTCTCTTTTGTGATGCTCATGGGATGTAAAATTTGTCCATTAGTTACAAGAAGAGATAAAAAAACATCAATGACACTATAACATGTCATGACTAGATACACCTTTAACCAATAAGACATTAATATAATATGAAAAATAAATCCACATTCATAAAAAAAAAAACACACAAGTTCTCTAATAAACCATATCATATAATTTTAAATTCCATACATAAAACTAAATACTACATTAATTTTTATTTAATTTAATTACTTTTGAAAACTTTATAATATAAATACTCTATAATATTATAATAAAATATCAGATTCTACTTAAAATCACATTATTAGTCCCTGCCCCTTCGGTTACAGGGACTATAGTAATCGTTTTTAGTCCCGCTATTAGTTGGGCATAGAAATCAAAGAAACTTTTTAGTCTTTAACCAAAGTAGCAGGGACTATAGTAATCGTTTTTAGTCCCACTATTAGCTGGGCACAGAAATCAAAGAAACGTTTTAGTCTTTAACCAAAGTATTTTTTCAATATTCAAATGAGTATTCGTTATCATCCAATGAACAGACTTTAATATTCGTTATGATCCAATCAATGGGTTTTTCATCTTATTTGGCCTCATATCAAGGCATACTTTAGATAAACATCATACATACTTTAGATTTAGATAAACGTCATACGTACTTTAGATAAAGCTAGGATAAACAGTAGCTTTGATGAACAGGTTTTTTCCGGGTAAAGTAATGCTAGCATTACTTGGCTAACAACAAATGCTAAGTTGTTTAATCAATTTGTTTTTATTACCTCGCATACTTTCGATAAACGTCATACATACTTTAGATAAAGCTAGGATAAACAGTAGCTTTGATGAATGGGTTTTTTCCGGGTAAAGTAATGCTAGCATTACTTGGCTAACAACAAATGCTAAGTTTGTTTAATTAATTTGTTTCGATTACCTATGACATCTAGGTCCATCTCACATCTGGGTCTTTGTGACAAGTGACATATGCTCTACTTCTCTGTGATATATTCTTTGCTTCTCTGTGACATCTGCCAGTCTTTGTGACAGGTGACATCTGCTTCTTTGTGACATCTACCAACACAAAGGGAGTTCACATAAGGCATCTGTGACATCTTCCAGCACATTGGTTGTCTTATAAGGCGTCTGTGATATCTTCCAGAAATCTGCCAGCACATTGGTTGTCTTCCTGGTGTTGTGTTGTTACCTCTGTTGAGGTAAACAATTCGTTTTGCAACTTAATCTGCAATGGGATCGTTGGAACAGTTGCTGGTAGATATGTTGGTAGCTATGCTTCAGGTTTCACCACCGCACCAATCTGCAATGGCATCAATTGTTGGTGCTGGAAAATATGGTTCTGCTTGACCACACCTTAATGGGATCGCTGGAACAATTGCTGGTAGATATGTTAGTAGCTCTGCTTCAGGTTTCACCACCGCACCAATCTGCAATGGCATCAATTGTTGGTGCTGGAAAATATGGTTCTAGCTTGACCACACCTTAACCTTAGGGTTTGAATTTCAATTTCATTACTTTCATGTTGGAAATGCATTTTCCTGAGAATATGTCTGCTTTCTGCTTTCAAGAATGTTTCTATTTCTGCTTACTAGGGTATTTTCACTTTCTGCTTTCAAACTTGAAAAAATGATTCTATTTCTTCTTGCAATCTTGAAGAGACTATTTCTATTTCTATTTGCAAGGGTATTTATGCTTTCTAATTTCTATAACAAATTAGTGGTTAACTTACAGCGATAAGTTTCATTTTGTTGCAAGGATCATTGCTCTCTTTTTTGTTGTCATCTGAGAATTATAATTTCTTCTTGCCTACAGGAATTCACACATATCCATTAATCTTGATGTCGGTTGGCTAAAACAAAGAAATCGAAGAAACCCAACAAAGAAATCGAGGAAACCCAATTGAAACACCATCTAGCCCATGGCCAACACTGTACACTTGCTTTTAGAGAAACACAATCAAAGGAAAAAGTGTTCAGGCTTGTTTCTGTTTAAGCCTAGTGACTCCACACTTTTTTATTACGAGATATGGCTCCTCCTAGGGAGAAGCGGGAAAGGTGACTAATACCTTTGGGTTTTTCAGGGATTCCAGGTGCTCCACATGAATGCCAATATGATTTGCTGAAGGAACGACCTCCATTGTTATACGGTACGAATGCTATTGATTTTATTGTTGAATTCATAGATTTCATTGAATGGCATAATGTGATCCAGGAAGATGACTTCAAAGGGACTTTCTGGAATATGACTTCGAAGGGATTTTCTGGAAGATGATGGCCTGCTACTGAAGCATTTTCACTCAAAATTCTTGAGAGAATATGAAAACCTGTGAAGATTGAACTCCCATAATTCGATATTTGTGAGCTAGAAGAGACTTCAATGCACAAGTATGCACATGTCGGCAGGTTAACGCACATAATATGCCATTGCATATAACCATAAAAGAGCTTCATCTCAAAGCATATATTGGCCCTTTTATTGACTATTCACTATGTAATATATGTATTGACCCGAAATAGTGGAACATGGCCTTTTCAAAATTTTCAAAAAAAAAAAAATCATCGACCACCAAAAAAGCTTCAATGCATCAGTCAACAAAATGCATACCAGGAAGCCAATGAAGCAAACACATAGTCTTCACACCAATCTTCAACCACGCAAACGCAACCACGGTCATGGCCAGGTTCTTTGTGCACACAAATCTTCAGCCATGCAAACGCAACCACGGTCATGACCAGGTTCTTTGTTCACACCCAGCAGCCAACCAACACATTAACTGATGTTCACAAGGAGCTCCACGCACAACGTCAACACAAACAATCATCAACAACATTTCGAATTCACCATTAAAACATACGCACAACTCAATGTTGAACGCATAAACTGGCATAATTTGATATTTGTGAGCTAGATAATGAGTCCCGAGAAGCGTTTGAGCTCCACCAATGCAAGGCTTTTGAGGATTTCCTACTTGGGAAAAGAGGGGATGTAATGCAAGTGTCGTTTAAGAAACAGAAAAACAACACAATCACGAAGGCTATATTAAATTTTAAATGCACTTCCTTAACCCAAGTGACCGAGCCCTATTGCATCGCCTCGCCTGGAATCACTTGGACTTGAATTCAAAGATTTTGAGCGCTTACCTATTCTGTAACCCAAATCATCTTCAGACAACATGGGTTCATTCAAGCTGGGAAGGAAAGGTAAGGTTGGTATGGTAAGGTTGTACGAGTAAACGAGGTAGATGATCCAAAGTGTGGTAACTAATGGAGCACCCAAGGAACACGTG
Source organism: Pinus tabuliformis (assembly GCA_031772625.1). NCBI lineage: Eukaryota > Viridiplantae > Streptophyta > Pinopsida > Pinales > Pinaceae > Pinus > Pinus tabuliformis. Next base: position 551,501,348 of record CM062818.1, read on the forward strand.
AAGTGCATGCAAGATCCTCATGCATGCAAACTCGTCGTGACAAGTCAAGTATTTCCCTTCTTTATTTTTGTATAATAATAGACGATCATTATTTCATTATTTCCAAAGTGCCACGTCATATGCCTATTGGCTTGTTGGGGCCTAACCTAGGTTCGGAGTTAATTAGCCAAACAAATCCCTATACTACTGGCCCTTTCAGCAACAGTCCATGGAGCACGAATTGAGGTCTCACCCGAAGTAGTATGGGGGGGTGCTAGAACTAGGCTTCCACACCCTTGAGATGTTTGAGGGGTTGATTCAGTCCAAGTGTTAGTCCTTGCACGCAGGTTACTTCGCGCACTTCCTTGCCCTTCGCGCCCTGATATATTTGCCTTCGTGCAACCCTAACTAGGGGTTGTGGGGCTTCCACGCTGCTGGAGCAACACTCTGCACTATTCCCCTAAGTCACACCCGATATCTTACTTATCTTCTTACACCAGTTAGTTATCTTTGCATAAATGGATGCCTTATGTTATATTTATTTATACAACACATTCATATGAGTTTGCGCAGAAAATATACAGTAAACTTGCAATTCATACCCAATAATACATAAACTAGGAAAAGATACATAGAAATATGATAAAACTCTCTTTATTAATGCTTCCAATGGTTACAGACTTGACCTGCCCTGCGCACTTAGCTGCAGGGGTCTGCGCACTTAGCTGTGGACTACTAGGCCTCTACGCACTCAGTTGTAGAGCCTTCTCCTACTCTACGACCCAAAGACACAACTTACACTTCGACTCGATCAATTCCTAAGTCTCATCTTTCTTCACTTCCATTTTCTCTTTTCTACACTTAGAGCCTTGCTCTATTTATACAATCCCATGGTCCGCGGACCATGGGTAGATTTTCCAAGCTGACAGTAGATTACAAAAACAAGGGCGGACAACCTTGTGACTCTATTATGACTTCACGCTCTGCACCCACAAATCGCAGAGTCTTTACAATGGACTTGGTCAAAACTTGGGCTGTAAGCCCCAAAACATGCCTTGGGGAGGATTCCACGCCCAACAAGCTCCCAACACAAACATCGTGACTCACCCTCAAGTCACTCTATCAGTGTGAAGATCTTCGCACGGAGTCCCTCCAACTCTACTTGAACCGCTACAAGGTCAACCACATACTGAGCGGCTGCCTGTTGACTCTCCTGTACTTGTTGTTCCGAGACCGTGGTGTCGAAACTGCTTCCCAGGATCTATTCCTGTGTCCCCTACATTTGTGCAAGCTTGCCTTCGATTGTTACTGTAATGAAGAAGGCCTCATCAATCCAAGGTTGAACGCACGCCTTCAAGAATGCTTCTTTGTGCCATGCTACGTCCACTTGCTCTTTCAGCGCTATGGCCTGTTGCATTCGCGCAAGCCTCTGAGTAAGGGCCACCCTCTGCGTGGTCCCTTTGACGCTCTCATACTGCTGCTGGAGCTCACGCGACTCTGTCTCTAAGCGCTGGATGTTAGGGTCCTCCTGTAGATTGTAGAGGACTTCGACGAACTCTTCCAACATTCTGGTGCAGTCCCTTACTGAACTGTTGATCTCTTCCATCCTTGATGTAATAACGTTGGCGTGCTATTCTCTTACCTCTAGAGGGGTGGATGTCCACACCTTCAATCGTAGCTCTCCTATCTGAAGGTTCAACTCCAGCTGAACCTTAGTCATTTCTTCTCGCGCCTTGTGCACCTCTGCTGCTAATATGTGGATGTGCGCCTCTGCTGGGATGGCCAGCTCAGGGACCATCTGATAGGCTTCTTCCAGTACCTGTACCATCTATCGGTTCTACGACACAACCTCGTCACGCTGCAAGCTCAACTGCTCCATGTTGATCTTTTTCTCGCTCAACACTTGCAACACGGGACTCTCCCTAGCCCGCAATTTTGCAGTAATCCCATCCTGCAGAACATATAGCGTCTCCCGCAGGAACGCGGGCATGTTGATCCCTATCCCTTTGAGTGCACTAACCGTAGGCCTGTCGGCCTCATTTGTCGTAACCAGTGCCCCTTCTGGTAGCACTATTGTGTTGGTTGTCCGAGTGCATAGCATTTGCTTGACTGCAGTTGCCCCTACTGCGAGGCTAGTTGAAAGAGCACCAACCTAAGGAGTGCACACCTGCAACTCCTGAATCTGTGCTCAAAGGCCCCTTAACACAATCTAATTCTCCTCTACGAAGTTCTAGAGGGCCTCTGTGGTGACATTGTGCACTGTTTCGCCTATATTGTGTAGATCACCCTCAGTAAGGGTGATTGGGTCGATTGATAGCTTGGATGCTTTCACCTTCTTACACGAACCTGTCCGCTCGCTTGGGCGTTGGCGCTTCAATAGTGTGGATGTTGCTTGTGGGTTCGCGCCGCCCTCCTCTTCCTATGTTTCCATTTCTTTCTCCTACCCATGCGAAGGCGACTTCTGGCCCTCATGTGCCTTCTCGACTGCCTCCTGTGCTACTGCTGCTGCGGCCTTTTTTTGTTCTGCTGCTGTCTGCGTAGCATCCCATGCCTCCTGCACTTTTGCTGTCGCTGCTTCTTGCCTTCTCTTCTTTGCCAACTGCGCCATGCGTAGTTTGGCCTCCTCTTTCTTCTTCTACGCAGCAAACTTCTCCACCACAACGATGTCTAGGGTGCGCCACTCCAGTAGCCATGTCTCCAGTACATCGAAAATTACATCATCTGTGGCTATGAAGGGTAGCTCGCTCCATTTCTTGGCTAGGTCCTTGCGCACTCTGATATATATGTTGTGGAAGTTCGCTTTAAATTCTAAAAAACTTTGCAGGTTGTTGTAGATAGTGGGTGATAACCGCGGCTTGTGGTTAATCCCCATTTTGATGTTCATCTCCATGAACACCCAGAATATCTTGTTGTCATGGATCCGGTTCACGTCTTTCGTGGCCCACAGCGAAGCGTACTTCACAGCCTCCAGTAGATCCCTGTCAATTGTGGGGAATTGGTTGTCCTCCGACAATTCCCCTGCCACCAGCACTATGAACAACAAAAGCCATGCATAATGGAACGTTTTTCCTTGTTCTTGGGCCTCGCGGCAATTTTCCAAGAACTTTTTACATAAGAACTCGGACCAGTTAAACTGGACCCCCTCCGTGCACTACTCAGCAAGTGCCACCACCGGCTCGGGGATCTCGTCCAAACGGCACTTTTGCATGACCTTTCCTACCAGTATTTGAGTCGACACCCTGACTGCTTTGTTGTTGACACTAGAGATTGCGTAGCCCCGTTTCTCCTTCTCCAGCTTGTATTTCTTCTTCATGGCCTCCGCGATGGCCAAATCGCTGCTCTTCCCCTCCAAGATGTCTGCGGGGTCCTCTTCTTTGCATGGGAGTTGGGTAATGCGATGGATTAAGTTGTTCGTGATAGGGATGGGCTCCTCCAGCCACAAACACCCACCATGCTCTAGGCAGAGTAGCTGCCTGATGATGAATATCGTCACTGTGGCACGGTGGAAATGCGGCACCCAGAGCAAGTTTAATAAGCCTGCCTTTTCCATGCCCTCATCCTCATCTTCTTCAATTATGAGGTCCTCTAGGTCTTCCTCCTCCTCGTCAGTTTCCAAGTTGATTGCTTTCCCTTTCTCCTCCATCGTTAATCTAGTGCATAGTGGGTTTCGCAAAGACACACGCACCAGAACCATCTGTTGTTTGTCCTTCTTCGGCCTCGGCGTGCGCGGTGATTTAGGGATTTCTGCCACAATCCTGGCGCCTTCAGGGGAATCTTCCATAGTCAGGGCCTGTGTGGCCTCTTCGGCAGTCATCTCTGCAATTTCCCTAGCTTCCTCAGATGCTGCCATCTTGCTCATCCAGAAATCTCTCAATTTCTTAATCAGGGGCTTAATCAACACTCGGCATAGGGCAAACAGATCTCGGCTCAGAATACGCAGGGCATACAATAGCTCAATTCGCAAATGACCAAGTGTTGTTTGTTGGGCAGCCCTTTGTAATTTATAGTGCCTTTTGAATTTGAATTCAACCGTTCCCCCCAAATCCAACACTCGGCATAGGGCAAACAAATCTCGGCTCAGAATACGCAGGGCATACAATAGCTCAATTCGCAAATGACCAAGTGTTGTTTGTTGGGCAGCCCTTTGTAATTTATAGTGCCTTTTGAATTTGAATTCAACCGTTCCCCCCAAATCCGGTTCACTAATTCTCCCTTGGCGGCAGATTTTCCCATATCTTACCCATAAAGTGTGTCTTAAATGCATGCTGCCCGCTCCATTTGGCCTCTAGTCGAGCATCACATCGTGAATAGTGACTCCAACGGTCACTTTCCGGCCAACCCGCACGGCAGCGCAACCCCCCTTACGCAGTCGCGGACCTTGTGACACTTTACTCATGCCCACAGCTCCAACATTGCGCAGCTCCTAGGCAAAGTAGTTTATAGTCTCGCGCCTCCTCTCAACTGCCTGGAGCGCTAAGACTGTACTTCCCACGGCTAGTTAGGTGGCTGTGCCACCTGTATAAGGTTCCAACCAGTCCTCCAACACTTTTCCTGGAAAACATCCACCTTTTATTGTTACTGGCTACGTCGCACATTTTATCATCTGTAGCGCACCACCATGGTTGATCCATTTAGTAATATGCAGTCCAATCCAAGGCATCAGGCTAATCAACTCTCGACGATAGTCCCCAAATTTTTCAACGTGATCGTGTGCACCCTATTTTATCACCCTGGTCTTCTTATCGAGAAAATCTTCCTTTATCTCGTCCTCAAGCTTCTTGACTTCTACTTCCACCAGAGCACTTTTCTCCCTTAATCGCACCCTTTCTTTCATAAGTTCTTGAAGCCTAAGATCATCCTGTCGGATTTCTTCCTCAGGTCCCAATTGTTCTACTTCGTTCGGCTGCGTGATCCCTTCGTCCAAGGCTCTAGGAGCCATTATATCTACCGGTGTTGTTATGCACGGACTAGGCATTTTATACTCCATGGGGATTACAGCATTCTCTCCATACTCCAGCCTCGGAGGTGCCTGCTCCGTCAGTTTCCTGCACATGGTTCTATAAACCCATAGAACCGTTGGTACATGCAAGGCCCAGTCAGTGCACTGCACATTGTGTACCTTGTTCAGCGCTTCGCATACTTCGTTAAAGGCTTCGGCGTGGATAACCTTTTGCGTACTTGTTCTTTCCATACTCCGTTGTTCCAACTGGAGGGGTCATTCGTGCCATTGACTTGCCTGCACATGCTTACTAACCGTATCTCCCAACGCGAATTCTGTGTGCATCCATGGAGGTTTTTTAATATATGCCTGTATCCATATGCACAAGTGCGCGCGGATAGTTTCATCAAGAAATCTTGTCTGTTAATTGCATCTGAGGCTTCCCAAACTGTATGCGCATCATCCTCCTGCATTCGCGCTGTTAGCACCTAAATCTGCCTTAGGCTGAAGGAAAGCAAAAATTAGGGTAACCACAAACCACGCTCAGTCTGGTAGTTAGCCCTACCAGAACAGGAGAGGGATCTCTCCGAGTCACGCTCAGTGAATAGGTAAGCAAAAAATGGTCTGAGATGACTTACAATGAAATATTTACCTTATGCTAGTAAGTGAATAGGGATTCAAGAAACAATTTTTATGAATGACCGAGCTTCTAGGATGGTATGGGACCAACGGTCAGCAAGGAACAGAGAATTTAATACAAAGGCACAGATTTTTCCATGAAGCAAGGTAGGCGGAAAATGTAACAATCTAGTTTGAGGTATCGCGGCATTAATATATTGCTAAAGAAAGTGAAAAGGGCATGGTGACATGAATCCTTTTCAACAGAAGAATAACACTGAACATGAAATTTTCCCACAGGCAGAGCAATAAAATTGAATTCTACCTAATCTCACTCAGAAAATTTCACTAGAAATGAACATGAATTGAATTATGAAACATAACGAAATACATATGAAAACATAAGAGACACATTTGTTACACTCACAACCACAAGAATCTCATGAAACAGAGCCGCTGCCTTTCATTAATTCTCTGTCAAAATACACAGTGAAGAAACAAAGTTTCTTTCCCACAGTCTCCCAAAAGTTACAATCCAACCAACCCTTTGCAAATAACTTACATACAATATATAGAATGTGTAAGGAAGATATAGAACACCCAAGTGTTGGGGAGTTACTCGAATCATTACAAAATGAAGATGAAGAGCCAACCATCAGCTACAGGTGCAATGTTACAAACATGACATTTGGCTTGGGTGACCCATCGCCTTCCTTCGCCACTTGGATGGAAGCCAATCTGGAGAAAAATTACTTTAATGCCGCCTTTGGTGCCAAAAAACCTAAGTGTAAATGAGTGGGCCCACTTGGAGAAGTCGCGAACCGAAATTTCGCGAAACGGAAGAAAATTTGGCAATTTTTCATCTGTGCGCCGCACCATTTTCTCTGTGCATCGCGCTACTTTGGGACCTGCTTTGGGGCACTTGTAGGTGTCGAAAATGTGCCCAAGTGGGCTTGTTGGAAAGCCCATCCTGTCTACTTTCTAACCCCACTAGAATTTTTGAATTTGGTGCTCATTTTCCCCTCCAAATATCCATTCTCCCAAGACTGCTTTCTGTGTGTCAAAAAAGTGGCAGAGAGGCCATTTTTGGGTGTTTTTTGACCTTTAAGAGACTCAGATCTTGCCCAAATTTCTTGCTCGGACACTAGTAGTCATAATTTTCCATGCTGAATCAAAAAATACAAGCCATTCCTCATTTGGAGCCATATAATTTTAGCGTCGTGCCAGTGGCGCAACGCACGGGGAGAAAATCCCTGTTTTTTGCCCAAAAAATTACCATGTGACCAAAACTTCTCCAAATTTCTTGAAATTTGGGCTAGAGGTTCCCTATGGGGTGTTATGATGGGCCAAGGAAGCCTCAGCCAAGATTCTAAGCTGATCTTTCTCTTTTTCCCTTTTTGCTTTTCTCGTTGCTTTCCTCAATTTCGCTTTCAAACTCCTTATTCGGGCCTGTGCACTCATGTTTTGCACCCTGTAACGGAAAGCCATGTGTCTAAGTAGAGAAAGGTCCTGGTCAGGCTTGTCCAGCAGCCTCTCCAAATGCATGTTGACCCTCTCAAGGTTGGCCTCTCGATCCTCATTGATTTCTTGCTCCAAAGATGTGATCTCAACCCTTCTTCTTTGAGCGGCTTGGCGATGCTCACGAATGTTTTGTAGCTCCATAATCGTCTGCTGATCCTCAAGCTACTTGTTTCTCTGCTCCAGGTACTTCATGTTCCACTTGGCCCTCTCCAAGTCAAGGGACAAGGACTCAATCACTGATTGCTGCTCCTGGAAGATCTCTGTAAGCTCTGCGTTTGTTGGTTCTTCATCTGTCTCATCATCATGGAGGAGAACGAATTCGGTCTCTCGCTCACCTGATGGCCCTTCCTCCTGCAATGGCTCCTTTCCCTTGCCTTGCTCCTATGATGCTGATGTCGGAAGCGAGGCCCCTTCCACTGCGGGTGGAGATAACACTCGCTTTGCTGCTGCAAATAAGGGTCTACTGCCTTTCTAATAGGTGATGTATACTGGCATAGTAGCAGTCTCATGTCGCTCATACTGATGAGATGGGCCACCTATCTCATGCTCTGCCTTTGATACCACCTGTGGAGCGCTGAAGAAGTCATGGGAGATGAAGTCCTCCCAAGCAATACCCTGCAATCCCAACCAATGGTCCACCAAAATCCGGATAAGAGAAAAGTGATAAACACTATTAAGTTGCTGTAGAGGGGTCTTGTGCTGCATGAAATTTTTCATCCTCTCTATGTTCCCGCAGATGAAAAATGGGAGGTTCATCATCCGCACCCTGGTAAAGTGCATGAGCAGCCTGATGTGATAGGCATAAAGGCGAGAAAACCTCCCCTCGCAACTGAAGTACTTCATGATCAATTTCATGAGCGAAGCATACTCATCTCTCAGAAATCTGAATGGAAAAACTCTCGTGAGATGGCTCAAACAGTTGTCCTTAATGTAAGGCTCATAATGATGCCTCTTCACCTTCTTCTTCTTATGCCACTGCTCTCCAATGTTTGGTATGCCTATTTCCACTGATATAGTTTCGGGTGTCAATGTGAAAGTGACCCCAGCCAAGATAGACTGTCCTCCATGTAGGTGAAGTGAAAAAAGACGGGCCAACTCATGATGAACTCTGACATTTGCCACCCTCTGACAAAATTCAAAACATGCTAAGTGCTGGAAACAAGACATAGCAAGAGGGCATGCCTACAACTCGGTGAGGGTGTTTGGCTCATCTCTAAGATGTTTGCCACTCTGGTGATGTCTCCTGTGGGTCTATTCTCCTGAAGTTGTATCACTGTGGGTCTCCTCCTCATATTCTAATGAAACCTCGGATGCCATGACTTCTATTTGCACACTGATTTTAGGCTGCCCTTTGATTATAGTGAAGCTAGAGTTTGCTTTGATAATCTGCCACCAAGGGGAAAATTAAAGAGGGAGCATTAGGATGGGGGAAAATATAATGGGAATAGGGGTTTATAGGAAAATTGTATTTAGGGATATACAAGGGGTTTTTGGGGTATTTTGATAGGGTAGGGTTTGTGTTGTTTGCAAGGTAGGGTTTGGGTTTTTTTAGTAATAGGAAAAGGGGAAAGGGAGTATGATTTTGGTAGGGTTAGGTTAGTGATTATGGGAAAAATAACATAGGGGAATGAGTAATAGGGGTAGGGTAGGAAAAACACCTTGGCAGCACTGTCACTGTAGCACAAACCCTAGCATTATGGTTTTCTTGATGCCTTCTTTTGTTTGCTTTTAAAAAAAAAATTGCATTTGATTTATAATCATAAAACCATGCTATTCCTTTCAAATTTGATGCAAAAAATGGAGGTAGGTTGCCTACCTTTCAAATCGCAAAGCTCCACAAAAATTTGGAGTGATTTGGCAATGTTTTTCGGTCCTTGGTCTGTGTGTGCCGTGCGCAAAACCTAGTGCGCCGCGCCTGTGGTAAATTTCAATGGAGGGCAGGTTGTGTGTGCGCCGCGCCCGGTGAGTGCGCCGCGCTCCTGGGTATGTGTGCCGTGCGCTCTGAGATCACCCTAAATTGCTCCAAATCGCTTCACTCTTCAACTCTTCGACCTTGCACCTTTCTTCCAACGCCTTGTTTGCACAATGAGCTTGTCTTATGGTGATTTTTGTGTACATAGGCTTGGAGATCATTTTTAAATTAACTTTACAAAAACCCACTTTTCTAATGTCTTGTTTCAACACTTTTTTCACTGACTTTAATACACCCTGATTTTCACTTTTTCTTTGAAACTTTAGCTCAAATGATGAAATTTTCGGCACTCTTTGGAGGGACTGTATGACAAGACATTTGGCCATGGAAACTATGACTACATCTGAAAAAATCAACTAAAGACTTTTTGGGAAATTTTGTCATAAATGACACTATTTGACTTTTCTTCAAAACAGAGTTTTGAAGAAGAGTCGAAGTTTATCCACAATAAGATGAAGCTCTCTAAACCATAGTTGTGTAAGGGCCTCCCTCTGGCCTGCATGGCTTTACTGGACATGTTTAGAGACCAAATTGATCTATCCCTAGACTAAATGACCAAAAATGACTTTTGTCCATTAAAGGATCAGACTTTGTCTGTTATGGACTTTTGATTATTTAACAAAAAGACTTAAGCCAGCAGTAACCAGACATGAGGGAAAATGATTAGCATGACTTTCTCCGTCAGACCATGGCATGCCCCTAGCGGAATGCAGCTGAGTGAATGGAGCGGGACACCTAAAATAAAAATGCACAAAGAGTTTTGATCTCTGACGGAGGGCTGACCAGACTAAGTATAACATTGGCTCCAATGGGGGATGGTAGCTCCTTGGAGGTGCCAAGAACAGCAGATCTCTGGAAGAGCTATACAGTGCCTTCGTCCATTGGGCTATGGAGTCATCATTTTGACAAACAACACAAGACTTCGACTCATTTATTGACTGAAACTTGACTTAAACCGACTTAGTTATGAAACCAACATGACTGAAAAACCGACTCAATGCAAAAGGAAATGACTCATGACCGACTTAACTAAAACAAGAACTGACAAAACTTATTCAATGGTAGCAGTCCATCAAGATTTCTAGGGTTTCAAATCATGATGACAGCCACCTACGTACTAATGCAATATGTACAATCATGTGTAATGTGTCTTCCAATGTAACCAATCAAGTAGATGCCTCCTTGATTGATTCTCCAAATTAGATCTTCTGGTCAACAGCAGATACTGGTAACTGGGCTTCCAAAAACATAGTTGACCATGATCTCCTTCATCACTGAATACTGCAATAATCACTATCACTGCTGACTGCAACAGATTTTCCATTGGATCCTGAAAAACATGAAGATTTACCTCCTGCTGAAGAAACAAGGGGTCCATTTCTTGTGATGCTGATCTCTTTTCACAATATACTTCAGAAAAAGTATGCTCCTGGTCCTCAAAAAATTCTGAACAAGCAGATGAGTGGATTTCCTCTTCAAAGAACATTTCAAAACATGAAACATAGGAAGAAGAATCTGAAATGGCATCCTGAATGGTCGGATCTTCGGTAGTCTGAACATCTTGCAGGTTATCTTCATATGATATGACAACCAGATTCTTGTTACATTCATTAATCATAAGAAAAGAAACTTCAAATGCTTCGTGAAACTCAAGCATGACCTTTCTGTCCTCTATCATAAATTCATCCAAAGAAACTTTTTCACCTACTTGAACAAAGATATCCTCTTGCTGTTCATGAATTGACTGAATTACCTCGTTAGGAAGGCTGTGTTCTGATGAGATGAGGGCAGTTAGGTCTGTAACTCTGTCTTCTTCATTTGAGGCGGCCTCAACAATGCAATTCTCTTCTATGAGATCCAGAACAACATGTTTTTCCTCATCACAATCTGTTTCTCGATCTGGTTTATCATCATCATTTTCTGAGATTGGAACATCATTTTCCTGCGTATCCTCATTTATTTCAACCAGATCTGAAATGAAACTTCTTTTTTCCTTGTTTTCGGCCATATGGAACTCTTCAACCTGCTGATCTATTTCATGTAATTCATGTTGACTGTCAAGATGCAAAATTCCTTCATTTTCCACCGTACAAAGATCTTGATTCTGCTGCAACGTTTCCTGAGCATCTTGATGGGACTCCTCTAGTTTCTCTTCATCTTGCTGAAATGGATTCTCGTACAAGGCTTCCATGATCTCATCATCCATAAAATTATCATCCTCATAGTATTTTTCAAGGCTTTCAATAAAAGTATAAGCATGTTTGCAACAGTCATGAACTAGATTTAATGATGGATAAGATTCTTGATATCTTTCAATGAACAGGGCATGAAAATCCTTTAAACAATAAATACAAGCAGGCGGCAAACTTTCATACCAAGATCGGGCTTCATCTTCTAGGGTAGCCATAAACATTTTCATCAAACAGTCGTCAGGAAAGTTGATCTTTAATCTATGCACATGAATGTGAAATTTCACCAAATGAAGAGCAGCATCATTACCTTCCACATTTCTGAACACAGGAAAATTCTTTGACCAATCTACCTTGGGCATTTTATTTGGAAAACCTGGGATGTGATCTCGGCTCATGGGAGAATATCTTCTTGCAATCCGCTCCATTTTTAAAATGTCAAAGCTACTAATCTCTCTGCAGTGGAGTCACCATGAAGCACCGATTGCTGGATTCTTCAGTGAATGGATTCGCCAGGTGAATGCTTTCATCCTTTCCAGTGTCTGATCGTCGTCCACCATCAACAATCAGATCGAAACTTGAGATAAGAACTGGGGCAAGACAATCTACAAGTAAACTTCGTCCCCAATGGATTCGCCACTATGTTAGCACCTAAATCTGCCTTAGGCTGAAGGAAGGCAAAAATTAGGGTAACCACAAACCACGCTCAGTCTGGTAGCTAGCCCTACCAGAACAGGAGAGGGCTCTCTCCGAGTCACGCTCAGTGAATAGGTAAGCAAAAAAACGGTCTGAGATGACTTACAATGAAATATTTACCTTATGCTACTAAGTGAATAGGGATTCGGGAAACAATTTTCATGAATGACCGAGCTTCTGGGATGGTATGGGACCAATGGTCAGCAAAGAACAAAGAATTTAATACAAAGGCACAAATTGTTTTGTGAGGCAAGGTAGGCGGAAAATGTAACAATCTCGTTTGAGGTACCATGGCATGAATAGATTGCTGAAGAAAGTGAAAAGGGCATGGTGACATGAATCCTTTTCAACAGAAGAATAACACTGAACATGAAATTTTCCCACAGGCAGAGCAATAAAATTGAATTCTACCTAATCTCACTCAGAAAATTTCACTAGAAATGAACATGAATTGAATTATGAAACATAACGAAATACATATGAAAACATAAGAGACACATTTGTTACACTCACAACCACAAGAATCTCATGAAACAGAGTCGCTGCCTTTCATTAATTCTCTGTCAAAATACACAGTGAAGAAACAAAGTTTCTTTCCCACAGTCTCCTAGAAGTTACAAGCCAACCAACCCTTTGCAAATAACTTACATACAATATATAGAATGTGTAAGGAAGAGATAGAACGCCCAAGGGTTGGGGAGTTACTCGAATCATTGTAAAATGAAGATGAAGAGCCAACCATCAGCTACAGGTGCAGCGTTACAAACATGACATTTGGCTTGGGTGACCCATCGCCTTCCTTCGCCACTTGGATGGAAGCCAATATGGAGAAAAATCACTTTAAATGCCGCATTTGGTGCCAAAAAACCGAAGTGTAAATGATCGGGCCCACTTGGAGAAGTCGCGAACCGAAATTTCGCGAAACGGAAGCAAATTTGGCAATTTTTCCTTTGTGCGCCGCGCCATTTTCTCTGTGCGTCGCGCTACTTTGGGGCCTGTTCTGGGGCACTTGCAGGTGTCCAAAATGTGCCCAAGTGGTCTTTTTGGAAAGCCTGTCCTGTTTACTTTCTAACCCCACTAGAATTTTTGAATTTGGTGCTCATTTTCCCCTCCAAATCTCCATTCTCCCAAAACTGCTTTTTGTGTGTCAAAAAAGTGGCAGAGAGGCCATTTTTGGGTGTTTTTTGACCTTTAGGAGACTCAAATCTTGCCCAAATTTCTTGCCCGGACACCAGTAGTGGTAATTTTCCATGTTGAATCCAAAACTGTAAGCCATTCCTCATTTGGAGCCCTAGAATTTTAGCGTCGTACCAGTGGCGCGGCACACAGGGAGAAAATCCCTGTTTTTTGCCCAAAAAATTACCATGTGACAAAAAATTCTTCAAATTTCTTGAAATTTGGGCTGGAGGTTCCCTAGGGATGTTATGATGGGCCAAGGAAGCCTCAGCCAAGATTCAAAGCTGATCTTGCTCTTTTTCCCTTTTTGCTTTTCTTGTTGCTTTCCTCAATTTCGCTTTCAAACTCCTTATTCGGGCCTGTGCACTCATGTTTCGCACCCTGTAACGGAAAGCCATGTGTCTCAGTAGAGAAAGGTCCTGGTCGGCCTTGTCCAGTAGCCTCTCCAAATGCATGTTGACCCTCTCAAGGTTGGCCTCCCGATCCTCATTGATTTCTTGCTCCAAAGATGTGAGCTCAACCCTTCTTCTTTGAGTAGCTTGGCGATGCTCACGAATGTTTTGCAGCTCCATAATCGTCTGCTGATCCTCAAGCTGCTTGTTTCTCTGCTCCAAGTACTTCATGTTCCACTTGGCCCTCTCCAAGTCAAGGGACAAGGACTCAATCACTGATTGCTTCTCCTGGATGATCTCTGTAAGCTCTGCCTTTGTTGGTTCTTCATCTGTCTCATCATCATGGAGGAGAACGAATTTCTCGCTCACCTGATGGCCCTTCCTCCTGCAATGGCTCCTTTCCCTTGCCTTGCTCCTGTGATGCTGATGTCGGAAGCGAGGCCCCTTCCACCCCGGGTGGAGATAACACTCGCTTTGCTGCTGCAAATAAGGGTCTACTGCCTTTCTGATAGGTGATGTATACTGGCATAGTAGCAATCTCATGTCGCTCATACTAATGAGATGGGCCACCTATCTCATGCTCTACCTCTGATACCACCTGTGGAGTGCTGAAGAAGTCACGACAGATGAAGTCCTCCCAAGCAATACCCTGCAATCCCAACCGATGGTCCACCAAAATCCAGATAAGAGCAAAGTGATAAACACCGTTAAGATGTTGTCGAGGGGTCTTGTGCTGCATGAAATTCTTCATCCTCTCTATGTTCCCGCAAATGAATAATGGGAGGTTCATCATCCCCACCCTGGTAAAGTGCATGAGCAGCCTGATGTGATAGGCATAAAGGCAAGAAAACCTCCCCTCGCAACTGAAGTACTTCATGATCAATTCCATGAGCGGATCATACTCATCTCTCAGAAATTTGAATGGAAAAACTCTCGTGAGATGGCTCAAACAGTTGTCCTTAATGTAAGGCTCACAATGATGCCTCTTCACCTTCTTCTTCTTATGCCACTGCTCTCCAATGTTTGGTATGTCTGTTGCCACTGATATAGTTTCAGGTGTCAATGTGAAAGTGACCCCAGCCAAGATAAACTGTCCTCCATGTAGGTGAAGTGCAAAAAGACGGGCCAACTCATGATGAACTTTGACATTTGCCACCCTCTGACAAAATTCAAAACATGCTAAGTGTTGGAAACAAGACATAGCAAGAGGGCATGCCTGCAACTCGGTGAGGGTGTTTGGCTCATCTCTAAGATGTCTGCCACTCGGTGATGTCTCATGTTGTTCTGTTCTCTTGATGCTGTATCACTGTGGGTCTCCTCCTCATATTCTGATGAAACCTCGGATGCCATGACTATTGTTTGCACACTAATTTTAGGCTGCCCTTTGATTATAGTGAAGCTGGAGTTTGCTTTGACAATCTGCCACCAAGGGGATAATTAAAGAGGGAGCATTAGGATGGGGGACAATATAATGGGAATAGGGGTTTATAGGAAAATTGTATTTAGGGATATACAAGGGGTTTTTGGGGTATTTTGATAGGGTAGGGTTTGTGTTGTTTGCAACGTAGGGTTTGGGTTTTTTGAGTAATAGGAAGAGGGGAAAGGGAGTATGATTTTGGTAGGGTTAGGTTAGTGATTATGGGAACAATAGCATAGGGGAATGAGTAATAGGGGTAGGGTAGGAAAAACACCTTGGCAGCACTGTCACTGTAGCACAAACCCTAGCATTATGGTTTTCTTGATGCCTTCTTTTGTTTGCTTTTAAAAAAAATTTGCATTTGATTTATAATCATAAAACCATGCTATTCCTTTCAAATTTGATGCAAAAAATGGAGGTAGGTTTCCTACCTTTCAAATCGCAAAGCTCCACAAAAATTTGGAGTGATTTGGCAATGTTTTTCGGCCCTTGGTCTATGTGCGCCGCACGCTGGGTATGCGCCGCGCCTGTGGTAAGTTTCAATGGAGGGCAGGCTGTGTGTGCGCCACGCTCCTGGGTATGTGCGCCGCGCGCTCTGAGATCACCCTAAATTGCTCCAAATCGCTTCACTCTTCAACTCTTCGACCTTGCACCTTTCTTCCAATGCCTTGTTTGCACAATGAGCTTGTCTTATGGTGATTTTTGTGTACATAGGCTTGGAGGTCATTTTTAAATTAACTTTACAAAAACCCACTTTTCTAATGTCTTGTTTCAACACTTTTTTCACTGACTTTAATACATCCTGATTTTCACTTTTTCTTTGAAACTTTAGCTCAAATGATGAAATTTTCGGCACTCTTTGCAGGGACTGTACGACAGGAAATTTGGCCACGGAAACTATGACTGCATCTGAAAAAATCAACTGGCGACTTTTTGGGAAATTTTATCATAAATGACACTATTTGACTTTTCTTCAAAACAGAGTTTTGAAGAAGAGTCGAAGTCTATCCACATGATGATGAAGCTCTCTGAACCATAGCTGTGTAAGGGCCTCCCTCTGGCCTGCATGGCTTTATTGGACATGTTTCGAGACCAAATTGATCTATCCCTAGACCGAATGACCAAAAATGAATTTTGTCCATTAAAGGACCAGACTTTGACTGTTATGGACTTTTGATTATTTAACACAAAGACTTAAGCCAGCAGTAACCAGACATGAGGGGAAATGATTAGCATGACTTTCTCCGTCAGACCATGGCATGCCCCTAGTGGAACGCAACTGAGTGAATGGAGTGGGACACCTAAAATTGAAATGCACAAAGAGTTTTGATCTCTGATGGAGGGCTGACCAGACCGACTCAAACACGCGCCAGTTCTCAAAGCTTCCTTGGTGCGTACCCCACCACCTCACGGGCGTAGCATGCAGTACCCATTGCAAAGCCTCAAAGCGTTTCTATTCCAGCACCTCCCTTTCGAATATGTTCAGGAAGTCATCTACCTCGCTTAACCCATCATACTAGGTAGATCCCTTACCTCCATTGATACGAAGCGCAGCAATCTCTTCATCATGTTACAGTTCAACGTGGTTACCTCATGTAACCAGTTCTGCCATCGTTCTATCTCCTCGTCAGAATCCGATGTACAAGAGCTTTCGCGCTCCCATGAGATTCGTCCATTCTTAGTTGGATTTAACCAGTCTTTCTCTCGCGCGGTTATCTTGTAGATGCAATCTAAATCGTCGTCAATTTCATAGTTGTGCACTAGCTCCGTGTAATGCGATCCTTCGCAAGGTCCAAAGGTACAGCTACATGCAACGACTTTTTCTCAAAAATCATCTTGCGCTTCTTCAGATTTATCACACCATTCATGTCAGTGGCCCAATCTATCCCTAATAGCGCAGGGCAAGGATTGCTATCATCAGCAATATCTATCACTTCAAAATTTGCTAGTGCACTCACTCCTTCGATATCTACGGCGATTCCCTACAATCTTCCCATAGGTAGGATCTTTTGTTGGTTCGCCATTTGCAGTTGGATAGGAGACCATTGCAGCGTAGGCCTCCCCATGTGCTCCCATGTCTGCTTCAGCAGAATGTTCGCGTCTAATCCCAGGTCCAGAATCACTTGGTCCATCTCGTATTCTCCAATCTATGTAGTCAATCTCATTTCTCTTCCTGTCCTCGTCGCATGCTTTCCAACCTTCCTGACTATGCACGGTTCTCCTGGCGCGGTCCCAGCGCATCGATTGATGAGTTCCTACAATCCCTTTACAGCCTTGCTGTCACGCAGCAGCTTCATGCATGTTTCCAGGAACGTTGTGAACATCGAGGGGTCCATTTCCAGCTTCGGACTGTCTTTGCTTCCTGAAGTGGAGGCATTAGCGAAGCTCTTCCTTACTTCCATGAAGGTTTCCTTAGCCCGCTCCAAATCAAACTCTGGTTCTTTCATCGGAGCCTTACGAACACAAGTACTATCTTCAGCCTTCTTGCCTTTATCATCCACTGTCATAATTCCACTTCGGAGCACAATATTCACATTAGGGTCTTGCGCGGCTCAGACCTAATCATTTGCAGGTTCTAAGTCGGGGGAGGTTGGAGCGCTCCTTTATCGCGCAGCCTCGCTATTAGTGTGGGAAAATCCTCTGTCTCATGATCAAACAATGTATAATACAAGCATGATGGATGCATTGGATTCTTACAATCGCGGGCATAGTGTCATGGCCCTCCGCAATTGTAACATATCAACTATCTGCGACCTCTTCTAGGTCCTCCACCACCTCGGCCTCGTCCGTGCCCCTGAAATCCGGTTCACGCCATCCTTGTGTTATGGTTAAGGGATCGCGTTTTGGCCTGAACTCTATAGGTGGGAGTCCTATCCATCATCAGCTCATAACTTCTACATGTGCACTCATCATGTCCCACTGATCTACAGAAATTACAGAACAACTGTTGTGAATTCTGCGTGTACTTCTGCAACATATGACAGTTGTTTGTAGCATGTTTTTCCCCTATTTGACAAATCGCACACCATAATGCAGGTGTCGCACTAGTTCCCGCTTGTGCCTCTGGTCTCAATGGCATTGGTCCTCCTCCCGCGAGGTAATTCACAAACACCGGGTAGTGATCCTTGTCATGTCCCTGACCCTTGCACTTTACGGACCATACCTCATTGAGCACTTTTGGGTGAGCTGTCCTGTCTTGTTTCAAACTCTACATCTCAAGGCACAAGTTTTTCAGCTGCACGTGGATCTGTTGAACTCCCAGGTTAGAATCCTATATCAGGGTCTCATGTAGTCTCATCGCAATCTCCAAGGCCTCAGCTTGAGTTGTTAGCCTTTGTTGTGACAGTGTGTTCCTTAAATGCGGCGTTAGTGATGCTACAAACCATTCGCAGTGTTGTCCATCTTTAAAGTCATGTTAGCTTCGCGAATAGTGCACTTCAGTCTCTGATACAACTCCTAAGGGGTCTCGCCTGGTAGCATCGTGATCTCCTTGAACCCAATGATGGACTATGCCTCTAACTTCGGCTTGCTAAATTCTCTATTCAACGCAGTTTGGATATCCGCAATCCTCGCATTCGGATTGTCATTGGAATGCTTAATGTACCAGGTCAGCGCGCAATCCTGCAAAGCGCTGACCAACATTGCTTTTTTTATCTTGTCATTCGTAACTCCCTGCGCTTCCCATACAACTTTTATCACGAACCAAAATTGGTCTGGATCTTCATTTACTACTCCCTTGAACACTGGCAATTTTATCGCGCTTTCCCTATTGATTCGCGGTGGTGGTAGAGGTGGTATGGTCAAAGATGGGGGTGAAGACGATGAAACTAGCAGTGGTGTGGGTGGGGGTGGTATGCGTGGAATCCTCTGCCTTAATCGCACTTCTTGGTGAGACCTTCATGAGCTTTTCCTCGTCTCCTCGCAGAGGTAAAATCAAGGGGCTAGTTTCTAGTTCTGCATTACCTTTGTTTTTGTAAATTCTCCCACTTTGCGTAGCCCCAAAACATTAATGTATTTGCATAACACGCTTTTCACATAGTATCATTTTAATCCAAGTGTTCAAAGACTTAACGTACTTACCTCGCGGTCCTTTGAGGAAGTGTCGTTCTGCCTCGCTATAGCTTACTGAAGTATCTACCACGAACTCAGTGATGGATCCTCCTCTAATTCGATCGATCCAGTGATCAGCAACGTGTGCAATATTATCCTTCGATGCTTCCAATCTGCGCACTAATTCTGGGGTCCAAACAATAGGTCTGTCGAGCTTGCACCTTCCTTAGCTATCTGCTAGCTTTGCGATCCACTTGTATAGCTTGGTAGGGAAAGATGCGAAGAACATTTCGTGGATCTCTATGTATAAGTAGCAGTCTAACCACTCTTCTTTAGATAGTCGTAGATTCTTATTCTCCTGCGTCGCGAACTCATGAATATTCCTATCCAACCAATCCTCAATTCCTTTCTTAGTTGGATTCTAGTGATTCGACATCAGACATATCTATGCAGATCCCAGTCTCAGCAACGGAACCATTTGCTGGCTTGTTTGGAGTTAATTAGCCAAACAAATCCCTGTACTACTGGCCCTTTCAGCGACAGTCCGTGAAGCACGAACTGAGGTCTCACCCGAAGTAGTATGGGGGGGTGTTGGAACCAGGTTTTCGCACCTTTGAGATGTTTGAGGGGTTGATTCAGTCCAACTATTAGTCCTTGCGCGCAGGTTACTTCGTGCACTTCCTTGATATATTCGCCTTCGCACAGCCCTAACCAGGGGTTGTGGGGCTTCCGCGCTGCTGGAGCAGCACTCTGCACTATTCCCCTAAGTCACACCCGAGATCTTACTTATCTTCTTACACCAGTTAGTTATCTTTGTGTAAATGGATGCCTTATGTTATATTTATTTATACAACACATTCATATGAGTTCGTGCAGCAAATAAATAGTAAACTTGCAATTCATACCCAATAATACATAAAATAGGAAAAGATACACAAAAATATGATAAAACTTCTCTTTATTAATGCTTCCAACGGTTACAGACTCGACCTGCCCTGCGCACTCAGCTGCGAACTACTAGGCCTCTGTGCACTTAGTTATAGAGCCTTCTCCTACTCTACGACCCAAAGACACAACTTACACTTCGACTCAATCAATTCCTTAGACTCATCTTTCTTCGCTTCCATTTTCTCTTTTCTACACTTAGAGCCTTGCTCTATTTATACAATCCCATGGTCCGCAGACCATGGGTAGATCTTTCAAGCCGACATTACATTACAAAAACAAGGGTGGACAACCCTGTGACTCTATTATGACTTCGCACTCCGCACCCACAAATCGCGGAGTCTTTACAATGGACTTGGTCAAAACTTGGGCTTTAAGCCCCAAAACATGCCTTGGGGGGGGATTCCATGCCCAACAATGCTTGTTTAAAAAATGAATTCAAAAAACATTGTCCAAGAGTGCAGGAACATCACCATATAATGATTATGCAGCAAGGGGTTATGCCGGTGAATTCAAAAGTGACTTTGAAGGCCCTTGTTTTACTTTTACTAAAACTATTGTAAAGCCACTCAGCTGATAAATATATGATTAAAAGTTTAAAAATAAAAATGGATAAGTAATAATTTTTTAAGGTTTTTTCTTTTTTCAAGGTGGGTAAACTATTCTCACATGTTATTATTTCAATTAGATTTGATCTAATGAGGTAGCGAGGATGAACTAAGATCCACTCAACCCACCGACTAATTACAACCATTTTGTCTCTCAAAGTTATATGTTGATATTCTTCTTTATGATGTAGATTCAGTGACCACATACAAAATATTTTGCTAGAAAACGTGCTTTTAAAGAAAGAAAGTATCTAAATTGGGCAGAAACTTCATACTTTTGAAACAAAAACTTTATGAACGGATCTTTCGGTGATCATATACACAATATTTAAACGTTCTTTTCAGGAGATAAATGTATGAACAGTGGAGTCAACTACCGACAACACTGACATGGTATTTTTGTTGTGCGTCCATCTTGTTCCAAATGTTCTAGTCGACCGTCAGCCTACAATTAAGAATAAGGACGTGTTTGCTTAGTATACTTGTACAAGCTCATAAGAATTACTCTCTTATAGTTCAGTGCTAACATCAACCTGCCCAAATAAATTTTCTATCGAAACTGCTATCGCAATTATAGCAAGCTTTGTCGAACAAAGACTTGTTGCCCAACAACCCATATTATTTATTATATCACATTATATAATGAATTATTATAATAATTCAAGTATTAATTACTTATCCTTATGAATACATGGAAAGAGAAAAAAAAAAAAAAAGACATTGCTAATCTAATTCTAACTTTTTTTAATATTGAATTCACAATAATGTAAACAATGATTATAAGTTTAAGGACATGGAAATATTATTATTAAAACTCCTTAATCTAAAACGTGGTCGTAGTTTTAATGATATTAAATACTCCTTCATCTAAAACGTTTATATTGAATTCACAATAACGTAAACAAAGATTATAAGTTTAAGGACATGAAAATATTATTATTAAAACTCCTTAATCTGAAACGTGGTCGTAGTTTTAATGATATTAAACACTCCTTAATCTAAAACGTGATCGTAGTTTTAATGATATGTATAAGTTTAAGGATATGAAAATATTATTATTAAATACCCCTTAATCTAAAACGTGGTCGAAGTTTTAATGATATGAAAATGGAAATGAAATAGTTTATTATTTATTAAAAGGTATGGTTAGTCTGATCATGTTGGGGATTCCATCCAATTGAGAGCACATGGTACAACTAAATAGGGACCTCAGTTAGAATAGTAGTATAATGTGTTGGGATCCTTTGAAGGAAGTTTCTCATAATGGCCATGAAGTATCACATATATACTTGTGGAGTGTTGTGGTGTGGTGTGGTGTGTAGTATATTACATTGTGTAAGGAAATATTATATATATTTTTGTAAGTTGGGTAGAAAGTTGTGTAGTGTGAGGGTGTGTAATATATATGATCTAATAGTTAAGAGTATGTGTTTTTAATAAGAGGTTATATGCTTAAAACTGGAAGGGGTAGAATATCTATATCTTTGTAGATTTAGTAGTCAAATCGATGCGCAGAGGTGGGTCTCTTGTCCAACAAACAAAGAGGTCTCATACACCAATTTGATGTGTGGCTTGGCCATAACCTTAAAATTAAATAATGATAATGATAATGATAATGATATATATATATATATGAAAACCAAAACAAAAATATCAATTGTGGTGACAAGGAAGTCAAAGGTTCTGACTTGTTAGGCAAAAAGGCAAGAGGGGATAAGGTGGTTATTTAGATGCCAGTTCAATAGGGTTCTAGAAAACTGAACACATGAACGTTCCATGAAGTATGAGATACTTCCAGGTATATTTATCAAATAAATATATATTATATTTTGTTATATTTTTTTTATTAGTATAGCATGACTTTTTAGTTGGGGAATTGCAACATAATGAATGATGAAGAGCATATATCATGACATTTTAGTAGTGGTTGTGAATATAGAAATTTGTTTTTGTGTTTTACTTATAATATATATTTATTTTCATAATTTTTTTTATTTGTGAAAAGCTAAAAGGAGAGTTTTTTTTTTTTTTAATAATGAGATTGATATTTTATTTTATTAAAGAAAACGTTCTCAAAAGCAAAGAAAATTAATTGGAAATTTTTTTTTTAAGAAAATACAAAATAATGATTTAGGAAAATTGTGTTTGAAATGTGGAAAGTTATAGAAGATTAACCATAGTAAATGTTTTAAAGGAAAATAAATAATTATTAAAATTTCATAAATTAATAGGAAAATATTTTTTAAGAAATTCACAAATAATGGTTAAGGAAAAATTGTATTAGAAATGAGAAAAATTTATAGAAAATTAATAATAGTAAATGTTTTAAGGAAAATAAATAATTATTGAAATTCCGCGAACACCAATTTTATTAAATAAATAGTTTTCAATCAAAATAAATTCAACAAAAAGAAAGAAACAAAGCATGATAGAAGATCCAAGAGAGAGAGGAGAAATAGTGTTTCTTTCAGTCACATCTCGAATACAAGTGTGAAAAGAGAGAAGTGAGTGTGTGAATGTCTCTTCGCTTCCTCTTTATATATGAAAGGCAAAAAATACATATGTGCTCCTATGTCTTTACAATAATACATTTAGGTTCCACATACAATAATACATGTAGGTCTACATGTGTGGGGTCTTATGCTTTAGGGCACACGTGTCAAGCTCCAAGATGTTGTGACCCACAAGCAAGGCTCCAAAAGTGCGGGTGCTCCATGAGATGTGTCCAATGCTCATATTACAAGCCTTAAATGACTCCAATGAACCTCATAATCCATGTACCCAATAGATCCACTCCCCCTATATGAACAATACTACAACCTAAGAAATCCTAAGTCAACTCCAAGACTCCATTCAAGTATCCAAGCAATCATGTGTTATCTAGGGCCCAATGCCTTTATCTAGATGCAAAATGCTCCTCTTCCTATGCAGGTATTCATTAAGCAAGCAACCATCTCCATGTGGCCATCAAGTAGAATGCTAGTAAAGTTTTTTAAAGATTTCTAATGCCCTAAGACGGAATATTATGAAAGCAACCAATTAAAATAAAAAAACCACTAAGTAATTCATTTACATAATGCAAATCCATCATAAACCATCCAAGAGCTTATCAAATACCATCTACCCAAAATCGAGTAAAACATCCCCAAACATGATGTAAACATTTTTTAAGTAACCCTGAAAACTAACAAATAAACATAACCATATTGCATTTAATATTTACATTAAAAAGTAATAATCAATACATATTTACACTTTTTTTTACTCAACAACTAAAATTAGGCATGTGAGTGTATATACATAACTTGACATAAAAGAAACTATAGAAAATACTATAGTTAAATACATAAATTTGTTACTCAATTTTTGCCAATAAAATAATATTTTTAAATAAGTTAAATGATTAACATTGTTCCAGTAATAATTCTCTTTCCAAAATGACAACCTATAATTGTGATGGTTTATTTAACCTTTTTCTCTTAATTAATAATAATCTTGAATGAAAATTATAATAACAATTTTTCACTAACATTTCCTTAATATGTAACTATCATATGGGAGATATGCCTTAAACTTTTGATGAATTTGTTTACTTTCAATAAATTTTAATGTGTACATGCATATATTTTTGTATTTTTGCTTGAGATGTATGCTGAAACATTTTATTTGAGATTAATATTGAAATATATTTTTGTTATTAATTTTTTTTTAATGTTTTTTATAACTCTTCTTTTAATATACTCTAGAATTGTGTAGGAGTGTGACATTTCTATTTGTTAATCCCCATAAAGTGGCAAAGAATGAGAAATCGGTGTGGGGGAGGAGGTGGTAGCAGTTCTTAGGCCCGAAATAGAGCCCAACAGCAGGCCCGGAAAGATGTTGCAACTTTTTATTCATTCATTCTCCCTAAGACCAAAAATAAAATCTAATAATTAGAAAATCTTATTGCTAAAGAAAAGAAAGCTTTTTCTTATTCAGAGATTAGTGAAGGAATAACCCATTCCTTCGTTAACAGTGTTGAAACATAAATTGTCATAACACATAACAACATAATTCATAGTGCAACACATATGTAAACATATACACTTATTTGTATAAGTTGAATCCCTAGCAACTAGGGGGACTTCCACTCTCCACCCAACCATAAGTTAGCTACATTGCAATATTTCTTTCAGCTGACCACCCTTGAGCAAAATTTAGAGTTTGAGGAGTTAAGTGCTCAAGGGAATTCACACTGGTACAAGGAAACCATATCACACAGGAGTCCAAAGCACACGATGTCTCCTCTTGCTAACCAATAGTCCAAAGCACACAATGTCCCCATTAGTTAAACACTACAAATATTCATAGCCCACAACATCTCCACTTGCTAAATAATACAAGATTCGAGAACCCTTAATATCTCCACCCATTAAACACCACACAAAATCCAAAGCACACCATGTCCCCACCTATTAGGCACCACTTGAAATCTAAACATAGTTACGGATGAAACGGGAACTATTGCCTCAAAACGGGTACTCGAGCCCAGAAACCCAAAAAAAACATGAAAAAATAACCCAAAAATGAAAACTGTTTATTCTAGAACGATTTTTTTTTAGGGTAAATTTTCAACATTTGTTTTAAATGGAAGTAAAAACTCAGTTTTTTTTTAAATGGATGAAAAAACACCCTTAAAAAAAATTGTTTATTCTGGAATAACAACAAAAAAAATCGTGTTACAATTTTGACATGGTTTAGCAATGGAGTTAAAGAGAAAATATCCAGACTTTGAAAAACTGTAAAATTCCAACAATTCTCGGACATGATGTTAAAGATAAAATATAATGTCTCGAATCCTGATAATCCAACTATTTCCATCCATGTTGTTAAAGATAAAATATCTTGACTCCAAAAATACTTGAAATTGTAATTGTTTTCGACCATAGCATTAAAGATAAAATATCATGACTCAGAAAAACATTAAAATCTTGATAACTTTTTATCCATGCAATTAAAACCAAAGATTATGACTTCAAAAAAAACTCAAGTTTTCAAAATATTTCAAGCATGACATTATGAAAAAAAATTATGACAAAAAACTTAAAAAATGAACACCCAAGAGTAATTTATTTTTTAAATGCTAAATATATAGCGATTTTAAAATCTTAGCCTACAACTCAATACATTGCAACAAAAATTTATAGATCAACCATCAAATTGACAGATGGTGTAGGTGAACTCGACTCATTGTAATGAAAACTTAAAGACCAACCATGAAATTGATACATTGTGGGGGCAGACTCGGTTCATTATAACGAAAATTTTAAAATCAACTATCAAATTGCCCATAATGGGATCAGGTTGTTAGATGAGCATCGACACGACCCTGTAAAAAAAAATGAAAATAAAAACCAAAATAAAAAAATAAATGTATAAAGAAATAAAAATGAAAAATACAAAAGAAAACAAAAATTCAGATATTGAAAAAAAATAAAAACAATAAAAATAACACAAAATATATATATATATATATATATATATATATATATTGATAAAAAGAAAAAACAATGAAAAAAAACATAAAAAATAATCAAAATAAAGCAAATTTGAAGTATTGAAAAAAAAAAAAAAAACAATAAAAAAACACAAAAGAATAATAAAAAAGAAAACAAAAATTCAAATATTGAAAAAAAAACACAAAAAATAATACAAAAACACCAAAAATTCAAACAAACAAAAAAACCATATTTTTTTTTTAAATAATAACAAGAAATAAAGCATAAAAAAAAACTTTAAAACATGACAAAAAAAGATGAACTGGAAAAAACAAAAAGAAGAAGAAGAAAAAGAAAAAGAAGAAGAAAGAAAGAAAGACAAAAAAACCCTAAAAATGTAAAAAATAACATAAAATTAACTTATAAATTTAAAAAATTAGACCAAAAATATCATAAAATAAGTAAAATAAACATAATTTAACCCAAAAAAAAACATTTTTAAATACAAAACATTTTTGCTAAGTAAAAAAAAAAATACATAACTTAAAAATTAAATTGAATTAAAAAAAACAATTAAAATAAAATAAAAATATAAAATATTAAAATATAAAAAAAAATCAAAATAAAACAATAAATAAAATAAAATAAAAATTAATAAAAAGAATTAAAAAAAAATTATTCGGCACGCCTCGGGCGGGGTTGGAGCAGGCGTGGGCGAGGAGGCAGTTGCATGCAGCCCGCCTCCTAGCCCGCGCCCACGGCCAACCCCGCCCAAGGGGGTGGCAGGCTGATTCCATGCAGCGTGCCTCCCCACCTGCGCCCGCGGCTAACCTCACCTAGGCTGCTGATTTTTTATTTTTTTTTTCAATTTTTTGTTTTATTAATTCTTTTTATTATTATTATTATTTTTTAACTTTTGTTTTTTTTTTTTTCCAATTTTTTTCTTCTTCTTCTTCAATTATATATATATATATATATATATATATATATATATATATATATATATATTCAATTGTTTGGTTTTGTTTTGGTTTTGGTTTTGTTTTTTAATTTAAATATTTTAATTTTTTTAATTTTATTTTTAATTTTTTGTATTTTTAATTTTTCAAAAAAAATTCATGTTTTGTTTTAATTTTCTTTTAGTTTTAATTCTACTATTATTATTATTTATTTATCTATTTATTTATTTCATTTTTTTAGTTTAACCTTTTTGTTTTTTAATTTAAATATTTATTTATTTTTTTCATTTATTTTTTTTATTTTGTTTAGGTTTTCTTTTTTTTTTTTAATGTAGTTGTATTTTAGTTTTTTTTTAACTTAAAAAAATCGCTATGGATGTATTTTATTTTATTTTATTAATATTTAACTTTTTTCTTTAAATTTTATGCTTTTTTAAATATTTTCATTTTTTTATTATTTTTTTTTTAATATTTTATTTATTTTTTTTTTTTTTATTATTATTATTTTTTTTTTTTTTTAATTCTTACAATTTAATTTTGTTTTATTTTTACAATTTTTGGGTGTTTTTTTAGGTTTTTTTATATGTTTTTTTATTATGTGGGTTTTTTTTGGGTGTTTTTTTAGTTTTTTTTATATGTTTTTTTATTATTTGGGTTTTTTTTCTCATGTTTTTTAATTTTTTTAATGTTTTGTTACCAACATGAAAATCACAAACATTTAACAAAAATATTCACACTTAATACATTAAAAAATTTAAAGTGTAAAAGATAAGCTCTCTAAACAAAAAGGGTTGATGCTGCATCAACCCTTTTGAAAATCAAGACGAAAATCACTAACATTTAAAAAAGGTGTTCATACTTGCTACATTAAAAATAAAGAAATAAATAAAGTGTCAAAAATAAACTCTTTAAAAAAATGTGTTGATGTTGCATCAACGCTTTTCAAAATGAAGATGAAAATCACTAACATTTTATAAAAAAATGTTCATATTTGATACATAAAAAAATTTAAAGTGCTAAAAATATGCTTAAAAAAAAGTGTATTCTCGCATCACCACTTTGCAAAATTGGGTGATTTTTTGCTACCTCAAAAAACCGGGTACGAGTTCATTTTCTCGTTTGATCGGTAACTGTGTTTCTAGAGTACACAATGTTTCCACTTGTTAAACACCACAAGAAATCTAGGGCACTGACTATCTCCACCTTCTTTTCTTTTTTCCACTTTGTGCCACATTCCTTAGCATGCTCTTGCTCCTAGGCATATGTTTCTATTTATAAGCTCTCTCACATTTTCTTTTCAAGAGTATCATCCATCTATATGTTTGTGCATACCAAAACCCCCATACACTTTGTCATATGTTTCCTTGTTGTTGTCGACCCTCATCAACATTTTGCGTGTTGACCACACCAACACGCCCTACAAGGAAAAAGGTGGTATGGGTTCATCCCTCTCTCAAGGAACCCTACTCAACCTCCATTCCTATTGTGTGGGACATTAAACTCAATTAAGGAACTAGTAACATAATAAATGAAGTAGTTTGAGTTTGATCACTTCCTAGTAAACTCTTACTCCTCATACTTGTAAATACATGTCCACTCCTCCAACCCAATGTAACAACCCCATGTTAAATTTTCATGTAATAAAGGAAAAATAATAAGACCAAGGTCATGGGACACATATTCCAAGATAAATGTTGGGAAAACACTATAGCGGCCATCACTTTTGGTTTATTTATGGCTATGGAAATTAGTAAAGGAATTGGAAAAGGAAAAGGGGTAATAAATGGCATTTATTTATGAAAATAAAGGAAAATAGGAGAAAAGGAAGGTGAAGAGACACAGATTTGCATGCAAGTAAATTAGAGGGAAAATGAAGGAAAATGAGACTTCAATTTATAAAAAGTCTTCAAAGAAACAGTTCACGGCTTTGTTGGTTTAACTTTTGTCAGTTTTAGCTTAGATCAATTGAGAAAAAGAGAGAGAGAGATCCAAGAGGAGAAAGCAAGCAAGCGAGCAAAGGAAGGAGAAGGGAAGCAAAGGACATAAAAGGACAAGTAAAGGAAAGCAAAGGAAAATCAAGAAGAAGGTTGGATCAACAACTTCAATAAGAGGATTTTGTAGGTAATAGGTTGAATGTGTAATTTCCTAGATGAGGTGTGAATGCATGGTACATAAATTTGTTTATTTGGTTCATTTGTTGTCATTGGCATGGGTTTTGCCTAGTTTGACAATGATTTCAGCCTTGCCTTGTAATTTCCTAGATAACCATGGTGTGATGGGATTCATTTTTTGTTGACTTTTGGATTGCCATAGGGTTTTGGAACTGAGTGAAGTGGTCTCAATAAAATTCTCAAGGGTTGGGGGTGGAGATGGTTTTTTCAAGGAAGCCCTTGATAGGAGGGTGGAGATAAGAAAATTTCTCATGGTATGGTAAATAAATTTTGAGGCATCCAAGCTTCATTTGGTTTTGTGATCTCAGGACCGGTTTAGGTGAGATAACGGTAGTTTGAGCGTGGAGGTGGTTTAACCTCTGGAATCTCTGGTTGATTATCTCTTGGTTTATCCCATGAGATCCCACATTTAGGCTTGGAATATGGCACAAGGGTGATTCGCTGAAAAAAAGATTTGGTTCAGTCGAATCTATGGTCAGGTGGTATGTGGAAGTCCCTGACTTGGTTGGGTTTTTCATATGTTAATAAGAGCTTTCCTATTGTGCACTATGATCACTTTTACTTGTTATTATGTTGATTTGATGGATGAATTGTCAATGTTAATATTCTGATTATATGCTAGTTATAAGCATGGTTCTATGATGTGCTCTAGCTATGGATCTTGTTCATGATTTGATAAGTATTTGAATGGTTGATGAATGCATGGGGTAACAAGTGTTGTTGCAGCTACTTGAGAGGACATTAAACCTTCTTGGTGATTCTCCGGTGAAGTTCAGAGATTTATGATCAGATATGCATTCATGACCTGTAACTTACAAGTTTACCATATGTTTGACAAAATGTCTAATGTGTACTAGATAATCACTACAACAAAACACACAAATAAGGCCTAAAATAGCGCCAAAATTTAGTGTTTTTTAGTTAACAAATTGAACACCTTTCCCAACACAAAATTGGGTGCAATTTGGCATTGTAAATTTCTCTAGAAATAACATCGTAAATTGCGCCTGGAATAACGCTAAAAAAATAGTGCCTAAAATATTGCCTAGAGTTGAAACAGAAATTGCAGTGGAAATATCCTAGTGTGCCTTCCAATTTTTCTTCCAGTGTGGCTTTCAATTTTGCTTCCAGATTTGCTTCTAGTGTAGCTTCCAATTTTGCTTCTATTTTTTCTTTGTGTGGCTTCCAATTTTGCTTCCAGTTTTTCTTCTAGTGTGGCTTCCAATTTTGCGTCCAATTTTTCTTTCAGTTTTGCTTCTAGTGTGGTTTCCAATTTTGCTTCTAATGTGGCTTCCAATTTTGCTTACAGTTTTGCTTCTAATGTGGCTTCCAATTTTGCATCCAATTTTGCTTCTAGTGTAGCTTCCAATGTTGCTTCTTTTTTTGCTTCCAAGCGTCAGAAATAGAGTCAGTTTTAGTGCTACGTTTAGCGCCAAGATATACGTCCAGTTTGGATTTTGATTTGGCTTCTACTTTTGCTTCTAGAGTGGCTTCCATTTTTGCTTCCAATTTGGCTTCCATTGTTGTTTCTTTTTTTGCTTCCAAAAAATGATTATTGTTTTGCATACAATATGTTTTATTTCAATTTAATTAGTTAAATATATCATGTCTTTTAAATAAGTTAATAATATGAGTATACATCATATGAATGCATTTGAAATATTTTATAGGATAACATTTATAAATATTTTTTAGGGAAACATGCATCCATACAAAATAAAAACATTATTGTACTTATTAAATATCCATCAAAATAGAATCTACAACATCCATTATATATAAAATAACAAGATAATTATTGTAACATGGTCATCATCTATATTTAAAACAAGTGAGTCAAATATCTATAATTCAAGTGAATTTGACAACATCCATCATGAGCAATAAATCAAAACCATCATATGTAATAAATATGCATCCAAATCATTAACCAATTTCAACATGTAAAAATTGATGATTCAATACTAACAAGATCACCATCATATACGTCTTTGGAGATGTGAGTTCATGCCCCCATTCAACATAGTCACTTGAGGTAATTTTAGTAATGCAAAAGGAAATTTGCACACAATAGGGTTTCTCAAAATTAATCATCATCAAATGATCCTCCATGCTTTTAAATAGAGTTCATGGACCAAGTGGGTGTTAAGCCATGGATCAATAATCATTAGTATTGAGAAGAATATGACCCATCAAGTCACTTTATGTCTAGATCATATTGTGATTGCTAGATTATAGTGCAACTAATGCATACTAAAAAATGCCCTAAGAAACACACTTTTACCTAAAGATACATTAAGACAAGTTGATTTAAACTAATTCCTAAGTGTCTAAATATCCTAACGCTTAGGTCATTTTTTCACTCCATGCTATGCTTTGGATCAAGTTTTCATTGCTATACTTATTCAATCATTGGCCAAAACTAACAAGTTTGTGTTACATAAGCCACCAGAGTAACACATTACATGTTTGGACATTCTTAAATACAAAGTAATTTTAATTCTTAACAATAGAAAACCAAATGTCATTGTATTCATATTACAAGCAATGATGTCACATGCTTAGATGAGACAAACACAAGTTCAAGTACATAAAGACACTTTTCATAAATAAAGTGTAAAGACACTTTTCATAAATAAAGTGTAAGGAAAATGATGAAATGTATTACCATTAAGCTCTAGAGCATAATGTTGCTTCAATTGTATTTTTGTTTTATTTGAAGTTTGAAATTATTGTTATCAAAAAATTATTTATTTAATAAAATCGATGTTTATTCAATTCTAATAGTTATACATCTTCCTTGAGAAAAAATTCTATTGTTAATTTTCTATAACCACCTTTTCACTAATAAAAAAAGATTTGCTTAACTATAAAATTAGTTTTGACCTCAAACACTATTTCCTTAAAAAGAAAAAAGATGATAATTAAAAAATATGATAATTTTTCCTAATATTATCTACACTTCTAAAAGAGATTTTCTCAACAAAATTTATTTCTAATATTAAATTATTCATAATAATAATAAAAAAATCCCCTTTACTCTCCCTTTTTCTTTCCATTAAATCGTTCTGGATAATCAATAACTCCTATGATCATCCAAGTAAAGATAAAAGAATATTAATAATGAATTATAATTAAAACACTACATAGTCTATAAGTTAAATACTGCACGCGATGTGCATGATGCAGCGGTGTGGGCGGCTTGATTGCTCCCCCGCGGACCGCGTTCGATTCCTGCAAGGCTGCGTTCTGCAGCGTATATGATGGCGATTTCGATATGATGTGTTGACTGTCAGCTTACTGACTTGTATTTGTACAATATATGTAATATATGAAAAAACAAAAAGAGGGCCCATGATGATAAGGTCAAAAGGGAACTAGCCCCTCCTATTTAAAAAAAAAAAAAGTCTATAAGTTAAATACTATATTCACAACTATCTAACTTAAAAATCATATAAGGACTTAATTAAAAGCAACGGTAATTGTTTTACAATTTAGGGTGAAAACAAAATTAGAAGTAAATAAAATAAATCTCAATTTAAAGATGAATATAACAAAATAAAATATTTTAAAAATATATTTTGAAATATATTTTATTTTATAAATATATGAAATGATATTTTAAAATCAACGAGATTAAAAATAATTTATGGGACTATTTGTTTCTTGTTTTTCATCTTTTACAATTCAATCTTTTTCTTGTTCAAATTGATGTTGACCTGGCCCAACTTTTCAACAATCTAGAAAAGCCCTCGTGCACTAGTGTTTAGTCAAAATAGACTAAAAATAACCAGCTTGCTAATAAATCATAGATACATGAAGCTATATATACCTACTATTTAATTTCACCAAATGAATTACTCAACAACAAAATTATACAACCTCACACATTTATGACCCATAAACAAACTAATTATTTAATAAATGACCTTCTTGTGCCTTCACCCATCTTTTTCACTGCTGACTTACACACGCGTAATGACGTCTAAATGAACCCATTCCTTCTGATTTCTCATTAAACTGTTTGAACATTTCATAATAAATTTTCCATATCATTTAGATTATCTGCATTCATGGTTCAGCAAATTAGACCGTATCAATGTGCCTTCATTAGCTTTTGCATATACTTAAAAAGATAAGTAATTAATGCCGGGACCATTTTAATAATTCATTATATTAAACAATGTGATTTAATGGGATATTATTTTATTAAAAAATATTATATAACACAGATGTAGATAATTAATTAAATTAAATTATAAATAATATAATTTTTAGTTTTTTAATGTGGAATTAAGGTTAAATGTTATTAAAAATCTCATAACCTTATTTCAGATAGCTTCAATTATAGTTATAAACGATTTTAGTTTTCTTATGGATACTATCTTGGTTGAAGTTATCTTCTAGTTCTAGATTAGGATCCAAAATTGCATCTAATTAGTTAAGATCATGTCTTCCTCATATATAAGGAAATAGGTTAATAACCCAAGATAAAAAGGTAATATCTAGCAAGAGCAAAATTCTCCCCTTTGACAGATCATCGATAAGTTATTTTAAGTGACACGATTTTCCTTCAATAATACTGAAGACTCAACCTACATTCATAAATAGCAACCAATGATGGTTGTCTTCATAGTTGTTTGATAATTGTGTTATGATAAGTTTCGCCATTTTTGAAAAAGAGACTTTAAAAATTAATTAGAGAGAGAAGAATTCGAGGTTGATTACCTTAACAATGTTTTGAGCATCAAGTTAAGGTGCACAATAAAGTTTTTTTTCTTCCAAACCCACATCCAAAAAAATGAAGATAGTGATTGAAAAATGGGTCTCCATGAGCACCCTTGATGAGGTTGCTTGAGTTCATGTAGCCTCTATTGCCATGATTTCATCAGTTGTAGTCTCTTTGTTGGTTTCCCCTCTACCCCTTTCATCTTCACCCATATCATTTGAGATGCATTTCCTAGATCACCCCAATATCTTTAAAGCATATTGTCCTCGTCAAGTTAGGTCCTAGTCTCTCCCTACCCTATTAAGAAATTGTATCACTCTATACTTTGGAAACCTCTTCCTCCCCAAGCATAATAGCATTAAGATCCTTCATCTTTAGGATGGTCCTTGTTTCTATTTTCACAAAAAATGATACAATTCCTAAACATGAGAAACATGTCCTTCGAAGAGGCTTTTCATGTAAGTTTGCTATATAAATGTTCATCCCTCCAGTGGCCCTCTTCTCAGCTAGTTTGCATGATCTAGGAGGCTCCTACATTGTTCATAACAATTGATAAGGATCTCAACATTAAAGTTATGCATTTTCTTCATATTTGCTTAATTTGAATATTCAATAAAGTATGGCCAAATTTGACTATCCTACATAAATGGATATTTGCAACAAAGAATTACAAATCCAAGAATAGGCATTTATATATCCCATGGACCAAAGGGTTATTTAGTGTGGAATTTGACCACTCAATAGATGCACATAATTGTGTGGTAGCATCAGGTTTTCCATGAAGTGATGGTTCCCAAATTCTTGTTACGAGATTTGGAAACCATAGATAGGTTACATCATAAAGCACATGAGAGATATTTATGCAATAACATTCATTGATATTACTAATATTGCTTTCAATTATTACTATGAAATTGACCTCTCTTATAAAGAGTTTTAGAGGTCGTATTTATATAAACCCTAATAATTAATAATAACAAAAAACCTAACTTTTGTAATCTAATCCTCTTAATGATTAAATTACCCATGTAAGCCTTATCTCCGGACCACACTTCTTAAGGCTTACAAAAATGAAAGAAATTTTTATTGAAATCAAAGACAATAATTGAAAATAAAATATCATAAGTAACTAGAACCAAATATTCTTCAAAATATTGTTCTTTGGAAAGTAGTTATTGGACTAGGGAGACCTCCCTCAAGCTACCTTGTAACCATTATAGAGGTACAACACTCCAACTCATGAATTCCACCTCCCCAAACTCCCAAATTACGGATCTCCTAAATTATTGGATAACCATTCATACTAAGTGATATTTGGTCCTTCATTTGGCTATCTCATGACCCTAGTGAGAGTATAATTCCCTAGACAAACTCTTGAACTATCTAGGAAATCATTCATGATAAGTAATATCTACATAGACACCTTTATGTCTTTAAAGTGTGAACTTGCTAAAATGGGTCAAATTCCCTTCCTTCAATAAAGTCATCCTACTATTAGCAGCTGATGGATTACTAACAATGGTTAGATTCACTAGAAGTGATTTGTCCTTGATATTTCCATTGATAACATCATTAGATCAAAATATTTAGTTTTGGGAAGTGTGCCCTATTTCTTTACAATAATGGAATTCTATCTCCCATTTGTCTTTGGTTGATATATTATGGTTGTAGCTTGAGTATAATGCAATATTCAATCGAGGAGCGATTTTTGTATCGGCTACAATAGTTCACTTTTATTCAGCAAATAAAGCAACAATCATATCTTATAAAGTTTGACAAAGTATCTTATTGAATGTAAACTTAAGAACAATGGTGTATTTAGTAGGTAGACTATTTAATAGAATGGCTTTAGTATCCTCTTTATCTACCATAGCCTTGAATTCTACTAGATGTCTTGGGATAGATATCATATTGTTTATGTGTAGTAGACCTAGTGACTTTTTTAACCATCTTGAAATTGAATAAGTTTCAGAGATAAATTTTCATTTATTGCTTTTGCTCCAAAGAATGAATTAAAAATATCCTAGATTTCCTTGGATTATTTTTTTAGCGATACATGATGTAGATCATATTGTTTATGTGTAGTAGACCTAGTGACTTTTTTAACCATCTTGAAATTGAATAAGTTTCAGAGATAAATTTTCATTTATTGCTTTTGCTCCAAAGAATGAATTAAAAATATCCTAGATTTCCTTGGATTATTTTTTTAGCGATACATGATGTAGGTTTGAAACTAAGAGGGTAAGGTCAATAATGGCATTAGATTTATTATCACCATTTTGCAATTCTAGTACTCTAGTCAGATTTGTCAATGATTGCTCAATCATTTTTACTATTCTCTTAAGGCTTTTGTTCATTAGTTGCATCTAAATTTTACTTTTTAGATGCAGAAATTAAAACTCAAGTATTTCTTTAATATAATTTTCATGGTTAACATCCTAATGAAAAAAATAAAATAGATATACTACTCTTTTGCTTGCTCTGGAAACTCAAATTTGTAACATAATTTCTATTGAATTCAAAAAATTTGAACACAAAATAATTATTATAAACCTCAATGTTTAGATTTTCCCCTTTGAAATTAGAAATATATGATTTTTTTTAATATATCAATGATGTAAGAAGGAAAGATAAGAAGGAATCTTAAAACAATTAATAGTGATGAGAAATCAAGGAGCTAAACCTCCTTTAACATTTGATTTGATTTGGCAGCTTCTTTCCATTGATACCATGATGCCCTTGTCATTGACAGTTGTTGTCTCGGCAATGTGGCTTTGTAAACTTGAAAGGTGACTCAATTATTCAACTCCTTCAATGTTACGTGGTGACTCCATTAACTATGGGTTTGGCTCCTTTAATTCATAGTTTTTGTATTTGATGCGACAATTATAAAAGATTGTGGTGACTCAACAAGTCATGGTAATAACTCAAGCCATATAGTGGTTCCTTTGGAAATTGTTAGGGATGGGAGCTTGAATAGGAAATACTATGGTGACTTGTAGATAATGGCTCAAATGGAATGGTATCATAATAACTTCATATTATTGAAAATTTTGGTCCTCATGTTGTAAATAAAAGAATATGATTAATCTTTCATGGAGACACCAAAGAGAATTGACCTTAATATCTTTTGATTCATGAACACCTACATAAATTGGTCATGATTTGACCCCTTAAAGGAATTTTGTGAGAATATGGCCTTTTTATCAAGCCTATTAAATTGTGTTTATGATCGTTCAATCTAGGAGAAGAGCATACTTAGCTATGCAAGAAAAGAAAAATAGATCTCTAATATGCATGACTAGTCCTAGGCTTGCTCCCACTCTAACACCATGATACAAGATCTATAAACTCTAGATATACTACATTTCAAAGAACATGGGAGATATTTATGCAATAACAATCATTGTTATGAATAATCAGTTCAATTGTCACAATGATATTTCAATCTTTTAAAGCACAATTCAAGAGATCTTATTTGTATAAAACCCTAAAAGCTAATAAGAACACAGTTGTTAGTTGTTATATTCTAAGTCACTAAGGAGAATTTAAGTTTTATATGTTAGCATTTTTTAACCTTATTCAAAGTCCCTTTCTAGAATTTTAGTATGGATAAAGATCCCTAATATTCCCCTACAGTTTTGGGGTTTCAAATTACTAAAAGAGTTTTATAGAAATGCCAATGGAAAGTTCCATATTAGGAATTAGGAAAAAATAAACAAACATATTATCACTTCTACCAACATTATATGGAAATGGACTTCTCCAAATTGACTTCCCAATAAAGATAAATGTGATAGCCAAGGATTACCCATGGAAGTTACCTCTATATTATGAACATGTAGCATTCCAATGTAGATCGTTCTCTGTCACCCACTTCCCTGACGTTGGTACCAGTAACTAGAAATAAAGGACTAAACCCTCTTAGTGAGTTGGGGCATTCAACCAATGTCATTTTATATGAAATTAAGACCCCCATCAAGCATCAATTGTAATTCTTCCTTCATCTTCTTTTTAAGTTCATCCTCCTTTGTGTAAGGTGAGGCTCTTTCTTCCTCCATCTTCTCTTTAACTTCATTCTCCTTTGTGTGGGGTTAAGCTCTTTCTTCCTTCATCTTTTTTTTATTTTAACTTCATTCTCTTTTGTACTATGTGAGGCTCTTTCTTTCTTCAATAGTGATGCACATAAACACAGTGTGTGTTCAAGCTCTTAGTGAAAAGTTTCATTTAAATGGATTACATATCATTTCATCCCTTGGTTCGTATTCTTCTTTTCCTTAAAGGGGGGAATAAACATTCAACATAATAAATATATAAGGTATTTTAGTATAGATTCATCTTAACTTTGAATTTATCATGTGCAAAGAGGGATTATTGACATGCAAATATTACTATTCATGTTATTTCTAATAAACATTAATAATCATATATATGTGATTTTTGTAGGTTACAAATTCTATTATAAAGAACATGGGTATGTACAACTCCGTAAATTAAGTATTCAAATTGCTACACTAAAGAAGTTTATTGTTAGACAATTGAAATATCTCATACATCAGTGTAACAATTTGACATTTAACTATTTTGTAACCTTAAACCATTGTAGATCCATCTTAACTATGGATCTATCTTGTATCGAGGGGGATCAAATCCCTTGAGGTGCAAATATTTCTTCAAGTTTTTGCAATCTAAAACTGGTTTGCACCTTAAGGGATTTGATCCTACTCTATGCATATTGATCATGCTTTGGAGCAAAGAGTTGGTGTTGTGGCTTATTTAAGCTTCCACCAATGTTCCCTACTCTTAGGTTATTCTCCAACTTTGCATTGTGTTGTGGATCTATTCTTTATTATGGTACTTGTAGTCATTGGCTCGAACCAACTTGTTTGTATTACAAGCAAACCACAAGGGTAACACATTGCATGTTTGGATGTGCTTAAATGCAATGTAGTCTTTAGCTTTTTTTTTAAATAGTAATGACTCAATGACTAAGCAAGAGTCAAGACGACCCGTATTGACCACAGACAAAGTGAAAACTCCCTGGGGCCGCCTACTCCTTGAGCCTAATCAATACATGCTAAGCATGTCATTTCAAGGAATCGAACCTGGTGGTGAGGGCGTTAACAACCCACCTCAACCACTCAGTCTACCCTTACTTGATTGTAATGTAGTCATTTTTATTATTAACAATAGAAAATTAGATGTGCTCTATCTTTGTTGTGTCAAAATACACTTTCTATAGCCTAATACGAAGGACATGTTTAATTCCTTCATTTCTTAACATGAAGTTAATATGTGACATTAAAAAAATAGTAATAGTAAAAAATAACATTTCAATGTAGCCCATGAATAAAATATGTCAATATCTATTTTAAATAAAATATGTTTTAATCAACTTTATATATGTGTGTGAGACCATGTGCGCCACATTACATACATACATACATACATATATATAATGTGTGTGCGACCATGTGCAACACATTATCATTATATATATATATATATATATATATATATATATATATATATATATATCTATATCTATATATATATATATATATATATATCTATATATATATATATATATATATATATATATATATATATATATATATATTGTGTGTGTGTGAGACAATGTGCAACACATTATATATATATATATATATATATATATATATATATATATATATATATATATATATATATATATATATATTCCTTATTTTGCATGTAAATGCTTTGGTGCTTTATTAATTTAGGAGATTTATGATTCTTTTAGTTTTTTTCTTTGGTGCTTTGTTAATTTAGGAGATTTATGATTCTTTCAGTTTTTAACATGGAGTTAACAAGCGGCATTTAAAAAAAATATTAATAAAAAAAGAAAATGTCAATATTGTCTGTATTTATTTATCTATGTAACTACATATAAAGGGATTTAAAGTGAAAATTTTCTTATTACATCTAAAGATAAACAACCTACTATGAGAAAGATGGATGATTCCTTTTATATTCAAGGTGGAATTAACACATGGCATTTACAAAAATAATAATGGAAAATAATATT
Organism: Pinus tabuliformis; assembly: GCA_031772625.1. Lineage (NCBI taxonomy): Eukaryota > Viridiplantae > Streptophyta > Pinopsida > Pinales > Pinaceae > Pinus > Pinus tabuliformis. The sequence goes on from CM062818.1 coordinate 551,541,253, forward strand.
TGAATATCCCCATAAATAAATATTATTTCTATTTCCACTTTAAGTTAGTTATATGTATGACTTGAAAGTAAAAAAAAAAAAAAGTGTTTTCCTATATATAGGTACTTTGGGATGGGTAACTCCTTCCATGCTTCTAAGTAAAATTAGAAAAAACATATATTAATATCCACTTCCAATAAAATAATTTATGTGAAATATATATATAGCATTTCTTATTGATCATATATGTACTTTTTACCAAGTATTTTAATATCCACCTCCAATAAAATAATATATGTATATATAGACAGAGCATTTCTTATTGATCATATATGTGTTTTTTAAATTGAGTATGAGGGGTATGTGTTAGTGTTTAATACATAGTTACAAGTGACATTTAAAAGATACATTAACAACATTTTTTCTAAATGTCTATCATAAATAAAATATTTCAATGTTCAAGTTATGTAAAATATTTCAAAATCCGCTTGGCGTATAGCTCAAGTGGTCAGGACGGATGGCTTTCCCGCTCCCCACCCGTGTTCAAACCTTGTCGCATGATCGCGCTGCCCGGCAGCGATTGTGATTCATTTGAGCTTCCCGCTCCACACCCGTGTTCAAAACTTGTCGCATGATCGCGCTGCCCGGCAGCTATTGTGATTCATTTGAGCTTCTGTACATATGTAAATATTGTGATAATTGTAAATTTGGGCTAATATATAGCTTCTAAGTGAGGGACTCGCCCCCCCTCTTTCTTTTTATTTATTTTTCGTGTTCAAACCTTGTCACATGATCGCGCTGCCCGGCAGTGATTGTGATTCATTTGAGCTTCCCGCTCCCCACCCGTGTTCAAAACTTGTCGCATGATCGCGCTGCCCGGCAGCTATTGTGATTCATTTGAGCTTCTGTACATATGTAAATATTGTGATAATTGTAAATTTGGGCTAATATATAGCTTCTAAGTGAGGGACTCGCCCCCCCTCTTTCTTTTTATTTATTTTTTATTTTTTTATTAAATCCACTTTACACACACATGCCAAACAATTGAAAATTAGAAATTTCTTATCGTTAAAACATTTTAATAGTGAGTTATCAAGTATAAGAGCTATGTGTAATATATGTATAAAGAGCCAACATAAATCCATTTTAACTTCATGTGGAGATGGATCAAATCCTTCAAAGTGAAAAAACAAAAAAGTAGAGGAAATATATCTATCTCTATAAATTTGATCCATCTAAGTACATGATAAATATTAAGATAAAATTACAAATAACAATCTCATAGACACATTTAAATTCAAGTTCACACAAGATGATTTTCATAGATAAAGTACAATTTTTTTTAGATAAATTCGCAAATATAATATTAATAAAATATGGAATAAGACCATAAAATTATTGTCATTGTGTTTTTATTTCACTTAAACATTAAAATTACTATTATTAAAAATTATATGTCATACCATTATAAAAAATTATATATTTAATAAAATCAATTTTTATACCATTATAGTATTTTTTAAATTTATTTTTATTTAAATTTTTTATTAATATATTCCACACCCTGTTTTGGCTTTTGTAACTATTTTTCTTCTCTTTGAAATATTATTACTATTTTTGTTGTTAAATTTCTCTAAGTTTCTTTACGTTTCTTAAAATAATATTTTTATTAGAAAATACATCAATATTAACATTAATTTACTCATGCAATGACTTACAGATGTGTTTTGGGCTCCAATATGGACTTTTGTTTGGGATCTTAGTTATTTGTTTGACCATATAATTGGTGACACTTCTTTCCTTGCTCACCCTGATCTTGATTTCGTATATGGTGGTGATATAACTCTAAGCTTAAATGTAATTCTGATGTAACTCTATTTTTCTTATTGAATAGAAATTCTCTTGCACTCATTTAAACAAATAAAAATAAAAATTACTCATAAAAAAAAAAATATATATTCATTTATTTCCCTTACTTTCCTCCAAACCATTATTCTCACTCGAAATAATTCAAAATAATAATTTGATTAGGAATTAAAAAATAACGATATATAGAATATACTTAAAATGTTAAAAATTGAAAATATTATGCATGTACTATGCTTATGACTCTTCATGGACCGTTCATGTGGTCAATTCGTAGAACCCTTTGTACCAGCATCTAGTCAAAATGAGCTCCCTGTCCCCTCACATGTCAGAACCCTCATTGACTTCCTCGTCACCCCATCCCTTTGCCCACTCGCTAACAAAGGCAATGATATCTAAATGGGCCCCTTCACCTATGTAATGACATCTAACATTGCATGTTTTATATTAGGATTTTTCAGTATAGTCTTCACATATGTAATGACATTTAACATTGTAGGTTTTATGTTAAGATTTTTCAGTATAGTGTTGTATGGAAGAGAAAGAAGAAAAAAAAAAGTTATTTTAAAGTCTATGAAGCTAAAGATAATCTATGGGATAGATTGCTTTTTCATCTTATTCAGCCCTTTTTCTGTGAAGTTAAATGCTCTCAGCTTCTCGACAAACTCCTCGATAAATAGATTATCTCAAGAGCTGACTGCCAGCATATCTGCATAACTTTCCTTGTTGTCTTTGAAGGCCTCACATTCTAAAATGAAATGTTTTTCTATTTCCACTTTTATGGAAGAACAAAAAATGCATACCCTTTCCTCCCACACTTTCTTTGGCCTTTTCGAGTGCGTTGTTTCACAAGGGAGTTGATGAGAATTACTCCTTAACGGAATGTAATCTCTTGTATGGTTTATTAAATATTTTAATTTAGTTAAATTATATAATAAAAATTAAAAACTAAAAAATAAATAAAATATTTATAAGTATGCCGTAAAACTGCTTCTGCTTGGCTAAGAGCTCGTCTTCCTCGGACGTAAGGAAACAGGTAACGGCCCAAGACCCAGAGGCATCTGGCAGGAGTGAGAGCCTGCTCCCGATTACGGACCACCAGCAGGGTTATTCCAGGTGGCGTGGTTTTCCTATTTAACAGTGATGAGTCAAACCCAGCATTCGCGGATAGCAGCCAGAGATGGCTGTCCTCACTGTTGGTTTGACACCTGAGTTGATAGGTTTTACCACCTTCGGAAGAAAAAAAAAAAATTAATTAAAATTATTTTTGATTTCAGATTTATTAAGTTAAATTATATAATAAAAATAAAAAATAAGCCAGTTATTTATATTTATAAGTATAATTAATAATTAAATTTATTTTTAATTTCGGATTTATTAAGTGTAAAGATCAAATTTTTTGAAATGTAATTTAAAATTTAAAAAAAAAAAGATATTTAATCTTTTCCTAACTTAATATCTAAAATTACAATAAATAATAAAATTTTAAATAGTGAAGATTTAATACTTAATTTTTTCTTTATTATAATTTATTTTAATAACTAAAAATTAAAACATTATCTATTATTAATAATTAAAGATGAAATATTGTTATCATTGCTTTCTCACTCACTCTATATTTTCATTGAATATGGAAACAAAGCATTATCCATACGTGTTTCAGTTTTATGTTTGTAATTGTTTTTTGTTTTTTTTATAAAATGAAACCAAAAAATTGTATGAAATATTAAATCATAGAGTTTTTAATTTAGTATTTAAGTGTTATATTATTATTTTTGATATCACAATGAGAAGAGATGTTATTGTTTTTACCTATTAAATCATAGAGTTTTTAATTTAGCATTTAAATGTTATTATATTATTATTATTTATATCACAACTAGAAGAGAAGTTGTAATCACCTGTTTTGTTTATTAAATATTTTAATTTATTCAAATTATATAAAAAAATAAAGTATTTATATTTATTAGTATAATTAATAATTAAACTAATTTAAATTTATTTTTAATTTTGGATTTACCAAGTTTAAAAAAAAAAAAAAAAATTGACATACAAATATTTTTTAGAGTGAAAAATAAAAATAAAAAAATCCTCTCATAATTTAATATCTAAAATTACAATAAATCTAAATTTATAATACTTAATAATATTATACAAAATTTCTTTTCTTCTAAATATTTTATAATAAAAAAATAAGTAATTAATAAACTATTTGATTTATAATAATTTATATTAATAAATAATGAGATTTTAAGTAATTAAAATTTGATATTTAAATTTATCTTTATTATAATAAATAAATATTAAAACATTATCTATTATTAATAATTAAAGAGTGAAATATGTTTGTCATTTGTCTTCTCACTCACTCTATATTTTCATTGAATATGGAAACAAAGCACTACCCATGCCCCCTGTTTCATTTTGATGTTTATGATGGGTTTTTAACTAAAATATTATTTGACATATTAAATTATAGAGTTTTAAATTAGCATTTAAATACTATATTATTAATTTTGATATCACATAAACATTTTGAAAGAAATATACTCTGATTATGAGCATGGGTTTCACTCAATGAACGTTTGACATATCATGTGCGTTGGCGGCATATTAAACAATACCTTTAATTTGACTACATAATGGAAAATGCCTCTAAAAATCACATTATTTAACCCCCTACCAATATAAACCCAATACACCTTCCCAATTAAAAATCTCCTACTTTCACTAGATATTGTAAGTATCCATTTTTTCATTAACATTTTTTATACCTTTTTATATTTTTTCATTATTTTTGAGCTCCATTTTTTATACCTGCCAATATAAAAACCCTCTACCCCTATATATCTCCCAATATATTATGTAATTTTGTCTTCAATAAATATCCCTCAATATAAACTCACGTGATATGGTATTGCTCCCTTAATAAAACCCGTAACTATGAAAAAAAATATATATATATATATATACTAAAATTAATTCTTCAACCTGACCATGCTTATAAAATTAGTTTTCCTACTTCTTAAAAACCAGCAACGTGAATACTTTTGAGAAGCTTGCTCGGCCTATCTAAAGTGGGGCAACGGATTTATCACTCACTTGACGTTAGGAAAGCAAGGATCATTAATATCCATTAATCAATCTTATTGAGGGGTGGGGATAGGTTCTTTCCATTAACTTTCGAATAATAGGGGCGATTGCTTTCTCTATTGATTCGGTAGCTTGAGTAGGTAGCACCTTGCCTATAATGTAACATTGTTGGTTTGAAATTTTCCAAATTTTCATTTTTAATTAAAAAAAAAATTAAAATATAGTATTATTGAATGTAACATTGTCTGTTTAAAATTTTTCAAATTTTTATTTTTAATTAAAAAAAAAAAAAAAAATATAGTATTATTGATTTGAAATTTTTAAATTTTTAATTGTTTTTTATTAATGGAATTTTTGTAATTTACCATATATATTTTTTTATTTAAATAAATAAGATTTGTGTTCATATTTGTAAAATAAAATGTTAAAATATATATTTATTAATAAGCATTTTATATATAATAGATTTGATGTTGATTTATTATTAAATGTTATTTTTTAAGGGATTTTAGCAATTTAATATTGGGAATATTAATTTTGAGATAAATAACCTATTTTATACATATAATCACAAAAATAACAAAATTAATCTAGATAATATTTTCGAGTAGGTCCATATCCTCTATAAATCATCACCAAAATTAATAAAGTGAGGAAATTATATGCTTACAAGTAGAATCTAACTTTAAACACATATAAACTTAAATACCAACCTTATAGTAATTTAACCTTATACCAAAGAGATAGTTTGTAAAATATCAATTTACATATCATTATTTTATTATTAATTAATTTATTTTTTATTTAACTATTATTATTATTATTATTTTGTTGGTCTTCGAAGGTAGACAATGAATTTTCTTTTAAAAGAAACATATACTTGAATTGAGAGAGGATAACAAAAGCTTTAACCAAATTGACAATTTATGATATTAAAATTTTTGCATTAAAGCAAGTTAGGTCTCCATAATATTCCCCTTAATGTATTTATATATTGTATTCTTTTTATTTCTATGAATTAATTTGTAGAGAAAAATTATAAACTAAATAGTAATATAAAATGGTTAATAGTTTATCTATGATAAAATATATGATGAATTTTATTCACTAAAAGCTTATATTGAAAAGTTAAATTCATTTTATAATAATGTCAAATAAATTAAAGAAACAAAAACCCTAAAATGTAAAAATTCCAACCTTCACACATTAAGATTCAACAAAAATAATGAAATGGAAGAATTTGATTGGTCTAAAAAAAGGCTTTATTATTGAGATCATAATTTTTTTGCAGAAAACTATTATTAGTATCTTCTTTAAAATTCTTCAGAAAAAATAAACAGAACAAATTGACTCTAAAAACATAACTAACCCAAAAATATATAGAAAAACTTTTAAAAATATATATAAATAAAAAGTGATTTGAAAAAAATTATATTAAAATTATTTTAACATAACCCTAGATGACAGCTTATATCAATATTACCCCTAGATGACAGCTTATATCAATATTACCCGCTAACCACTTTTATACAAATTAAATTTGAAATTGAAATTATATTCCACTTAGGTTAATTATCCTACCATTTTAATAAAACGTTAAGCAAAGCTTGAATCCCTTTCTAGGTATACCATAATAGTGCATTTAATATGAGTAAAGAAAGAAACTAAAATTCATTTGTCATAAACTATTTTTAATGGGTTTAGTTGGTTAGTAAAGTGCGGTGGTAAAATAGTGGCAAACAACGTTTTGTAAGTATTTATAACTTTTTGTTTTTTTTAATTAGACAACATAATTAAAACATATATAATTAAAGGACATACCTTCATCCCAAAAAAATTAGCCACTTTTAGTAATTGATATTTGTTTAAGTAAATTTCCCCTTATACAAAATATTAAAAAATTTTAACTTAATTATGGAAAAAGATAAATATCATTTAACAAAAAAACATTATTTGTATATTAATAATTTTAAATGTATGCCTGAGAATGTAAGGCATAATATAATTTGTGTTACTTTAGGAAAATAATATTAAAGATCTATATGTATTATTTTATTATTTTCTATATAATTACAATTGGTGTATTATTTTTTAAGTTTTGTACTCAGGTAAAATTTTAGTAATTTATTTTTTTATTGACCATTATTAATTTAGCAATGATCTTGATGTAATTTATATTTTTTAATTTTGAAAACCAAATTTTTATTTTTCAATATTATCAAAGAAATTATTTTTCAAACATTTAATTGGACCATAACTTGAAGACCTTATTGCATCTTTTGCACAATATATTGTCACGTGGATAATTGTCTTACATATTTTATGCCACAATTTATGAATATGGTTGCAATATTCATACATGATTTTAGTTATCTAGATAGTGATTTTTTATTCTTAACCAAGAGAGCCATAAATTTGAAAATAGCTCATACTCATGTAAATAACATATTTCCTCTCAGTTACTCCCACCATAATTTAAGCAAGCATTCATATAAACAATGGATCGGAGTAAGATGTAAATAAATATACTTGTTGAGAGTTATTTCCCACCATTATTTATATAGGAGTGAAATTGTAAATGCATAGACTTACTAGTGGTTACTACGCACCAAAATTTATGTAAGCACTTGTGCCTAAGCAAAAAATTAATTTATCCACTTCACATCTAATTAATTTATCCACTTTGCATCTCAATTTATTAGTTATTGTCAAGGAAAGGCTATATGATTCAAGTTTTCTATTTAACACTATTAATTTAGCATTGACCAATGTAGGTAATATTTTTCATGCAATTTTTACCAGCATAATTTCTAACTTGAGTGACAAGGACTAAGTTTCCCTATAATACTTGTTTCTTTATGATGTATTAGTGTGAAAATAAATCTAGCTTATAAGATGGGTACATCCATATACTATATATTTGCACCATCCATATGAATATAGGAGAAATGGTTTCTTTTTTCTACCATTTTCTTGTGTTTCAATACATATTGACAAGCCATGGTATTGACCCATGACATTGTAACAAAGCCTATTTATAGTCTCCATGGTGAATATAGATAGTTAAAAGTCTTGTTACATGTGTTTTTTTAATGTATTTATATTTAACTCATATAATAATTCTATATATATATATATATAACTTGGTAATGTGAGATGTATTATTAAATAAGTATTTTGATGGTTATTATAGATTGATGCATATCTATATTTATCAACCATTTTAATTATAATTATATGATTACTCAATTTTTATTTTTTTAAACTCAAAAAAAAAAAATCACCTTTACAAATTTAATTTGCTTTAACATTTATAAAAATATAATTCTATTTCTTATTTGAAAATCAATATAAAACTTTCTTTAATCAATAATTAACATTAATTAAATATATAACACATTTACTTAAATATCATAATTGTAAAAGTAAAATTGATATATATTTTTAAATATTAATCCTACCTCAATACTTATTGTTTGCAAATTACAGTGCAATTATAATTTCTTAATTAATAATATTTTATTTAAAACTAATAATAAAATATATTTTTTATTATTAATATATTGCTTTTAAAATATTTAAAACAGCTTGTCTAACCCATAATTACTAATAAATTTCTGATTACGAATTGAACTGTTTCATGGAACATAATAATAATGATTATATTTTTATTATTAATATATTATTTTTAAAAATATTATAATATTTAGAAAAATATACCTAATTTGTGAATATTTTTATGGAATATAATAATAATTATTATTATATTTTTATTATTAATATATTATTTTTAAAAATATTATAATATTTAAAAAAATATACATAATTTGTGAAATTTTTCTATATAAATATTAATTGTGATATTTAAATTTAATCTAACTTTATGAATCCCAGTGATACCATCTCCTCCTAAGTGAGTAAAAAAGAATATATATAGACATATATATAAAACAAGAAACTAACATTAAAGTTTTAAAAAATTAGAATATATAATTTCCATAAAAGGTAAAATATATCGAAGCAAAAGGTTTAGAGCGTATATAGAAAAAAAATGCACCAATAAAAAAACATATATATTTCCACTCTGGGTACCCCCACACAGCTACACTACTGAGCAGTGAGCACCCACACAAAGTTCAAGTTGCAGGACGTACTATTTTGAACTTACTTTGAACCATGCACAGAGTTAAACATGCTCGGCGCCCTCTGAGTAGGAATGACTGTCCGCCATTAACGAGGGCAAGAAAGCGCAAAGGTATTCACAGAGAAGGCTCAAATATCTAACTAAAATATGAGGAGGTGAGCTCTTTGCACGCCCCATGTGTCAGTGAAAATGTCCAACCAGCGAAATTGCAAAATGGAAAGTAATTCAGTAAAATCTCATGGCAGAGCATAACGAATATAGATTGTACAACAAAATTTTACATAATAATATCAGAAATTACTTTTTATTAGTACGTACATACAAATGCTGATTCAGGAAGAAATAATAATCCTTAGAAAGAAATCGCAATATAACTATATAGCCTGTAATTAATTACAGGAGTATAACTGTGACAGTGCATTTGCAGTGTACACAGAAAACAATATCATCAAATGAAATTAGAACCAAAAATAAATAAATTAGGCACATTCTGCACCATAGTTAATACAAATCAGAGGAGAAATCAGGGGAAGCTCCAGAGGCTGCAGAAATCCTGAGAATGATCGGGACCATAACTCTCATCCACCCAGTTGGACAATGGAGTCAGATCAGACGATAGCCATGCACAGTAGATCATGTCATGATCATACCCATAATTATCAACACTGCAGGGAGACTCTAACAGCTGCTCTAACCATGAACTCTCCTCCCTTGCTGCACCCACATTGTCATTGCTGTTACCAGTACTGGGCATTGTTTCAGTACCAACAGCTGTTTTGACATTGGAGGCTAAAGAATCTTGAAGGCTTTGAGCAGCACAGTCAACGCCATTGGAGCCTGCGAGATCAATAGTAGCACTAGGATATCCATAGGCAGCAGCAGCTGCAACTTTTTGTATAGACCTCGGAGACATCAATGATGGCTGGCAGCTCTGAGGAGGTTTAATAATGGTAGCAGATTCTGGGAAATTGAGAGGAGCAGAGGAGCCCTTGAGACAGAGTACAGCTGCATCATAAGCTCTGGCAGCGGCCTCTGCTGTAGAATATGAGCCCAACCAGATCCTCGTCTTCTGATGGGGTGCCCTTATCTCAGAAACCCACGATCCCCAACTCCTCATTCGAACGCCTCTGTACTGTCTCGGCTGCCTAGATCCTCTGCTTCTCCTTTTACTAGAAACTTGGCATTCTCTGCGTTCTGAGTGCTGTTGCGATCCGACCAACACCTTCTGGTGGCACTCTGATTCTTTACTTCTGCAAACCATTGGGCTTCTCTGGAAAATAACTATGAATTCCCTTAATATCAAAATGTATACTATAATCACATAAGGGTATTGAATGTATTGATTTTTATGCCCAGCAAAAATAATACTAAAGCGAAAGTAATGCGATATGGGGCCGGTATGGTGGATAAGATCTGGCAAAGCTGAATTGGGTGTGTAGGGTTTTACGATTATGGAGTACGCATCTATATATATATAAAATGGCGAATATATTCCTGGGTCGGAGGCAGCTTCCTCTTTCACTAATATTAGTAAGTTGATGTTCAGTTGTTGGGAAGTGTATGTAGTGCGGGGATGCAAAAATACAGCTGAGCTTTGAGCTGTCAGCGTCTGTCAAACCGCGTCGTTCCTTTTAATGCTTACGCGGTGAGAATTATATGTACGTAGACTTTCTTCCCTCATTTGTTGCATTCTCACTGGATAATTTTTTTTCTAAAAAGGATTGTTTTTACAGAATAATAAATGCGGTATAAGATGGCATTGGCATCATCGTTGCGTGATTAATGATTTAGCTTTGGATTTGGATTCAAAAAGCAGTGGATTTGATGTTGTATATTTTAATTATATAATTATTTATTTATTTTTGTAGGTGTGAAATTTTATCATAATTTAGTTTTTAATGAAGATATAATTTAGTAGTCAAATCACACAGTTATTTCTAATTTCTAATAGTTAAGGCTCACTCATCACTGTTATTCAAAGAAAACTACCCCACCTAGAATAATCTATTGGTAATCCCTAAGAGCAACCTTTCACTCCTACCAAATAACAATTCACAAAAAATAATATGTTATTGCATATTAATAAAGTGATTTTTCAATTTTCATATCATAATCTATTAAGAATTAGGTTGGTTCACTGATTTATTCATTTGCATATGTAAAATGCTAATGCCAATACTAATCTGAATACATATAGATAGCAGTGCATGAAAAAAAGGAAGGAAATAGAAATAATTCTAAATACATATAAATAGAGTGTGGGTGAAAAAAAAATAGAAATAATTTTGAAGTTGAAAAATTCTCATTTTCCAATTTCATTTTGGTGGGAGAGTTACAAAGTTAAGAATATTGATAAAGAGAGAGTTTGTGACAGTGGGTTACTTTGATATTTTCTAAATATCTTTTTATCTTTATAAATTTTAGATAAATAATATCAAGTCTATAATATTGATTTTATGAATATATATTTATATTATTAGATAAGAATTTTGGATAAATAAGTTTTGAAAATGAAAAGTCACTTTAGATTAAAAAAAAGAGAGTTTTGAGACTAAGAGAAAGCATGGGTTTCTTTAATAAATTGTATTTGTAAAATTGTTATATTATATAAACTTGTTAGAAATTATTCAAAATTTAAAATGAATTAGGAAGAAAATGAACATAAAGCATATATCCAAGTCTTTAAAATATCTACAATCAATTTTATTTTTTTTTAATTGAAAAATTTTCATCTAAATTTTTATTATGCAGTATTCAATTCAAATTCAAATTTAGTAACTATGAGTGAAATAATAACCTTAAATATTACTTAAATTACATTTTAAAATACATTATAACTTTGGAAAAAAATGAAATTCTTCACTTACAATTACAATTCTTCCCATTTCTAACTAAAATTCTAACTAAAATTCAGATAATCTCACACCTAGTCAAACAACTGCAAACTTATCTGATTACTGACCAAATTTGTTCAATGATGACATCATACTAAATGGAACTTCATTGCTCCTACAATACTCCACCCCATGTCCAAACAACTGTTTTGTGTTTTTTTTTGTCTGACTTCCTTGCCATACCCATCACTGGCCCTCGTGGCTTACATACATAATGATATCTATGTGGGCCCGCCCTTCTGATTTCATATTTTCTCGAAGTTCGTTACCGTCCATGCCTTCTGGGCTCCGTACAAGATGCAGGTAGTACCTCTCCTACCGTACACTACAAAGTAGCTGGAATGAGATGTGACAGCTAAAGAACATTCCTCGAGACTTCCCACCACAGTCTCCTAGTTGAGCTTCTACCTGTGTTTTCAATTGGATGCCAACAAGTGTATTGATTCCTCACCATCATTATGTTAGAGTTAAAATTTAATAATATAAGGTTATAATAAACTTATTTGATACCTAGGACATTTCAAGTACACAGCTAGCTAGCAAGCATGTCCTACTTTATGAACATTCCTTGAGACTTCCCCTTGAAAGATCCTTGGGATTTATACTACCATGTGCTTTGAATTGAATAGCAACTAAGTGGAGGGATCCCTCAACATGGTTATGATTATAGCTATATTACTTTCTACTACCACATGCTTTGAATGGAATAACAACTAAGTGGAGGGATTCCTCAACATGGTTATGGCTATGGTTACCTTAAGGTTTTAAGGTTATATTCATGTAATTGAAAATATAGTTCAATAGATAATGATTATTTATCTGTTTTCATGATTGAATATTGATTGATAAAATTTGTTTGACCATTAGATTCAAGAGAAAAACAAATCTGACATAAATAATATTTCATTAGATTTGAAATTTATTGAGATAAATATAAAATTACGTATTTCAAATAAAGTTTAAATAATTATGTTGTTTTTTTTTTTTTTTTTAATTTGGTGATTTTATTGAGTTCAAGGTTTTTTTTCTTTGCATGCTATTTGTTGAGGTTATCACACCCACCCTATGGAGTATTGGTGGTGAAGGAGGTGTATAGAGGGCTTGTGTCTTGAATGTAGCTTCTTGTATTGAATCCCATCTAGTATCATTAGTGTGGGAGGTTGATGTTGGAGCTTCCCTACGCAGAAGCCTTTGTAAACTTTATGTCTTGGTTTCCCATCATTTGCATTTGTTGTAAACCAACCCTTTGGATTTATTGTGCTTTCATTACATTGATGATAACCGGACTATTCTTGGTGTTTAATACTTACTGTCTAATAGGAGTAAGTTGGCAAGATGCATTGGTGCTATAGAAAATTCGGGGTGTGGAAAACTCATGGAGGACTTGTGGAGGGCTTATGCTTTGAATTCCATGCTAACTGTGCAAAGGAATCTATAGAACCAATGCCTTGATTTCCCATTTTGTACAACTTCTGTGACTATTATGTGCATTCATTTACTAAGCGGAGGACTTTTGTGGTGCCTCGTTTGTTATGACATGTTTGATCAATTCGAATTTATTTTTCAAAATAATTTTATTTAAATTATTCCAATTTATTATCTTGCATTTTGATAATGAAGCTTAATACTCTGTGATTATTATGAATTGTTCATAAATTTACAAAATGGTAGCTTTGAATGAATTTTATTTACATGTTTATGTGAAAACATGGATGGATAAAATGCACATTGATATGATTTAACTGATATTATCATCTCATGTGATTATGGTACATTGAAGTGTATATATGTCTAGTGCAATTACCTTTAGATGTTACTAATGGTTTGTTTAGTGTGACAGGGAAGTCACGTGTCTGTATTAACGTGGGATCATGCAAACATTGTATGGACTCTATATATTGAGTCATGATATGCTATGTGATTTATGATATGATCTAATTGTAAACATGGAATAATTTAAAGTGTTGAATTAATTATGTGCAAACATAGGGAATATTCTTGTTGATCAATCCTCAAATGGATAAATGGGCTTGTATCGAATTGTACATGGTATCATCACGTAAAGAGGATCAAAATTTGTGTTTCTCCTTAATAGAACTCCTTTTTTCGTGGTCTAGGTTGAGAATCATATGACGCTTTTACTTAGAGTTTGCACATTGATGTAAGCATAGGTCATGGATTTAGTCATTCAAAAGGTTTAGTTGAGGGTAACATAATAACAAGATATCTTTATTCATAAGTGACCATTAGTCTCTCAACAAGGATGACAAATCTTGAGTTCATAGGGTCTCAATAGTGAAAAATTTCTTCCACCAAGAAATTTGGACACTTGAAGGGCATGGAGAAGCATGACACGTCTAGTGGGTTAGGTCAAGTCGTAGTGTTTTATGATTTCCAAGAAGGAGGTATTATGTTCAATTCCCTGGGTTGGATACCTCCATGTTGACCTCCCTTGATGTCCTTGATGGTTTAGGTTGCTAAAAAATGAAACCAACTAGTTTCCCATGTGTATCCTCCTTGAAATGAGGGGAAGAGATTGATGGATTTCTTAGGACGTGTATTGCATTAAAAAAAATTGTAGAAGCATGACACCCTTGGTATCGTTCTCTGTTGTTGAGTATATATTAAATGATGGTTCATTATGCATGTAAACAAATGTTCGACTTAGCATTGCATCTTAATTAATCTATATGTGAACATCTAAAATGCATGGTTAATTGATTTCTTGAGTATATAGATTAGTGCATTTCATAACTAAGATAAATTGAATAGTTCATTTATGAACATTTGAAGATAAATTCATTTTATATATACATGAAATAGTAAATAAATATTTTTTAATTACTAGAAATTAATTACTAGTGCACCCATGCATCAAGGAGAAAAAGGAGAAACAAAGAATTCAAATTGAAATACAAATGTGGTAAAATAATAGACTCGATCTTATAATCCATGTTATGATTGTGTGGTAGATGATGTGTATGTGTATGTGTGTTTAATTAGTTTAAAAAATAACTATTAGAGAATATGTTTTTCATATTAGAGTGTGATATTGGGTTTTCTTGAATCAACATAATATGTTGACAATTACAAACATTTATTGAATCCTTATTGTGTGATGCAATGAGTAGAATAATCACAATTGCTAATGGATATGATTTTTTTTTTATTCGACGCCTTTTAATTGCCATTAATAGTTCAAAACAATTTGTAGGCACACATCTATTGTGTATATATTGAATTTAATGATTGAAGAATCGATTTAAGTCGATTTGTTGGCATATACCTATTTTGTATGCATTGAACCCAATAGAAGAACATAATTTATACCTATTGTATATGCATTAAATTCAACAAAAATATAGTTAATCAAATTATTCACTAACTTTCGTATTTAATTAAAGCATTAATAATAACGTTTAGTTGATGGACTTTATGTTGTGGGATTTCAATATTATGATTATGTATTGAAACTAATAGTTGAGTTGTAGGTCCTGATTTGTTTTAGAAGTCAATACCATGTTAATTATAGAGTTAGGGTAGCGTTGAAACTAAAGTAATATGATTAGTGAAAGACATATCTAAAATCAATGTGGCATATATGCTATGTTGGGTTAGTCTAGCTAAATTATAAACTACTTGTAATCAAAAGTCTGTAACAGCCCAAAATAGCTTCAACAAAATAATAGTCAAAATTCACTTGTATTTGGGTTCGGTAAAGTCAAAATAATCTGACTCGACGACAGCTGGACAATCGAGTTAACTCAATGACAACTCGAGTTATTAAATAATAAAGAAAAATAGACTCCGTCGTTTATGACAAAGCTTTATAACCAAAACTGCTAAGTAGACTGATTGTATTAATTTTAACCATGAGTGAACTAGGCCATGGCGGCGCAGGAAACTATATTCGAAGTAACAATTTAAAACAACATGAGCTTTCTCGAAATTTAACTTCCTTCACAATTGCATCAATTGAGGGGTGGATCACATCAGGATAGAAAACTTGAAAATTATATTATTTGACTATATTTCGAAGGACCCAAAATTTAATAATCCATAACTCCGTTCCCTCTGCGTGGAGGCACCCAAAAAAAAATTATTGACAGTACCAAAACTTACCATTAAATAAATCTTATTGCATTTCATTCTTTCACGAAAGAGAATCGAGTATTGTAAATTTGTTTTCATTAAAATTCACATAATATATTAGGAGGAAACTCCCTAAGGTAAAAGGAATAATATATGGGTTATCACGCAAGGGTTTTAATAATCAAGGAAAGAGGGGCTTTACAAGAATAGAGAAAATATGGGGTTATGGACAACTACTACTTGCATGCATTCTTCTTCTTCTTCTTCCTTTTTTTTTTATTTATCTATTTAAATTAAATTATTTCACTTCATTAAAAAAAAAATATGGAAAAATAAAAAATTTCTCTTTTAAAACCCCACGTTGTGTACAATTACAAAGCTTTCCATGCCTCCATGGGCTCTACTTGAGAATCCCCAACAATTCCCAAGAAATTTGATTATAAATAATTGGGTGGTCTCTAGATTAAGAAAATTGGAATAAACAACCAGTAAAGATGCAGGGGACAACAAGAAGGAGCTCGGATATGAAAATATGTACATGATAAGACTAGCTGTGGAGATTACTCATAGGAATGACTTTAAAAATGAACACCATCAAAATATAACTATGCAGTAAGTATGCACTGAATAAAGATTTACGTGTATAGCGAGGGTTTGTAGAAAAAAATATGCGGCCTCCTGGAAGTAACCATCCTGTAACTTCAAAACAAGTCAAGTTAAAAATTCCAACAAAATAATTTTTTTTCTAAGATGCCCATAGGCCCTAAGGGTTGAGCCAAAGCTCTGATACCATATGTAACAACCCAAAATAAATATCTAATTAACTTATTAACATTAACTTAAATCAGAGTGGCCCTTACCTAGCCAAATAAACATGTAATTAATTAACTAAATTCAAACTATGAATAGTGCTTACCTGTGGTAAAAGTAGGCTTACCGCAACAAGGTCTTGGGGACGACTCTCCACCCAACCGTAGGCTCAATTATGCAAGAATTTGCTACAACTGGCCACCCCCGAGCCCTCAATCAACGTACTACTGCCAGTGACTCCTAAGTCTTAGAACACCATTCTCCCAAGAGAATGCAAGATAGAATCTCGGAATGATGGAATGCAGGAATGCCTCTCATCTTCTTCACCATCTATTAAATAGAACAACATTGGAAGGGGAACCACATGCACACACTCCATGTGTCTACATGCAACTTTCTTTTGATTTTTAGCTTTCTTGTTTTATTTCTTTACTTTTCTTTTGATTTTTAGCTTTTCTTGTTTTATTTCCTTCTTTTTTATAGTTTTCTTGTTTTGTTTCTATTTATTCTTATTTTAGAGTTTTAGTATGGTTATTACTATTTTTAGTTTTATTATTTTTATTTATTTCCTTGTATATTTTTAAATATCATTTATTATTTAACATTTATGATTTATTATTTTTATTATTTATTATTAAGTGATTTGCTATTTATTATTTATATTATTATTATTTATTTGTATTATTTATTATTTATTATTTTTATTATTTATTATTTATTATTAAGGGGAGGGATATTACAAAGTCAAAGCATATATTGTATGAGAACCGTAGATATCAGACATGGGTGGCTCAGTGCAACAATCATTAGTATCAAATAGATGAACTTGACTTTGTTGATTTTTTGTGTAGCATTGGGATGTATTCCCGCATGCCAAGAGGCCTTCCAAGTTGGCCTAGAAAATTTATGGAAATTAAAATAAAGTAAATTTTATTTTTGGGTTTCATGTAGGCTCAAAAGGGACAAATTGGCCCAACCATGAAAGAGTGTGTCCCTTGGGGTAAATGCACCCATTCAGCTTGTATATGTACACATGGCGTGGCATTTAATTTGACTCACTCACTCATCATCTGTCTTATATAGAAGACACTTGTAGGCGCTGAAAAGGGATGAAATGGATAAAGTTTGGACTTGGGTTTTTGGCATAGATTTCTAGATATTTTATTGTAAAACTTGCTCAAGAAGAATTTATCCTAGAAGAAGCATTGTTTAGTTTTCTCTTGAGTTTGGGTTTTGTAGGGAAAATTTGTTGTCTCTATTGTGCATGGTTGTCTCTTTATTATCTTATAAATTTCTATTATTTTCATTGCATCATTGTTGATATTTTATGTGTATAATTTCCTTATGATATATGTGACACAAGATAAATTAATTGAGATCATCATATGTAATTATCATATTAAAAAAATGGTTTATATTGTATTTATTATAGAAAATCAACATGGTATCAAAGCCTTGCTAAAGGAGTAACCATTGAATATGAGCCCTAGAAGGAAAGCTATAACCTAGAAGAGAAGACTATATGAAGCCGATCTTTTCTGAGTTCTATTTGATCAATGTTGTATGAGCTTTATCTGCGAAAAGGAGGTCGAGGTTGTTTGGAAGGGTTAGGGGGCACAACAAGACAAAGATATTAAGTAATGTAGAAGCAAATATTTTGATTCTGATCATGTGAGCCAAAGGGTGCTTCTAAAAGAGAGAGTCTCAAAGAGTCTTTGTGCAATTTCACAGTCATAAAACACCCACACATTTTGTTTCCTTGAACCATTGTACAACCTTCTAACCTCCTTATGTGATCAACATTGATGATCAATTGCAATTATGGTCCCAAGCTAATAATTTTATGTTTCACCCATCACACCTTGACTCATACATGATCAACAATAAGAAGAAAAATGAGGATCTAATCAAAGTTATTGGAGAGGATCTACCCAAGCTTCTTGTGAATTACTATCCTTTTGATGGAAGATTAAGGAATGCGCATGATTTCACTTATTTAGTGAAGGGGTGGTGAAGGGGTTTTCTAGTAGAAGTTGATGCAGATATTTCGTTGGAAGAATTTTGCGACCCCTCTCCACTTGTACCTAGTGTTGTTGGCTTTAAAAGTGTTTTTCTAGTATGAGATACCATCATACATCCTCCAATTCTTATGTTTCAAAAATAAGGTCCCCTTAAACCACAAAGGTGCAAAGTGTTCAAAGAGTGAGCACAAGACTTATAAGCTCTATGCACCCAAATTCCCTAAATTATCCGAGATATATTTAAGACTAAGATAAGGGATGTGATGTTGCTCTGGATCGGGAATGACTTGACTTAGTTCAAGACCTTATTCTAAGTTGGTGGAGTTTATATTGAGTAATTGAGAGTTGATGTAAGACTACACTTTCACAACAGAGTTTGACCTCTTTAGTGAAATATGGAAATCACGTTGAGGGGGTATAAATTCGAGGTATTCATTGGTGCATAGACTATTTGGAGAAAAAGTATTTCGAGAGGTCGCGTAGATATATCATGAGATCAAACACTCAAACACCTTGATTAAAAACATCGATGAGAGAAGATATCCATGCCAAACAGCTTAAATAAGCTCTGGCCATAATAGAGTTGGCACATTATAAGTTTGTTCGGGCCCTGAATGAGTTAGGATCCTGTGAACTATGGCAAACCACGAAATGAATTAGAGCCCAAACAAGTTGTTGAATGTCGATTTTGATTCACAACATGGGTTAGGCCTCGAGTTGAATATCCTATGGAACATTATGAGTATTTTATTAAATTTGTGCACACATATCAAATACAGGCTTTGAATTTTTTTTTACATTGTAATGAATGGTGTGGTCCAAAATGTGGAGCTTGTCAAAGAGATCCAAAGGTAATTGTTGTGAACCATAGCTGGTAGTGGGTGCATGGTTAAGAGCAGTCAAAGATTTATTATGTTGAAGGCTATATTAAGAACAAAGAATAAATAAGGATGCTCTCATTGAGAGCTACAAGGAATTTAACATCTAGAAGAATCCATTCACTAGAGAAACTGAGAGTAGCCAAGAAAAGAAATGAGGTTGGTTGAGTGAGAGGTGGATAAGATGAAAGAAACTATGTAAGTTTGTGTCAAAGTAGGTAGCCAATACTAGCTAAATTTTGTGGATAAAATAAGGTTGTAGTAGCTAAAGGATAGGTGCTACAATAAAGATAGCAAGTGGTACTTGTTAGGGTCCTATAATTTATAGGATCTCAAGATAATTTAATATTGTATCTCACCAATCTTATTTTGTAAATACTTGTTAATCTGCCAATGATTTCCAAATAAAAAAAAATACAGAATAAAAAATGAAAAGAGGGTACAAATAAGAAAGAAAAGCAAAAAAAAAAGAAACATGAATATTGAAAAATAAGAAAAGATTGAACCCCACCAAAAGAAAGAAAAAATAAAAAAGGAATAATATTGAAAGTGTTGCAAATATAAATGCCACTACTCATATATAGTTTTGCTTCATTACTGAGAAATAAAAGTTGTGTGCATCTTGTTCAAAATGCCACAATCACTAGTTTTTAGTTTAATCATACAGTGTAATCATGATTAAACTCATTTCAATTTTCGTAAATTAGATTAGAGAATAAAGATCTACCCAACAATTTAATCTAGGTAAATCAATAGTTAGGTAGAAAATGACATTGATTCAACTGTTTAATCTAGATCAATTGGAGAAATAAGAGATAGGTTAGATAGTTTTTCATTTTGTGTAAAAAAAAATAAAGTGAGTTTGCTGGTCTAAGTGAACCCTAGAGAAAAATAAAAATGCTAGTTTAGCTAAGGGTAGGTAGATTAGATTATTCATAAATATTTTCATATGTAATTTGTATCCTAAGTTTTAAGGATATGGTGAAAAGGTGAAAAATATGTGCCATGGATAAAGTCTTTCATATATTTCATATTTTCCTTTTATCCTAAGTCTGGAGGTCAATCTGACATAAAAAGCGCATGTAGACAAAGTTATTTTGTCGCTTATGGTTAAAGTACTGCAGTTTGAAAGCCTCGAGATCTGTTCCCCCTCCTCATCCATGGCCCTCATCATCCTTTGGCCCCCCCTCTCCATCCTGCCTTTACCGCCAGTGGGTTCCGAAAAGTTGTTTCTCTCGTCGGGCCCCATCCCCTACATATTAGCATCTCATGATTTCGCACCCCCCCCCGACCATTCCCGATTACCGCTTCCTACCCACTCCAAAGCTGCCACCCACTCACCCATTTTACCGTGCCCTACCACGATTTCCTCTACATTCCCCCTTCGTCACATTGCATACTAGTTGGCCTATTAAATGCTTTCCCGACGAATAACCATTTTGCATTAAATTTGATTTTCCCGAGTAACCATTCAAAATTTAATGGTTCTGCGCCACCTCCAACAGTTTTCACTCCTCGGTCTTTAAAAATCCTCCCTGAGCGTCTCTGTTATCCTTTTCACTGTGTATTCTTAGATTTTCACAACTTGACACAACGATTGCCTTTCACACCAGTCTCTCAACCTGAAACAGATCTGAGTTGTTAGTTTTTATTCTATTTTCTCTGACAATTCATTCAACCTCAACTAATTCCCGGTAAGCCACCTTTTCTCTTACTATTATTTTCATATTGTTACAATCATGCCTTCAAATAACAAAACCCAAGACAAACCTGCTAACCCTTTGATTTCCCTTTCTGTAGGCTTAGATCATACCCCTCTGGCTGATAGGGATTACAGGATTGACAAAGCCCAATGTAGTTGTGATTTTCTTGAGTTATATTGTTGGTTAGAAGATAAACATGCAGATAAGACTGATGAAATTGGGCTTTGGGAGTCCAACCTCCCCCATTACATTTTCCCCTTGACATTTCAAGCCCTAGAATTTATGAGAAGGTGTCAAGCATGCTATGTCCATGCCCAAAGAGCTATTATTTCCCCTACAGGTGACATTCTCTTCACAATTACTGCCTAATCCATTGACCAAATGATGATGGCTCCCAATGTGGAAAATAATACCCCTTTCTCCTTAGAAGCCCTCACTGAGCTTTATCAAAAGCTGGATTTCGCCACGAGAGCCAGAATCTTTGAGATCTTCTTGCTCGAGAATTCCCAATTGCCTCAAAAGAATCCTCCATATCCTTCCTCCATATTCCGTGATCAGACCAAGCAAATTATATCCATGATTTCCTATATTTTAGGCTATTATTTTGATCAGTGGGTAGATGATCCCATTTTATGATTCCTCTACATATTTTCCACAGATAGCAAGCCCTCCTTGGTGTTCAATTTCATTCATTTCTTGGCTGACAGTATTCATGAACAATTCATCAAGTTTCCCACAGAATAGGTGTTCAATTACAACCCCATTTTGATTTACATGTTCCTTTATTATTAGTCAGAAAAATTCAGTTTTTCATTGCAGAAGCTTGATGATGCAGGAAATCACTAGCCAATAATTTTTTGGACCTCATTGGTCTTGAGAGAACAGCGGGAATTCAATTATAAGAATTTCATTGAAGATTTTTTTCATCCAGCCATGAACATTCTAAACAGTGTAGTACAACCCAAGATCAGTGAGGAAATCAAGAGAATTATGCACTTGACAGATCAGGCAAAGACTAGGGATTGGCCTTTATACCAAAATTATACAGAAATCAGGGTGTATGGTTGTGAATTGGCACCCTATAAACTCCCCAAATACCTCCCAATGAGGATTTTTTCCCTTGAGTAGATTAG
This sequence comes from Pinus tabuliformis, assembly GCA_031772625.1. Classification (NCBI taxonomy): domain Eukaryota; kingdom Viridiplantae; phylum Streptophyta; class Pinopsida; order Pinales; family Pinaceae; genus Pinus; species Pinus tabuliformis. Next base: position 551,563,866 of record CM062818.1, read on the forward strand.
ACAGATGCTGAATTTGGAGGACATCCACTTTGTAGTGGCTAAGAATAACTCACAATTCAGAATAAAGACATAGGTGGGCCTGTTTGTGTGTAACACAAGAATGACATATGAAGAAGCAGACATGATACTTAAAGAAATGAAGTTCATCCTGAGCTTTATATGGTCTTATGACCCTTGTGGCATCATTTCAAAGCTCAGAGTAGAGAACAAAAGCACTCCTTACATTCATACTTCAAGGCCAGAAATAGAGAAGTATGCTAATCAACTAGAATGGACAGAAAACACTTTGCAGGAAGTTGAAGAACAACTCTTTTCCATCTGTTGATCCTGAACCAGTAGAAGATCCCCCAGCAGCTAAGGTAGCAGTTGGGAAGAAGGATCTTCATCAACAACTGGGAGTGAATCTAAAGAGTTCAGGATCAGCTACAAGAAGAGAAAAAAGTTAACTCCTAGAGTAGAATTGGACAAAGAAACTGAGGAGAAAGTTGCCATCATTATCATAGATTCACCACCTGCAACTAAAAAATTCACAACATCTCCTAATGAACCTTCATCCTCACAGGGTCCTAAGGAAACTGATTTAGAATCACAGAATGTCCAAACAGAAAAAGAGAAGGCAATTTTTTATAAGTATAGGTAGATTAAGCTCAGAAATGAGATTTTAAAAAATAGTACTTATAATCAATTCTGGAAGCAGACCTCCAACTCACAAAGTAGGTTGTTGTCAGTCTTTGACACATAGCATGGAAAAATGTAGATGGCCTTTCTTGAGGCCCAAATTCCACAGCCAAAATCAACATAAGACTACAAGAGCACTACTTTTGAATTCAGCACTAAGGACGTACATCCCATTCATCAAATGGAGATGCACAAGCAAACAAGTGAAATGATATCCTCCACTTTGACTAACACTACTATGTCACTATCTAAATTGCAAGTTTCATTTGCAAATGTTCAATCGCAATTGAAAATGGAGAAACTGTCTTCCTTGGCCAAAGATAACATGATCAAGTCTTTGGAAGACTTGGTACTAAAGATAGGGTATGACCCCAAATATGTCAATGTTGCTGAGGAGATTATTAAAAACAAGAACATGAACATTGCAGCCTTGAGAAAGAAGCTCAAGTTTTTAGCCACAGAGGATCCATTGACCAAGGACATCAAAGAAAGTGAAGCACAGAAAGCAGATGAAGCTGATCATAGAGCATAATATATAGATTAGGCAGATGGAGGCAGTGATGGAGAAACTGATAAAGGAGAAAGAAGAAATCAAGAGGATGGTCATTCTCCCCCTGGATTCCATACCTATTTCTCAACTTCCAGCAACAGGAACAACTACCACAACTACTTCTTCTACTCATACTGCAAGTGTTGAACAGGTAACAAAGACACTACAAAACATGTCACTCTAGTCAAAGGAGATTGAGACTTTACAGGGCCAAATCAAAGCTTTAGAAGTGTAAAAGGCCAAAGTTGAAGTTGCTTAGGTTACTGAAATTAAGAAATCCCAGAGACTGTTGGAGAAGTTGCAAAAGGTAGAGAGAGACACTTCAATTCATTAGACCTTGGCCCAAGCGAAGGAAACCATTTGGATGAATATACTAGACTCTATGAATGAGATTTGGCCTTCTATCCAAATAAAGTTTGAGAAAAAAGAGATGATAGAAAAGGCTACAGAAACTATTGTGTAGGGAAGAGAGAAGTTGGGAGAGATGCCCACATAAGCCTCTAACATAATCAGGTTCTTGAACTCTAAGTCCAAGTATGAACTTGAAGAAGTAGGTATCAGTGATAGAATTGCCACCATTCTGGAAGTCAAGAAAGTCTTGAGAAAGAGGAACCTTATTGATTAGTGGGAAGAAAGATGTGAAACCTTAGAGTTGCAAGTAAATAGGTTCACTAACATAATTGAAGCATTGATCCAAAAGGGACTACCCAACATTTATGTAATAAATGACAAATTAATCACTCAAGAAAACTATATCCTGAAGATGAAAAGAAATGGCTAGAAGCAGCGTCAAGTTCAATGGGATTGAGGGCAGTATGACATCAAAGGCGTTTTTGGAAACCATGTCAAATGATTTCCATGTACAGAATGAGGTAAAACACATTTTTACTGTTAAGCCAACTTTTTCCAAATACACAAAGGTAGATGAAATTTACAGAGGGTAATAAAATTGATAATACCAGATGAAAAGAGATGGGAAGAATTGGTCGATTTATTGGATTGAAGGATAATTCAATAAAAGTGAAACAATTTCCAGCGCAGCAACCAACACGACGGTCAGTTCAACAACGCAACACAGTTTTGGGTTGACTCAACAATCGAAACCATCAAAACAGGGCCACCTTTCCTTTCAGCTGCCTACGTGGCCTATTTGTTTGCTAGGATTAGATCATATTGTTTGTAATTAGGCTAATAATACATTGTCGGTTTGACAACAATTTTGTAAAGGATTTTTGTAATTTTCATTATAAATACTTCATTGTTTGAAGTATTAAGGGTTGATTTCCGAATGTAATTTCTTCTGCATATTGTATTTTTCAAAGTACTAGAGCATCAATAATACAAGGACCTTTCATAGGATTCATGTGGTGTACCAAATGGTGATTTGTCTCTATGTTTATCTGTTTGAACATTGTTTTTCTTTCTTTGTTATTCTAAATATCTGAATTATTCAACAGAAACTGTGATAATTAGGATTTGTTATTTAGAGCACCCTATTTTGGTTGTTGATAATTTTAATGTTTTCCACTGAAGTCAAATATGGGAATCCTTAATTTCTTCTGGATTTCTACTGAACCTTACACTTCTGCTATTTCACCATCCATTTATTTTCTAAAAAGATCCAAATAGTTCAACCTAGCTTGCCATGTTAGAACTCCTCGAAAAATTGATGAAAAATCCAGTTTTATTTATAGACTCCATAGCCCAATGGAATTATAACACTCAAATCAACCAAACCATTCAAACAAAATAAACAAGTACAATCATAAATAGCCTAAAATTTACAGAAAAACAAATCTAAATTAAATAGAGAGATCCCTCTTTGAAGCTAGCAGGGCTAGATCCCAACTTCCAAAGTGGTTTCGATGTTGTCCTGTGTGTTTACTCCCTCAACCTCAAAAATACAGAACAACAACATAGTGGAGACCATACTGGGGAATGAAAACTCTTTAGATTGAAAAATCATTATTCCTTGGTATCTAATCAGTATTTCTATAAATCAAGACTTATATATCATTAGGAAATACATGATCTGAGGTTGTTATTTTGTATATATTAGTGTGTCATTGGTTTTATTTTTATTTGTGTGATGATTTTTAATAGACCTGGCTCCCAAAAGAATTTTCACTAGAGCTCACCTTGATCCCAACCTTGCTGAATTCGTAGATAATCCAGAAATATTGGTGAGAAAGAGAAGTTTTACAGAGAGTCAAGGTAGTAATAGTCCTTTGAATATATTTAATTCTCTTCCTGAGAATAGTCCTTTGTCAAGGTCTAACTCTCTTCCTGAGAATAGTCCTTTGTCAAGGTCTAACTCTCTTCCAAAGAAATTTGAAACTATTCAAGATATAGAGTTTGATTTTCCTTTCCAACATAGTTTATTTAAATCAAAATCTGAGACTTTTGTGGATTATATTGTCATTGACAAAGCCCTGCTGCAACCATATATCTCCCAAAACCAACCTTTTCAAATAGATCCTGATCTTCAATCCCTACAACAATTTGATAAATTACAGGATCTGGTTTCGGTTTTGAGCAAAGCCATTGATGAAGCTTATATTCAACAATATGTTGAATTATCTGCTTTAACAATTGCAACAGCCTCTTTTTCTACCTAATCTTCCTAGTCTGTTCATCTACAACCTCCCAGTCCTACTCATTCCATAGTCTCAATTTCCTCACCTATGATATCCCAAACTGTTATTCCTACTATCCCTGTAGTTATCTCAACTGCACCTATATCAGCTCCATTTTCTAGCCAATCTTCCAGACCAGTTATGGCAGGAAGGTATGCACCTTTGGTGTTACTAGGCCAGCTAAATGCTATGCCTGGGGATTATCAATCTAAAATTATGATTTTTTATAACGTTGGTTCTCATACTACTTAGCAACATGTGGATAGGATGAATGATGTGTTTGACCTTCAAGAAGTAGATGAAGCCAATGTTAAAATGAGATTGTTTGCTCAAAGTTTAGGAGGTGGTGTCAAAAAATGGTTTAGGAGTTTACCTACAGGAAGTATAGCCAACTTTGATGCATTCCATCAAACTTTTCTAGCTAGATGGGAGATCAAGAAAAATCCACTTCAACTCCTAAATGAATATAAAATACTGAAAAGAAAACCAAAAGAGAGTGTGGAAGAATGTTGTGAATGGTTTAATATTGTTTACATTGTCATTCCACAAGACATCAAGCCCTCCTCTAACCTAGCTTTAATTGATTTACCTGATGGTTTTGATGTAGACATGGAATATCAACTTAGAGAGAGAGACCCGGTAACTTTGGAAGAAATGCAAGCTAATTCTATTAAAGTTGAAGCTATCATCTTAGCCAAGAAGGCCAAATTAAAATATGAACGCAGGGTTACCATAAAAGAAAAACCTTCTACTTTTGTTGTTGATCATAAAATTGATAACTTAGTGAGAGTAGTAAATGAGATGATGCAAAGAGTAAACATAAATTACCAAACTCAAGTGAGAGAGAACCAAAATTCTCCTCAAAATAGAAACCAAAATTTTAGAAGGAATGTTCCCCAAATTAAACAAAGAGAACAAAAGGGTCCATACCAGCAGGTTCGGCCTCCTTTTCGGGAAAATTACACAGATGATTAGGGGAATATTGTTGAATATTTGGATGATAATCAAATAAATCTGATGGGGATAAACAATGATCAAACAGTTTTCCTCACTCAAGAGGAGCAAGAACTTTTTCTCCTAGCTCAAACTAAACTAGATTCTGAAGAATTAGATGAATATAAACAAGGGTTTGAAAATGCCATAATGGAATTCCATAGGCAGTATAACCTTAGGAGAAAAAAGAATCTAGACACTCTCAACACCAAAAACTTAGATAATGCTACTAAAAAATCATCTGAAATTAATCCTAGGAAAACCACAAACAGTCTTCCTAAGAAAACTGCGGATAATTCTGGTAAGAAAAAAGTAGACATCCCTGTCAAGAAGATAGTTAATAGTGTTTCTAAAACTACTCAAAAATATATCCCAACCACTAGTACACAAAAAGAGCCTATAACAAAGTAAAACACAGATCAATCTAAACTTCCCAACTTGGTTAAGATTCAAACATCGTTCAACATTGAGAATGAATTAGCGAAATTGAAAATTCCTATACCTCTCATAGAGTTAATGAACAAAACATGTACAGACCCAAAGTAATGAAATCTCTAAATATAGGGGAAAACACAGAATCTATAAATCTAAATGATGACCAGCCAGAACTCTTATTTGGACCGGAAGTTGAGGGAAAACCACGGGAAGGAGGAGTTCCTCCATTCTATGTTAGCCTGAAAATTCATGACAAGATTCTCCATAGCACTATGCTAGATTCCAATGCTTCCCATAATTTAATGCTTACAGCTGTTATGGAGAAATTAGGTCTTGACATTACTAGACCTTATAGAGACTTGTATTCCTTTGATCCTAGCAAAGTAAGATGTTTAGGTTTCATTAAAGACCTATGTGTTACTTTGATCCAAATCCTTGCTAAAAGTCTAGTAATGGACATATTGGTTGTTGATATGCCCCCTAAGTATGGCATGTTGTTGTCACGCTCATGGAGAGAAAAATTACAAGTTACCCTACAGATGGACATGACCTTTGCTACCATACCAGTCTTTGGACATAAAAGAAGATTATATAGGGAAAGCTTGATGAAATTCATGGTGAGTAGTCAAGACAAGCCTCACAACTATACAGTTTACTCTGTTCACTCAGATTTGGATTCTTTCATTCTTTGCAATGATGGAAATATCAACGCTCAGATGATCAATGCTGAAAATGAAATTTCTAAAATAGACCTAGCCCAAACACAAATAACATAACTGAATACTCCTCCTGAACCTCTTTGGAACATGAGTTTTGATGCCTCTTGTAGCAAAGATGGTTCTGGAGCAAGAATTTGGGTGGTTAACACAAGAAATAATCATGTTGAGGGTCACTCATACAGGCTTAATTCTTAATGTACTAATAACATAGCAGAGTATGAAGCCCTTATACTAGGATTGCAGTTGTTGAAAAAATTAGGTGCTAAAGGGATCTCCATTCAAGGGGATGTTGAATTAATTATAAAACAAATTAAAGGAGAGTATTTAGAACAAACACCCTAGAGTGAGAGAATACAGAAATGTTGTGCTTGAATTTCTAGAAAGTTTTCTTGAATATGACCTTTCTGCAATTCCTAGAAAACAAAATATCATTCCAAATAATCTGGATTTTTTAGCCAGCTCTTGTAAAATGCCTTATCCTAACCAAGAATATGTACTGGAGGTGAAACATCGACCAATTGTACCAGATAACATGAGGTATTGGCAGGTGTTTGGAATCTGCAATTCAAAGATGGATTTCAAGATGATAGTATTGATTTGGAATCTGAAGTAGATACACAATTTGTTTTACATTCTAATCTAGAAAGGAAATTAGATAATTTGTAAATATACCCATAGATAAAGTTGTAAATAAATTAGAATTGCTTGAGATAGATCCTGAAAAGGAAGAATTTGAAACACTTAACTAAAACATAATGTTTTGCCCAGAGGTCTAGTTCCATTAGAAGAATTATTTGATTTCAATGATGTGGCTAAAAATCCTAAGATGGATCCCTTAGGAACAGTGGTTGAAGATTGTAATTTAGGTAATGAAAAAGACCCCATAAAATTGTCTAAATCAATCCCAGCTGCTGAAAAACAAAAATATATTTCTTTATTCAAGGAATTCAGTGATGTTTTTGCCTGGAGCTATGAAAATCTTAGACATATGATACAGAAATTATACAACACAAAATTCCAATTAAGGAAGATCAGAAACCATTTAAACAAAAACTTTACAGAATAAATCCTATTATGGTGCCTTTAATTGAGAAGGAAATCAAAAGAATGTATTACTCTAAAATCATAGTTCCTCTTAGGTACTCTAAATGGGTTTCCAATATTGTGCCAACTAGGAAGAAAACAGGTGAAATCAGATTATGCATAGATTTTAGAAACCTTAACAAAGTCTCCTTGAAGGACAACTATCATTTACCTAAAATGCATCATATTCTGCAAGAGGCAATTGGATCTTATAGGCTTTATTTATTAAATGGTTTCTCAGGTTATAACCAAGTCTTAATCCATCCAGAGGATCAAGATAAAACAACCTTTACTACTCCATGGGGTACCTTCATGTACGTGAAGATGCCTTTTGGATTAATGAATGCTAGAGCCACATTTCAAAGAGAAATGGATATTGCTTTTGCTGATGAAATTGGCAGATTTATCGCAATCTATTTAGATGACATAATTGTATATTCTAAAATTGATGAAGAACATTTGTTACATCTGAGAAGAGTATTTGAAAAATGTAGAAGGTTTGGGATTTCATTAAATCCTAAGAAAACAGTGTTTGGCCTTGAAGAGGGAAAACTTCTTGGTCACATCATATCTAAGGAAGGTATTAAAATTGATCCTAAAAGGATTGAAGCTATTCTGAAAATCAATCATCCAAGAAACATTAATGAACTTCAATCATATATTGGTAGAATAAACTTCCTTAGAATATTTATCCCTAAACTTGCAGTGCTTCTCAAAAACATAACAAACATTCTAAAACGAGATTCTGAAATCAAATGGAACCTTGAAGGTAGGAAATCATTTGACCAAGTTAAACAAGCATTGACAAAAACATCAGTCCTTATCAGTCTAGATTTCACTAAGGATTTCATAATTTTTTCATTTTCTTTTGAACATATTGTTGCAGTTGTCCTTTTGCAGAAAAATGATGATGGATATGAAGAGACCATTGCTTTCTTTAGCAAGGCTTTAAGGGATTCTGCACTCAAGTACAATATAATGGAAAAATGGGCTTTCGCACTGATAAAAGCAATTAAAGATTTCAGAGTATATATCCTTCATTCTCACATAATTGCTTATGTACCAAATGTTGTAGTCAAAGATATCTTGACACGGAATGGACCATATGGAAAAAGAGGCAAATGGATTGCCATCATTCTGGAATATGATATGGAAATCAAGCCAACCAAGCTTATCAAAGGACAAGGGTTAGCCAAATTGATGGCTGAATCTAATTTTAATGCTTTAGATATCAACTTTGTAGTTGAACTGGATGATGAAGAGGAACAAGCGACTCCACAACTAGATGAGGCTTTCATGACCTCACCCTAGTATGCATACCTTATTTATGTTTTATCTAATTTAAATGATCCTCCTGGTCTAACAAAGACAAAAGCTAGATTTCTGAAGCTAAAAACGGTTAAATTTTGCATCATAGAAAATGTTTTATATTGGAAAGATGTTGGTGGCATTCTACTAAAGTGTTTATTGAGAGATGATGCATAAAGAACAATGTAGTAATTCCATGAAGGTGACTATGGTGGCCATCTGTATTGGAAAACCACTGCCAATAAGATCCTTAGAGCTAGTTTTTATTGGCCAGCACTTTTCCTAGATGTTCATAGGAAGGTAACCTATTGCCACAAATGTCAAATCTTTGATGGGGAAAGAAAGGTTTGTCCTCTACCTTTGAAGCCCATATCTGTTGAAATCCCTTTCCAACAGTGGGGATTAGATTCATTGGATAAATCCACCCACCATCCTTTGCTTAACATAAATGGATCCTTACTGCTACTGACTACTTCACCAAATTGATTGAGGCCACTCCTTCTAGACTAGCCACGGATGTTGTTATCATCAAATTCTTAGAAACCAATATCATGTCTATATTTGGTTGTCCAAATAAGCTTATTACAAACAATGTTGTAGCCTTTAGGTCTAAAAAAATGATATATTTCTGCAATAAATACCATATCACATTAGGACATTCAACTTCTTATTACCCATAGGGTAATGGGTTGGTTGAATATTCAAATAAAAGTCTGGTAAATATTATTAAGAAGCTATTAGCAGACAACAAAAATTCATGGCACAAGAAGTTGATAAATGCACTTTGGGCTAATAGGCTCACCACAAAGATATCAATTGGCATGTCACCATACCAACTGGTTTATGGAATGGATGTCGTTTTTCCATCCTCTTTGGGAGTTCCAGTCATGAAGTTAATTCAAGAATTGCAGGTTGAGCCAAATGACGTTCAAAGAAGAATTGATCAGACAATCCAGTTATAGCAATCCATGGAAGAGATTTATAGTAGGGCTCAGGTCATTCATGAGAATATCAAGAAAGTTTTTGACAGAAGGACAAAGGTAGATGATTTCACCTTGGGTGATAAAGTCTTAAAGTTGGATTCCAGAAGAGAAGAAAATTTATGGATGGGACCTTATGTCATTTATGCTTTCAGAGGGCATAATGCATTTTTTCTCAGAAATTTAGATGGGACAAAATTATCTGGTGGACTTGTCAATGGTAGGATGCTCAAACACTATTTCTCTGAGAAATAGAATTTTTCCTATCATTTATCATTTTAAATATCATTGTCTTTATTATTTGGATTTTGTGACCTATTAACAGAAGTTGAAGCCCGCAGAGAAGGCCCTAAGCTTCTATTGATGTGTTACCATAAGTACTGCAACAAATAAACCAGAGGTGGATATTAATGAAATAGAACACTCAAGGCCACTAATCAAATGTTCTTGGCACCTCACAAGGAGAGTGCCATCCGCAGCTGGAGCCACTGTTAGGGTCCTATAATTTATAGGATCTTAAGGTAATTGAGTATTGTATCTCAGGAATCTTATTTTGTAAATACTTGTCAATCTACCAATCATTTCCACATTAAAAAAATATAGAATAAAAAATGAAAAGAGGGTATAAATAAGAAAAAAAATCAAAATGAAGAAACAAGAATATTGAAAAAGAAGAAAAGATTGAACCCCACCAAAAGAAGGAAAAATTAAAAAAGAAATAAAATTGAAAGTGTTGCAAGTCTAAATGCCACTACTCATAGATAGTTTTGCTTCATTACTGAGAAATAAAAGTTGTGTGCAGCTTGTTCAAAATGCCAAAATCACTAGTTTTTAGTTTAATCATACAGTGTAATCATGATTAAACTCCTTTCAATTTTTGTAAATTAGATCAGAGAATAAAGATCTACCCAACAGTTTAATCTGGGTAAATCAGTTGTTAGGTAGAAAATGACATTGATTCAACTGTTTAATATGGATCAATTGGAGAAATAAGGGATAGGTTAGATAGTTTTTCATTTTGTGTAAAAGAAAATAAAGTGGGTTTTCTAGTCTAAGTGCACCCTAGAGAAAAATAAAAATTCTAGTTTAGCTAAGGGTAGGTAGATTAGATTATTGATAAATATTTTAATATGTAATTTTTATCCTAAGTTTTAAGGATATGGTGAAAAGGCCAAAAATATGCGCCATGGATAAAGTTTTTCATATATTTCATATTTTCCTTTTATCCTAAGTCTGGAGGTCAATCATAAAAAGCACATGCAGACAAAGTTATTTTGTCGCTTATGGTTAAAGTACAATAGTTTAAAAGCCTCAGGATTTGTTCCCACTCCTCATCCATGACCCTCATCATCCTTCAATCCCCCCTCTCCATCCTGCCTTTACCGCTGGGGGGGTCCGAAAAGTTGTTTCTCCCACCGAGCCCCATCCACTACGTGTCACCATCTCATGATTTCACACCCCACCGGCCATTCACGCTCACCGCTTCCTACCCCCTCTGAAACCGTTGTCCTCTCACCCGTTTTACCGCACCCCACCACGATTTCCTCCACCATTCCCATTTCGTCACGTTGCATACCCATTGGCCTATTAAATGCTTTCCTAGTGAATAATCTTTTTGCATTGAATTTGATTTTCCTAGGTAACCGTTCGAAATTTAACGGTCCCGCGCCACCTCCAACGATTTTCGCTCCTCGCTCTTTAAAAATCCTCCCCAAGCATCTTTGTTATCCTTTTCATTGTTAATTCTCAGATATTCACAGCTTGACACAGTGATTGCCTTTCCCACCAGTCTCTCGACCTGAAACAGATCTGAGTTGTCAGTTTTTAATCTATTTTCTCTAACAGTTCATTCAACCTCAACTAACTCCTGGTAAGCCACCTTTTCTCTTATTGTTATTTTCAGATTGTTACAGTCATGCCTCCAAAGACCAAAACCCAAGACAAACTTGTTAAACCTTTGATTCCCCCTTCTATAGACCTAGAGCATACCCCTCTAGCCGATAGGGATTATAGGATTAACGAAGCCCAATGTGACTGTGATTTTCTTGATTTATATTGTTGGTTAGAACATAAACATGAAGATAATACCGATGAAATTGGGCTCTGGGAGTCCAACCTTCCCCATTACATTTTCCCCTTGATATTCCAGGCCCCAGAATTTACCAGAAGGTGTCAAGCATGTTATGTCCCTACCCAAAGAGCTATTATCGCCCCTACTGGTGACATTCTCTTCACAATTACGGCCCAATCCATTGACCAAATGATGTTGGTTCCCACTGTGGAAAGTAATACCCCTTTATCCTCATAAGCCCTCACCCAGCTTTATCAAAAGTTGGATTTCGCCACCAGAGCCAGAATATTTGAGATCTTCTAGCCCGAGAATGCCCAATTCCCTAAAAAGAATCCTCCTTATCCTTCCTCCATCTTCACCGATCATGCCAAGAAAATTATATCCATGATTTCCTACATTTTAGGATATTATTCTGATCAGTGGGTAGATGAGCCCATTTTAGGATTCCTCTCCATATTTTCCACAAACAACAAGCCCTCCTTGGTGTTCAATTTCAATCAATTCTTGGCTGACAATATTCATGAACAATTCATTAAGCTTCCCATAGAACAGGTTTTCAATTACACCTCCATTTTGATTTACATGTTCCTTTATTATCAGTCAGACAAATTCAGTTTGCATTGCAAAATTTTGATGATGTAGGAAATCACCATACAGTAATTTTTTGGACCTCATTGCTCATGAGAAAACAATAGGAATTCACTTATAAGCAGTTCATTGAAGATTTTGTTCATCAATCCATTAGAATTCTAAACTGTGTAGTACAACCCAAGATCAGTGAAGAAATCAAGAGAATTATGCACTTAACAAATCAGGCAAAGACTGGGGATTGGTATTTATACCAAAATTATACAGAAATTAGGGTGTATGGCTGTGAATTGGCACCCTATAAACTCCCCAAATACCTCCCAATAAGGATTTTTTCCCTTGAGTACGTTAGACAGATGTTGAATTCAGACGACATCCACTTTGTAGTGGCCAAGAAGAAGTCACAATTCAGAATAAAGACACAGGTGGGCCCTTTTGTGTGTAACACAAGAACAACAGGTGAAGAAGCGGACAGGATACTTAAATAAATGAAGTTCAGCCTGAGATTTACATGGTCTTATGACTCGTGTGGCATCATTTCAAAGCTCAGAGTAGAGAACGAAATCACTCCTTACATTCATACTTCAAGGCCAGAAATAGAGAAGTATGCTAATCAACTAGAATGGACAAAAAACACTTTGCAGGAAGCTAGAGAACAACTCTTTTCCACTTCAAGTTTGTAGACACCCACTCCTCAAGAAAAATCAAGCAAAAGACAGAGGGAAGAAGGATCTTCATCAACAACTGGGATTGAAGCTAAAGAGTTCAAGATCAGCTACAGGAAGAGAACAAAGTTAACTCCTAGTGTAGAATTGGACAAAGAAACTGAGGAGCAGGTTGCCATCATTATCACATATTCACCACCTGCAACCAGAAAATTCACGACATTTCCTAATCAACCTTCATCTTCATGCAGTCATAAGGAAACTGATTTAGAATCACAGAATGTCCAAACAGAAAAGGAGAAGATAGTTTTTGATAAGTACCAGGAGATTAAGCTCAGAAATGAGTTTTTAGAAAATAGTACTTATAATCAATTTTGTAAACATACCTCCAGCTCGCAGAGTAGGTTATTGTCAGTCTTTGACACAGAGCATGGAAAAATGCAAACGGCCTTTCTTGAGGCCCAAATTCCACAGCCAAAATCTGCAGCAGACTACAAGAGCACTACTTTTGAATTCAGCACTAAGGACATACATCCCATTCATCAAATGGAGATGTACAAGCAAACAGGTGAAATGATATCCTCCACTTTGACTAACACTGCTATGTCACTATCTAAATTGCACGTTTCATTTGCAAATGTTCAATCACAGTTGAAAATGGAGAAAGTGTCTTCCTTGGCCAAAGATAACAGGATCAAGTCTTTGGAAGACTTGGTACTAAAGATAGGGTATCACCCCAAAGATTTCAATGATGCCAAGGAGATTATTAAAAAGAAGAACCTGGACATTGCAGCCTTGAGAAAGCAGCTCAAGCTACTAGCCACAGAGGATCCATTGACCAAGGACATTGAAGAAAGTGAAGCACAAAAAGCAGACATGATGAAGTTGATCATAGAGAAAAATATACAGATTAGGCAAATGGAGGCAGAGATGGAGAAACTGATAAAGGAGAAAGAAGAGAGCCAGAGGATGGTCATTGTCCCCCTAGATGCCATACCTATTTCTCAACTTATAGCAACAAGAACTGTTGGAAATAATACTGAAAGGGGGGGGGGGTGAATCAGTATTATCAGATCAAATAAAACCTTTCAATTTCATACTCAGATTCATACACGCAGCTTCAGTTGAGGATATCAGCGTATACACGCGACTTTGTTAAGGGAAACTAGCGTACATGCAGTAATCTTATGATTTAGTTAGGTTATCTTCAGTAAATGCATCAGAACATTATTACCCATATTAACAGTAAACAGGTGCAGTATAACAAAACAGATCATCACACATAAGGCACACACATGAACACCATGATATAAGGTGGAAACCCAATGTGGGTGAAAACCACCTGCTGCAATTTGTTTCTATCTTCCTTTAATAAGAAACTTCTTTTACAATGTACTGGTGCAGTCCTTTACCAGCACGCAGGCTACAACCTGCAGAGGGCTACAACCCTCTTAACTCTTGTACTAGCTGATCCATTTACTAGTACGTAGGTGCCTGCCTACAGAATGCTCCAACCTTTACTCGTTCTTCAGCTGCTCCTGGAAGGGAGCTACAACTCCTTTGCTCTTGTACTGGCTGATATGTTTACCAGTACGTAGGTGCCGGCCTACGATCTACCCGGGACCACGTTTCATACATTTTCATACTGGATCCATAAGACAATCATCATTGTAGTACAACCTGCATCATTGATCACTGAAACACTGAAACACTGTCAACAACACAGTCACCAGAACATAGTGCAGACACAGAACTCTGCTATAACCATCAGATCCATCTGCAACTTCAAATATCAAGCTTTACAATGTACACGCTACTTGGATGAACCCAACCTGCTTGTATACGCACTTTTTCCAAGACCAACCCGCGTACAGATCTAAAAATATTCCCTTATAACTTTGCAGCTGTACCAGACATCAATCATACTATAACACTTATAGAACATTATTTGCGTTAGTATGCAGATCTAGAATAAGCATAATCAACCATATAAAGATAGTTCATTTCAAACTATTTGATCCCGATCTCTCCTTAGATCTTGTTCTCCATCAACCGGTGAGATCTCTCCTTAGCTCAGATCAAGTAATGCATCATCAACCCATAACCTGCATACTGGATCTAATACTTCATCAGATATTCAAGACTTTTCAGATACTCTTGCCTAATGATTTCCTTCTCCTTATATAGCCTTAGGCCTTGTTCAATACCAAGGGCCAAAACCATAGAAATCCAATACCATCAACTTCAAAACTAGGGATCAACACGTCCGTCGAGACACCATGGTCCAAAACCATAGGCACAACTTCCAAGGAATAACCGCCACGGACCAAAGATAAGTTTTCCACATACACGCTCTTTTACTGAAGCCAACCTGCGTGTACACGCGACTTGGTATATAGCGAACTTGCGTATACGCAACTTGGTATATAGTGAACCTGCTTGTATACGCGACTTGGTATATAGTGAACCAGCGTGTATATATTTTTCTTCATACTTGTAGACTGATCATCAATTCCTTGCTGCTATCCTTCTGCACTATGATTTGTCATCAGTGTGATTTGCCATCAAGGACAACACTTGTCTCATAATGCCAACAATCTCCCCCTTTGGACTTGATGGCAAAGCTAACTTGTTACACTTAGAACTATCATCTGATTCCTTTGAGCTGTCCTCCATCAGTCACATCTGACATCTCTTCTGAAGATTCATCCAGTTATACATAAGTGAGATATTCTTCTATGAGAGGGTTGCCATCAAGTACAACATATGCATCATAATGCCAACAATCTCCCCCTTTGGACTTGATGGCAACAACACCAAATCACTCTCCCCCTTTGACATCAAGGGCAAAGGGTGGACCAAGATATTCTCTTCCTTTGCTGAATCATTCCACTGTCCATACTCCCCCTGAGTGCCTGCTGAAATCTCTGAATAATCTCCCCCTTTGTATATGCCAAGGTGTACCAATCTGTCCATGCTCCCTCTGAGTACATGCTGAATCTCTGTTCTTGCTGAAGTGTGCTAATCATGCTCTCCCTGACTGTAAGCAAGGTCTACAAAAAAAGTTCTACAAGAAAGAACACGACTCTATACATCATAAGTGACCTTCCTAGCACCAAAGACTCATACATACATCCATCTCGCAATCAAGTGGGGATATACCAAAAATTTACACATGATAATTCAAGAGTATAACATCATTCATCCCAGGCATAGTGGGGAAACCAACATAGGCCGTTACATGACCTTGATGAAAATACATGACTGAAATATTTCAACATTCATCAAATGACCAGAAGAGATTTCATCAACTGATTACAATAGATAGAGACACTCAATTACTTCATGAGTCAAGAGACCAGACATCTAAGTAAGACCACGATAGTCATCAGCAGCTATCATACACAATGTATGATTTGTTCCATAAGCATCTAGTCCAGCAATTATATTTTATTTTTGTTCTCCCTCTGCATCTAAGGTAATGCCAACACTGCATCATTATCTGATCCCTCTGACTGTACCAGATGGTCTCTGTTAGACCCATTTTAGAATCTTTTCATTCAGAGTTTTCCCTTGCTGTTCAGAACTCCATATACGCGACTTCACCTGCATCAATCAGCGTATATACGCGGATATCCCTTACGCAACACGCGTACACCATATACGCGACTATCCCCGCATAAAACGACGTATGTACGCGGATATCCTTTAAACAACACGCGTACACCAATTTCCATATCAACAACCTGTAAATGTCCTGTAGAGAATAAGTCATCAACCTATAACACGGTATGTCTGCATCAATTCATCCCTTTGAACAGAATTCAAAGTCATTCACATTATATCATGTGTGAAGCCACCATAGCCATTTCATCAAGCTCTACATGATCCAAGTATCATTACTTGGGAAGATCTACATCAACCAACATATGTAAGTATAAACCTATCATCATATAGATACGAACTCATCATCACGTCTCCAACAAAGTGACTTTGAGGAGTCATCCATGTATTAGCACTATGTATCTTGAGCTCAAACTCTTTTGACAAAGCTTCTTGATATCATCATCAGCAACAATCCTTATCCACGTGAGTGCCTGCATCATAACTGTATGATCTTTATGCATATGACAACAGCAGTATATAAGTGACTCATCATTAAGTGAGGAAGATGTGTATTCAAGCTTTGTACTTCTCCTTGTCCTTATGAAGATCACCATGTAAGCACCATATATGCATCATCAAAGAATCAACCATAAATCTGATCTGAACATCTTCTATGTAACTTCAAGAATCATATGAGAGTTTATCATAGACAACTCACAACCACATCATAGCAAGATATATCATTTAGCCATATAAGAATCATCACCAAGGATTATTAACCATAATGCCAACAATGAATTACTAAAGGCATATGCTCCCCCTCAACTAGTGCCATCTATTAGATCTGATCATGCATATATCAGCAATAAGCATCAAAACATCATCATCCTCAAGTTAGGATCAAAACACTTCTAGACATTATACAAGTAACAAAAACATTTCCACACATCCTCAGCAGACTGTAACCAATAGAGCAAATAATGGACTGAATCATATCAGATCCCTTTTCTGAGCCTGTCCCCACTGCTTTTCCTCAGACTGACATATACGCGACTTTGCAGTGTCTAACTCGCGTATATACTCGACTTCCCTTTAAGGAACTTGCGTATGAGATTCAGGACACTGAAGTTTTACACTTTCAGCTCCCCCTGAGTCTGATATGTCTGTGCTGTGCTGTGTCTCAGTACATTGTGCTGACTATACTTCCTTCTTCCTCCATATCTTCAAGTGTGATGAGGTTTTCTCCTTTTGGTGTGATGTCCATCCTTTGTTCCTGCATTCCTTTGCTATATGTCCAAGCTTGTTACATGCATAACATCTTACATGTTTCATATTCCTCCTGTAGCAATCAGCAGCTTTGTGACCAAACATATTGCAAGAAAAACAATATCCATTAAAGTACCTTGAATGTGATGATCTTTCTACATGATGGTCTTGAACCCTTCTTCTTCCACATCTAGCTGCAACATGTCCAAGATTATGACATACATAACATTCAACATTATTCATAGGAGGAGTAAAGGATTTTCTTTGAGGAATCTCTTTTCTTGGTTGATGATGAGATTGATCTTTCATTTCTTCGTTGATCACTTTAGATTTCTCTTTAGAGTTCCTTGCCTCACCTTGTGAACTAGATTCACCTTCAACAGATTCATGGAAACCAAGACCAATCTTTATAACAGGAGACCTTTAACTACTAAGAATATCATCCAAGACTTTAGAACTATCTTGAAATCGTAAAAGCTTATCCTTTTCTTCTAGTTTACCTTTCAAGATATTTACCTCAACCTGAAGCTGTTCTTCCTTTTCAAGAGATTGCTTTTTCAAATCTTCTTCAGCTTTCCTTCCTTCTTCCATTTGTTCCCTTAGTTTGAGAATCTCCTTTTCTTGTTCTTCATTCAGATCCTGCTGCATTTGACAAACTCGGAAGGCACATTCTAGTTGAGATTTTAAGTTGGTGACTTCGTTTTCTTGTTTTGCAATAGCTTGGAGTAGATCTGTATTCTGCTTCTTTGATTCTTCAAGATCTCCTTTTAGTGAGAGGATTGTAGCTTCAAGATTTCCATAGTAGCTGGATCTATCTTTGAGATTCTTGATGGTTGTGCTTCTTTCGTTGACTTCTTTTCTTAATGATGTCACTTCATGCTGCAATTTTTGACATTGGTCTTCCTTGTCCTTGAGTAGCTTTCTTACCTTGTTTCCTTCTTCTAGTTGGGCCTTTAGTTTGGTAGCTTCTTCTTTGAAATCACATTCCCTTTTGTTCAATAGATCTTGTTGATCTCTAATTTTGTCTGTCAGCCTTTTAAATTCTGCCTCTATTTGATATCTTTCTTGTTCACCCATAAGAGCAAATTCAGTAGTTTCGCTATCACCTTCATCTCTTCCAAAAGGAAAGATAGCTGGAACATCAGAGGATAATATATTCATACCTGATAATGATTCTGAATCTGAAGAGCTTCTTATACCTAATCCCCAATCGATTCTCCCACTGTCATAGTCCTTCTGAGATGTCCTCTTCTTCTTATGAGCTTTCTTCTTAAGCTTCTTTCCCATTGTTCCACGGATCTCCTTCAAGCGATCAAGCTTCTACCAAAGGACCTGCTCTGATACCAATTGTTGGAAATAATACTGAAAGGGGGGGGGGGGGGGGGGGTGAATCAGTATTATCAGATCAGATAAAACCTTTCAATTTCATACTCAGATTCATACACGCAGCTTCAGTTAAGGATATCAATGTATACACGCGACTTTGTTAAGGGAAACTAGCGTACACGCAGTAATCTTATGATTTAGTTAGGTTATCTTCAGTAAATGCATCAGAACATTATTACCCATATTAACAGTAAACAGGTGCAGTATAACAGAACAGATCATCACACATAAGGCACACACATGAACACCATGATATAAGGTGGAAACCCAATGTGGGTGAAAACCACCTGCTGCAATTTGTTTCTATCTTCCTTTAATAAGAAACTTCTTTTACAATGTACTGGTGCAGTCCTTTACCAGCACGCAGGCTACAACCTGCAGAGGGCTACAACCCTCTTAGCTCTTGTACTAGCTGATCCATTTACTAGTACGTAGGTGCCTGCCTACAGAATGCTCCAACCTTTACCCGTTCTTCAGCTGCTCCTGGAAGGGAGCTACAACTCCTTTGCTCTTGTACTGGCTGATATGTTTACCAGTACGTAGGTGCCGGCCTACGATCTACCCGGGACCACGTTTCATACATTTTCATACTGGATCCATAAGACAATCATCATTGTAGTACAACCTGCATCATTGATCACTGAAACACTGAAACACTGTCAACAACACAGTCACCAGAACACAGTGCAGACACAGTACTCTGCTATAACCATCAGATCCATCTGCAACTTCAAATATCAAGCTTTACAATGTACACGCTACTTGGATGAACCCAACCTGCTTGTATACGCACTTTTTCCAAGGCCAACCCGCGTACAGATCTAAAAATATTCCCTTATAACTTTGCAGCTGTACCATACATCAATCATACTATAACACTTATAGAACATTATTTGCGTCAGTATGCAGATCTAGAATAAGCATAATCAACCATATAAAGATAGTTCATTTCAAACCATTTGATCCCGATCTCTCCTTAGATCTTGTTCTCCATCAACCGGTGAGATCTCTCCTTAGCTCAGATCAAGTAATGCATCATCAACCCATAACCTGCATACTGGATCTAATACTTCATCAGATATTCAAGACTTTTCAGATACTCTTGCCTAATGATTTCCTTCTCCTTATATAGCCTTAGGCCTTGTTCAATACCAAGGGCCAAAACCATAGAAATCCAATACCATCAACTTCAAAACTAGGGATCAACACGTCCGTCGAGACACCATGGTCCAAAACCATAGGCACAACTTCCAAGGAATAACCGCCACGGACCAAAGATAAGTTTTCCACATACACGCTCTTTTACTGAAGCCAACCTGCGTGTACACGCGACTTGGTATATAGCAAACCTGGGTATACGCAACTTGGTATATAGTGAACCTGCTTGTATACGCGACTTGGTATATAGTGAACCAGCGTGTATATATTTTTCTTCATACTTGTAGACTGATCATCAATTCCTTGCTGCTATCCTTCTGCACTATGATTTGTCATCAGTGTGATTTGCCTTCAAGGACAACACTTGTCTCATAATGCCAACAAGAACAACTACCGCAACTACTTCTTCTACTCATATTGCAAGTATTGAACATGTAACAAAGACACTACAAAAAATGTCACTCCAGTCAAAGGAGATTGAGACTTTGCAGGGCCAACTCAAAGCTTTAGAAGTGCAAAAGGCCAAAGCTAAAGCTGCTTGGGTTACTGAAATGCATAAATCCCAGAGACTGTTGGAGAAGTTGCAAAAGGTAGAGAGAGACACTTCAATTGTTCATACCTTGGCCCAAGCCTAGGAAACCATCTAGATGAATATACTCAACTCTATGAATGATATTTGGCCTTTTGTCCCAATCATATTTGAGAAGAAAGAGCTTATAGAAAAGGCTATAGAAACTATTGTGTAGGGAAGAGAGAAGCTGGGAGAGATGCCCACAGAAGCCTCTAACATAATCAGGTTCTTGAACTCTAAGTCCAAGTATGATTTTGAAGAAGTAGGGATCAGTGATAGAATTTCCACCATTCTGGAAGTCAAGAAAGTCTTGACAGAGAGGAACCTTATTAATCAATTGGAAGAAAGATGTGAAACCTTGGAGCTACAAGTAAATAGGTTCACTAACAGAATTGAAGCATTAATACAAAAGGTACTACCCAACATTTATGTAATAAATGACAAATTAATCACTCATGTAGACTATATACTGAAGATGAAAGAAATGGCTAGAAGCAACATCAAGTTCAGTGGGATTAAGTGCAGTATGACAACAAAGGCATTTTTCGAAACCATGTCAAATGATTTCCATGTACAGAATGAGGTAAAACACATTTTTACTTTTAAGCCAACTTTTTCCAAATACACAGAGGTTGATGAAATTTACCGAGGGTAACAAAATTGGCAATACCAAATGAAAAGAGATAGGAAGAATTGGTCGATTTACTGGATTAAAGGATAATTCAATAACAGTGACACAAATGCCAGCACAAGAGCCAGCATGACAGTCAGTTCAATGATGTAGCACAGTTTTGGGTTGACTCAACAACCGAAACCATCAAAACAGGGCCACCTTTCCTTTCAGCTACCTACATGGCCTATTTGTCTGCCAGGATTAGATCATATTGTTTGTAATTAGGCTAATAATACATTGTCGGTTTGACAACGATTTTGTAAAGGATTTTTTTAATTTTCATTATAAATACTTCACTGTTTGAAGTATTAAGGGTTGATTTCTGAATGTAATTTCTTCTAGATATTGTATTTTTCAAAGTACTGGAGCATCAATAATACAAGGACCTTTCACAGGATTCATGTGGTGTACCAAACGATGATGTGCCTCTTCTGTTTATCTGTTTGAACATTGTTTTTCTTTCTCTATTATTCTAAATATCTGAATTATTAGAGCACCCTATTTTGGTTGTTGATAATTTTAATGTTTTCCTCTGAAGTCAAATCTGGGAATTCTTGATTGCTCCTGGATTTCTACTGAACCTTACACTTCTGCTAATTCACCATCCATTTAATTTTTGAAAATATCCAAATAGTGCAACCTAGTTTTCCTTGTGAGAACTCCTCTAAAAATTGATGAAAAATCCATTTTTATTTATAGACACCATATCCCAATGGCATTATAACACTCATATCAAACAAAACAAACACGTATAGTCATAGCTAGCCTAAAATTTACATAAAAACAAAGCTAAATTAAACAGAGAGATCCCTCTCTCAAGCTGACAGGGCTAGATCCCAACTTCCAAAGTGGTTTTGATGTTGTCCTCTGTGTTTACTCCCTCAACCTCAAAAATACAGAACAACAACATAGTGGCGACCATACTAGGGAACAAAAACTCTTTAGATTGAAAAATCATTATTCCCTGGTATCTAATCAGTATTTCTAAAAATCAAGACTTATATATCATTAAGAAATACATGATCTGAGGTTGGTATTTTGTATATATTAGTGTGTCATTGATTTGACTTTTATTTGTGTGATGATTTTTAATAGACCTGGCTCCCAAAAGAATTTTCACTAGAGCTCACCTTGATCCCAACCCTGCTGAATTTGTAGATAATCCAAAAAAAATGGTGAGAAAGATAAGTTTTACAAAGATTCAAGGTAGTAATAGTCCTTTGAATAGATTTGATTATCTTCCTGAGAATAGTCCTTTGTCAACGTCTAACTCCCTTCTAGAGAAATTTGAAGCTATTTAAGATATAGAGTTTGATTTTCCTTTCCAGCATAGTTTATTTAAATAAAAATATGAGACTTTTGTGGATCATACTGTCATCGACAAATCCCTAATGCAACCATATATCTCCCAAAACCAACCTTTTCAAATAGATCCTGATATTGAATCCCTACAACAATTTGATAAATTACAGGATCTGGTTTCGATGTTGAACCTAGCCATTGATGAAGCTTATATTCAACAATATGTTGAATTATCTGCTTTAAGAGTTGCAATAGCCTCTTTGTCTACCCGATCATCCCAATTTTTTCATCTACAACCTCCCAGTCCTACTCATTCCATAGTCTCAATTTCCTCACCTGTGATATCCCAACCTGTTATTCCTGCTATCCATGTAGTTATCACAACTACACCTACATCAGGTCCATTTTCCATCCAATCTTCCAGACTAGTTATGGCAGGTAGGTATGCACCTTTGGTGTTACCAGGCCAACTAAATGCTATGCCTAGGGATTCTCAATCTAAAATTCTAATTTTTGATAACGCTGGTTCTCATATTGCTCAACAACATGTGGATAGGATGAATGATGTGTTTGACCTTCAAGAAGTAGATGAAGTCGATGTTAAAATGAGATTGTTTGCTCAAAGTTTATGAGGTGATGTCAAAAAATGGTTTAGGATTTTACCTGCAAGAAGTATAGCCAACCTTGATGCATTCCATCAAAATTTTCTAGCTAGATGGGAGATCAAGAAAAATCCACTTCAACTCCTAAATGAATATAAGAGACTGAAAAGAAAAACAAATGAGAGTGTGGAAGAATACTATGAACAGTTTAATACTATTTACAATGCCATTACACAAGACATCAGCCCTCCCTTGGCCTAGCTTTAATTGATTTTCCTGATGGTTTTGATGTAGACATGGAATATCAACTTAAAGAGAGAGACCTGGCAACTTTGGAAGAAATGCAATCTAATGCTATTAAAGTTGAAGCTAACATCTTAGCCAAGAAGGCCAAATTAAAAGCTGAACGCAGGGTTACCATAAATGAACAACCTTATACTTCTGTTGTTAATCATAAAATTGATAACTTAGTGAGAGTAGTAAATCAGATGATGCAAAGAGTAAACATCAATGACCAAACTCAAATGAGAGAGAACCAAAATGCTCCTCAAAATAGAAACTAAAACTTTAGAAGGAATGATCCCCAAATTAAACAAAGAGAACAAAAGGGTCGAAACCAACAGGTTCGGCCTCCTTTTTAGGAAAAATTAAACAGATGATGATGGGAATATTTTTGAATATTTGGATGATAATCAAATAAATATTATGGGGATAAACGATGATCAAACAATTTTCCTCACTCAAGAGGAGTAAGAATGTTTCTCCTAGCTCAAACTGAACTAGATTCTGAAAAATCGGATGAATATAAACAAGGGTTTGAAAATTCCATAATGGAAGTCCATTGGCAGTATAACCTTAGGATCAAAATGAATCTAAACACTCTCAACACCAAAAACTTAGATAATCCTACTAAAAAATCATCTGAAATTGCTCCTAGGAAAAACACAAACAATCTTCATAAGAAAACTGTGGATAATTCTGGCAAGAAAAAAGTAGACATCCTTGTCAAGAAGATAGTTGATAGTATTTATAAAACTACTCAAATAGATATCCCAACCACAAGTCAACAAAAAGAGCCTATAGCAAATCAAAACACACATCAATCTGAACTTCCCAACTTGATTAAGATTCAAACATTGTTCAACATTGAGAATGAATTAGCAAAATTGAAAATTCTTATTCGTCTCACTGAGTTAATGAACAAAAACATGTATAGACCCCAAGTAATGAAATATCTAAATATCGAGGAAAACACAGACTCTGTAAATCTGAATGATGTCCAACCTGAACTCTTATGTGGAACGGAATTTGAGGGAAAACCATAGGAAGGAGGAGTTCCTCCATTCTATGTTAGCCTGAACATTGATGACAAGATTCTCCATAATGCTATGCTAGATTCCAGTGCTTCCCATAATTTAATGCCTAGACCTATTATGGAGAAATTAGGTCTTGACATTACTAGACCTTATAAAGACTTGTATTCCTTTGATTCTATCAAAGTAATATGTTTAGGTCTCATTAAAGACCTATGTGTTACTTTGGCCCAAATCCCTGCTAAAAGTTTAGTACTGGACAAAGTGATTGCTGATATTCCCCCTAAGTGTGGCATGTTGTTGTCACGCTCATGGGGAGAAAAATTACAAGGTACCCTATAGATGGACATGACCTTTGCTACCATACCAGTCTTTGGGCAAAAAAAGAAGATTATATAGGGAAACCTTGATGAAATTCATGATGAGTAGTCAAGACAAGCCTCACAACTATCCACTTTACTTTGTCCACTCAGATTTGGATTCTTTCATTCTTTACAATGATGGAGATATCAACGCTCAGGTGATCAATGTTGAAAATGAAATTTCTAAAATAGACCCAGCCCAAACACAAATAACATAACTGAATACTCCTCCTGAACCTCTTTGGAACATGAGTTTTGATGGCTCTTGTAACAAAGATGATTCTGGAGCAGGAATTTGGGTGGTTGACACAGGAAATAATCATGTTGAGGGTCACTCATACAGGCTTAATTTTCAATGCATCAATAACATATCAGAGTATGAAGCCCTTATACTAGGATTGCAGTTGTTGAAAAAATTAGGCACTGAAAGATATCCATTCAAGGGGATGCTGAATTAATTATCAAACAAATTAAAGGAGAGTATTCAGCCAAACACCCTAGAATGAGAGCATACAGAAATGTTGCTCTTGACTTTCTAGAAAGTTTTCTTGAATATGACCTTTCTGCAATTCCTAGAAAACAAAATATCATTCCAAATAATCTAGCTTTTTCAGCCATCTCTTGTAAAATGCCTTATCCTAACCAAGAATATGTACCAGAGGTGAAACATTGACTAGTTGTACCAGATAACATGAGGTATTGGCAGGCGTTTGGAAATGATAAACTGATTGAAATTTTTCTGCAATCCAAAGATGATATTATTGATTTGGAATCTGAAGTAGATACTCAAGTTGTTGTACATTCTAATCTAGAAATGCAATTAGATCATTCTTATGTAAATATATCCATAGATAAAGTTGTAAATAAATTATAATTGCTCAAGATAGATCCTGAAAAAGAATAATTTGAAACACTCCAGCTAAAATATGATGTTTTTCCTAGAGATCTAGTTCCATTAGAAGAATTATTTGATTTCAATGATGTAGCTAAAAAGCCTAAGATTGAGCCCTCAGGAACAGAAGTTGAAGATTGTAATTTAGGTACTGAAAAAGACCCCAAAATCATAAAACTGGCTAAATCAATCCCAGTTGTTGAAAAACAAAAATATATTGCTTTATTCAAGGAATTTAGTGATGTTTTTTTCCTGGAACTATGAAGATCTTAAACATATGGTACAGAAATTATACAACACAAAATTCCAATTAAGGAAGATCACAAACTATTTAAACAAAAACTTCGCAGAATAAATCTTGTTTTGATGCCTTTAATTGAGAAGGAAATCAAAAGAATGTATGACTCTAAAATCATAGTTCCTCTTAGGTACTCTAAATGAGTTTCCAATATTGTGCCAAATAGGAAGAAAATAGGTGAAATAAGATTATGCATAGATTTTAGAAACCTTAACAAAGTCTCCCTAAAGGACAACTATCATTTACCTAAAATGGATCATATTCTGCAAAAGTTAGTTGGATCTTCTAGGATTTATTTATTAGATGGTTTCTCAGGTTATAATCAGGTCTTATTCCATCCAGAGGATCAATATAAAATAGCCTTCACTACTCCATGGGGTACCTTCATGTATGTGAAGATGCCTTTTGGATTAATGAATGTTGGAGCCACATTTCAAAGAGCAATGGATATTGCTTTTACTAATGAAATTGGCAGATTTATCGTAATCTATCTAGATTACATAACTATATATTCTAAAACTGAAGAAGAACATTTGTTACATCTGAGAAGAGTATTTGAAAAATGTAGACGGTTTGGGATTTCATTAAATCCTAAGAAAACAATGATTGGCCTTGAAGAGGGAAAACTTCTTGGTCACGCCATATCTAAGGAAGGTATTAAAATTGATCCTAAAAGGATTGAAGTTATTCTAAAAATCAATCATCCAAGAAACATTAAGGAACTTCAGTCATTTATTGGTAGAATAAAATTCCTTAGATTATTTATCCCTAACCTTGCAGAACTTCTCAGAAACATAACAAACATGCTAAAATGAGATTCTGAAATCAAATGGAACCTTGAAGCTAGGCAATCATTTGACCAATTCAAACAATCATTGACAAAAGCACCAGCCCTTATCAATCCAAATTTCACTAAGGATTTCATAATTTTTTCATTTGCGTCTAAACATACTATTGCAGCTATCCTTTTGCATAAAAATGATGATGGATATGAACAACCCATTTCTTTCTTTAGCAAGGCTTTAAGGGATGTTTCACTCAAGTACAATATAATGGAAAAAGATGCCCTCACACTAATAAAAGCAATTAAATATTTGAGAGTATGTCTCCTTCATTCTCACATAATTGCTTATGTACCAAATGTTGTAGTCAAAGATATCTTGGCATACTAGAATGGACCAGATGGCAAAAGAGGAAAATGGATTGCCATCATTCTGGAATATGATATGGAAATCAAGCCAACCAAGCTTATCAAAGGACAAGGGTTAGCTAAATTTATGGTTGAATCTAATTTTAATGTTTTAGATATAACTTTGTAGCTGATTTGGATGATCAAGAAGAACAGGCGACTCCACAACTAGATGAGGCTTTCATGACCTCACCCTAGTATGCAGACCTTATTTATTTTTTATTTAATTTAAATGCTCCTCCTGATCTAACGAAGAGAAAAGCTAGAATCTGAAGCTAAAAGAAGTTAAATTTTGCATCATAGAAATTTTTTATATTGGAAAGATGTTGGTGATATTCTACTAAAGTGTCTATTGAGAGATGATGCAAAAGAACAGTGCAATAATTCCATGAAGGTGACTGTGGTGGCCATCTGTATTGGAAAACCACTGCCAGTAAGATCCTTAGATATAGTTTTTACTGGCCAACACTTTTCCCAAATGTTCATAACAAGGTAACCTCTTGCCACAAATGTCAAATGTTTGAGGGGAAAAGAAATCTTTTGCCTCTACCTTTGAAGCCCATATTTGTTGAAAGCCCTTTCCAACAGTGGGGATTGGATTTCATTGGAGAAATCCACCCACCATCCTTTTATCAACATAAATGGATCCTTACCGCTACTGACTACTTCATCAAATGGATTGAGGTCACTCCTTCTAGACTAGCCACGGATGTTGTTATCATCAATTTCTTAGAAACCAATATCCTATCTAGATTTGGCTATCCAAATAATATTATTACAGACAATGTTGTAGCCTTTAGGTCTAAGAAATGATAGATTTCTACAATAAATACCATATCACATTAGGACATTCAATTTCTTATTATGCACAGGGTAATGGGTTGGGTGAATCTTCAAATAAAAGTTTGGTAAATATTATTAAGAAGCTATTTTTAGATGAAAAAAAGTCATGGAACAACAAGTTGATAAATGCACTTTGGGTTGATAGGCTCACCACAAAGAATTGAGGATGAATTGGCGAAACTAAAAATTCCTATACCTCTCACAGAGTTAATGAACAAAAACATGTACAGACCCCAAGTAATGAAATCTTTAAATATAGGGGAAAACATAGACTCTGTAAATCTAAATGATGACCAGCCTGAACTCTTATTTGAACCGGAAGTTGAGGGAAAACCACGGGAAGGAGGATTTCCTCCATTTTATGTTAGCCTGAAAATTCATGACAAGATTCTCCATAACGCTATGATAGATTTTGGTGCTTCCCATAATTTAATGCCTACAACTGTTATGGAGAAATTAGGTCTTGACATTACTAGACCTTATAAAGGCTTGTATTCCTTTGATTCTAGCAAAGTAAGATGTTTAGGTCTCATTAAAGACCTATGTGTTACTTTGGGCCAAATCCCTGCTAAAAGTCTAGTAATGGACATAGTGGTTCCTGATATTCCCCCTAAGTATGGCATGTTGTTGTCACACTCATGGAGAGAAAAATTACAAGGTGCCCTACAGATGGACATGACCTTTGCTACCATACCAGTCTTTGGGCAAAAAATAAGATTATATAGGCAAAGCTTGATGAAATTCATGGTGAGTAGTCAAGACAAGCCTCACAACTATCCAGTTTACTCTGTCCACTCAGATTTGGATTCTTTCATTCTTTACAATGGTGGAGATATCAACATTCAGGTGATCAATGCTGAAAATGAAATTTCTAAAACAGACCCAGCCCAAACACAAATAACATAACTGAATACTCCTCCCGAACCTCTTTGGAACATGAGTTTTGATGCCTCTTGCAGCAAAGATGGTTTTGGAGCAGGAATTTGGGTGGTTAACACAGGAAATAATCATGCTGAGGGTCACTCATACAGACTTAATTTTTAATGTACCAATAACATAGCAAAGTATGAAACCCTTATACTAGGATTGCAGTTATTGAAAAATTAGGTGCTAAAAGGATCTCCATTCAAGGGGATGTTGAATTAATTAAAACAAATTAAAGGAGAGTATTCAGCCAAACACCCTAGAGTGAGAGCATACAGAAATGTTGTGCTTGACTTTCTAGAAAGTTTTCTTGAATATGATCTTGCTACAATTCCTAGAAAACAAAATATCATTCCAAATAATCTGGATTTTTCAGCCAGCTCTTGTAAAATGCCTTATCCTAACCAAGAATATGTACTGGAGGTGAAACATCAACCAATTGTACCAAATAACATGAGGTATTGGCAGGTGTTTGGAAATGATAAATAGATTGAAAGTTTTCTGCAATTCAAAGATGAATTTCAAGATGATAGTATTGATTTGGAATCTGAAGTAGATACACAATTTGTTGTACATTCTAATCTAGAAAGGCAATTAGATAATTTGTAAATATACCCATAGATAAAGTTATAAATAGATTAGAATTTCTTGAGATAGATCCTAAAAAATAAGAATTTGAAACACTCCAGCTAAAAGATAATGTTTTTCCTAGAGGTCTAGTTCCATTAGAAGAATTATTTGATTTCAATGATGTGGCTAAAAAGCCTAAGATTGAGCCCTCAGGAACAGTAGTTGAAGATTGTAATTTAGGTACTAAAAAAGACCCCAAAATCATAAAATTGTCTAAATCAATCCCAACTGCTGAAAAACAAAAATATATTTCTTTATTCAAGGAATTTAGTGATGTTTTTGCCTAGAGCTATGAAAATCTTAAAACATATGATACATAAATTATACAACACAAAATTCCAATTAAGGAAGATCAGAAACCATTTAAACAAAAACTTTGCAGAATAAATCCTATTATGGTGCCTTTAATTGAGAAGGAAATCAAAAGAATGTATGACTCTAAAATTATAGTTCCTCTTAGGTACTCTAAATGGGTTTCCAATATTGTGCCAACTAGGAAGAAGACGGGTGAAATCAGATTATGCTTAGATTTTAGAAACCTTAACAAAGTCTCCCTGAAGGAAAACTATCATTTACCTAAAATGGATCTTATTCTACAAAAGGTAGTTGGATCTTATAGGCTTTATTTATTAGATGGTTTCTTAGGTTATAACCAGGTCTTAGTCCATCCAGAGGATCAAGATAAAACAACCTTTACTACTCCATGGGGTACCTTCAAGTATGTGAAGATGGATTCTGGATTAATGAATGTTAGAGCCACATTTCAAAGAGAAATGGATATTGCTTTTGCTAATGAAATTAGCAGATTTATCGTAATCTATTTAGATGACATAATTGTATATTTTAAAATTGATGAAGAACATTTGTTACATCTGAGAAGAGTATTTGAAAAATGTAGAAGGTTTGGGATTTCATTAAATCCTAAGAAAACAGTGTTTGTCCTTGAAGAGGGGAAACTTCTTGGTCACATCATATCTAAGGAAGGTATTAGAATCAATCGTAAAAGGATTGAAGCTATTCTGAAAATCAATCATCCAAGAAACATTAAGGAACTTCAATCATATATTGGTAGAATAAACTTCCTTAGAATATTTATCCCTAACCTTGCAGTACTTCTCAAAAACATAACAAACATTCTAAAACGAGATTCTAAAATCAAATGGAACCTTGAAGGTAGGAAATCATTTGACCAAGTTAAACAAGCATTGACAAAAGCACCAGTCCTTATCAGTCCATATTTCACTAAGGATTTCATAATTTTTTCATTTGCTTCTGAACATATTGTTGTAGTTGTCCTTTTGCAGAAAAGTGATGATGGATATGAAGAGACCATTGATTTCTTTAGCAAGCCTTTAAGGTATTCTGCACTCAATTACAATACAATGGAAAAATGGGATTTTGCACTAATAAAAGCAATTAAAGATTTCCGAGTATATATCCTTCATTCTCACATAATTGCTTATGTACCAAATGTTGTAGTCAAAGATATCTTGACAGAATGGACCATATGGAAAAAGAGGCAAATGGATTGCCATAATTCTGGAATATGATATGGAAATCAAGCCAACCAAGCTTATCAAAGGACAAGGGTTAGCCAAATTGATGGTTGAATCTAATTTTAATGCTTTAGATATCAACTTTGTAGCTGAATTGGATGATCAAGAGGAACAAGCGACTCCACAACTAGATGAGGCTTTCATGACCTCACCCTAGTATGCATACCTTATTTATGTTTTATTTAATTTAAATGCTCCTCCTGGTCTAACAAAAACAAAAGATATATTTCTGAAGCTAAAAGCAATTAAATTTTTCATCATAGAAAATGTTTTATATGGGAAAGATGTTGGTGGTATTATACTAAAGTGTTTATTGAGGGATGATGCAGAAAGAACAATGCAGGAATTCCATGAAGGTGATTGTGGTGGCCATCTGTATTGGAAAACCACTACCAATAAGATCCTTAAAGCTAGTTTTTACAGGCCAACACTTTTCCCAAATGTTCATAGGAAGGTAAACTCTTGCCACAAATGTCAAATATTTGAGGGGGAAAGAAAGATTTTTCTTCTACCTTTGAAGCCCATATTTGTTGAAATCCCTTTCTAACAGTGGGGATTGGATTTCATTGGATAAATCCACCCACCGTCCTTTTCTCAACATAAATGGATCCTTACCGCTACTGACTACTTCACAAAATGGATTGAGGCCACTCCTTCTAGACTAGCCACAGATGTTGTTATCATCAAATTCTTAGAAACCAATATCATGTCTAGATTTGGTTGTCCAAATAAGTTTATTACAGACAATGTTGCGGCCTTTAGGTCTAAGAAAATGATAGATTTCTACAATAAATACCATATCACATTAGGACATTCAACTGATTATTACCCATAGGGTAATGGGTTGGCTGAACATTCAAATAAAAGTCTGGTGAATATTATTAAGAAGCTATTAGCAGACAACAAAAATTCATGACACAAGAAGTTGATAAATGCACTTTGGGCTTATAGGCTCGCCACAAAGATATCAATTGGCATGTCACCATACCAACTGGTTTATGGAATGGATGTTGTTTTTCCATCCTCTTTGGGAGTTCCAATCATGAAGGTAATTCAGGAATTGCAAGTTGAGCCATTTGATGTTCAAAGAAGAATTGATCAGACAATCCAGTTACAACAATCCAGGGAAGAGTTTTATAATAAGGCTCGGGTCATCCATGATAATATCAAGAAAGTTTTTGACAGAAGGACAAAGGCAGATGATTTCAGGGTGTTAAAGTACCATGGAATTTGACAATTTATGGATCCTTATGTCATTTAGGGATTGGGTGACCTATTAACAGAAGTTGAAGCCTTCAGTAAGCTTCTATAAGTAATCTGGATATTTTGTCAAATACTTTCTCAATCTGCCAATGATTTCCAAAATACAAAATGATTTCCATATATAGAAAAAAAAAAGAAACAAGAAGAAACAAGAATATTGAAAAAGAATAAAAGATTGAACCCCACCAAAAGAAAGAAAAAATAATAAAGGAATAATATTGAAATTGTTTCAAGTCTAAATGTCACTACTCATAAATAGTTTTGCTTCATTACTAAGAAATAAAAGTTGTGTGCAGCTTGTTCAAAATACCACAATCACTAGTTTTTAGTTTCATCATACAGTGTAATCATGATTAAAATCCTTTCAATTTTTGTAAATTAGATTAGAGAATAAAGATCTTTCCAACAGTTTAATATGGGTAAATCAATAGTTAGGTAGAAAATGACATTGATTCAATTGTTTAATCTGGATCAACTGGAGAAATAAGAGATAGGTTAGATAGTTTTTCATTTTGTGTAAAAGAAAATAAAGTGGGTTTGCTAGTCTAAGTGCACCCTAGAGAAAAATAAAAATGCTAGTTTACCTAAGCGTAGGTACATTAGATTATTGATAAATATTTGCATATGTAATTTGTATCTTGTTTTAAGGATATGGTGAAAAGGCCAAAAATATGCGCCATGGATAAAGTCTTTCATGTATTTCATATTTTCCTTTTATCCTAAGTCCAGAGGTCAATCATAAAAAGCGCATGTAGACAAAGTTCTTTTGTCACTTATGGTTAAAGTATAGCAGTTTAAAAGCCTCGAGATTTGTTCCCACTCCTCATCCATGACCATCAATATCCTTCGGCCCCCCCTCCATCTTGCCTTTATTGCCGGGTTAGGGGGTCCAAAAAGTTGTTTCACACCCCCCAACCAGCCATTCCCACTTACCGCTTCCTACCCCCTCCAAAACCATCGTCCCCTCAACTGTTTTACCGTGACCCACCACGATTTCCTCCACCATTCCTCTTTTGCCATGTTGCATACCCATTGGCCTATTAAATTCTTTCCCAACGAATAATCGTTTTACATTAAATTTTATTTTCACAGGTAACCATTCAAAATTTAAAGGTCCCAGGCCACCTCCAACGATTTTCACTCGCTCTTTAAAAATCCTCCCTGGGCATCTCCGCTACCCTTTTCACTGTTAATTCTCAGATATTCATAGCTTGACACAGCGGTTGCCTTTCCCACCAGTCTCTCAACCTGAAATAGATCTGAGTTGTCAGTTTTTATTCTATTTTCTTTGACAATTCATTCAACCTCAACTAATTCCTGATAAGTCACTTTTTCTCTTACTGTTATTTTCAGATTGTTACATTCATGCCTCCAAATACCAAAACCCAAGACAAACCTATTAACCCTTTTTGAAAATGCAACAAGATGATGGAGCTTAGTGGAAAGGAGTCGCCTTCACTAAGTGGGCCCGCAGGGTATGTTTGGCGCAAAGTCTATTTTTAGACATATGGATCATGGTCTATGAGTTGCAGGATGTTGTTTATGGATGATTGGTCATGTTGGGAAAAATAGATGGACTTCTATTTTTGGATCACAACAGGAGTGATCAGAGTCTATTTTTAGACTGCTAGTCAAAAATAGAAAAGTCAAATATTATTGTCTCATAATAATATTTAGACTATAAACATTATCTTATCCTCTTGGAGAACTTCAGTTTGAGCTACAGATGTGGCACATGCAGCTGTCAGAAGGAAATACGCTTTTCTTGTGGGTCAGTTGAGCTATTGCATGCAGGACATCAGTTAGAACTCATGCATGTGAGTTCTGTGGAGTTGGATGTGGAGTTGATAGAGTTGTGTTCAATTTGACTTGGTTAAACTAGTTGTAATTAGTCTAACTGCAAATAGACTAGTGATGAGTGATGTGAATTAATTGATTAAATTAATTCACTAATTATTAACTCATAATGCAACTGAAGAATACATCATTTAACTCATGCATGTATAATTCAGTGGAGACAGGTGTTAGAGGTTGAGATTGCTATAAATTGTGACTATAGTTGTGCATGAGACTTTGCACAATCAAAGGATTGAGTATGCCCATGAGAATTGCGCAGTATATGCCCATTATTATAGCCTGTGCTCACGTGATTTTCAATGTGAGTGATTTTCACTTAGTATTGTGCAATAGAGGCAGGCAAAGCAGTGGAGAAGATTTGAACCTGTGACCTGTTCGGATTTGAGCTAGTTTTGTGTGTAACAGGTGGAGATAGTGTTGGATACTTGAGAGGAGTATTGTACTATGTAATGTTACATGTTCTCAATCATTAATATACAAATAGTGTGGGGTTTTCAGCTATAAGCTTTCCCCGAGTTACATATTGTGTTAATGTGTGCATGCTATTGATGTTTCATTGTTTTTGATGCTGCTAAATTGATGATCAACGTAGAGGAGGTTATGTATTATGCATGTATTCTGCAATAGTGTATAATCGGGATAATCTCTGTGAATAAGTGTCATATTATTCAAAATTTCTACATGGTATCAGAGTTGTTGATCATCAGATCTACTATTCAAGAAGTGTTTACATCTTATTTCTTCAGGCAGAGTCTGTAATCGGGCCAGGTAGCCTCTGGATTCATCCTTCCTTTGGAAGGTGAGATATCCAGTAAAAGCCCATACAGTCAATCTCTGTACAAGAAATACTTTGTTCTCACAAATATTAGATCGGAGGCGGTTGAGTTTGGAGCTGGTGGAATTCGAATTTGCAGCAGTGTTTTCTTGGTGTCAACGTTGCAATGTCTTTCAACGGATTGCGATTGGAGTATGCTCTTGAGGGCAGCTCGAACTATATTGCATGGAAGGACAGGATGGAGGTGGTGTTAGATGATAATGGGTTGAAGGATTTCATAGAGGCTGATGTCCCAAAGCCTACTGATGTTGCCGAAGCTGAGGTTTGGCAAAAGAAGACAGCAAAGTGTCAAAGGATTCTGTTGGAGGGCGTGAAGGATCACATTGTGTCCATCCTACATGGAAAGGCTTCTCCATACTTGATGTGGAAAGCATTGACAGATCTATTCCAAAGCAAGAGCGATCATAGGAAGCTGGCGCTCAAGGATAAACTTAGAAACATCAAATGTGAGAAGGGAGACAGTATGCCCAAGTATCTCACGAAGTTCACTCAGTGCAGAGATGAGCTGGGAAGTGTGGGGGTCACTGTCGATGATGAGGACTTGGTGAGATTGGCTCTCCTTGGTCTTCCGAAGAGTTGGCATTCCTATCAGGACTCTGTCAATGGTCGGGAGAAATTGCCAGGATGGGAAAGACTTTGGTCAAATCTTGTGCAGGAGGAGATCAGGCGGAATACCAGGGACGGATCTTCATCAAAGGGAACTGATGAAGAAAATTGCGCTTTGGCTGCCAAAGCAAAGAAGGGGAAGAACAAGAAATCTTCTCAGTCCGGTGCGAAAGGAAAGAAGCAGGACATGTCCAAGGTGAAGTGTTTTCACTGTCACCAACACGGACACTATGCCACAAATTGTCCGCGGAAGAAGAAGAACAAGCAAGCTGCTGGATCTGCAGTAGGAGAGGCTCTAGCCTCGCAGTTTGAGCTTGATTTTTCATTGATCGCATTCTTGGTTTCAAGTGTGATGGGATCGGTGTGGTTCTTGGATAGTGGTGCGTCTTTTCACATGACAGGAGATCGATATTTGTTTTCTGATCTAGGGGAAAAAGATGTTGGAGTGCACATCGAGATGGGCGATGATGGTAGATACAGTGCGACCGGTATTGTTACCATTTCCTTTGAGAGGGAGTCTGGTAAACCCTTCGTATTGAAGGAAGTGATGCATGTTCCAGGATTGAAGAAGAATCTTATCTCTGTGGCGATGTTAGAAGACAAGGGATATGATGTTGTTTTCAGCGAGGGAAAGGCTTTCCTGCGCCACAAGACAACTGGACAAACCTGGAAGATAGGGGTTCGAGTGAGGAACCTTTATCAGTTGCATGTAGATGGATGCGTAGCAATGGCATGCAAGGCAGAAGGATTGGTGAGCCAAGATGATGGCGAGCTGTGGCACAGGAGATTGGGTCACCTTCACCATGGAGCCTTGAAGATACTGCAGCAGATCACTACAGGGCTTCCTAAAGGCACTCTTGCGCAGTCAGATCAGTGCAAGGGGTGTACTTTGGGAAAGTTTGTGAAAGCCACCTTTCACGAGAAGGATAGTCGTGCCACGATGATCCTTGAGAGAATTCACACAGACGTGTGTGGACCTTTCTCAGTAGCTTCGACAGCAAAACACAGGTATTATGTGATTTTTGTTGATGATTTCTCTCGTAAGTGCTGGATCTTCTTCATGCAGAAGAAGAGCGAGACATACTCAAAGTTCTGTGAGTTCAAAGCACTGGTTGAGAAGGAGTCGAGGAAGAAGGTGAAGGCTTTTAGGAGCGATAATGGTGGTGAATACATCTCTGGTGAGTTCAAGGATTTCTGCAGTGCAGAAGGGATTCGAAGAGAGCTCATAGCTCCCCATAACCCACAGCAGAACGAGGTTGTTGAGCGGAAGAACAGAACGATCGTGGGTGCTGCACGGGCGATGTTGCATGATCAAGGCCTACCCCTTCACTTGTGGGTGGAAGCTTGCAATGCAACAGTTTATGTGCAGAACCATTGTCCTCACAGGATACTTGGCATGAGTACACCCGAGGAGGCTTATTCTGGTAAGAAGCCTGATCTTTCTCATTTGAGGATTTTTGGTGCTAACGTTTACATGCATGTGACGAAGGATGCCAAGAAGAAGTTGGAGCCAACCGCAGAGGTTGGGATATTTGTGGGTACACTGATACGCCCCAAAACTATCATGTGTATTTGCCAGATAGTGGTAAAACTGTTGTGCGATGGGATATAAAATTTCAGGAGGAGAAAGCCATGAAGTGTTCGCTTGAGAGGGAGCTACACTTGCATGCAGATGAGGAGCTATTAGTTCCTAAGGATGAGCTTCAGGACGTGGATCAGCCACAGGATGAAGTTCATGGAGTGGAAGAGACCACTCATGCAGCGCCAACCATCAGAGGGTGAAAGCGCTTGACAGAAGCTGAGCGACTGGCTCAAGATGCAGAGAAAGTTGTAGGACCACCTACAGCCCAACGCAGGCAGAGACAGTCACCTGATTTGTACGCTGGATACATGGCTCTTATGAGCAAATGTGTTGTGACTGAGTCATCATCTTTCGAGGAAGTTGTGGAGGATCCTGCATGGGTAGACGCCATGGTGGAAGAGTATGATTCGATTGTCAGAAACAGTGCATGGGAGATTGTTCCTAGACCAGAAGGGAAATCAATGGTGGGTTCGAGATGGATCTACAAAGTTAAGCAGGAAGCTGACGGGAGTGTGGAGAAGTACAAGGCAAGATTTGTTGCCCAAGGCTTTTCATAGATAGAGGGGATCGATTATGAGGAGACCTTTGCACCTGTCGCAAGGTATTCTTCCATACAGACGATTCTTGCTCTCTCAGCGCAGAAGGGGTGGCACATTCATCAGATGGATGTGAAGACTGCGTTCCTCAATGGAGTCATTGAGGAGGAGGTGTACATAGAACAACCCGAAGGTTTTGAGATCTTCAGCAGTGAGTTGCATGTGTGCAAGCTCAAGAGAGCACTATATGGGTTGAAACAAGCACCACGTGCTTGGTACACACGGATAGACAGTTATTTCACCGGACTTGGATTCTCCAAGAGTGAGGCGGATCCTAACCTATACTAGATTGTGGTGGAGGGTAAGTTGCTTATCATTGTACTTTATGTAGATGATTTGATTCTAACGGGTGATGAGCTGTTGATACTTTCATGCAAGGATGATCTTGCTAAGGAGTTTGAGATGAAGGACTTGGGCCTCCTTCATTATTTCCTGGGATTGGAAATTTGGCAGCGCAGTGATGGACTATTTGTTTCTCAGGGTAAGTATGCTCGGGAGATACTGGAGAAGTTCAACATGCATGGCTGCAAGCCTGTTGATACTCCTCTTCCTGGAGGTTGGAGGAAGGAGGATGCCACTTCAGCAGAAGAAGTGGATGCCACTGTTTATCAACAGTTGGTGGGGTCGCTTATGTATCTGGTCAATACACGACCCGGTATATGCTATGCTATTAACCAGCTATAACAAGCTATGGTTAAGCCAACCAAGCTCTTTTGGAAGGCAGGCAACATGTATTGCATTATTTGAGAGGCACGTCGGGATATGGATTGTGGTACAGACAGGAGGATGCAGATTGGGCAGGGAGCCCAACGGATAGAAAGAGCACATCAGGAGGGGTCTTTAGTATTGGTTCGACAGCAGTTTCTTGGTACAGTAAGAAGCAGAGATCCATGGCACTCAATTCGGCAGAGGCCGAGTATATGGTAGCAAGTTTGGCTGCATGCAAGGCTATATGGATGAGGAAGATCCTGGTCGGTTTGTTCGATTCTCACTTGGAGCTTACTGTGATTTACTATGATAACTAGAGTTGCATTAAACTCTCGGCTAATCCTATATTTCATGATAGATCTAAGCACATTGACATCAGGTACCATCATATCAGAGATTGTGTGCAACGGAGAATCATGTTACTTTCATACATTCCAACAAAGGATCAGGATGCTGATATCTTGACGAAGGCGCTCACCAGGAGCAAATTCGAATACCACCGAGGCAGGATAGGGGTTGCTGATAATCCATATCTTGTTGAGAGGGAGTGTTGAAAATGCAACAAGATGATGGAGCTTAGTGGAAAGGAGTCGCCTTCACTAAGTGGGCCCGTAGGGTATGTTTGGCGCAAAGTCTATTTTTAGACATATGGATCATGGTCTATGAGTTGCAGGATGTTGTTTATGGATGATTGGTCATGTTGGGAAAAATAGATGGACTTCTATTTTTGGATCACAGCAGGAGTGATCAAAGTTTATTTTTAGACTGCTAGTCAAAAATAGAAAAGTCAAATATTATTGTCTCATAATAATATTTAGACTATAAACATTATCTTATCCTCTTGGAGCACTTCAGTTTGAGATACAGATGTGGCACATGCAGCTGTCAGAAGGAAATACGCTTTTCTTGTGGGTCAGTTGAGCTATTGCATGCAGGACATTAGTTGGAACTCATGCATGTGAGTTCTATGGAGTTGGATGTGGAGTTGATGGAGTTGTGTTCAGTTTGACTTGGTTAAATTAGTTGTAATTAGTCTAACTGCAAATAGACTAGTGATGAGTGATGTGAATTAATTGATTAAATTAATTCACTAATTATTAACTCATAATGCAACTAAAGAATACATCAGTTAACTCAGTGCATGTACAGTTCAGTGGAGACAGGGGTTAGAGGTTGAGATTGCTAGCAGTTGTGAATATAGTTGTGCATGAGACTTTGCACAATCAAAGGATTGAGTATGCCCATGAGAATTGCGCAGTATATGCACAGCATTATAGCATGTGCTCACGTGATTTTCAGTGTGAGTGATTTTCACTTGGTATTGTGCAATAGAGGCAGGCAAAGCAGTGGAGAAGATTTGAACCTGTGACTTGTTCGGATTTGAGCTAGTTTTGTGTGTAACAGGTGGATATAGTGCTGGATACTTGAGAGGAGTATTGTACTATGTAATGTTACATTTTCTCAATCATTAATATACAGATAGTGTGGGGTTTTCAGCTGTAAGCTTTCCCCGGGTTACATACTGTGTTAATGTGTGCATGCTATTGATGTTTCATTGTTTTTTATGCTGCTAAATTGATGATCAACGTAGAGGAGGTTATGTATTATGCATGTATTCCACAATAGTGTATAATCGAGATAATCTCTGTGAATAAGTGTCATATTATTCAAAATTTCTACACCCTTTGATTCCCCCTTCTGTAGACTTAGATCATACACCTCCGGCCGATAGGGATTACAGGATTAACGAAGCCCAATGTGACTGTGATTTTCTTGAGTTATATTGTTGGTTAGAAGATAAACATGCAGGATAAGAATGATGAAATTGGGCTCTGGAAGTCCAACCTCCCCCATTACATTTTCCCCTTGACATTCCAAACCCCAGAAACCAAAAGGTGTCAAGTATGTTATGTCCCTGCCCAAAAAGCTATTATTTCCCCTACAAGTGACATTCTCTTCACAATTATTTCCCAATCCATTGACCAAATGATGTTGGCTCCCACTGTGGAAAATAATAGCCCTTTCTCCTTAGAAGCCCTCACCCAGCTTTATCAAAAGCTAGATTTCGCCACCAGACCCAGAATCTTTGAGATCTTCTTGCCAGAGAATTCCCAATTGCCGAAAATGAATCTTCCATATCCTTCCTCCATCTTCCCTGATTAGGCCAAGCAAATTATATCCATGTTTTCCTACATTTTAGGCTAGAATTCTGACTAGTGGGTAGATGAGACCATTTTAGGATTCCTCTCCATATTTTCCACAGACAACAAGCTCTC
This sequence comes from Pinus tabuliformis, assembly GCA_031772625.1. Lineage (NCBI taxonomy): Eukaryota > Viridiplantae > Streptophyta > Pinopsida > Pinales > Pinaceae > Pinus > Pinus tabuliformis. The sequence goes on from CM062818.1 coordinate 551,604,866, forward strand.
CTTGGTGTTCAATTTTAGTCAATTCTTGGCTTACAGTATTCATGAACAATTCATCAAGTTTCCCACATAACAGGTGTTCAATTACACCTCCATTTCGATTTACATGTTCCTTTATTATTAGTCAAACAAATTCAGTTTTGTATTGCAGAAGCTTGATGATGTAGGAAATCACAACCGGTAATTTTTTGGACCTCATTGGTCATGAGAGAACAGCCAGAATTCACTTATAATCATTTCATTGACTATTTTGTTCATCCACCCATGAACATACTAAACAGTGCAGTAAAACCTAGGATCAGTGAGGAAATCAAGTGAATTTTTCACTCGACAGATCAGGCAAAGGCTCGGGATTAGTATTTATACGAAAATTATATAGAAATCAGGGTGTATGGTTGTGAATTGGCACCATATAAACTCCCCAAATACCTCCCAATGAGAATTTTTTCCCTTGAGTACATTAGACATATGTTAAATTCAGATCCAAGAAGATGTCACAATTCATAATAAAGACAGAGGTGGGCCCGTTTGTGTGTAACACAAGAACAGCAGGTGAAGAAGCAAACATGATACTTAAAGAAATGAAGTACAATTTGAGCTTTACATGGTCTTATGACCCCCGTGGCATCATTTCAAAGCTCAGATTAGAGAACAACAGCACTCCTTACATTCATACTTCAAGGCCAGAAATAGAGAAGTATGCTAATAAACTAGAATGGACAAAAAACACTTTGCAGGAAGTTGAAGAACAACTCTTTTCTGCTTCAATTTTGCAGACACCCACTCCTCAAGAAAAATCAATCAAAAGACAGAGGGAAGAAGGATATTCATCAACAACTGGGAGTGAAGCCAAATATTTCAGGATCAGCTACAGGAAGAGAACAAAGTTAACTCCTACAATAGAATTGGACAAAGAAACTGAGGAGCGGGCTACCATCATTATCACAGATTAACCACCTGCAACCAGCAAATTCATGACATCTCCTAATGAAACTTCATCTTCACAGGGTCATAAGGAAATTGATTTACAATTACAGAATGTCTAAACAAAAAAGGAGAAAATAATTTTTTATGCGTACAAGGAGATTAAGCTCAAAAATGAGATTTTAAAAAATATTACTTATAATCAATTTTGGAAGAAGATCTCCAGCTCGTAGAGTAGGTTGTTCTTAGTCTTTGACACAGAGCATGGAAAAATGCAGATGGCCTTTCTTGAGGCCCAAATTCCACAGCCAAAATTAGCAGCAGACTACAAGAGTAGTACTTTTGAATTCATCACTAAGGACATGCATCTCATTGATCAAATGGAGATGCAAAATCAAACAGGTGAAATGATATCCTCCACTTCGACTAACACTACTATGCCACTATCTAAATTGTAGGTTTCATTTTCAAATGTTCAATCACAATTGAAAATGGAGAATGTGTCTTCCTTGGCCAAAGATAACAGGATCAAGTATTTGGAACACTTGGTACTAAAGATAGAGTATAACCCCAAAGATGTCAATGCTACTAAGGAGATTATTAAAAATAAGATCCTAGACATTGCAGCCTTGAGAAAGAAGCTCAAGCTACCAACCATAGAGGATCCATTGACCAAGGACATTGAAGAAAGTGAAACACAGAAAGCATACATGATGAAGTTGATCATAGAGCAAAATATACAAATTAGGAAGATGGAGGCAGAGATGGAGAAACAGATAATGGAGAAATAAGAAATCCATAGGATGGTCATTGTCCCCCTAGATACCATACTTATTTCTCAACTTCTAGCAACAAGAACAACTATCACAGTTACTTCTTCTACTCAGACTGCAAGTGTTGAACAGGTAACAAAGACACTACAGAACATGTCACTCCAGTCAAAGGAGATTGATACTTTGTAGGTCCAACTCAAAGATTTAGAAGTGCAAAAGGCCAAATTTGAAGCTGCTCGGGTTACTGAAATGAAAAAATCCCAGAGACTGCTGGAGAAGTTGCAAAAGGTAGAGAGAGGCACTTCAATTGGTCGGACCTTGGCCCAAGCCAAGGAAACCATCTGGATGAATATACTAGACTCTATGAATGAGATTTTTCCTTCTATCCAAATCATATTTGAGTAGAAAGAGCTGATAGAAAAGGCTACAGAAACTATTGTGCAGGGAAAAGAAAACTTGGGAGAGATGCCCACAGAAGCCTCTGACAAAGTCAAGTTCTTGAACTCTAAGTCCAATTATGAGATCGAAGAAGTAGCGATCAGTGATAGAACTGCCACCATTCTAGAAGTGAAGAAAGTCTTAATAAAGAGGAACCTTATTGATCAATTAGAAGAAAGATGTGAAACCTTGGAGAGCTGCAAGTAAATAGGTTCACTAACAAAATTGAAGCATTGATCCAAAAGAGATTGCTTAGCATTTATGTAATAAATGAAAAATTAATCACTCAGGAAGACTATATCCTGAAGATGAAAGAAATGGCTAGAAGCAGCATCAAGTTCAGCGGGATTAAGGGCAATATGACAGCAAAGGTGTTTTTGGAAACCATGTCAAATGATTTCCATGTACAGAATTAGTTAAAACACATTTTTACTGTTAAGCCAGCTTTTTCCAAATACACAGAGGTAGATGAAATTTACCGCGGGGTAACAAAATTGACAATATGAGATGAAAAGAGATGAGAAGAATTGGTCGATTTACTGGATTGAAGGATAATTCAGTAACAGTGAAACAATTTCTAGTGCAACACCTAGCACAACGGTCAGTTCTGCGACACAGCACAGTTTTGGGTTGACTTAGCAATTGAAACCATCAAAACAAGGCCACCTTTCCTTTCAGCTACCTATGTGGCCTATTTGTCTGCTAGGATTAGATCATATTGTTTGTAATTATGCTAATAATATATTGTTAGTTTGACAATGATTTTGTAAATGATTTTTGTAATTTTCATTATAAATACTTCATTGTTTGAATTATTAAGGGTTGATTTCCGAATGTAATTTCTTTTGCATATTGTATTTTTCAAAGTACTGGAGCATCAATAATACAAGGACCTTTCATAGGATTCATGTGGTGTACCAATGGTGATGTGTCTCTTATGTTTATCTATTTGAACATTGTTTTTCTTTCTCTGTTATTCTAAATATCTGAATTATTCAACAGAAACTATGATAAATAGGATTTGTTATTTAGAGCGCCCTATTTTGGCTGTTGATAATTTTAATGTTTTCCACTAAATTTAAATATGGGAATTCTTAATTTCTTCTGGATTTCTACTAAACCTTACACTTCTGTTATTTCACCATCCATTTAATTTCTGAAAAGATCCAAATAGTGCAACCTAGCTTGCCCTATGGGAACTCCTCTAAAAATTGATGCAAAGTCCAGTTTTATTTATAGACTCCATAGCCCAATGGAATTTTAACACTCAAATCAACCAAACCAATAAAACAAAACAAACAAGTACAGTCATAACTAGCCTAAAATTTACATAGAAACAAATCTAAATTAAATAGAGAGATCCCTCGCTGAAGTTGGCAGGGCTAGATCCTAGTTTCCAAAGTGGTTTTGATGTTGTCCTATGTGTTTCCTCCCTCAACCTCAAAAATACAAGACGACAATAGTACTAAAAATCGCAGGTTGAAGGAACAAGCCCAGCATGAAAGATCAATTTTAGAAGGAAGCTATTCTAGAGCCAAAGGAAGTTGAGGAGCCGTTATTGATGTTATTTTTATGCTTTCCAGTTGAAGTACTTAGGGTTTGTAAACCCTTGAGAAGACTTGTAAGTTACAACCTATATTGAACTTTTTGGGTTGAAATCCTAGAATAGCTTGATGAAGAGGATGAGGATGAGCATCCACCTGAGAAGAAGATGAAGGAATCTAAGCTTAATGAGACTACAAATGGACTTCATTGATTCCTGCAAGGAGGAAAGGATATAGATGAAGTTGACAATCCCCTATAGCCCTCAACAATTTCTTCTTAATAAAGAGATAAGTACTTCATATCTTTCTCCCTTGATTATTGTTATTTTTCTTGAAGAGCTTCTTGTCTTTGTATCTTTTGCTTGGTTATAGTTTTTTCTTCCATGACTTCTTGAATGAGGTTCATAGGTACATCGTGGAGGCTTCCAAAGCAATGATTTTGGAAATAGATGGAAGCATCAAGAAGAATAAAGCAAGGCTCTTAACAAGAGGGTTCTCCCAGTAAGAGGGAGAAACAATAACAAAAGGACTTGCTCACGTGATAGAGGGAGAAACAATTGCAAAAGGACTTGCTCACATGACTGAGGGAGAAGAAAGGACTACCTCATGAAGCCATGCTTTAAAATCCAGAAGGACATGGTTGGGCCACTTCATCCAAGACATGATACAGAGAAGAGCAATAAAGCTCCAGTGTATATCCACATATGAGAATATTGTGGAAGTTAGCTAACGCACAAGGTCTCCCCAGTATGAAGTCCCAACTAGACCTCACATTGGTTGGAGTAGGATCCCTATCCACATAATAGGCCCAACCACCATAACTTAAAGATCCGCCTTGGTTGTAATAAACAACATATGAGAGTATACAAACAACCTTTAAAACAAGCAAGTTGGCATTGTGAAGCATACAATTGCAATGTATATAAGGTACTTTAATGGGCAAGAAGATATAAAGTGAGTCTTTAGAAGAAAAGTAATTGTACTATCCTACTAAGTGCATACACAAGCATAGGAATAATCATTAATTAAGCTATGAAATAGTTCACATAGTAATAATAATCATGAAAGAAAGTATCAATGCACATTCAACATGATATATACCAAAGCCAACAAAGTAGTTAATTTTCTTTAGCATGTATGAACAAAAGCATATACCTTAAACATTAAAAGAATCGTATTACAACATTCATGTACAGGCATGAAAGTTCATCGACTCTAAGAGCATCAAGATATTAAGTGAAAGTTCCAAGTACATAATTACAATGTTGCAACACTAGCCCCAATAATGGAACATTGAGTCACCACTTGCTACTCCAAAGAATGATCTTCTCTCTTGTGCCAAGCTAGAGAAGCCAAGGTGAAAATTCCATTGCTTGAGCTATGAGGGTTTATTTACAACAAATGAGGTGACTATTCACCTCCCATGTGACTCTTGAACTCCCTCATGACTCTTGAGTCCCCATGTGAATTTCGAGCTTCTATGTGACCTTTGAACTCCTACATGACTCTAAGACTTCCTAGTGACTTTCCACATTCCATGTGTGACACTTAGGCTTCCACACATTTTAAATTCTCTCATTTTTGGAAATACAAAATTACATTCCACAAATGTGGCAAAATACATGGACAATATAAGACTTTTGTGATGACACTTTAAGAAGCCATAATTTGGCAACTGTTGGGTCCCTATAATACTAGTAATTACCCCATTACTATTGTAGTTGCATCCCTTACTAATATTGTTGTGCCCCTATTATCCCCATATTGTTATTTTTGTGGCTTTATATTATTATTGTTAGGTCGGCTGGGTTATATTGTGACTCCTTAGACTCCTATATATAGAAAGGAGGTTTTGTCATTTGAATCATCCAAGAATTGTTCATTTATGTAATGTAAAAGAGGTTGCCCCCTCGAAGAGGCTAAATTATAAGGCGTTGATCTATCTTTTCTATCTTTTCTTGAGCTAGTTTCATAACATTTGGTATCAGAGATTTGGATTCTAGGGTTTCGCTGCTCCAAACAGGTCATCGTGGCATTTTCGCTATAACTTTTTTTTCTGCAATGTTTCATAAGTTGCAAAAAAAACCCATTTGAGAAGAAATCTCGCTGAACCTCGGGTCCAAATTTCAGAGCTTTTCGCGCTATATTTGCGGAGATATGATCTGAGGAAGTTGGTCTTTTTGCAGACTCCTGAATTACATTCCAAACAGGTGACCTGGGGAAAATGGTCATAACTTTCTCTCTGGGAATCGGATTGAAATTTAGTAAGAAGGTACAGAAAGAGGACAGACTGTAGTTTCTTGTATGCATTTTTCAGATCCAAAGGTTGAAACAGTGACTCGTGGCACGTCGTACAAGTTCGCTCTACTGAACTAGTCTATAATCAAGTCACTATGGGAGATTTCGCATAACTCTTCCTTGGAAAATCCAATTTGGGTCAGACTTTTGGCATTGGAAAGAGGACACAGAGGGCTACTGCAGGTTGAAAATTCAGAACTAGATGATTGGAAAGTACAGAGATACATCAGAGGCAATATCGAGCTCCTACAAAGTGAAAAAAGGTGTGTAGATTTTCTTAAATTTTTGCTTAAGCTTGGTTTGAAAATTTATTTTGAAGGAATTCAAAGGGCATAGTAGAGCATTATTATCGGTAACTGATGCCCCGAGGAAAGAAAATGCAAACACCTAGTAAGGAACCTGAAATCTCTAGCATGACTCATGAAGAAGAGGAAGAAATGCTACATGATATATCAAAATTACAAGAACAAGTGCAACAAATGTCACTGTCACAAAAGCTAACAGAAGCTAAGATAAATGGCGTGGAAGCTAAGATGAATGGCATGGAAGCTAAGATGGACAACTTGAAGATAGATTTGAACACAAATTTGAAGACAGGCATGGAAGATTTGAAGACAGATTTGACAAATTTTCTACAAGAAATACTTACCAATGGTGAAAAGGTAGTAAAGGAAACTCATGATGCGAACAAAATAAATGTTAATCATGATTTCTTAGACTCTAATGTGGGATCGAAAACCCACCATATTCCAAAAATCGATATGAGGAAGTTTGATGGCAAGGATCCCGCAACATGGATATTACAAATGGAGCAATTTTTCGATCTCAATAATGTGAAAAACACACAAAAGGTACGTATTGCAACTTTATATTTGGAACCAAATCAGTTTGTATGGTATCAATGGCTTTGCTCTCGTAAACAAATTATCACTTGGGCAATTTTTACGGAAGAATTGATAGCACATTATGAGGATACAAAAAGCAACACTTTTTTTAGCCAATTGATAAGTCTCAAACAAAAGGGTTCAATAATGGAGCACATTGAGGAGTTCCAAAAATTGAACATAAGGGTAAAAGATATTCCAGAGGAGCATAGGATTGATGTGTTCATAGGGACTTTAAAGGATAATATCCAACATGATGTTCGCCTTTGGGAACCTGATTCATTAGAGAAGGCATTTAGGTTAGCAAGAAAAATGGAAAGCAAAATTATGGCAACCAGGAAGCATACCACTCAAAACTATAAAGATGGAAGTGTGGTTGCTCCTAGTCTTCCACAACCTATAAGGTTGACACCACAACAATTGGAAGAAAAAAGAGCAAAAGGGCTTTGTTACAGTTGTGATAGCAAATACACTAAAGGTCATAAGTGTGCTGAGAAGAAATTATTCTACATAGATTGTGAAGAGGAAGAAGAAAAGGAGCAAGAAAGGTCAAAAGAAGAGGATATATTCCAGAAACAAAGCCTAGATAAAGAAGAAATGAATCCGACCATATCTTGTAATGCATTGGCGAGAATTACCACTCCTCAAACCATCAAGATAGAAGGACAAATCAAGAAGAAAAAGGTAATAGTGTTGATTGATTCAGGAAGTACCCACAATTTTATTCATTGTAAGGTAGCAAAAGAATTGAATTGCTTCTTATATCCAGCACCAGAGTGTCAAGTGATGGTTGCAAATGGAGGAACAATAAATTGCTCTGGAAAGTGCCATAATATCAAGCTATCAATGGGAGAATATGTATTGACTAGCCCAATGCTTTCCATTCCAATGGGAGGTGTTGATGTTGTACTAGGAGTCCAATGGCTACAATCCTTGGGTACAATAGCTTTTAATTTTCAAGAACTTTTCATGAAATTTTCCATGGAAGGAAAGGAAGTTGAATTAAGGGGTATTGCAGGGAAACCGGGAAAGATAATTAGCTCTAATGGTATGACAAAGCTTCTAAAAAAGGAACAAAGGGTGTAATTGCACAATTATGTTCGCTAGATGTTTCCACATTGCAATCATCTATTTCTCCAGATCTCCAAAAATTCTTGGACAATCATTCCAAGGTATTTGAGACTCCCAAAGGTCTCCCACCTATTCGTGATCATGATCATGCTATTCATTTGATTCCAGGAAGTGTTCCTCCAAACATTAGGCCGTACAGATATCCCTATGCCCAAAAGAGTGAAATTGAACGTATGGTTGCAGAAATGCTAGAGGCTGGTATAATTCAACCGAGTCAAAGTTCTTTCTTTGCTCCAGTAGTATTAGTGCACAAGAAGGATGGATCATGGTGCATGTGTCCAGATTATAGGGAGCTCAACAAGCTCACTATTAAAGATAAGTTTCCCATTCCCATCATTGATGATTTACTGGATGAATTGCATGGATCAATTTACTTCACCAAGTTGGATCTTCGTTCAGGATATCATCAAATCAGAATGAAGACTGAAGACATTCCGAAAACAACATTTAGAATTCATGAGGGTCATTATGAATTTTTGGTCATGCCTTTTGGCCTTACCAATGCACCTTCAACATTTCAAGGTTTGATGAATTCCATTTTCAAACCATTCCTTAGAAAATTTGTGTTAGTATTTTTTGATGATATACTAATCTACAGCAAGTCTTGGAAGGATCATGTTGAACATGTTGACAGGGTGCTACAACTATTGGAGGAGAAACAATTATATGCAAAAAGATCCAAATGTTTCTTTGGAGTACAAGAGGTGGAATATCTGGGTCATATTGTATCTCATGAAGGAGTTAAGGTAGACCCTAGCAAAATTAAAGCCATTAAGGAATGGAAAATCCCCACATCCATAAAGCATCTGTGAGGATTTCTCGGGTTGACAGGGTATTATCGCAAGTTTGTTAAGAATTATGGGAGAATAGCAACACCTCTAACAAAATTATTGAAGAAAGATGCATTTTCATGGACTCCAGAAGCAACAAAGGCCTTCGAACATCTTAAAGAGGCAATGTGCCAAGCAACGGTCTTAGCTACACCGGACTTCACAAAAACCTTTATTGTGGAATGTGATGCTTCAGGAAATGGAATTGGTGATGTTTTAATGCAAGATGAAAGACCCATTGCTTTTGAAAGTCGTCCAATCAAGGGAAAGTTTTTACACAAAGCTATTTATGAGAAGGAAATGTTGGCAATACTCCATGCACTTAAGAAATGGTGACCCTACCTAATGGGAAGACACTTCAAGGTAAAAACGGATCATGATAGCCTTAAATACTTTTTAGAACAAAGATTATCCTCTGAAGAGCAACAAAAGTGGGTCACAAAGATGTTGGGTTATGACTTTGAAATCATCTACAAAAAAGGGAAGCAAAATGTGGTGGCATATGCACTCTCAAGAAAGGTGAGGATGTGGAAGCATTGTTGTGCGCCATTTCTATTATCCAACCAGATTGGATAAACGAAGCAATGGAGGAATGGAAGAATGACGAAGAAGTATGGGCACTTATTCGAAAGTTACAACAAGATTCCAGTACGTCTGATACATTTAGCTGGCAAAATGATTCTTTATGGTACAAAGATCGCTTATACCTCTATAAGAATTCCCAACTAAAACAAAAAATTCTTATGGAATTGCACACTTCTCCCTTAGGAGGGCACTCAGGATTTTTAAAAACTTACCACAGGGTTAAGAAGGAATTTTTTTGGGATGGCCTTAAATCGGATATTCAAAAATTTGTGGCGGAATGTTTGGTTTGCCAACAAAATAAAGTTGAAACAATTAAGACATCGGGTCTATTACAACCTTTATCCATTCCAAGCCAACGTTGGGAGGAGGTTTCAATGGATTTTATCACAGTTTTACCCAAGTATGAGGGAAAGAGTGTCATCATGGTGGTAGTTGACAGACTTACCAAGTATGCACACTTTTGTGCATTATCACATCCATTTAAATCCAGTACAGTTTCCACTGCATTTATGGAAACAATTCAAAAGCTACATGGAAACCCAAAGATTATTGTAAGTGACAGAGATCCCATTTTCACTGGAAATTTTTGGACAGAATTATTTTCTTGTCTTGGTACTCAGTTAGCTCATAGCTCATCTTATCATCCTCAATCTGATGGGCAAACTGAGATAGTAAACAAACATTTGGAAGGATATCTTCGTTGCTTTGTATCTGATAAACAGACACATTGGGTCAAATGGTTGCCTCTGGCTGAATGGTGGTATAACACTTCCTTCCATACAGCAACAAAAATGACCCCATTTATGGCACTTTATGGATATCAGCCACCATCCATCACATCATATTTAAGAGAAAATTCTAAGGTTCAAGCAATGGAACATCACATCGAACATCAACAACAAGTCCTCCAACTCTTAAAGGAAAACCTCGTGTTGGCACAGAATAGAATGAAACAACAGGCAGATCAACATCGCAGTGAAAGAAGTTTTGATGTAGGTGATTGGGTATTCCTACGGCTACAACCATATAATCAAATGTCCCTCAAGCAAGCTAAGAAGGATAATAAATTATCACCAAAGTATTATGGTCCGTACAAGGTGTTGCAAAAGATTGGTACTATGGCATACAAATTGGAGCTTCCTACAGCTTCTCGATTGCACCCAGTTTTCCATGTTTCATGTTTAAAGAAGGTTATAGGTGACAAGCTCCCAGTTCAAACAATATTGCCAAAACTTGACGAGGAAGAAAAAATGATATTGGAACCGGAAGCAGTCACAGAAACAAGAACTCGACAGCTACGGAATCGATCAATTTTAGAGTATCTTATCAAGTGGAAGAACTTATCCGCTGAAGATTCCACGTGGGAGGATGAGAATTTTATACAGAAGCATCCAGAACTACTCAAGTGGTGAGGACAACACTTTTTTTGAAGGAGAGGGGCATGTTGGGTCCCTATAATACTAGTAATTACCCCATTACTATTGTAGTTGCATCCCTTATTAATATTGTTGTGCCCCTATTATCCCCATATTGTTATTATTGTGCCCCATAGAATCCCTCTATTGTTATTTTTGTGGCTTTATATTATTATTGTTAGGTCGGTTGGGTTATATTGTGACTCCTTAGACTCCTATATATAGAAAGGAGGTTTTGTCATTTGAATCATCCAAGAATTGTTCATTTATGTAATGTAAAGGAGGTTTCCCCCTCGAAGAGGCTAAATTCTAAGGCATTGATCTATCTTTTCTATATTTTCTTGAGCTGGTTTCATAACATGACTCTAGGACTTCCTAGTGACTTTCCACATTCCATGTGTGACACTTAGGCTTCCACACATTTTAAATTCTCTCATTTTTGGAAATACAAAATTACATTCCAAAAATGTGGCAAAATACATGGACAATATAAGACTTTTGTGATGACACTTTAAGAAGCCATAATTTGGCAACTTTAACATAAGACTTCATTGTAATGTATCAATGTGAATTTCCTCTCTTTGTTGCTATGTCTTCAGTTCATGATTTATTTTTTATTGCTTCATCTTCACCCTCCAAAGGGTCTAGATAAGTATTGGAGTCTTCCATGTCATCTCGGATTTCATCCATAAGTCGTAGTTCAAAGTTCCTTTATCTCCTTGTTGGATGGTCCTTTTGTGTTTCACCTCCACATGTGTCTTTTTACAACTTCTCCTTGATGACCTCCTTGAGCGTAATCTTTCCATGTTAGGATGATAACACTTGCGAATGTAGTTCACTCATGACAAAAGAATACCAATCCCAAAATCACCTAGTCTACCTTGTTTTCTTATGAAAAATTTTGAATGTCATGGGACAATGTGCAATGGATGAGAGAGAGGTCTTCTTGGGTGCACTACTTAGGATCTGGAGGAAAGGAGTGAAGGATCGGGCACTAGGAGTGTGTAGTGCACAATGGCAAGGAAGGAGGAGGTAAGCTTATGTGCATTACACAGGTCCTGGAGGTAGAGATGGTAGTCTTACTAACTAAGAATGTGTAGTGCACAATGCTTAAGGAGAAGGTTCTAGGTGTTTCATAGTTGAGAACTACAAGGGTTGAAGGATGAACCTACTTTTCACTAAAAGTGCGCAGTGTGCAATAAAGGAAAGGTTGGTCTAAGCATTGCGCAAAGGACAAGTTTAGGAGACAACGGTGGCAAGCATGGGCACTGTGACTGTTGGAATTATGGTGTGCATGGTTCTAGCTAGCTAATGTTGACATTGGTTCTTGATTGTAGCTATCTCATGTTGGAATTGATGTCAATCCTATGTAGTCTAGTTAATGTTTGGATGCATTCCTTGCAGTATGGTTGTAGCCAGTTGTGTTGACATTGAGATGGTTATGTTGGCACTGAGGTCAACCTTTGATGATGTAGCTTGTTGGTAGCATGGTGGTCATGGAGGAGTTACCTTGCGTTGGAATGTGTTGGAATGTGCATTAATGTCCATTTTGTGATGCCTTGTTATGCATTGATTGGAGGCATTAGAGATTGTTAAAATTGGCAACTAGGGCCAAACTCCACATGGGTCATCTTATTTATGACAATTGATATTGTTCTTGGATTTCTCTCTTCGAGAGGTGTAGGATTTATCTAAAGATCATCCAATTCCGACATGTACAAATGAAGATATGAGTTTATTTATATTATGGAAAAATTGTCAAGGTCAGCCAGCAAGCAAATCAGGCATTCAAACCCCCAACTCATCCACAACGTTGCATATAAAAGGAGGAGACCTCAAGTCATTTTCATCATCACCTCATCTCACATCTCTCTCTCTCTCCTCTTGTGATTTGGTACGCATATCTAGGCAGCTTTCTCTCACACGTGCGAAGGAAGAAGGATGAAATTCTATTGACTGCGTTGACTAAGCTGCAGGGAGGTTGTTTGACTGCGTTGACCTCAAGAATTGACCTATTTTTGCTTCTATTTTGGTGAGGTATCTCTGTCCTAGTAGATTGCAAATATGGGAACTAAAATCGAGGCAATCTGACCTCTCCTTTGACCAACATTAACTGTCCTAGGGTTGGCCATAGAGTTGACTTTCATTGACTAGTTTTGACTGGACTTTTTCAGACTGTTTTGGGTTGATTAGACTAGTTGTTGGATGCCAAATTTGACTAGGTTTGACTGAGATGAATAGAGGAAGATTTCAACCATGTTTAACCAGTGTTGACTTTTTTGGTTAGGGATTTTTGCTACTGTCATAAATTATCAGATTTGTAAATTGTACTATCTCTCTATCTGTTGAATTATTGAAGAATATAAGAAGAATTGATCAAGGGTTTCCCCACATTGGGGTTTGTCCCTGGTTGGTGCCACATCTTGTGTCCTCTTGTCTTGGCTTGTCTTCTGTTGTTTATGTTTATGTTATATCTGCATTTTACTATCATGTTGATGTGATTACTAAACTAGATATTGATATTGGGCTAATAAAGAAATTAAAGTAAAATTTCTCTTAAGCATAGAACATACCATTGTTATCTAAAATTAACATGTTATCAAAGTTGAGGTGAAGACAAAGCCCAAACAAGAGTGAAAGAGCAATCACCAAAGACAGTTGGACAAGGACAAAAGTCTCAATGGGTTCCTCATCCCACTTCCCGGCTGAAGACAAGCTCCATGAAAAATATGACTATCATGGATGGAAGATGTCTCTTGATTTGACCTTGGAAGAACAAGAAGTGTTGGATTATGTGAAGGGTAAAATCCCTAAGCCTCCTTCAAATGCATTGGCTAGTGTGAAGACTAAGTACAATAGGGTTGAAGTCAAAGCAAAGAAGATTATCAGGGATTCCATTAACAAGCGTCTAGTGGCCTACATCTCTGAATTGAAGACCTCCAAGGAGATCTACGACAGGTTGGTCAGCATGTTCAAGGCTAGTGATGCTAATCAAATTTTATTTCTCAAAATAAGTTGAAGGATATTAAGAAGGGAAAGGACGAGGATATTGAATCCTACTTCTTAAGGATCACTGAGATCAAAAATGATCTACTTTCGATTGGAGAGGTCATTCCTGATAGGGAACTTACTATCACAACCCTTGGAGGACTCCCACCCGTGTGGTATATATTTAGAACCACTATTCTCAATAATGATCGAATTCCAGGGTTTGAAGAATTGATGTCGAGATGCATTCAAGAAGAAACAAGAATGGTGGAGCAATAAATGCCTTATAATAAAAGTAGACCCACTGCATTCTGCGCTCGTGCCAAAAGGAGAAATAATGCAGGGTCTAAAGATCGTTTCAATGGAAAGCCTAGATCTAAGGGAGGAAGGAAGGGAAGGTGCTTTGTGTGCAATAAGTTTGGCCACTATGCAAGGGAGTGTACATCACATGATTATGATCACAATCATTCTAGGGGCAACTTCAACAACAATGATCAAAGGAATGGCAGGTCCAATGGCAAAGGGAAAAAGAATGCGGGACATCAAGGAAATGGTTGACCCTCCAAGAAATCAAGGAACTCCAGGTATGAAGAATCAAATGTTGTTAACAATAAGAAAAAAAAGTACTATCCTATATCGACCCTCTCCACTGCCTCTCCTCCGGACACTTTGGGAAATTGGTTTGATCGATAGTGGTGCCTCAAGTCACTTCATTGGATACAAGGAAGCCCTCTATAATCTAATAGAAAATGAGACAAACTTGGAGATCGTCCTTGGAGACAATGCCACCTATCTTGTGAAGGGAGTATGGAATGTTAACCTTCAATTGAATCAAGGTAACATTATTCATTTGCAAGAAGTACTATATGTACCTGATCTCAAGAACAACCTAGTTTCCATTTCGGTAATGGAAGAAAAAGGATAGAAGGTGGCATTCATCGATGGAAAGGTACGTGTTTGGAAAAGAAACTTTAAATATGTTTTTACTCTTGGGTTTAGGGTTGACACTTTGTATCAAGTTGGAGGAAGCCCATTGGGAGCCATGTCTTGTGGCACATCTCTACAATCTGAACTATGGCACCAGAGGTTTGACCATCTTCATTATAAGGCCCTACCCAATGTGAAACAAATGGTGACGAGTATGCCCGAGTTCATGGTAGAGCATGAAGGTGTATGTCCACTATGTGCCAAAGGAAAACTTACAAGGGGACCATTCCCCTCAAGTAATAGAAATACCACAGATATATTGTAATTGATACACTCCAACATATCTAGTATGATGTCGTAAACTCTTTGGGAGTATACTTATATTATCTCACCTTTACGGATGGTTATTCCCACAAGACCTGGATCTAATTCTTGAAAAAGAAGGATGAAGTGTTCACCTGGTTACATCAATTCAAAGCCTTGATCAAAAGCCAATCCGAGAAGAAAATCAAGATATTGAGGACTGATAATGGGAGACTACAACACCATACACTCCTGAGCATAATGGTGTAGCTGAAAGGAAGATTTGTACTATTGTAGAAGTTGTTCATGCCATGCTTCATGATCAAGGGATTATGAATTTCCTATGGGCTGAAGTTGCAATTACCACTGTGTATGTTCAAAACTGATGCCCTCATCAAGCATTAGACTCCAAGACTCTCGAAGAAGTGTTCATTGGTAAGAAACCTGATGTCTCTGATTTTAGAATTTTTGGAAGTCTCATATATTTGCATGTGCCGAAAGAGAAAAGAAGCAAATTGGGTGCATCGGGGAAGAAAGGAATCTTTGTGGGCTACAGTGAAAATTATAAGGGTTATATAATTTATGTGGATGATCAAAGGGAAGTTGAGATAAGTCATGATGTCACCTTAGATGAAGATATGGCCCTCAGCAAGATCACCAACCTTCCTATCCGAAGGAAGGACAAAGAAGCTCACACCGGAAAACAGGGTGCAAAAGAAGATGAAATGATGATGAATGTTGATGAAACTATGGATCCTATTGATCCTCCTCTTCAAGAGCCCTCCTCCTCCAAGAGGAGACCCTCATGGCTTAGGGAGACTCTCGAAGATGTTGAGAGACATATTGCACCAAGGGGGACTTTTCATGAAAACAAGAAGCTGAACAGATATCAAGGATACTTGATCATCATGAGCACTATCATTCAAAATGAGCCTTCATCATTCGAAGAAGTCATGAAGCATAAAGTATGGAAGGATGTTATTAATGAAGAATAAGAGTCAATTATGAAGAATGATGTATGGGATGTGGTTCCTAGACCTCAAGACAATTCGGTTATCACCTCTAGGTGGCTCTACAAAATCAAGCATGGAGCTGATGGAAGTGAAAACCCTCTCATTCACAAATGTAAGAGGAAGTTGGCTTCTGCATTTGAGATGAAGGACCTAGGACCGATGCACTATTTCCTAGGGTTGGAGGTCTGGAAAAAATCAGGTGAAATTTTCCTCTCTCGAGGAAAATATGTTGTGAAGATATTGGAAAGATTTTGGATGGTGGACTGCAAGCATATGACTACCCCGATGGAACTTAACTTCAAGAAGTTATGTGGTAGTGTTGCTAGACCTGAATTAGGAAATGCTTCTAAGTATCATCATTTCATATGAGCACTGATGTTCTTGTTGCACTCTCGTCTGGACATATGTTATCCAGTTAACACATTGAGCCAATATATGGTTGAGCCTCATCATATACATTGGATTGGTGCCAAGAATATTCTGAGATATCTTTGGGGCACAATCACTCATGGATTAAGATACACTGTCGGAGATGTGATGTTGCATGGTTATTCCGATGTTGATTGGGCTGGAAGTGTGGTGGATCGCAAGAGTACTTCTGGATGTTGTTTTACTTTGGGTTCTTCTTCAATATCCTGAATTAGGAAGCAGAAATCGGTTGCCTTGAGCACCGCCAAGGCCGAATACATAGCTACTAGTATGACCTCCTGTGAAGTTGTCCAGTTGAGGAAGCTATTTAGTGAGTTGTTTGGACATATGCTGGATACCACCATGATCCTCTGTGATAACCAACGTGGGATCCGATTATAGAGAATCTCGTGTTTCACGATCGCTCCAAGCACATAGATATTAGGTACCAATTTATCGGAGATATGGTACAACGAGGAGTAATAAGGATCCATCACATTGGGACTAATGAGCAGGTCATCGATATTTTGACAAAGCCTCTAGGGAAGGTCAAATTCTTGGCCTTCCAAGAACGACTTGGAGTCGTGGAGAGACCTTCTTGTGAGGGTCTTGTATGATATGGACATTGAGCTCTGGGAGCTCCGGGGGGCTTGGGGTACTTCTTGGAGCGATGAGAAACCATAGGGCAAGTGGTTCAGCCTTTCCCTAGTGGTTTTCTATTTACAGGGTGAGTGGTTCAGCCTTCCCCTGTGATACCCTTTGCAACATGTCGTCTGGATGAGTGGTTCATCCTTCCCCTGCTGAGACATCCTACCCATGCAGTCTAGGACCCGTGGGAAGTACCTCTCATCTGGCCAATGAGTAGGGAAATGAGGATAGGGACCATAGTATTACCGATGGACACATCATGTACTACCGTACTCCCTATGCTATGATGACTGATATTGATCTGGGATCAATTGGAACTGACTTCAGGTCAGTAAGAGTGGTATGAGACACTCTCTTTTGATTGGAATTGACTTCGGGTTAGTAAGAGTGGTATGAGACACTCTCTTTTTATTTAGGACTGACTTCAAGTCAGTAGAGAATGGTATGATACATTCTCGATCACTTCTTCTTCTTCATAGTTTGGCATAGCAGTGCAAAGAAATGCATTGATGGCATATATAGTATAGATTGGCAAATGGATTAGCAGATGGAGTTCTCCCTAGTTGAGAGGGAGTGTTAAAATTGGAAACTAGGTCCAAACTCTACATGGGTCATCTTATTTATGACATATGATATTTTTCTTGGATTCCTCTCTCCAAGAGGTGTAGGAATGATCTAAGGATCATCTAATTCTGACATGTACAAATGAAGATATGAATTTACTTATATTATGGACAAATTGTCAAGGTCAGCCAGCAAGCAAAACAGACATTCAAACCCCTAACTCATCCACAACGTTGCATATAAAAGGAGGAGACCTCAAGTCATTTTCATCATCATCTCATCTCACATCTCTCTCTCTCCCCTCTTGTGATTGGGTACTCATATCTGGGCAGCGTTCTCTCACACGTGCGAAGGAAGAAGCATGAATTTTTGTTGACTGCGTTGAC
Organism: Pinus tabuliformis; assembly: GCA_031772625.1. Classification (NCBI taxonomy): domain Eukaryota; kingdom Viridiplantae; phylum Streptophyta; class Pinopsida; order Pinales; family Pinaceae; genus Pinus; species Pinus tabuliformis. Next base: position 551,622,922 of record CM062818.1, read on the forward strand.
CAAGATGCAGGGAGGATGTTTAACTGCATTGACCTCAAGCATTTACCTGTTTTGACTTCGTTTTGGGTGAGGTGTCTCTATCCTAGCAGGCTGTAGATCTGGGCACTAAAATCGAGGCAATCTGACTTCTCCTTTTACTAGCATTGACTATCCTAGGGTTGGTCGCAAAGTTGACTTTCATTGACTAGTTTTGACTAGAATTTTTTGGATTGTTTTGGGCTGATTAGACTTGTTGTTGGAGACCGAAGTTGACCGGGTTTGACTAAGCTGAATAGGGGAAGAATTATTCCATTTTTTACCAGCGTTGACTTTTTTGGTTAGGTATTTTTGCTGCTATCATAAATTATCATATTTGTAAATTGTATTATCTCTCTCTCTACTGAACTATTGAAGAATATAAGAAGAATTGATCAACGGTTTCCCCACATTGGGGTTTGTCCCTCGCTGGTGCCACATCTTGTGTCCTCTTATCTTGGCTTGTCTTCTACTATTTATGTTTATGTTCTATCTGCATTTTACTATCATGTTGATGTGATTGTTAAACTGGATATTGATATTGGGCTAATAAAGAAACTGAAGTAAAATTGCTCTTAAGCATATAACATACCATTGTTCCCTAAAATTAACAGAGATGCTATTACAGGTGGATGATGCAGATCTACAGGAGTTGGAGATGATGGCTCAAGTGTCATTCATTTTGTTGAGTTGGCATCCTAGTTGAGTTGGAATCGAGGTCTTCATGCTTATGCTCATGGAGATGACTTGTTGCAGTGATGGTTTGGCCTCATGATGATTATAATTATGGTATTGAGATGTTACAATAGTGTACACATGTGTTGCAACTTGTGCAGGTGTTTGTGGATAGTGGAGGACTTATTAGCATTCATGTCAAACCTTGTTTGTTAGCTTCTAGGTCAAAATGGCAGTGACACTTGGGAGATGTGCTTAGGCTATTTGGAGAGGTGCCAAAGGAATTGACAAAGGTTTTGAGGCTTGTAAAGGAGTTATAGGAAAGGTTCCAACAAATGGTTGAGGTATTGAGTAGAGGATCTTTGGTTTTGACCATCCTCTGCCCCAATTTCACCCATCCAGGCTTGTGAGTGTGATTGAAAGGCTCCAATCACATGGAGAGAAGCCTATGCATGTGGTTGCATCTAGGATCATATAGTTTAGTGTGTGTGGTTGAGCTCCTTCACAAAAAATTCTATGGATTCCTCACACATATCGGATGTATTTCAACACAAAAATTCCCAAAAGCTTCTAAATAAATTAATTAAGGTCATGAATGGTTTAAAAAATTCCTCCAATGATGTGAACACCTTTAGTGCATAAGTAGTGTTGGTAGTGGTTGTATTTCGGCAAATTTGTGCACTCTTGATCCCAATCCAAAAGAGAATTTCACCCTACATGTTTTATATTATTCATTTTGGAGTTGGTTGAAGGTTGGATGACTGATGTTGTGAGTTAGAGAAGGTTTCATTTTGTGAATATGCTTCAAATCTATTGGTGAGAAGGATTTCTTCAATGTATGAGTTCTAATGGCACAAAAACGAGAAAATCTATTTGCTAAAGCAGTGTATTGATTCAGAACTCTAGATTAAGATTAGAGATGTAGAGAGTTGTAGCAGAGTGTGTTGGTAGATATGGAGAGCTTGGTATAGCTCCAAGTTTGTGACTCTCACATTTGTTTTGGCAGGAGTTGTTGGTGCATTTGGCACATAGCCATTGTGTTTTATGTTGATGATTATATTATGTAAAATTCATGTTTTGGAGTGAGGGTTTGATGTTCTTCTGAGTATGAGTTGTCTTTTAGTTGTTGATGATTATGTTATTCATATTTGATGTTTGCATTGTGGCCACTATTTGCTTGATTAGAGAGAATACTTGTTGTGGTGTTTCTATTTGTTGATGTTATCTTGTTGTTGGAGATTGTATTGCAGAGCTAAATCGAGTTGAGTAGAAAGTACTGGGATCCAGTATGAAACGAGGTTCGCATAGAGTAGAGGAGAAGTTACTTCATGAGAGTGGAGAAATGATTTCAAAGCTTCAGCGAAAGGAATAGTTTCTCCATCTAGTCGTAGTTGGATATTCCAATTGGAGTTAGGCAAGGATCATTGGACATGGTGGCTTTCAACGGATGGTAGTTTGTAGATCTATGTGAGAACATAGTATTCTGAGATGATCAGTAGAATCGAGTCTCATAGTTGATTGGGGTCATGTTATTATATTTGAGATCCAGTCTCCTAGCTGATGGGAGTTATCAATTCTATGTAAAAGACATATTTTGTTTAATAGAAGGTTTAGAGCAATGCAATAGCAGCAAGGGTGGTTTTTTTCCTGGAGAAGGGTTTTCCACAAGATATCTTGTGTCTCCTGTGTGGATGTGTTTTTAATATGGTGTTCATTGTTTCTCTCATGGTTATCTAGTTTAAGCTACTTATATGGTTTATGTGTATGAGACAATATAATGTGTTTTTGGTTAATACATGTGATTTAGTAGAGAAGTTTAAATTGGTGAAAATTGATAATAAGACACTATTGATTAAACCACCCCCCCCCCCCCCCCCCCCCCCTCCACCCCACCCCCAGTAGTGCTAAAAGGTTCCAACAATTGGTATTAGAGTGAGGATCTTGGTTGCAACTTGATTGTTGGAGAGTAGATATGGGATTTGTTGGCTAAAAGAAAATGATTTTTTTTTCTTAATGACTTCTCAAGGAGTGGTTGTCCTTACTACTGCAAATTTCAAGGTATGGAGAAAAAATGTTAAATATCAGTTTTTGTCTTGTGGATCTAACATTTGGAGACTGGTATGTGAAGGATGTGGCAAGGATCTAATTGCACCTAAAGTTTTATAGCATGATGCTCAATATAGATGCATAATCTACAAGAATATTCATGATGATGATTTGAAGAAGCTAGTAGGTTTGAAATACGCCAAAGAAATGTGGAACAAGTTAGAGTCCATATATGGAGATGGTACCCAATAACAATAAGGAGTTTGAGAAAAAGAGCAAAAAGAAGAATAAGAATAAGAAGGGACTACAAAGTCAATAATCTCAGCCAACAAAGTCTCATTATTCTAGTGCAAATGATTCAGCTAATGGTGAGAAGTAACCAAAAAATCTTGAATCCAAAGTTATAAATATTAATTATTTTCTATTAAGTTATAACTTTGATGATCCAAATTTTGATCATGTTGAAGTGCATAGTGAAGATGAGAATGATATTAAGGTTCTTAGAGCTGAGATTTCTAGACTAACAATTGCATGCAAGGATCAAGAAAAACTATTGCAGATTTGTGATGATAAGGAGGCCAAGATCAAGGAAGATATTGTTAGCTTAAAGATTAAGTTGGGATAATAATAAAAAAGTAGAGGAAGGTGTGAGGAAGTAGTACCAAGAAAAATAAAATGAGTGTGAGATATTAGAAGCTAAAGTGGTGTCCTTGAGAAAGCAATGAAAGATGGAGAAGAGCATTGTGGCCTTGGATAGTTTTCTTGAGATCCAGAGATCACCATTGGATAAATCTAGTCTTGGATTTCAAAAAGGTGAGTCCAGTTTGCATGCAGGAAAAAACAACAAAGAAGAACCCAAGAAGCCTGTAGCAAACAATACCAGTAGTAAGAGTGTGAACCAAGGAAACAAGAAGCAGAACCAACAATAGATCAAGCAATGAAACCAAAAAAAGAAAAGAAGAAAACCTCAGGGAGAACCTACTTTCAAAAAATATTTTTCTCCTAGAGAGGATCGTGGCAAACGTGTGAAGTTAGAAAAGGAATCAAAGTATTTTCATTACTATTGTGCATAAGGTAGAATGTTACAATTGTCACAAATTTGGGCATGTTGCAGCCAACTGCAAGAGAAAAATGAATAGATTCAGTCTGTTAACACCTAAAAAATGATCACCTAACCATTTCTAACTAGGTGGATCGAAATACACCATGTAGGATTAATTTTACCATAGTAAAATCACTTTCACCATAGGAAATGATTTAGTAAACCAATTTTATTAAATTATTTTTAATTAAAATTAGAAAACCTCGTGAGAATAATCGAATAAATCATTATTTATTTAATTTTGTATAGGAATAATTATTAAATCATTATTTGATAATTATTCCTTGTCACATTTGACTAAAATCACCTTGGAATAATTCAATAAATCATTATTTATTTATTATTACTTAATTGTGCTTTTGGAATAATTGTTAAATCACTATTTAATAATTATTTCAAATTCACACCTTTCTTAATCCTCATGAAATGATTAATAAATCATTTTATTTATTAATTATTTCTAAATAAAGATATTTGACCATTTTGAATATCTTTTCCCTCTTCAAAAAAATATAATAAAGTATTCCTAACATTTAGATTTTGATTTGGTCAATATTATTTTATTATTTTCCATTTTCAATATCAACCTAATAATTTGTTATAAATAAGAGATTTTTCCATTCATTCTTCACCATGATCACTATCATCGTCACCATGATCACTATCATCGTCACCATTATCATCTCATGTCATTTTAGCTCCCACTTGAGTTATATATTTGTTTGGGTTCTTATGCATATTGAGACAGAGAAACATATCGTTGAAGCACAAGGAGGGGGATTTATAGACCCATGTTGTAGATCATCTTCACCAAGTGTTATTAATAAAAGATTATTCATTAAAGTCTTATTTTAATTATTTCTTGTTGTTCTATGTTTTAAGTTGCACAAGATCTTTTTGTTGCAGGGTTTTCTCCTTTTGTAATTGCAAATTTGAAGCGTAAACAACCACATCTTATTGTTAGGGTCACTTGTCACCAGTGACTTAAGTGAAGTATTTTTGGTGCACTTGCTAAGAATTTTCATACCAACAAATGGCGACTCCATTGGGTTTTTAGCTACATTTGTCATCAACAAATGGTGACTCCATTGGTGTAGTATTTCAGATCCTTGGTGATTGTCATTTCAGTGATTTTCAATGTTTTTTCGAGCTATATTTAGCCTTTCAATTTCTATTTTTAGATCCACTTTGTTTTTTGGAAAAGTTTTTGGTTTCTGTTGGTTTTCTGCATGTTCCAGGTACATGCGAGAAGGAGACAACAAAATCTGGGCAATATCTGTCGAACGAGACTTCCGAGAGAAAAACACACTTGTTGGCCCCATACCTTCGTTATAGAACACACTTTTTAGCCAGTTTTCCGCATTCCAATGCTTTTTCCATGTCAGAAACTGTGTTTTGTGCTTTTTCAAAAAAAATTTCAAATATTTTTCAAATATGCTGACTGTGCTTTGTGTGTACTAGGAAGGGTTGTTGTTATTTCCATAGTCACCTCTAGGCCTAGATTCTCTTAGTAATTTCTCATTGAGGAATAAAAAATCCCCCTAGGGTTTAGAGTACACCTCCATCATTTAGAAGCATATTTGCTAAGTTGAGGAGTCTAGGGTACAAAGCTTTTAGCCACTAATTTATAGGGATTTTTCCATTGTTTTACAACCATACTGAATAGGTTTCTTCACCCTTTTACTCCCTTTATATTTTGGTGTTGCCTTATCCCTTAGAATACCCTTTAGTTTCATAGGTTTTTGGAGCTTCTTACTTATCTTTTGCGGCATTTTCACCTCTAATTTTTTTTTTTTTGTGTACACCATTTACAACATATTAGTGCCTCTAGATCACAATCCCTTAGACATTAGATCATTTGACCATTTATGTGTGTTTGATTATCTTGTTTGCCTCATCTCTTTTAGCTACTTGATAGCCTTCTTGGGTGGGGTTTTGTGTGCTTGATTTTTTGTTTATTTTTTGTACATTTTTAGCGTTATTTATAGTATTCCAACACTTTATTTTTAGAAGCAAATGGCATCATAAAACATGCTCAATTAACTCATCCACTTGACACATCATTTTGACACACACCCTAAGAAAATGTGAGCTTGGTTAACACCGCCAAGGAAATACTTGAAACACTACACCTTAATAATTCAACGCACATACATTAATCCCACTTGGGCACCAGGGCCAAACAACCTTTGTAGCTAGGTGTTGGATCAGTGGGATAGGCTTCCAATAACACCCATCAATCACTTACATTGAGACATAGAAGTTGACATATTAGGGAACTTAAAATCCTTCACCATCCCATGGTCCAAAGCTAGAGTGCATCAGAAACCCAATTCAGAGGGGGTTAGGCTAGTTCATCATGTGAGCGGTTCTCCTCGAGGCTACCCAACCCATGGCAGGGAATCTCGTGCGGTGGTTGATCACCAAGAAGCTCAAGACTCAACCACCCCCATGGGACGAAGGTAACCGTAGTGACTAATCTTAGGAAAACACCCTATAGGATTGGTTGTGGGTAGCAGTTGGTTTTCCACCCCACCATTCTCTGGACAACTCTTCTTGAGGGGATTGGATTTCGTCAAGTAAGAAGTCTTTTGGAAGACCATCTCAAAAGGTGGATTTAGGAATTGTTTGAGGATTTAGATAACCTATATGCTAGAGGTCATTTTTCTTTGATAGGATGTGTTTGCCTGAATTAGAGTATCATCTTAATATAGTTAGTTTACACTTGACACCATTTCACTAGGTGTTTCCTTGATTTTTTTTGCTCTTTTTCTCCTATCATCCCCTTTTAGTCTATTAAGTTGTCTTTGTCTTGACATCATTGTACCACCAGTTTCCTTTAGGACATCTTAATCCTCCCTATCAAGTTAGAGTTCATCCTTCTAGTCCTCCATTGTGTCCTCATTATGACTCTGGTTCTACTGATTCTTCTAGCTCTTCCTTTGATTCCATGTCTTCCCAACCCATTAGCGCCACTGTGTCAGGCACCAACATGGGTGCGAGAAACTAAGGTGGTAACCAAGTTGGTAACCCAGATAACCCCACAAGTGGAACCTCTACTGGTCACTCCTACTCCATTTCTTCCTTTTACGGATGGTTTGAGTCTCCCTGATTTAATCCATCTCATCAAGGACCCTCTTCTCCATGACCTCAGTTGTCCCGCTATGCCTACCAAGCTTCCTTCAAACATCCCAAAGTTCAAAGGTAATCCTGGAGAAGACCCCAAAAATCATTTTCACTCATTTCATATGTGATGTTCAGCTAATTATATCACTAAAGACTCCATTCGTCTTCATTTGTTCCACCGCACCCTTACTAGAGCTACCGCAAAATGGTATGTGGACCAGCCACATGCCTCCCATTCCACCTTCGTTACTCTCACCAAATATTATTTTTCATACTTCCTGTTATCCCTCCGCTATGACACTGGTATCGAACTATTGACCTCTTCCCGTCATTTTTCTGTCACTCGCATATCTGACCATGTTCAAGAATGGCATAGAAGGAGCATATGTAAATCTCCCAAATTTGAAGACTATGTCTATATGGATTGGTTCCTTAGATCGTTTTTGGCCCCCATTGCTAAAGATGTCACCTCTCACTTCCCCCAGTTTGAGGAATATGTGCTCCAAGTAGCTTTGAAATATGACCTGATCTAGGCGCAATCAGGATATGTTATACTGTCATTCCTTATCTTCCTGGCCTGGTGTTGCTAATGTGTCAAGGGCATCACATGCCGCTAATGGTTTCATTAGATCTATCTCACACCCTCCACCTCCACCTCCACCATGTCCTCAACCTCAAATGATTTATGGTCAACCCTAGGGGGGGAATAGTTCCACTTGCACCTATCCCCCTCCTCCTTCTTCCCAGGGCAACCCTTACCAAGGTTCAAGCACATCATACACATATCCCCATCCGCATAAATCAATTTTAGGGCTAGCTATTGCTTCACCTAGTTATCACAATTTTTATGCCACTCCTTTCTATCCTTATGCACCACCTAACACTCCATGCCCTTTAAAACCAACCCCCCAACCTCCCATGCCTCCTCCACCTCTGCCACAACAACAACCAACTCCTCAAGGTCAAGTGTATTCTCAACAAAGTGTAACCAATCCCCCCAACCCCAAGCGAAATAATAAGGGGAAGGGTAACCGAAACTATCCATCTCAAGGTAATCAAGGCAACCAGGGTCCACTACCTAATGCCCCTCAGGGTGACTTGCCTACTCCTGCAACCCAACAATTGGGTAGACAACCCAAGAAAAATAAGGCTCTTCGTACGAATAAACCTTGTGCTTGTTGCAGATTGTATGGCCAATATACTCATGAATGTCCCCTCTTACCTCAGATGCACCAAGCATGGGAAGCTCAAGAAACTTCTTCGAGAGGACTTAAGCCCATAGCTCCACCTCCTCCCCCTCCTTTTTCATCACAACCGCTTGTGCTTATCAATCATTTTCCTCATCAGGGATATATAGCCACCCAACCCACACGGGGTAATGAAACTCCTCCACCTACACAATCTAGATGGAACAATTACGAGATTATCATGATGAATACCAATGAAGTCAACACCGAACAATTCAACCTCCAGATTCGATCACGTCAATATGGCAAACCCCTTGAAAAGTTAGCATCTGATTCCCAAACCACAATATCCAATAAGCCTCTGTCATCACCAAATGGCACCTTACATATTCCTCCACCTAAAGTTTAGGTTTCCCCCAAGATCCCCAAAGTTCCATTACATCGAAATGATGCTTCTACTAAATCCCCCCATACCCATATTATAGTAGATGACTTAGCACAGTCCCCTGCTGTAATGTCAACACTAGAAGTCCTCTAGATGTGCCCATCCCAATGGAAAGCTCTACTCTTTGCTTTAGGCATTGTGGATCCTTCTGACAGTCGTCTAATTGTCTTTGACATTGACAAAGTGGAACATCCCCCCCTTCCTTCCTGAGTTGCCTTTCAAATACCAGTCTCCATATAGAATGCCACAGTCTAGTGGTGTATCATAAATGAAGGCGCCTCCACATGTGTCATGTATGCTAGCGTTTGGAAGCAAGTTGGTTCCCCTGACCTATCCCCATCCACTATTATTCTTCGTGCTTGGGATGGTCATCCCTCACAACCCCTCGGTTTGTATCGCAACTATACTATCAGCGTTGTCAGCAAGACTGTCTTAATTTATATTGAAGTCATTGATGCCCCAATAGATTATAATATCTTGTTGGGTCGTAGTTATACCTATGCCATGTTTTTTGTCTCATTTTCTATCTTTCGCAAGATGTGCTTTCCCTACAATGGAAATATCGCCACTATCGATCAATTGAATTACTATGACCCTCAGTCTCAGACCTGTCCTCATACCACTCTCTCATCAATGACTGGTAATAATATTATCACTTCCTTTACTGATGTGTCTCCTGGAGTCTATAAAGATTACACGTTGCATGGCTACTCCTTCTGAGTCTAGCTCGTATAGTGTTTGCATGCTTCAGGCATCATGAGCCACCCAAAAGCGCTATGCTACGCCTTCACAACAGCCATCTCCTCTGCAACCTCCTATGTAGGTTTTAACCTCGTACATAAATTACCAGCATACGAATTCTAAAACACAGAAAATAAACAATGCGAGATCATAACACATAAAACACATATACACAGAGATTTTCCCCTGGATCCCAAAACCAGGACTACCAGCTTGATTTTTCATTGTGTTCCTTTCAATGTTAAAATACATATTTATACATGCCGAAGCATCCAATACCATGGACCAAAAACCATCGCGTCCAATACCATGGACTGCAAATCATCGAATCCAAAAAACATGTGCAAAAATATGCACAAAACCATAGGTGGGTCCGCCCAACCTAACATAGGGTCCAAAACCAAAATTTTTCGGGCATTGCCCTAGACCCCATAAAGTGGGGTTACGGGTGCCCTTCAAACCCCCAGTTAACTATGTTTAAAGAATATAACACAACCCAACATTCTACCACTTGTTGTTTTCTTTCCACAGGGAGCCACAAGAGAGCTTAGTCATTTTCCCAACCCTGAAATGCCCATTGTCTCTCTACACCAAGAGAATTTCTCAGAGCTCACAGATTTTGTCAATGCATCTGCAGTATTCTTCAAAGTGTCCACCTTTACAAGCAACACCTTTTTTTCTTCTATCATATCCCTCACAAAGTGATACTGAACATCAATGTGCTTTGTCTTTGAATGATATGTAGGGTTCTTTGCCAAGAAAATTGCACTTTGGCTGCCACAGTCTATCCTTATAGCTTCCTGTACTAACCCCATACTTGAACACAATCTCTGCAACCAAACTTATTTCTTGCTTGCATGAGTGGCTGCCATGTATTCTGCCTCTGTAGTTGATAGTGCCACTAAAGATTGTTTCTTACTCATCCATTTGACTGCACCTCCAAATGGGTTAAAAACATACCCACTTGTAGATCTTCTCTGATCCAAATCTCTAGCCCAGTCTGCATCAACAAAGCCATGAATATCCAACACTCTATCCAATCCTGGTCTTCCTTGGTAGCACAGACCATAATCACTAATGCAATGAAAATACCTGAAAACCCGCTTCATTGTTGTCCAATGCTCCTTTCCTGGTTTTGACATAAACCTGCTCAATACTCCCACTACATGTGCAATTTCTGGTCTAGTATAAACCATTGCATACATCAGGCTACTGACTACACTTGCATATGGAACACGGGACATGTCCTCTTCCTCTTCTTGTGTCTTGGGACATTGTTCAGCAGATAACCTCACACCTACAAGAATAGGAACCTTGACCAATTTACTATCCTACATATTAAACCTCTGCAGTATTGTCTCCACATACTTCCTCTGGTTTAACGAGAGCTTCCTCTTTACCCAATCTCTTTTAATTTCCATGCCCAAAATATAGTTTACAGCACCAAGATCTTTCATGTCGAATTTGGAGGACAATTGGGTCTTCAAATCCTCGATAATTTCTTTATCATTTCCAAATAGCAACATATCATCCACATACAAGACCAAATAAATAACACGGTCACTAATTAATTTAAAATACACACAGTGATCTGCTTTGCTTCTGGTGAAGCCAAGTCCCCGTATAAATGTATCAAATTTCTGATACCACATCCTTGGTGACTGTTTTAACCCATACAGAGACTTATTTAACTTGCATACCAGTTCTTTCTTACCCTTCACTGCAAAGCCTTCAAGTTGCTTCATGTAGATTTCCTCTTCCAGATCCCTGTGAAGAAATGTTGTCTTCACATCCATCTGTTCTACCTCAAAATCAAAAGCAGCAGCAACAGATAAAAGTAATGCTTACCCCACCATTGTGCGGGTATAGCGCACATTGTCAATTCTAAAGCTTGGAAGTAGTGATCCTCAGGGACTTTGTACTCAAATTCATCCAAAAACATATCTGCATTAGTTAAACCATCATAATAGGGTAATTCCTTACCTCTAACGAAACACAGCACAACGACTTCATCATCATATTGCATCGTAGTGTAAATACTTCATGCAAGAGATTCTGCCAATGCTCCAACTCTTCATGTGAATTAGAGGTGTAGGAACTCTTCCGGTCTCATGCAATCTTCCCATCTACCGTCGGATTGATGTAGTCCTGGTCTCACGCTATTATTTTGTAGATTTTATCTAATTCATCATCACTTTCGTCATAATCATGGACTGGTTTAGTATAGTGCGACCCTTCATAGGATCCAACGATACTACAACCCGAAGCAATTTTCTTTCAAATGACATTGCCCTCTTCTTCAAATTGATGACCCCATTCATATCAATGGCCCAGTCAATTCCTAGGAGCGTGGGTATGGATTACTATCATCGACGATCTCTATAACCTCAAAGTTGGCCATCACACTCGCACCTTCTATATCAATTGTTACTCCATATAATCGTCCCATGGGGATGATTTTCTGCTGGTTCACCATTCTGAGCTGAATCAAAGATCATTGTAGCACAGGTCTCGCCATCCTTTCCCATGCTTGTTTTAGAAAAAAGTTCACATCAGACCCCAGATCCAAGATGACTTGGTCCATCTCATAATAACCTATTTGCACGGTGAGCTTCATCTCATGCTCGATTCTTACCTTATGTTTGCCAATATTTTTGACCACCTAGCGTCCATCAGGGACCTTCTCTTTGTTGGCGCATTTATTTATTAATTCTTGCAGGCCTTCCACAGCATTGCTATCGCGCAACAGTTTTATGCAGGTTTCCAAAAACTTAGTGAGGATAGAGGGATCAACCTCTACAAGCGCGCTTGTTTCTTGCATCTTGTCATGGCTTCCTGAGGTGGAGGCCTCAGCAAAGCTCTTCTTGGATTCCATAAAAGTCTCCTTAACGTGATTTAGATCAAAGCCAACTTCCTTCTCTGGGTCCTTGCGGACCTATCCTTCCTCTTTAGGTTTTTTACCCTTATCATCGCCAGTCATGATTCCACTTCTCAGCACTATATTCACACTTTGATCTTCCTTGCAGGACTCAGCTCTCATCATCTGTAAGGTCTGCATAGGATGTACTTTCTTCTCTTGCATTTTAGTTATCAGCACCGGTCATTCTTCTATAGTATGGTTAAACTGGTTGCAGTATTGACATGATGGGCATGTCTGATTCTGACATTCTCGCGCATATTGCCTTGGTTATCCATAGTTGTAGCAGATGATATGACCACAATCTCTACTAGGCCCTCATCCTCCTCGGCCCCGTCCTCATCCCTAATAACTTCTATGCGCCCCTCTGGCACCCTAATATAGAGGTCGAGTTTCTACTTGCATCTGATATGTAGGTGTTCTTTCCATCATCAGCTCGTAACTTCGACAATGGTGCTCATCGTGGCCCACAAATTTGCAGAAGTTACAAAACAACTGCTAAGGTGTCTGGATGAACTTTTGAAGTAAATGGAAATTATTTGTCACGTGTTGTCCAACAACCTGATAAATAGCACACCACAGCACAACCCCCACGCTTGGCCCTGTTGGGGCTTCTAGCTTCATGGGAATTGATCCCCCTTTGTAATATAATTCGGGTACATGATAGTGTGGTCTTTATCGTGCCCCTGGCTCTTGCACTTCAGACACTAGACTTTCATGCACATTTCTGGTTTAGTCTCCTTGTCTTTCTTTAAAAACTATGTAGTTCTAGGTGTAGGCTCTATAACTGAGAGTGGATCTGATGTACCCCCAAGGTTGCGTCTTGAATAGGTGATGCATGCAACCTCATTGTGATTTCCAAGGCTTTTGCCTGCGTTCCTATCTTCTGTTGTGGTAGAGCATATCTCAGGTGGGGTAGAAGTGAAGCTATGAACCATTCGCTATGCTGACTATATGTGAGCTACATGTTAGCTTCTCGAATTTGACACTTCAACCTTTGATCTGGTTACCAAGGTGTCTCATCGACCCTCATTGTGATTTCTTTGAATCCAATTACTGACTATGACTCAGACTTAGGCTTACTAAACACCTTGTTTAAAGCCACCTTAGTCTCTACTAGTGATGCAAGAGGCTTATCAGAACAATATTTAATATACCAAGTTAGCACACGGTCCTGCAGAGCAGTAACCAATTGTTCCTTCTTTATATTTTCATAAGTAATCTATTGCACTATCCACACATCATGCTTAACAAACCAAAACTGATCTATATCTTCACTTCCTATGACCTTGAAAATTGGCAGCTTCATGGCATTCGCCATTGAATGGTGGTGGTGGAGGTGGAGGTGTGGGCGAAGGTGCATACTGTGGAGGTGGAGTGGACGGATGATTTACTCGAGGAATCCCCTAAGTGATTAGCTGAACAGTGCTTCGCGATGGAGTCCGTTCCACCCCTTTTTCGTCACTTAAATGAGTTCCAATCAATGGACTATACTCTGGTCCTGATCCTTCGCAATTTTTAAAGAATCGTCCACTTCACGTAGCTTCGAAAATCAAGGTAAAGGCATCACCCATTTTTCACATAATAGCATTTTAATCCAAGTATTCAATGATCTTACGTACTTACCTCATGGTCCTTTGAAAAATATATGCTTTGCTTCGTTTACAAATTCTGTAACAAATCCTCCTATAATTCAATCGAGCTAGTGATCGACAACTCGCTCAATCTTGTTTTCATAGGCTTCTGACTATCGCACTAATTCTAGATTCCACACTATCGGATTATCGAGCATCCACCTTCCTTGAATGTCTGTTAATTTAGCTAACCACTCATACAATTCAATGGGAAAATTGCAGAAGAAGATCTCATCTATCTCCGTATACAGATACCTGTTCAACCACTCTTCGTTTGACGGGTGCAAATTTATGTTTTCTTGCGCCGAGAAATCGTGAATCTTCTGATCCAAACACTTTTCAATTTCTTTCTGGGCCAGATTCCAATGATGCGACATCACACATCTCTTTCAAGCAGATCTTGCTCCCAGCAACAGAACAATTTGTTGGATTAGGGCGTCCTGACCCAAGTTCAAAGTTAGTTGTGCTGACCAACAAAACCCTACACTACTGGCCCTTTCAGCAACAACATGCGTCGCGCAGGCTGTAGTCTCACCTGAAGTAGTATGGGGGGATGCAAGAACCACCTTTCCACATCCAAAGACTAGTGTGATGTCTTTCAGCGCCTCAGATTTGTCTTCGCACATATCGATAAACTCTTAGGGCACATTATCACAACTCTCTTAAAACAATCTTCATATCTTCGCGAAGGTCTACAATCAGTCTTTGTGGAGCTTTAACATTCAATTATCCACTTACGTGCATCAAATAACAACCCTAAATTAGTGTTCATGTAGATCTACTTGAGTTATTAGTAAACATAACAAAGTTCATTAGAGTCTTTGCAAAAGTACTTAAACATGCATTGTACATCATTAAGACTTATTCGAGAGAATCGTGCAACATTCGATCAACATTCCATAAAACACATTATTCATTGACATCATATAACATTAAAACAGATAAATAGAAAAACACAAGAATTCTTCAGAAACTGTCTTTAATGATCTTCAATTCAAGGTTACAGACTCAAAACCACCCTGCGCATTCAGTTGCAGGGGTCTACGCACTCAGTTGCGGACTCTACCTAGGCCTCTGCGCACTTAGTTGTGGAGCCTTTCTTCTATCTTGCCCACTTCTCTTTGCTATCACTTCCCTTTTATTATCATCAATTATCCATTACTATCCCTTAGACTTTCTAAGACACACCTATTTATATCCTTTTTCATACAATTCCATGGTCCACGGAACATGGGTGAATCTCAAAACTGACTCAAACTTTACATAAAATAAGGGGCTAAACCCCTTTGAATACTATTCATCTACACACTCTGCATCCACAAATCACAAGGACTTTACATTATTTACAAAAAATGTACCAAAACTTGGGTTATCTTAACCCCAAAACTGAGGCGGGGGACCCCATCCCAACAGAGGATTCTTTGCATTGTTTTTTCCAATGTTCATCCAAAGTGCGTTGACGACTTGGCTGGGAGGAAGTGGGATTAATAGAGGTAGTGGTGGTAGAGGATGAGAAATAACTCTATATTTTCAAAATATTTGTTCCTTTAGATTGTTGGCCTTGACGATAAGACCCAAGAGCAGGAGGAACATAGTGAAAGGGGTCATTGATGGAAGGGATAAAAGAGGAGTCTTGAATCTCAAAATAATCATACTGTTGGGTCCCTATAATACTAGTGATTACCCCATTACTATTGTAGTTATACCCCTTATTAATATTTTTGTGCCCCTATTTCCCCCATATTGTTATTATTGTGCCCCATAGAATCCCTCTATTGTTATTTTTGTGGCTTTATATTATTATTGTTAGGTCGGCTGGATTATATTGTGACTCCTTAGACTCCTATATATAGAAAGGAGGTTTTGTCATTTAAATCATCGAAGAATTGTTCATTTATGTAATGTAAAGGAGGTTTCCCCCTCGAAGAGGCTGAATTCTAAGGCGTTGATCTATCTTTTCTATCTTTTCTTGAGCTGGTTTCATAACATTTGGTATCAGAGCTTTGGATTCTAGGGTTTTGCTGCTCCAAACAGGTCATCGTGGCATTTTCGCTATAACTTTTTTTCTGTGAAGTTTCAGAAGTTGCAAAAAAAACCCATTTGAGAAGAAATTGCGTTGAACCTCAAGTCTAAATTTCAGAGCTTTTCGCACTATATTTGCGGAGATATGATCTGAGGAAGTTGGTCTTTTTGCAGACACCTGAATTACATTCCAAACAGGTGACCTGGGGAAAATCGTCATAACTTTCTTTCTGAGCATCGGATTGAAATTTCGTAAGAAGGTACAGAAAGAGGACGGACTATAGTTTTCTTGTATATGTTTTTTAGAGTCAAAGGTCAAAACAGTGACACGTGGCACTTCATACAAGTTCGCTCTACTGAACTAGTTTATAATCAGGTCACTGCGGGAGATTGTGCATAACTATTTCTTGGAGAATCCAATTTGGATCAGACTAGTGGCATTGGAAAGAGGACACAGAAGGCTACTACAAGTCACAATTTTAGAACTAGATGATTCAAAATTACAGAGATACATCAGATTCAATATCAGGCTTCTAAAAAGTGAAAAAAGGTGTGTAGTTTTTTTTAAATTTTTGCGTAAGCTTGGTTTGAAGGAATTCAAAGGGCATAGTAAAGCATTATTATCGGTAATTGATGCCCCGAGGAAAGAAAATGCAAACACCTAGTAAGCAACCTGAAAGCTCTAGCATGACTCATGAAGAAGAGGAAGAAATGCAACATGATATATCAAAATTACGAGACCAAGTGCAACAAGTGTCACTTGCACAAAAAGGAACAGAATCTAAGATGGATGGTTTAAAGAAAGATGTAGAAGCTAAGATGGATGGTTTAAAGAAAAGTGTAGAAGCTAAGATGGATGATTTGAAGATAGATGTGAAGACAGACATGGAATAATTGAAGAAGTTGCTACAAGAAAGGGTCACTAATGGTGAAAGGGTAGTAAAGGAAACTCATGATGAGAACAAAAGAAATGTTAATCATGATTCCATAGACTCTAATGTTGGATCGAAGACCCACCATATTCCAAAAATCGATATGAGGAAGTTTGATGGCAAGGATCCCGCAACATGGATATTACAGATGGAGCAATTCTTCGATCTCAATAATGTGCAAAACACACAAAAGGTAGTATGGCAACTTTATATTTGGAACCAAATCAGTTTGTATGGTATCAATGGCTTTGCTCTCGTAAACAATTTATCACTTGGGCAATTTTTACGGAAGAATTGATAGCACATTATGAGGATACAAAAAGCAACACTTTTTTTAGCCAATTGATAAGTCTCAAACAAAAGGGTTCAATAATGGAGCACATTGAGGAGTTCCAAAAATTGAACATAAGGGTAAAAGATATTCCAGAGGAGCATAGGATTGATGTGTTCATAGGGTCTTTAAAGGATAATATCCAACATGATGTTCACCTTTGGGAACCTGATTCATTAGAGAAGGCATTCAGGTTAGCAAGAAAAATGGAAAGCAAAATTATGGCAACCAGGAAGCATACCACTCACAACTATAAAGACGGAAGTGTTGTTGCCCCTAGTCTTCCACAACCTATAAGGTTGACACCACAACAATTGGAAGAAAAAAGAGCAAAAGGGCTTTGTTACAGTTGTGATAGCAAATACACTAAAGGTCATAAGTGTGCTGAGAAGAAATTATTCTACATAGATTGTGAAGAGGAAGAAGAAAAGGAGCAAGAAAGGTCAAAAGAAGAGGATATACTCCAGGAACAAAGCCTAGATGAAGAACAAATAAATCCAACCATATCTTGTAATGCATTGGCGGAATTACCACTCCTCAAACCATCAAGATAGAAGGACAAATCAAGAAGAAAAAGGTAATAGTGTTGATTGATTCAGGAAGCACCCACAATTTTATTCATTGTAAGGTAGCAAAAGAATTGAATTGCTTCCTATATCCAGCACCAGAGTGTCAAGTGATGATTGCAAATGGAGGAACAATAAATTGCTCTGGAAAGTGCCATAATATCAAGCTATCCATGGGAGAATATGTATTGACTAGCCCAATGCTTTCCATTCCAATGGGAGGTGTTGATGTTGTACTAGGAGTCCAATGGCTACAATCCTTGGGTACAATAGCTTTTAATTTTCAAGAACTTTTCATCAAATTTTCTACGGAAGGAAAGGAAGTTGAATTAAGGGGTATTGCAGGGAAACCAGGAAAGATAATCAGCTCTAATGGTATGACAAAGCTTCTAAAAAAGGAGCAAAGAGGTGTAATTGCACAATTATGTTCGCTAGATGTTTCCACATCGGAATCATCTATTTCTCCAGATCTCCAAAAAGTCCTGGACAATCATTCCAAGGTATTTGAGACTCCCAAAGGTCTCCCACCTATGCGTGATCATGATCATGCTATTCATCTGATTCCAGGAAGTGTTCCTCCAAACATCAGGCCGTACAGATATCCCTATGTCCAAAAAAGTGAAATTGAACGTATGGTTGCAGAAATGCTAGAGGCTGGTATAATTCAACCGAGTCAAAGTTCTTTCTCTGCTCCAGTAGTATTGGTGCACAAGAAGGATGGATCATGGCGCATGTGTCCGGATTATAGGGAGCTCAACAAGCTCACTATTAAAGATAAGTTCCCCATTCCTGTCATTGATGAATTACTGGATGAATTGCATGGATCAATTTACTTCACCAAGTTGGATCTTCGTTCAGGATATCATCAAATCAGAATGAAGACTGAAGACATTCCGAAAACAGCATTTAGAACTCATGAGGGTCATTATGAATTTTTGGTCATGCCTTTTGGCCTTACCAATGCACCTTCAACATTTCAAGGTTTGATGAATTCAATTTTCAAACCATTCCTTAGAAAATTTGTGTTAGTATTTTTTGATGATATACTAATCTACAGCAAGTCTTGGAAGGATCATGTTGAACATGTTGACAGGGTGCTACAACTATTGGAGGAGAAACAATTATATGCAAAAAGATCCAAATGTTTCTTTGGAGTCCAGGAGGTGGAATATTTGGGTCATATTGTATCTCATGAAGGAGTTAAGGTAGACCCTAGCAAAATTAAAGCCATTAAGGAATGGAAAATCCCCACATCCATAAAGCATCTGCGAGGATTTCTTGGGTTGACAGGGTATTATCGCAAGTTTGTTAAGAATTATGGGAGAATAGCAGCACCTCTAACAACATTATTGAAGAAAGATGCATTTTCATGGACTCCGGAAGCAACAAAGGCCTTTGAACATCTTAAAGAGGCAATGTGCCAAGCACCGGTCTTAGCTACACCGGACTTCACAAAAACCTTTATTGTGGAATGTGATGCTTCAGGAAATGGAATTGGTGTTGTTCTAATGCAAGATGAAAGACCCATTGCTTTTGAAAGTCGTCCAATCAAGGGAAAGTTTTTAAGCAAAGCTATTTATGAGAAGGAAATGTTGGCAATACTCCATGCACTTAAGAAATGGCGACCCTACCTAATGGGAAGACACTTCAAGGTAAAAACGGATCATGATAGCCTTAAATACTTTTTAGAACAAAGATTATCCTCTGAAGAGCAACAAAAGTGGGTCACAAAGATGTTGGGTTATGACTTTGAAATCATCTACAAAAAAGGGAAGCAAAATGTGGTGGCAGATGCACTCTCAAGAAAGGATGAGGATGTGGAAGCATTGTTGTGCGCCATTTCTATTATCCAACCAGATTGGATAAATGAAGCAAGGGAGGAATGGAAGAATGACGAAGAAGTGTGGGCACTTATTCGAAAGTTACAACAAGATTCCAGTACGTCTGATACATTTAGCTGGCAAAATGATTCGTTATGGTACAAAGATCGCTTATACCTCTGTAAGAATTCCCAGCTAAAACAAAAGATTCTTATGGAATTGCACACTTCTCCCTTAGGAGGGCACTCAGGATTTTTAAAAACTTACCACAGGGTTAAGAAGGAATTTTTTGGGGATGGCCTTAAATCAGATATTCAAAAGTTTGTGGCGGAATGTTTGGTTTGCCAACAAAATAAAGTTGAAACAATTAAGACACAGGGTCTATTACAACCTTTATCCATTCCAAGCCAACGTTGGGAGGAGGTTTCAATGGATTTTATCACAGGTTTACCCAAGTCTGAGGGAAAGAGTGTCATCATGGTGGTAGTTGACAGACTTACCAAGTATGCACACTTTTGTGCATTATCACATCCATTTAAAGCCAGTACAGTTTCTACTGCATTTATGGAAACAATTCAAAAGCTACATGGAAACCCAAAGATTATTGTAAGTGACAGAGATCCCATTTTCACTGGAAATTTTTGGACATAATTATTTTCTTGTCTTGGTACTCAGTTAGCTCATAGCTCATCTTATCATCCTCAATCTGATGGGAAAACTGAGATAGTAAACAAATGTTTGGAAGGATATCTTCGTTGCTTTGTATCTGATAAACAAACACAATGGGTCAAATGGTTGCCTCTGGCTGAATGGTGGTATAACACTTCCTTCCATACAGCAACAAAAATGACCCCATTTATGGCACTTTATGGGTATCAACCACCATCCATCACATCATATTTAAGAGAAAATTCTAAGGTTCAGGCAGTGGAACATCACATCGAACATCAACAACAAGTCCTCCAACTCTTAAAGGATAACCTCGTGTTGGCACAGAATAGAATGAAACAACAGGCAGATCAACATCGCAGTGAAAGAAGTTTTGATGTAGGTGACAGATATCCCATTTTCACTGGAAATTTTTGGACAGAATTATTTTCTTGTCTTGGTACTCAGTTAGCTCATAGCTCATCTTATCATCCTCAATCTGATGGGCAAACTGAGATAGTAAACAAATGTTTGGAAGGATATCTTTGTTGCTTTGTATCTGATAAACAGACACAATGAGTCAAATGGTTGCCTCTGGCTGAATGGTGGTATAACACTTCCTTCCATACAGCGACAAAAATGACCCCATTTATTATTATTGTTAGGTCGGATGGATTATATTGTGACTCCTTAGACTCCTATATATATAAAGGAGGTTTTGTCATTTGAATCATCGAAGAATTGTTCATTTATGTAATGTAAAGGAGGTTGCCCCCTCGAAGAGGCTAAATTCTAAGGCGTTGATCTATCTTTTCTATCTTTTCTTGAGCTGGTTTCATAACACATACCCACTCTCTTTCATGGCTTGTAAATTTTCCTTCTTCCTTGAAATTTCTTCTTGGATAGACCTCTCCCTAGCCTTATTCTCCTTAAACTTCTCAAACTTGGCAATGTATTCTACCCTAACAGGACCTATCACTTCCTTTGATGCATCACATGGATTTACTTGGCCTCTTATTCCAGCTAAGTGTTGTTTAAACCTAA
Organism: Pinus tabuliformis; assembly: GCA_031772625.1. NCBI lineage: Eukaryota > Viridiplantae > Streptophyta > Pinopsida > Pinales > Pinaceae > Pinus > Pinus tabuliformis. The sequence goes on from CM062818.1 coordinate 551,644,173, forward strand.
GAATACCCCCACCTCCAATAGATTGATTGAAAAAATTTCATATCATTTTGCCATCAATCCCATCATAATGATCCCATGCATTGTCCTTGGCTTTTGGAGACATGGTGGCTAGAAATATTTGAAATTTGCAAAGAAATTTTCCATCTAAAAAATTGCAGCTAAGAAAAATGGAAAAACTAAGATAAAATTGGGAAAAAAAATGGACATATTTAGCCTACAAAATTTGATAGCAAAGAACTAGAGATTTGATAACAATGTAGCATTAAAACACAAAAAAATGAAAAATAAAAATAAAAATAAAAAAATAACATGGACAACAGTGAAATATGGATTTTTTTCAAGTGAAATCCTTACCTAGAAATGCAAACTAGCTTCCTTAGCCTCCTCTTGAAGATGCCAAGTCTACTAACAGCTCCAAACTATCTCCAAAATAGCTCCAAGTCCAACTCCAAGCCTCCAAGATGACTACTCCAGCAAACACTCAACACTCTCCAAGCTCCCAATGAAACTCACAAAAACTCCAAATGAGATGTGTGAGACAAATGACAGTGAAGACCTCCTTTTATTGGCTTGGAGGGGGTGTTTTTGGAGGGAAACAACCCTTAGTTTCCCTCCAAACCACCTTTGAAGCTGTAAAACAGCCTCCCAGTGAGTTTGCGGCCGACGTGGCAATGAACTGACCGGTTTATGATGGAACCATCTGATTTACTCATAAACTGGCCAATTTTATCATAAACCGACCGACTAGGGCCAGTTTTTGTGAAAAAAAAAGGATAAATCGACCCTCTAACCCGATTTTTCGCCTAGTCTAGCTGGGCTTGCTAGTGAACCAACTGGTTTGACCAGTTTTCAGTTTAGACCGATTGATTTTTAAAATTATGGTCTTAACAAGTGATGTTGTTCTATAATTCAGTTTGCATATATCTTTTCCTAATTTTTTTTCACCAACCTCTTCCCATTTTGCACAAAATCATACAATGGCTTCTAGAGTGTGCTTTCTTCACCAAAATTTGACCATACATTTCAAGATTTACACATCTAATCCTAATACATTTTAAAATACTATATCCATATGCTATATAACAATACCAAATATTAACCAAATTTACAGAACTTAATATTATGTTTAAACCACAAATTGGTTCAATTATCAATTAGCATGCACAAAAGGGGATGGGTAATAATATTGAATATTTTTGAAAAATGCATTCCCAACAAGAAAATAATTAAGATTGTATGAAATATCATTTTGTGTAAAATTAATTTTTGCCATGCCTTCTTGGAAAATGATCGGACCAAACCAAATAGTACCATGTTTGACAATTTCCTTTTGGATATTTTCAATAGAGTCTTTTAAGTTTTATTGCTTTTAACTTTTTGCATTTGTAATTTCCTCTGTTGAGATGCCAAATTTCAATATTAAAAGTGTTAGATCACTTGGATGAGGGGTTATTTTTGTTAGAAAATCAAAGACAAAAATATTTTCGTATTCTTGATAATTACTTGTGACATTCTTGATTTGTTATTATGATTCTTTATATCTTATTACTTTTAGTCCACCAAGCAATTACCAAAGAAATAGCACATAGAACAATGGACACCAGATGTAGGCACTATGCTAGGGAAAAACCCCCCTCGAGGGGAAAACCCAATCAAGAAAATTATTCCTTTCAATAGTATTCTTTAAGACTTTTCACCCTAGACAAAGACTAAACCTTCCCTCCACACCAAGTAAGCCTTCCAGATCTTCGACCTCTTTCCATCAACTTCGACTAGGCAACAAATTCCGACATCAAGTAACTTTCAACATCAGTGAAACTTGGAAGGCTTTGATCTCCCAATCTAGGACATGAAACAGAGAGAGAGGCACCAAAATTTCGTTTTTCTTCTTCTCCTTAGACTCCACCCAACTTGCACTTCTTTTGGCTTCCGGGCTTCAAACTTCACGCTTCCCAGCTTCCTTAGAGATATTGAACTTGCTTGATATGAAGTGCTCCAAATGAATTCGACTTGCTTGTATTTATAGGCTTCATGTGAGGTTGAATTAGTGTCCCTAGACCGACTTGATGTGGAGGATACATAAATTACATTTGACTTAATACTTAACCTTTTTACATGATTCAAAAGCCCAAGAAGGGTCTTTTTAAAAGTACAATGACTCTATTGACTCAGAATAAATCCTAGAAGTCCTCAATGGGGACTTTGACCTAAACAATGGTGACCCAAGCATGAAACCCATGCTTTAGTAAGTCACAAAAATAATAATAAAATTTATTTTCTTTATTCTTTTGACAAGTACATTATAAGATGACTCATATACATTAAATGTAGACCAAACCTAGTTACATTTTCCAACAACTTTCCCAATTGAGTCAATGTATCTGACTTTTACGCCATAAGGTGTTTTCCTTTGAAAAAAACTCCCCTAGTTGCCACTCTACATCGGTCTGTAGTGTAGGATTGAATGTTAGATGATTGAAGAATATTGTGATGTCGAATTGATACAATTTCAATCGTTTCAAATTGATATAGATACAAGACATGCCATATAACCCTTGATGATTGTGAGCTTGACCTTCACATTTGCGTTTGATAGCTCGGATTCATAGATGTGGGAGACAATGAAGGGGGTTTATTAGTAGAGATGGAAACACCAATGAACCTTGGTTTTGGAGGAAATAATGGGAAGAAGGCTCCTTTTGGAGGAACGAAGACTTTGATGCATTGATGGAGGAAACCAAGCCTAGAAAGATGTATGATATCCAATGTCTCCAGACCTCCATTTCTCTATCGAGATTTATCTGTTGAATACTGATAATGCCCAAAACCCAAGAGGGTGCCAGGTTTATGTACCCAAGCTCATGCAATGGACTGGAGACTGTAGGTTTTAACCCCATACAGAAATTACCTGCATGCGAATTCTAAAACACAGAAAATAAACAATGCGAGATCATAACACATAAAACACATATACACAGAGATTTTCCCCTGGATCCCAAAACCGGGACTACCAACTTGATTTTTCATTATGTTCCTTTCAATGTTACATTACATATTTATACATGCCAAAGCATCCAATACCATGGACCGAAAACCATCGCGTCCAATACCATGGACCGAAAAACCATCGCATCCAATACCATGGACCGAAAAACCATCGTGTCCAAAAAACATGTGCGAAAATCATGCACAAAACCATAGGTGGGTCCGCCCAACCTAACATAGGGTCCAAAACCAAAATTTTCTGGGGCGCTACCCCAAACCCCATAAATTGGGTTACGGGTGCCCTTCAAACCCCCTGTTAACTACGTGGAAAGAATATAACACAACTCAACATTCTCCCACTTGTTGTTTTCTTTCCACATGGGGCCACAAGAGAGCTTAGTCATTTTCCCAGCCATAAAATGGTCATTGTCTCTCTACACCAATAGAACTTCTTAGAGCTCATAGATTTTGTCAATGCATCTGCAGTATTCTTCAGTGTCCACCTTTACTAGCAACACCTTTTTGTCTTCTATCATAGCCCTCACAAAGTGATAATGAACATAAATGTGCTTTGTCTTTGAATAATATGCAGGGTTCTTTGCCAAGAAAATTGCACTTTGGCTATCACAGTCTATCCTTATAGCTTCCTGTACTAACCCCATACTTGAACACAATCTCTACAACCAAACTTCCTTGCTTGCTTGCATGAATGGCTGCCATGTATTCTGCCTTTGTATTTGATAGTGCCACTACAGATTGTTTCTTACTCATCCAACTGACTGCACCTCCAAATAGGTTAAACACATACCCACTTGTAGATCTTCGCTGATCCAGATCTCCAGCCCAGTCTGCATCAACAAAGCCACGAATATCCAACACTCTGTCCAACCCTGGTCTTCCTTGGTAGCACAAACCATAATCATTAGTGCCACACAAATACCTGAAAACCCACTTCACTGTTGTCCAATGCTCCTTTCCTGGTTTTGACATAAACTTGCTCAATACTCCCATTGCATGTGCAATGTCTGGTCTAGTATAGACCATTGCATACATCAGGCTACCGATTGCACTTGCATATGGAACACAGGACATGTCCTCTTCCTCTTCTTGTGTCTTGGGACAGTGTTCAGCAAATATCCTCACACCTACAGTAATAGGAACCTTCACCGGTTTACTATCCTACATATTAAACCTCTGTAGTATTGTCTCAACATACTTCCTCTAGTTTAACCAGAGCTTCCTCTTTGCCCGATCTCTTTTAATTTCCATGCCCAAAATATAGTTTGTAGCACCAATATCTTTCATGTCGAATTTGGAGGACAATTGGGTCTTCAAATCCTCGATAATTTCTTTGTCATTTCCAACCAGCAATATATCATCCACACACAAGACCAGATAAATAACACGGTCACCAATTAATTTAAAATACACATAGTGATCTGCTTTGCTTCTAGTGAAGCCAAGTCCCCGTATAAATGTATCAAATTTCTGATACCACATCCTTGGTGACTGTTTTAACCCATACAGAGACTTCTTTAATCTGCATACCATTTCTTTCTTACCCTTCACTGCAAAGCTGTCAGGTTGCTTCATGTAGATTTCCTCTTCCAAATCCCCGTGAAGAAATTTTGTCTTCACATCCATCTGTTCTACCAAATCAAAAGCAGCAGCAATAGATAAAAGTAATCTAATAGAAGTTACCTTGGCAACAGGAGAAAAAATATCACCAAAATCAATTCTCGACACCTAGGAATAACCTTTTGATACCAACCGAGCTTTGTATTTTTCCACTTTTCCTTTTGCATTTGTCTTCTTTTTGAACACCCATTTGCTGCCAATGGGTTTCCTTCCAGCTGACAACTCCACCAGATCCCAAGTCTCATTTTTGTGCAAAGATTCCATTTCATCAACCATGGCCTCTTTCCAGAGTTCTGGGATCATCGTCAGTAATAGATAAAGCAAAATTTGAATAGAAAGAAGATGGACTATACCTTTCAGGCTGCCTTCTTTCTCGAACTGATCTTCTCACAGCCGGAGTTTGTGGCCCTTCATCTTCTGATTCCTCCTCTGTTGCAGTGTTTGATTCTTCCTCCTTTAGCTCAAACTCTATCTTCTCATGTTCCTTTCGTTGGACTTCATGTTTAATAACATCTTTCGTCTCTCTAAACACCACATCTCGGCTATACACAACCCTCCGTGTGACTGGGTTCCAAAGCTTATAACCCTTTAAACCATCCTTATACCCAATAAAGATGCACTTTTCAGATTTACTATCCAACTTGGTTCGTTTCTCCTTTGGAACATGTACGTATGCATCACATCCAAATACCCTCAGATGTGAAAGAGAGGGTTTCCTACCAGTCCATGACTCTTGTGGAGTCTTATCCTCCAATGTTGATGAAGGTGACCTGTTGACCAGGTAAGATGTAGTATCCACTGCCTCTACCCAGAATTCCTGTCCTAACCTGGCACTACTGAGCATGCTTCTTGCCCTTTCCATCAACGTCTTATTCATTCTTTCTGCAACTCCATTTTGCTGAGGTGTATATGGAGTAGTCTTTTGCCATGCTATACCACACTTCTTACAGAATTCTTCAAATTCCTTACTACAAAACTCTCCACCGTTATCTGTCATCAGCACCTTTATCTTCTTCCCTGTCTGGTTTTCCACTAGAGCCTTAAATTCTTTAAACCTGTCAAAGACTTCAGATTTCTTCTTAAGGAAATATATCCATGTATTCCTTGAGAAGTCATCTATAAATGATACATAGTACACAGACTTACCCAGTGATGGAACCTTCACAGGTCTAAACACATCACTGTGCACAAGTTCTAATATTTGTTTCGCCCTCTTATTACCAGAGGGGAAACTCACCCAATTCTGCTTCCCATGTAGACAATTTTCACAGAAATCAAAATCCAGAGAGCTATTACTCATACCTTCTACCATACCTTTACCATGAAGTATCCGAAGGCCCTTTTCTCCAATATGTCCAAGCCTTTGATGCCACAGCATGGTTTTCTCTCCAGAGACCACTAGATTTTCTGCTCCACTTTCAGGAACCACAGAACAATTGCACCCATCAATAACAGTGCTACCTCGTAGCTTGTATAGAGTTCTAATCCGAACTCCCTGCATCAATACTAGTGCTCCTCGAACCATCTTGTAGGTATCCTTCTCGAAAACTGTTTTTACACCTGCATCATCCAGCTTGCTAAGAGAAATCAGATTTCTGGCTAATGCAGGAATATGTAGAACACCTGGAAGCGTTCTAACCCTTCGACCTTGCAAATTCAACTTTACTTTTCCACGACCAATGATTCTAGCCTTCCTATCATCCCCCAAGAAGACATCACTACCATCATATTTCTTATACTGGCAAAACCACTCTCTATGGGGATTGAAGTGAAAGGATGCACCTGAGTCAATCAACCATGCCTCATGATCTACATGTGTACTTGAAGAAGCCAAGTACACATCCCCACCTTCATCTAAGGTGGTTTTCGCCTCTGCAGAAGGAGCCTCATCAGATCCCTTTCCTTTGTCAGGAGATTTAGATTTACAGTCCCTTTTGTAGTGCCCTTCTTTTCCACATTTCCAGCACACCACCTTTAGAGGTTTTCCTGGAGATTTAGATCTCCCACTCAATGACTTATTTTGTTTCTGTTCTGGGTCCGCCCTCGTATAGACAAGGCATCACCATTTTGGCTCTCAATATTTTTCCATCTCATCTCCTCTGTCAGCAAGGATGAGACTATTTCATCAAAATGAAAGGCAGTTGCATTGCTACCTATTGCAATAACCAGACTATCCCACGAATCTGGTAGAGAACACAACAAACTGATGCACTTATCTTCATCTGAAATTTTAATATCAACAGATGCTAACTGACTTAGCACAGTATTAAATGCATTCAGATTCTTTGTCACCAAGTCTCCATCTTTCATCCTTAGGTTATACAGCTTTTTCCGCAGGAACAGTTTATTCACTAGAGACTTAAATTGGTACAAAATCCCTAACTTGTCCCACAAAGCCTTCGTCGTAGCTTCCCCTGATACATTCAGCAATACTGAATCTGAGACACACAATCGTATTGTGCTCTTTGCCTTCCGATCCAACTTCTTCCATTCTTCATCGGACACTCCCGTTCGTTTAGTACCCAGATCTACTGTGATCCACTGGTCTTTATCCACCAACAGATCCTCCATCTTGAGTTTCCACAACTCAAAACTCTGACCATTAAATTTCTCGATCTCTATCTTTCCACTGCTCGCCATCTTCTTTCACCACCAGAATCGATCTCGCAGATCTCCCACTAAACAGGGTCTACCACAGGCCTGAGCAAAACCCCTCAGCAACAAAGGCGTCCCCTTGAAGCCAAAACAGCTCTGATACCAAATGTAGGTTTTAACCCCGTACAGAAATTACCTGCATATGAATTCTAAAACACAGAAAATAAACAATGTGAGATCATAACACATATACACAGAGATTTTCCCCCTGGATCCCAAAACCGGGACTACCAACTTGATTTTTCATTATGTTACAATACATATTTATACATGCCGAAGCATCCAATACCATGGACCGAAAGCCATCGCTTCCAATACCATGGACCGAAAAACCATCACATCCAATACCATGGACCAAAAAACCATCGCGTCCAAAAAACATGTGCGAAAATCATGCACAAAACCATAGGTGGGTTCGCCCAACCTAACATAGGGTCCAAAACCAAAATTTTCCGGGGTGATGCCCCAGACCCCATAAAGTGGGTTACGGGTGCCCTTCAAACCCCCTGTTAACTATGTGGAAAGAATATAACACAACCCAACAGAGACAAGATCAAAACCCCTGCAATGTCACCATGTCGGAGCTCAAAGGAATGACCTACAATAATGAGATGGTTTTCAAGCTTAGCGTCATGGGATTTGGCATCTGCTGAAAAATCTTGCCATTCATTTCCAACAACACCAATTTACACTCCCTCGACTTGTTGGAAAATTATTTAACCTACGAGATACCGATGGAGCTGGTATCTAGTCAATCTTGCAGTCTGATTCCCCCATCGTGAATTCTCTGTGCTTATCTAAATGTCAGAGATCTCCACAATAATAGGCTCACAGGAAAAGGTGGCAGACTTTGGACATTCAAATACTAGACCCACTCGATATCAAACTCATGTAAGTACTGCAGTGAAAGGTAGTTTTGGGTACCTTGATCCTGAATACTTCAGAAGGCAGCAACTGACAGAGAAATCTGATGTGTATTCTTTTGGAGTAGTGTTACTGGAGGTCTTGTGTGCAAGGCCAACTCTTAATCTTGTTATGCCCAAAGAACAAGTCAATATAGCAGAGTGGGCAATGCACTGGAAGAAAAAGGGCAAGCTTGAAAAAATCATTGACCCTCACCTCATTGACCCTCACCTTGTTGGGACCATCAACCCTGGTTCTCTGAAAAGCTTGGGAAAACTACCGAAAAGTGCTTGGAAGAGCAAACCATCGATTGGCCTGCCATGGGAGATGTTTAATGGAACTTGGAATATGAATTTCAATTCCAGGAGACAACCATGCAAAATGATCCAGATGAGAATAGTACAAATCATATCGCATATGTTCCTTTGCGCTACCCAAAGCCTGAGCCTTTTGGTCCAAGTTTAGTGTGACTTCAAGTCTTGTACGAAGTTCTTAATTTATAGGTTTCATTAATGAGCGTGTGGAATTTTGGAGTTCTCAACATCCCACGGAGGGATAGTTGCGAGAATTTACCAGTTGTTTGGAATGTTTTCTCCTTCAGTGTATGACAAATAGTGGATCCATACCTTAGTGCAACATTTCCTTACCTTAGGATGGTTGCACAGGATTCATGGCAAAGTAAACACGCAAAACTAGTGGCTTTGGTTTGGGAGGAGAGCTACAGTTATGTAGAAGAGATTGAGGGCACATGCATTATGTTCCTTTGTGGTGCCCAGAGCCTAAGACCTTTTATACTAGCGTTATTGGCAAAGGTGTTGGTGTAAGTGATGATGATTTAAAAGATGCAACCACAAATGTTGTGTTCTGACAATTGGTGAATCCTTGCAGGAGGTGATCACAGAACAATTTAAATTTGGAATGTGACTAACTAAATGTAGATTACTGCAAAACTTTATAGTTGGCTCTGTGAATTCAGGTGCTCTATCCGATCTCCTGGTTACATCAAACACGAGAACCAAACTTTATGCTGCAAAGTTAAAGCTTCAAAGTGAGCTATATCCATGCTATTTGATTTTCATATTTTTTCCTATGTCTACCTGTTTTTTTCAATCTTATATTATTTCATATTTTAAATGTTTATTTTTTGATGATTTATTTTAAATTTCAAGTCTGTCAAACGTATTGTAGCTTTGCTTGGGAAAAATATCCCATCACTAAGTTGCATTTCACTTTTAGACTTTATATACTCTTTTTGCCTCTTTATGAATGATCCATTAGGTGGAAATAAAAATTTAATGATATTTGTGGTGCTTTAGTTTTTTTTTGGGTATTCACACAGTATGATTTAAATTTTGACCCCTTCTCCAAGGTAGCTAATTATAACTATCACACTTAGACCCATCTTCCAAGCAGCTGCTTTAAGCTTTCTAAAGATACGATCATTGATATTACATGTCCTTGCTAAGGATGTTTAACATTTAAGAGTGTGTAACTTTTTCCTCTGTTTCTTTCTTCAATCTTTCCGGTCAGTGGAAGGGTGCAAGATTGGTTGAAGCTCCACTGAAAATAATTATGGAACTATTAGTTTTATTTGTTGCTCAGGCTTATTTTCTAGAAGCTTCCTTGTTTTCTCTCTACACAAGTCTTAGAGTGTTAGTAAGGGAGATAAAAATGTGAGCTCTTGTTTTGAGTTAATATGTGGAGTTCTGAGTGTTGTACATTTCTGCTTTTTGATTCATATATTTAATTAGCTAGGCATTCATTGATCTAGCATAAGGACTATTTCCCTTTCTGAATTGAGTTATGTTGCCACTTTATCCCCAATGAGGGGTTGTCAGTCCAAATAATCAGCATAGGAAGAGGGGATAACAGAGAAGGATCATACATATTTAATTAGGCAATCACAACCAGGAAATAAAAGAATTAAAAAATATTGACAAATTCTTGTAAGTATATAGTTGCCACTGAACATCCGACCATTTTAAAGTCTTAATATCACATTAACAATAAAGCGTTAGTCCATTATATAAACTATCATGTGTCGTAAATTCCGAAAACATCTTAGAAGGTTTTGGGCACTTTCTAGAGCTTTTCCACCCTAGTAGCTTCAAGAATAGGGAACGATAATATGGATATGCTATGGGAAAGTATTAAGAATGGTGAAATATTTCTTAGGGTCCCAACATCCTTTATAGCCATGAGATTGGATACCCTATCCAATTTCAAATTCTAGCTTCTTGAGACACATCCAAAGCTAATTGATTCATCCTTCCTTGACCTTTTTAATGCGGGTGCAAGTATTTTGAAGATAGTGATGATATTGGCTAGCATATCCAATTTCAAGTTCAATTTTCTTTAGACATGTCCAAAACTAACAAAATTAACCTTCCTTGACATGTATGATGTAGGTGCATGTCCTTTGCGAATGTTATTTAATCTCTTAAGTATTAATCATTAAGGTTGAATTTCCTGATATTGTCTAACCTATGCAATTTCAAATGCAAATTTCTTGAGACATGTCTAATGTAAATTCAGTCAACCCACCTTGAAATATCTTTGAACACGAGCTCTTTGCAAAATTATGATGTTAGGATGTGATTTAGTCTATAAATAATAAGCATTAACATTGAATTGCCTATGCATTAGACATTTTTAGGGCTAGCTCAAGCCCTTTATGCATGTCATGTTGGTTTGCCTTAATGTTTGGTTGTATTTATTAGGTTCAATTCAAATTTAAATAATTCCATTAGCCCCAACTCTCCTCAAATTCCTTTCAACTTAAATATCTTCCTAGGTGTTGAATGAGCCCCTTATCCCCATCTCTCCTTAGGTTTCCTTTCAACTTAAATACATTACCAGGTGTCAAATAATCCCCTTAACACCAGCCCTCCTTAGATGTTATTTCACCACTTTTTCTAGAAGGATTGTGTCCACATTCAAGAGTGGAGTATTCTAAAATAGTTGTTTCTTTTGCCATTAACCCCATGGACCAATTGCCTAGTCTACACCTTTAGGTCTAAGAGATGTAGTTTGATTGGTAATTTGGTAGTCTTCTTGCTCATGAACCTCGGGAAAGTTTCACTTTATGGAGTTATAAGCCCAATTCTTAAGTCTTTTGACATAAAGAAATATTATGTCCACATTCATGGGTGAGGTAAATAGAAACATTTGTTTCTTTTACCTTTTTTGCCCCTTGGGCCAATTTGTTAGTCCACACCTTTGGATTTAGGATATTTTCTTTGATTGGTATTCATCTTGTTCATGAGTCATGCGATAGATTGATTTTATGGACTCATAAACCATGTTCTTAAGTTTGTTGATTTTACCACTGAGAATGGATGGTTTATTGCTAATGATAATTTTGTTTATTGCTATCTAAATTGTTGTCCAATTATGACATCTTAAATAAGGATTCTTTTTTCTAAATATTATTTTTCCATAAGTGAATAAAGTAAAACATTTATTTCTTTTGCCATTTTTCTGTTAGGACCAATTTCCCAATCCACACCTTTCGATTTAGGGGATCTAATTTGATTGGTATTCTCTTGTTCAAAGAACAAGTTGGATTATTTCATCATAATTGGACATTGTGTGAATTCACTGACTTGTCATTATTATTGATTTCCTACCTTATTTACATATTTTTCAAGAAACCCAACTTATCAAAATTAAACCCCGAGGAAACCATTTTCTGGGGAAACACTTAAGGTATTGAACCTTGAATCAATCATTTTTTGGGGAAACACTTTACATAATGTTATTGTTCTTCTGAAAACATATAGGAATTATTAAATAGCAAAGATTATTTAATGGTATTTAGCATATGCTTGTTGAATATAGTTAATTTTTTGTACTTACTAGTTCCCTCTCCTTGAATCGCTCTTCCCTAGTGTAGTTGTAATGATGGATGTATAAGCTAGGAAACCAGTTATTTAGATAAGGTATGATAATTTGTCCATATTTTTATTGGTGTGGTAGAACACTAATAATGTTGCATGGCCTTATCACTTGGACCAAGAACTTCTATGAGTTGATTACTTTCGCTGTTAAAATTTCCACTTTATTAACAAATGTTACAATTAGTGCAAGAGAAACCAGGTTATCTAAATCAATGGCAACGTGGTTGTAATTGGTTGGCCAAGTTTCCAATGCTAGAAATACTAGAAGAAGTCAATTGCCATCACTTGAATTTGCATCTCATCGCTCTTCACCAAAATGTTTTTATGGTATGATATGTCAATTAAATTGTATCAACAATTTCTTGGAAAACACCTTCTAGTAATTGGAAAAGGTGTTCCAACACTTGTTTATGGCCTTCACATACGATTATTGAATTACAACCTTCACATTCCAATACAATCCGACATAATGTAGGAAGCAAGAATTGAAAATAATGCCTTTCTTCATTTTCTCTGGTAGTAAAGAGATTATATGGGAGAATAGTATTCCATGATTGTTGCCATTACACATTTTGAACACGGTGCAAGATACGTTGTTGTGGTTGTTGCTGCAGCAAGTTCTGTGATTAACATTAACGAATATGTTGTGGATTCCCTTGATACTGAAAATTTTGACTTCTAATAGTCATTGTGGCATAAATTAAATGTTTTAATGGTTGAAATTTTGAAGGTTCGTTTGAAGGGTTAACACTCCTATTTATTTAAATTATGCTTCAACCACTACATTTTACACATCTAATTTGATTCCTGTTAGAAAAGATTCAATTCTTTGTCGCAGCTAGATCTAAGTATTCATGCCTAGTCCTTGAAAGTATAAACCTTCAGATGCCAACTCCCAATTATCTTCTCCCATCCACCTAGAAGTTGTATTCACATTTCCATAATTCATGGGTTCTTAGCTTGGCTGTAAGATATAAACAACCACATAATGGGTATCCCAGATAAATTTTGGTAAAATTGAGTAGGTTGTTGTAGTTGAGACTTCCCACTCTTATCCTAGAAACCCAAACTGGGAAAAACTAATAAATCATTTAGAGTTGCACCTCTAGCTTTTATCATCAATCAACTTTGTTGTCCATTATTGAATCTAGGGGATATACTTTGATTTGTATTAATCTTGTTCAAAGAATAAGTTGGATTATTTCATCCTAATTGGAAATTGTGGGAATTCACTCACTTGTCATTATTATTGAATGCCTTCCTTATTTACATATTTTTCAAGAAACCAAACTTATCAAAATTAAACCCTGAGGCAACCATTTTATGGGAAAACACTTAAGGTAATGAACCTTGAATCAACCATTTTCCAGGGAAACACTTCAGATAATGTTATTGTTCTTGTGAAAATATGTAGGAATTATTAAACGGTAGTTAGTATATGCTTGTTGGAATATAGTTATTTTTTTGTACTTAATTGTTCCCTCCCCTTGAATTGTTATTCCCCAATGCAATTGTAATGATGGATGCATAATCTAGGAAACCAGATATTTAGATAGGTATGATAATTTGTCAATTTTATTGTTGTGGTAGCACACTAATAAGGAAACATATCCTTATCACTTGGACCAAGAACCACTATGAGTTGATTACTTTCATTGTTTAAAATTTCCACTTTGTTGACAAAGGCTCCAATTAGTGCAAGAGAACCCAATTTGTCTAAATCAATGGAAATGCAGTAGTAATTGGTTGGCCAAGTTTCCAATGCTAGAAAAACTAGAAGAAATTAATTGCTGTCACTTGAATTTGCATCTCATTTCTCTTCAACAAAATGTTTTTATGATATATGTCAATTAAATTGTATCAATAAATTTCTTAGAAAACACCTTCTAGTAATTGGAAAAGGTGTTCCAACACTTGTTCATGGGCTTCACATACGTTGAAAGCATTGAAACCTTCACATTTCAATACAATTTGGCATAATGAAGGAAGAAAGAACTGAAAATAATTCTTTTCTTTTCTTCTTTTTCTCTGGTAGCCGAGAGATTATATGGGAGAAGATTATTCTATGATTGTTTCCATTACCCATTTTGAACATGGTGCAAAATATGTTGTTGTTGCAGCAAGTTCTGTGCTTAACATTGAAGAATATGTTGTGGGTTCCCTTTATGCTGAAAATTTTGACTTCTAATAGTCGTTATAACACAAATTAAAGTTGTTGAAACCAAACAGTTTTTAGTGGTTGAAATTTTGAAGGTTGGTTTGAAGGTTTAACACCTATTTCTTTAAAATTTGATTTAACCATTACACTTTACACATCTAGTTTGATTCCTGTTACACAAGATTCAAATATTTGTTGCGTCTATAACTAAGTATTCATGCCTAGTCTTGAAAGTCTAAACCTTTAGATGCCAACTCCCCATTATCTTCTCCCATCCAACTAGAAGTTGTATTCACATTACCGTAATTCATGGGTTCTTAGCTTGGCTATAGGATATAAACAACCACATAATGGGTAACACAAATTAATTTTGGTGAAATTAAATAGGTTGTAGTAGTTGAGACTTCCTCTCAGGCTTCTCCCTCAACAACCTAAGAAGACATTGAGACTCAATCTCAAAGGAACCTAATCTCCATCAAAGGCATATGAAAGGAATGGTGATCATGACATTTTGGGGATGCCTCATCAAGGCTCATAATGACATAGTAGCTAATATTCTACTTCAATGAACAATTTCGCCTTAGATTCCCCTCACCTAAATGCATTCAAGAGATAATAGAGCTATATAATGAGGCAATGCCTAGTGGAATCATTATCTAAAAGTTTTAGATGGATGTTCAAGATTTATTTGAAAATTAAAATTGTATTTTTTTTCATCTTCAAATCGAACGACTTATTGTTTCTTAATGGTTGTGTATTGCAAGGGATATTACAAAACAGGGAAACTTTCCATTTTCAGAATAAATATTGAATATTTTTATTATTTGTTAACATCTCCCAATAAGGCTCTTGCTTCATGTAATTCAAGAGGCATATCGGAGTTCTCATAACAATCAGTTTTGTACAGATTCAAGTCATGTTGAATTCAATAATCATTTCCAAGGTTCTTAATGTTATAATTCTTTCTTATCAATAAAAGCATGCAATTCCAACTCACCATCTCCCGCATACTTCAAGCCATTATTAACTATGCCCTTCAAGTATCCACATGCTTAACAGGTTTATAGTTAGTCTGCTTGAGTTAAACCATCAATAGGGTTGAAGTATTCAATGAAAAACATATGTTAGGCCTAGTGTTCATGAGATACATTATGGAACCAATCAACTACATATACAAAAAAGAATCTACCAAATGTGAAGCTAAATTAACATAGAAATTCAGATTTGGAACCACACCAGTAGCCAAGGGTTTGCATATAAATCATAAAGGTTATGTTCTAGAACAGTATTGGGGAAACCCAAACTCAGTAAGTACTCATCAACCCATGAGTCTTATGCATGTGTTGCTTGCTTCAACCCATAAAGGACCCTTTCAACCTCTCAATTGATTAAGGTACACTTCATATTCAATCAGGTCATTTATAAAAGAAGTCTTTAGAAGGTTCTTGTCCTATCAAAAAGTGGCTGTGATATATGATATCTAAGAGCATAAATAACTTGCAACAAATATTGTTATGATGTTGGTATGATGTTGTCACAAAGGGTGTTGGGCCTCCAAAGGAGAGTGTTGATGTTTCAGATTTTTGTGCATGCTATAGGATGAAAATATCATGCTCTAATTTGATCTAGAATCTGCAGCACGGGTAATATTACACCTGTTCACAGTGCTTTATTTTTGGGCTCAATTTCATCAAAACTTGTTGGAAATGAGAATTGGACACTTTTGGGTCTTTTCTCCTAGTCTGACCTATTTTTGGCTAATTATTAAGCTTTCCTTTCTTTCAACTAATCCTTTTTCATTAACAGGTCCAAAACAAACCTTGTTTTTTTCAAAGCTAACTCATCAGTACGTGTCATCACCATGCATGAGAGGCTTATGAGCAGAAATATCATCGTCAATGAGCATAAATGGGCCTAGTTATGGAAGGTGGCAGTTATCACTTCCCATCATGGCAACTTTGCATCGTCTCACAAGATATATATTTTTTGAATTGAGTGATAAAAAAGAAACTAATCCTCTCTTTGATATGGAGTCAATTTAGACAGTAAAAGCATTGAACATGTGCATACTAGGTATTATGAAGTCTATGCCCAGCGATTTTTTGTTTCAATCTTTGTTCATCTACTTGTTTTCTCTTGTCACAACTGTTATTGCTGCAATCATTTTCATACTTTTACTGACATGTCTATTTTAACAACAGGAGGACCAAAGTTTGAGCCTTTGTACCGAGATATGGAGAAGGGTGATGAAGACTGGAATGAATTCAATGATATTAATAAGCTTATTATCCACTCTCCACTTTGGATAGAGTATATAATTTCCTTTCCTCATCTCTACAACAACATGCCTAGGAAAGTTAAGATTTGTGTATATCACAGTCCCATGGTGATGTACATAAAAAACTAAAGATCCAGATTTACCAACATTTTATTTTGATCCTCTAATTCATCTAATTTATTTTCATAAGACTAATCACCGTGAGAGAAAAACTTACGAGGAGGATGATGAGAATAATTTTTTTGTTCTAGAAGGTGTGGAACCTTTATTGCACGATACACAACTTAATTGTCACTCCTATAAATTGTGTTATTTCAAAGATTTGACTTCCAAATTTTCATAAATACAATGTCCTCAAAAAGATAGTTGAACACTTTTGTATTCATAGTTAGATCATATTCCAAGAATATATACATTTCTTGTACGGATCAACAATTGTCTCATGAAGAGAAATCACATCACAAGCAGTAATTGAACTTGGTTGGGGAGGATATTAATTTATCCTCTCAATTTCTTGAGTTCTTTCTGTTGTCAAAGCAGGAGTTTTTGTAGCACAAGCTGGAGGAAATAATGGTCCATATCCCAAAATAATGGTATCATTTAGTCCATGGATAACTTCAGTAGCAGCCGATGTAGATGTTCCTAGCTACAAAAATACACTTTTTCTAGGAAATGGAAAATCTCTTCCAGGGATTGGATTTCACCCCCAACACGCAAAGGTTAGTCTTATGCTCTCGTTGCAGGAACTGATGCAATGCTAAATTCTTCTTATGTGATATCCAGTCCATTTGACTGCCAAAACCCTGAAGCTTTTAACAAGACTATGATTCAGGGGAACATTCTAGTTTGTGGATATTCATACAACTTTGCATATGGTGTTGCATCTGTAAGATGTCTATTAGAAACTACAAAGAGTTTAGGTGTAGCTAAGTTCGTTCTGGCTTTCAAGAATCCGTCTCCGGGAGCTAAATTTGATCCAGTTCCAGTGGGAATTCTAGGAATTGTTATAATTGAAGTAGATCAAACAGAAATTCTTGTAGATTACTATAATATATCAACAATAAGGGATCAATCAGGTCAAATCACAAGGTTTGGAGCTAAGGCTTCCATTGGAAGTGGGTTGAAACCTACATATCAAGGTACAACTCCTCAGGTAGCATTCTATTCTTCTAGATGGCCAGATATTAAGGATTCCAGCTTTCAGGACATCAATGTTTTAAAGCCAGATATTCTAGCTCCTAGTTCTCTTATATGGGCAACATGGTCTCCTAATGGCACTAATGAAGTCAATTATCAAGGAGAAGGATTTCTCATGATATCAGGGACAAGGATGGTGACACCACATATAGATGGCATTGTAGCTTCGGTGAAGAAAAAGCATCCTAATTGGAGCCCTGCTGCCATCAAGTCAACTTTACAAACAACATCAACAGTCGTTGACCACATGGGGAAGCCCGTGCAAGCACAAAATCAATCTTTTCAAAAGTACTTGTTTTTTCCAAATATTTTAAATCCAATCAATTAAATGTGTTTTCTATTTTCTCAGGATAATTTCCTAATTAATGTAAAATTTATACATGAATTATCCAAAATCCTTAGTAATTGAGTATGATTATACATAGTTTTCTTGGCTTATCTCAGGCACTTGAGAGGATAAATTAATATCCTCCCCAACCATACTCAATCACTAAGTATTTTTTATAGTTTATCTCTATATTGGACTCCTTAAACTTTCTCAATTGGCAACAAATAATGATTGTTAAAATCCTCTGATACAAACTTCCATTTATATTTTTATGACCACTTACAATTACCACGAGTCACTATTAGTGGTTTTCTTGTCATTCCAAGCACTATCATGATTTCACATGCACATAATTACTATCCTCATGGACTTTTATTCCTCTCTTACCATATACAAAAAAGGAAAATTGATGGGTTCCAACATATCCCTAGTTTAGATTTTCATTATTTTTATAAAATTATTATGCCTTCCACATGAAGAAGAGGAGCAACAATATGACATACATACTAAATTTTTTGGCACAATTCTTAGTGATATTTCATTAAACTTGGAGACTATCTGCTATAGAGATGATAATACCACAGTGGTACCAAATGAAGCAGAATAACCAAATCATGAGAACGATATACATAGAACAGTGAGTGGAGGGTCGAGCCTTCTATTTCCAGGAATTTCAAATTGTCTTAAATTACAGATGGAGAATGAAACCACATGTAAATGAGCTTAATGAAACCCTTAAAAGAATGAAGCAAACTTCCAATCCATAAATTGATTTGGAGATATATATGGTAGGCCCATTTACAATGATTACTACAAACCCCTTAAAATGCATCATGATCTTTAGACAAAGAAACTCTTACAACTAAATTTTGACACCCCAACTATTGTTGGCTTGTTGTGGCCTGACCTAGGTTCGGAGTTAATTATTCAAACAAATCCCAGTACTACTGGCCCTTTCGGCAACAGTCCGCGAGGCGTGGACTGAGGTCTCACCCGAAGTACTATGGGAGAGTGCTCGAACCAGGTTTCCGCACCCTTGAGATGTCTGAGAGGTAAGACTGGTGCTCTGTTTGTTCCTGCACGCAAGTCGCTTCGCACACTTCCCTTTCCTCGCGGCCTGATACACTGCCTTCGCATAGCCCTAACCAGGGGTTGTGCGCGCTCTGCGCTAATACCCGAGATCTTACTTATCTTCTAATGTTAATTAATTGCCTTCGCTTACTTGAATGTCTTAAGTTATAATTAGCAATACAAAACATTCATACAGGTTCACGCAGTAAATAAACAATATACTTGCAAATTATATCCAATCATGCATTAAACCAGGAAAATATACACAGAATTATAGCAAAAATTCTCTTTATTGATTCTCCCAATGGTTACAGACTCAACCTACCCTGCGCACTCAACTGCAAGGGTCCGCGCACTCAGTTGTGAACTACTAGGCCTCTACGCACTCAGCTGCAGGGGTCTGCACACTCAACTGCAGGGGTCCGCGCACCGAGCTGCAAAGCCTTCTCCTTTCTATGACCCACAGACACACTTTACACTTCGACTCAATCACTTAGACTTATCATGCTTTTCTTCCATTCGTTATTGGTTCATTAGTTATCTTTTACACTTAGAGCCTCGCTCAGGTCTATCCAGCCAACATTACATTACAAAAACTAGGGTGGACAACCCTGTGACTCTATTACACTTTCGCACCCGCAATTCGTGGAGCTTTTACAAAAAGATTCGGTCAAAACTAGGCTTTAAGCCCCAAAACATGCCTTGGGGGGATTCCATGCCCAACAGGCCCCCAACACAAACATCGTGACTCGCCCTTGAGTCACTCTGATGGCGCGGAGATCTTTGCGCAGAATCCCTCCAAATGTTCTCGAATTGTGGCAAGGTCAGCAATGCACTGAGCTGTTGCTTGCTGGATCTGCTGCATCCATTGTTTCGAGACCTCTATGTCGAAAGTGCTTCTCTCCATCAATGCATGCATCCCCTGCATGTGTGCGAGCTTGCCTTCAATTTCTGTTGCGATGGTGAAGGCATCATCGATCCAAGGCTAAACGCGATCCTTCAGGACTGCTTCCTTGTGTCATGCCGCATCCACCTGCTCTTTCAGTGCTTTAGCCTATTGCATTTGCGTGAGCCTCTAAGTGAGGGCCACTGTCTGCGCAGTTCCTCTAATGCTATCATACTATTGTTGGAGTTCTCGCGCCTCTGTCTCTAAGCACTAGATGTTGTGGTCCTCCTGCAGATTTGTGAGGACCTCAAATGATTCTTCCAACAAGCTGGTGCAGTCTCGCACTACACTGCCAATTTCGTCCAGTCTCGCTGTGATAGAACTAGTGTGTTGTTATTTGACTTCTGAAGAGGTGGATGGCTATGCCTTCAATCGCAACTCAGTGATCTGAAGGTTCAGCTCCAACTGAACCTTTGTGATTTCTTCCCGTGCCTCACGCACCCCTACTGCTAACCTGTGGATGCGCGCCTCTATTGGTATGTCTGTTGTGATGGCCAGCTCCGGGAGGCTTTGGCAAGCTTCATCTATCACCTATACCAGTGGATGATTCTGCAACACCACTTCATCGCGCTGCAAGCTCAATTGTTCCATATTGATTTTCTGCTCACTGAGGACTTGCAATGCACGGATCTCCCTAGCTCACAGCTCTGTAGTTATCCCATCCTGCAAAACATATAAGGTGTCCCGCGGGAGTGCAACGAGGCTGATGCCAAGACCCTTCAGCACGCTAATCATAGGCCCGTCAGCCTCATATGTCGTCACTAGTGCCCCTTCCGGCAGCACTATGGTATTTTTCATTTGCGTGTGCAACATCTGTTCTACTAGCGTTGTTCCGACTGCAAGACTAGTCAAAAGGGTACCAGCCTAAGGAGGGCGCACCTGTAATTCCTGCAACTCCGTTCTAAGGGCCCCCAACACAATCTAGTTCTCCTACATGAAATTTTGGAGAGCCTTAGAGGTAACATCGCGCATTATCTCGCCGATGTCGTGCAGATCACCCTTAGTTAGGGTGATCAGGTCAATAGACAACTTCGATGCCGTGACCTTCTTACACAACCCTGTACGCTCGGCTGGCTGCTGGTGCTTCAACTGTGTGGACACGGTTTGTGGGTTCGCACCTCTCTCTTCTTCCTCTGCTTCCTGCCCATGTGAAGACAACATTTGGCCCTCGCTCACCTTTGCGGCTACCTCCTATGTTGTTGCGGCCTTTTCCTGCTCTGTCGTCGTTTGTGCAGCGTCCCACGCTGCCCGTACTTTTGCTGCCGCTGCTTCCTTTCTTCTAGACTTTTCTGCCAACTGTGCAATGCGCAGCTTGGCCTCATCTTTATTCCTTTGTGCTGCTGACTTTTCTATCTCCACGATGTTTCAAGCACGCCACTCTGGCGGCCATGTCTCCAGGACATTAAAGATGACATCATCTGTGGCTACAAAAGGTAGCTTCCTCCATTACTTGGTCAAGTCTTTGCACGCTCTAATGTAAATGCTATGCATGTCCGCTTTAAATTTTGCAAAACCCTAGAGGCTATTGTAGACAGTGGGCGACAACCGCGGCTTGCGGTTGATCCCCAATCTGAAGTTCATCTCCATGAACATGCAAAATATTGTGTTGTTGCAGATCCTCTTGGCATCCTTTGTGGCCCAGAGCGAAGCGTACTTCGCGAACTCTGGCAGATCTCTGTCAATTAGGGAGAATTGACTATCCTTCGGTAATTCCCCTTCCACAAGCACTATGAACAGCAGAAGCCATGCATAGTGGAACGTTTTGCCCTGTTCCTGAGCTTTGTGGCAATTCTCTAAAAACTCCTTGCAAAGGAACTCGGACCAATTAAATTGGAGCCCCTCCACGCATTGCTCTGCCAGTGCTACTACTGGCGCGGGTACCTCCTCTGCGCGGCACTTGCGCATAACCTTACCGGCCAGTATTTGGGTTGCCACTTTCACTGCTTTGTCACTGATGTTGGATATGGCGTAGCCCCTTTTCTTCTTCACCAGCTGTTATTTTTCCTTCATGGCCTCCATGATGGCCAAGTCACTGCTTTTCCCCTCTGAGATGTTCGCAGGGTTCTATCCTTTGCATGGAAGCCAGGAAATGCGATGAATCAAGTCTGCAGTGATGGGGATGGGCTCCTCCAGCCATAAACACCCATCATGCACCAAGCAGAGCAGCTACCTGATGACGAAAATGGTTATTGGGGCAAGGTGGAAATGTGGCACCCAAAGCAGGTTCAGTAGCCTAGCCTTTTCTACTCTGCGCAACCACTTTCACGGCTCTAACTCTATAACCCCTGTTGCGGTGTTCTACGTGGGCTTCATGAGGTGCGAGGTCCCAAGGTGAGGGAACTTATCATGGTCAGCGAGGTCCCAATCTTCGAATTTTAAGCTTGACACATGTCCCAAGTGCGTGCCCTAAAAAATAATATTGTCTGGGAGGAGTGGGGTCTAGAGCGAGCTCTTGGCCTCGTCAAGGTCCTCGGGTACTCTAGCCTTTCCTTTCCGCGGGGGGACATAGGTGGGCAGATTTTTCGGGGGGGTGTGCAAGCTCAGTCTCCTCCTCCATGCCTTCGTCCTCGTCTTCTGTGATGATTAGGTCCTCCACATCTTCCTCTTCTTCATCAGTCTCTATGGTAATAGCTTTCCCCTTCTCCATCATTGACAGCTTGGTGCGCAGCGGGTTCCGCAAGGACACACGTACGGGAACCATCATTTGTTTGTCCTGGGTCTTGGCGTGCGTGGTGATTACGGAATTTATGCCTCAATCCCGGCACCTTCCGGAGCATCCCTCACAGTCAAGGCCTCTACGGCCTCTTGAGCGATCATTTCTGTTATCTCCATAATGTCCTCAACTGTTGCCACCGTATTCATCCAGAAATATAGCACTCGTGAACTCAAGGGCTCAATCAATGCTTGGTACACAACAATCATGGCTCTGCTTAATGACCAAGTGTTGTTTGCTAGGAATCCCTCTATAATTTATAGCACTTTTTGAGTTTGAATTCGATTGCTCCCCCCAAATCTGGTTCATTAATGCTCCCTTAGCAGTATATTTTCCCAAATCTTGTCCATAATTTGCGTCTTAAATGCTTGTCACCCGCTCCATTTTGTCTCAAGTTGAGCATCCCATCATGAATAGTGACTTCAACGGTCACTTTCTGGCCAACCCACGCAGCAGCGCAGCTCCCCGTGTGCGATCACAGACCTTATGATTCTTTGCTTCTGCGTGCAGCTCCAACATCGCGCAGCTCCCAGCATAATAGTTTATAGTCCCGTGCTTCCTTTCAACTGCCTAGAGCGCTAAGATTTTACTTCCTTCAACTAGTTAGGTGGTTGCACCACTCGTGTAAATCTTCATCCTGTCGTCCAACGTGTTTTCTGGACCCTTTTATTGTTACGGTCGACATCGCGCACCTTACCATTTGCAACGCGCTACCCTGGTTAATATGTTTAGCAATGTGCGGTCCAAGCCAAGGCATCAGTCTGATCAATTCGCGACGATAGGCCTTAAACTTGTCATCACGATCGTACGCATCCTGCCTTATCACCCTGGTCTTTTTGTCGAGAAAATCTTCCTTTACCTCGTCCCCCCGCTTCTTGATTTCCACGTCCACCACAGTGATTTTCTTCCTTAATCATACCCTTTCTTCTTCAAGTTCTTGGAGTCGAAAATTTCCCTATTGGATTTCTGCTTCCAAGGTTCCACGACCCATCGTATCTACCGATGCTATCATGCATGGTATAAGCTCTCCAAGTACTATAGGGCTTACTACGGTTGCTTCATAGTCCAGCCTTGGCAATGCCTGCGTGGTCAAGTTTTTGCACGCGGTTCTATAAGCCCAGAGAACCGCTCGTACATGCAGGTCCCAATCAGTCCGCTTCAAATTGTGGACCTTGTTCAATGCTTTACATACTTTATTAAAAGCTTCTACGTGGATATTCTTCTGCACACTTGGTCTTTCCATACTTTGTGGTCCCAATCGTAGGGTTTGTTCGCGCCATTGACTTACCCGCACCTGCTTATTGATCGTGTTCCCTACCGCGAGGACAATGTGCATTCATACAGGTTTTGCACCATGTGCCTGTATCCACCTAAATAGGTGGGTGCACAGGATGGTTTGTTTGACAATTTTGTCTGTTAATCGCATCGAAGGCTTCCCAAACCGCATGCGCATCATACATCTGCATTCGCACCAATCCTAAAAACTTTGTTGGTGCATACCCCACCATATTGTGAACGTAGCTCGCAGTACCCATTTTAGAGCGTCGAAACACTGTTGTTCCGGTACTTCTCTTTCAAATTTTCTTAGGAAATCATCCACCTTGCTTAACCCGTCATACGTAGGCAGGTCTCTTACCTCTGTTGCTACGCAGTGCAGTGACCTTGTCATTATGTTACAGTTGAGTTTGGTTACCTCGTGTAATCATTTTTGCCATCGTTTTATCTCCTCGTTAGAATTGGATGTGCAGGAGCTTTCGCGCTCCCATGAGATTCGGCCATCCGCGGTTGGATTTACACAATCCTGCTCCCATCCGGTTATCTTGTAAATGCAGTCCAAGTCATCATCGCTCTCGTAGTCACGCACCGGCTCCGTGTAGCACGATCCCTCTGCGGGGTATAAAGGTACCACTACGCGCAGAGAATTTTTCTCAAATATCATCTTGCGCTTCTTTAGATTTATCACCCCATTCATGTCAGTTTCCCAATCTATTCCCAATAGCACAGGGAAGGGATTGTTGTCATCAACAATCTCTATCACTTCAAAATCTGATAGCGCGCTTGCTCCTTTAATATCTACCGCAATTCCCTGTAATCTCCCCATAGGTAGCATCTTTTGTTGGTTCACCATTCACAGTTGGATAGGAGACCATTGCAACGCGGGCTTGCCCATGCACTCCCATGTCTGCTTTGGAAAGATGTTCACATCCGATCCTAGATCCAAAATCACTTGGTCCATCTCATACTCCCCAATCTGCATGGTCAATCTCATCTCCCTTCCTGTTCGCGTCGTGTGCTTCCCGAGCTTCTGGAGTACACGCAGTTCTCCTGGTGCGGTCCCAATGCATCTAGTTATGAGTTCTTGCAGCCTCTTTATAGCCTTTCTGTCGTGCAATAGCTTCATGCATGATTCCAAGAACGTAGTGAGCATCGATGGGTCCATTTTTGGCTCCAGTCTGTCTTTATTTCCTGAAGTGGAGGCATCAGCGAAGCTCTCTTAGCTTCCATGAAGATCCCCTTAGCACGCTCCAAATCAAATTTTGGTTCCTTTGTTGGAGCCTTGCAAACCCAAATACTTTCTTCAGGTTGCTTGCCTTTGCCATCCCCTGTCGTAATACCACTCCGAAGCACGATATTTACATTAGGGTCTTCCTTGCGTGGCTCAGACCTCATCATTTGAAAGTTCTGAGTCGGGGGAGGTTGGAGTGCTCCTTTATCGCGCAACCTTGATATCAATGTGGGACAATCCTCCGTCTTATGATCAAACAACATAGAATACAAGCATGATGGTCGCATTGGATTCATACAATCGCAGGGCATAATGCCCTGACCCTCCACAATTGTAACATATCAGTTGTCTGCGACCTCTTCTTGGCCCGCCTCCACCTTTACCTCGTTTGCGCTCTTGAAATCGGGTACGCGCCATCACTAAATTTTGATCGAGGGGCCATGTTTCAGCCTGGACTCTGTAGGTAGGACTTCGATCCATCATCAGCTCATAACTTCAATAGGTGCGCTCGTCATGTCCTACTGACCTGCAAAAATTACAGAACAACTATTGTGAACTCTGTTTATACTTCTGTAATAGATGGTAGTTATCTGTAGCATACTTCCTCCTATCTAACAAATCGCACACCATAGTGCAGGTGCTGCGCTTGATCCTGCTTGTGCCTCCGGTTTTAGTGGCATTGGCCCTCCTCCCACAAGGTAATTCGTGAACACTGGGCAGTGGTCCTTGTTGTGCCCTTGGCCCTTGTATTTTACGCACCATACCTCATCGCGCATCTCTGGGTAGGTTGTCCTGTCTTGTTTCAAACTCTGCATTTCCAAGCACAAATTTTTCAACTACGCATGAATCTGCTGAAATCCCAGGTTAGGATCTTGTATTGGAGTCTTGTGCAATCTCATTGCAACCTCCAAAGCCTCAACTTGAGTGGTTAGCCTTTGTTGCAACAACGTGTTCCATAGATGCGGCATTAACGATGCCACAAACCATTCGTGGTGTTGCCCATCTGTTAATGTCATGTTCGCTTTGCGGATTGTGCACTTCAGTCTTTGATCCAACTCCCACAGGGTTTCGCCTGGTAGAACTATGATTTCCTTGAATCCAATGATCGACTATGCCTCTAACTTTGGCCTGCTAAATTCTTTGTTTAACGTAGCTTGGATATCCATGATCCCTGCATTCGGATTGTCATTAGAATGCTTAATGTACTAGGTCAGCGCGTGATCCTACAGAGTGTTGACCAATGTCGCCTTCTTTATATTTTCGTCTGTGACACCCTGTGCTTCCCATTCGGCTTTTATTACAAACCAAAATTGGTCTGGATCCTCATTCCCTACTCCCTTGAACACTGGTAGCTTTATCGCGCTTGCCATACTGCTTCGCGATGGTGGCGGAGGTGGTATGGGCGAAGACGAGGATGAAGACGGTGAAACTGGTGGTGGTGTGGGTGGGGGTGGTATGCACAGAATTCTCTGCTTTATCAGATTGATCGCACTTCTTGGCGAGACCTTCGCAAGCTCTTCTTCGCCCCCTCGCGGAGGTGAAATTAAGGGGCTAGTCTCTAGTTTTGCACTACCTTCGTTTCTGTAGATTCTCCCACTCCACGTAGCCCTAAACATCAATTTATTCGCATAACCTGCTTTTCACACAATAGAATTTTAATCCAATTGTTCAAGGATTTAATGTACTTACCTCATAGTCCATTGAGGAAGCGTCATTCTGCCTCGCTATAGCTGACTAAAGTATCTACTGTGAATTCAGTGATGAATCCTCCTATGATTTGATTGAGCCAGTGATCAATAGCCCGCGTGATCTTGTCTTCCGATGCTTCCAGTCTGCGCATCAATTTTGGAGTCCACACAATAGGTTTGTCGAGTTTACACCTTCCTTGGCTTTCTATTAGCTTCGTGATCCACTCGTATAATTCAGTGGGAAAGGATGCAAAGAAAATTTTGTGGATCTCCGTATACAAGTAGCAGTCTAACCACTCTTCCTTTGATAGTCGCGGATTCCTGTTTTCCTGCACCGCGAACTCGTGAATCTTTCTGTCCAACCAATCTTCAATTCCTTTCTTTGTCAGATTCCAGTGATACGACATCAAACATCTCTATGCAGATCCTGGTCCCAGCAACGGAACCATTTGTTGGCTTGTTGGGGCCTGACCCAGGTTCAAAGTTAATTAGCCAAAAAAATCCTGGTACTACTGGCCCTTTCGGCAACAGTGCGCAGAGCGCAAACTGAGGTCTCACCCAAAGTAGTATGGGAGGGTTCTAGAACTAGGTTTCCACACCCTTGAGATGTCTGAGAGGTAAGATTGGTGCTTTGTTTGTTCCTGTGCGTAGATCGCTTCGCGCACTTCTCGTTCCTCGCGGCCTGATACACTGCCTTCACGCAGTCCTAACCAGGGGTTGTGCGTGCTCTGCGCTAATACCTGAGATCTTACTTATCTTCTAATGTTAATTAATTTCCTTTGCCTACTTGAATGTCTTAAGTTATAATTAGCAATACAAAACATTCATACAGGTTCGCGCAGTAAATAAACATTATACTTTCAAATTATATCCAATCATGCATTAAACCAATAAAATATACATATAATTATAGGAAAACTTCTCTTTATTGACTCTCCCAACGGTTACAAACTCGACCTGCGCTGTGCACTCAGCTACAGGGGTCCGCGCACTCAGCTGTGGACTACTAGGCCTCTGCACACTCAGTTGCAGAGCCTTCTCCTACTCTACGACCCACAGGCACACTTTACACTTTGACTCAATCACTTAGACTTCTCATGCTTTTCTTCCATTCGTTATTGGTTCATTAGTTATCTTTTACACTTAGAGCATCGCTCTATTTATACAATCCCATGGTCCACAGATCATGGGTAGGTCTATCCAACCGACATTACATTATAAAAGCTAGGGTGGACAAAATTGTGACTCTATTACACTTTCGTGCCCTGCGCCCACAATTCGTGGAGCTTTTACAAAAGAATTCAGTCAAAACTTGGGCTTTAAGCCCCAAAACATGCCTTGGGGGGATTCCATGCCCAACAACTACAAACATACCTTTTTTGCTGCTTCAATTTTCAATATTTTGATTGAGTAGATTTTTGTACCTTTACAGTGTTGCAAAAACAATCTTACTGACAAATGTTGCTATAGAAGAATTATAACAGTGAAACCTCCTTAAATGATGAAATTTTGTCTCACTTCAAATCCTTACTGCATAACTATGAAGTACTGATGACAACAAATGCCCAGAAGTATGCCACAATAGAGTGCATTGATTATGTCCCTTACTGCTTGATACTGCTAAAGATTAAGCAAGAAGAGGGCCTAAAATAAATAAATAAATAAATATATATATATATATATATATATATATATATTGGTTTGCTGCAAAGGTTGTCTGCTTCAGGTATATGTTACTTCTAGTTGCATACATGTTCAATGATATGCTTTATACTAATGCAACAACACATATTTAGAACTAGAATTTTCGTACGATTATTCATAATTGTAAACATACCTCTGTCTATTCAATATGCTGCCCTAGAGTCATCTCGGTCTTGCTTCTATAGTCTACCTCTATCAGAATCTTGAGAAATATGACTTATTTAAAGTTTCATGCTCACATAGATCTAAAGGTAATAGCCAATGAACTTATGAGTTGTAGGATGGTATAATGATTCAGTTCTCTCTCAAAAAGGATAGAGTTATGTTAATGACAAGGTTATCATGCTTCAGTCAACGAGCAAGTTCAATATGCCATAGGGTTCATATATGAACCTTCCAAATAATAATAACCAAGTCTACATAGTTACTGCAACTTTCACGAACAATAATATACTATGATTTCATTGCAACAATGATCTTCAAGGAGGCCGAGAGATTGTGTAAAATGACCATCGAGTGCCCAATTTTGACTAATTGAACCTTCCCCTGCTTAGATTATCGATAATCTTGTTTTAGGGATACCTCCAACATAACTGTAATCTGTCTCTTGAGATCAATATGATCATTCTTTAAATTTTCTCTTACGCAATCCCTCGGCCTTATTCCTACAACAAGTCAGATGATTCGATCCTTCAATCAAGGCATCATAGTGACTTGACCCTGTCACAGAAAATTTCTATCTTCAAAGCAAAATATCCTTCCAAACCAGAGGCACTGATAGAGAGAATAGGTGTTGAATAGTTGATGTTAATCAATGATCATGGTGGTCATGCTCAGAATTTGATCGAGGAATTTTAGATTATGGGACCCTTCTGAAATATGTTTTGGTTAGGATTTGGTACTCTTGATCGATGCCCAAGACTGTAACTTCTTAGGAAAAAATATATACTTCAAAAGTAATGATAGAATGAATGCAAGCCTATGCCTATTATCTAAATTATTCTAGATATCTTAGATATATATCTCTTACACTTCATCAGTACTTCAAACAGAGATTTGTAGAGGATTTAACTTACCTCCAGGGATCATAGAAAATATATTTCCATAAGCTTACACTGATGATACAATCTTAAGCTTGCTAAATAGGATTTTTATAAAGTACAGGAACATACCTTGATGTCTTCCAACTTTTACCTGTGATAGTTGAATATCTTTAGGATTGGTGCCCATGTTTACTGATTAGGGCTTGAAGAAGGTTGTAAGAAATAACCAAGATTTGAACTCTGACTTGATTTACCATAGAGAGATGGAGGTATCAATGAAATTATTCAATGATTGAAATCTCTTTAAGCTTGGGATTGTCCTCACCTGATCTCTGATACCATGTTAATTTTCAGTTAACATGTTCCTTGCGTAGGTTAGATACTTCATTCAACCATATGCCCATTGATCCATTTACCAATTACATTAGACATTATATAAAAATAATTGACAAAAGAACATAAATGATAGATGCAGAAGACAAGCCAAGACAAAAAGACACTAGAATATGGCTCAAGCCAGGAAAAAACCCCAAGATGGGGAAAACCCTTGCTCAAATCTTCTTATTATTATCATCAAATGTTCAATGAAGAAAGAGAGATAGTACAATGATATAAAATAAACTTCCAATATGAAGATCAGGCATCGTTGCTCTTAGATCCATTCAATCCTGTAATCTGGGCAGTATGTTCATAGAGGAAAATTCATTTTGTTGTAGAAGATCAATCTCGTTAGGGCAACAACAGTCCACTGCTTTCTAAGTTGACTAATCTAAAAATCCTCCTTTCTACTGCAACCTTCCTTATTTCACATGATGCTCCCTTTCATTGGCTTAAGGAGCTAGTTTATGACCACATTAAGGTCATCGTTGATATTATCTATGTGGTTCTAGATTAGGGCTTCTGGAGCATGCTTCTCCAACAGTTGAATATCTGCAAATAGTGTGGCCTTTTTCTTCTTACAAGGGCTCTATTATTTGTAGTAGTCCTCTCGAAAAGAGGAATTCAATGCCACAGTTACCTTCCCCAAAGGAGTTGTTCAAAGTGGAATTTGGCCCTAGTAGCCATTTTTAACAAAAATAACCATCAATATTTTTTTCTAGCATTTTGGGTTGAATTCACAATAGTATGCTAAAAAGTGTCATTTCATTGTCTAGAAATTAGGATATATAAATGTGAGATATATAATCTACATATTTGGGTTATCTCCTTTTCAACTCTGAAATTTTTTAGGCTACATGTTAATTGTTTGAACTTTGAACTTTGAAGAAATTCCTGAATGGATTTCATAAATACTCAAATGAATAGACTTTGTAAGGCAGTGGTACCATAAATTGTGTTATTTCAAAGATTTTAGTTCCATATTTTCACAAAATACAATGTCCTCAATAAATACTTATATGTATAGATACTTATGTTTAGGATTATATATGTGTTGGAGCGGTTCCTTTATGTTTCACTATAATCCTGATGTTGACAAGCCTGACTTTTTTCATTAATAGCTCATAGAATATGCAAAAGGAAATGATTGTCAAAATGTGGCAAAATTTACATTTCTCCTGATTTTTTTTTTTGTTCATGACAAGATACTCATGTTGCAGGAATGAGTTATCCTAGAGTCTGTTTCAATACATGGATTTTTTTTCCTCCCATTTTTTTACAAGGATGTAGATTTCATTTTCATGTTGATGGTTTATGCATGTATTTTATCTAGCCCCAAATGTTGGTAATGGCAGGAATCTTGAGAAGTAGTCATAGACACGGACTCTATCAGATGTTAATGTTACAATACCACTTCCACCTCGTATTAGAAAAATTTTAATGGTCAGTGACATAAAGAAGAGTTATTTAATGACAGGGTTGAAAGGACAACCTCATGTCTTAGTTGTAAGTCATTTATTTGTGTTTCTTAGCTGTAAGTCAACTGTTTGATTTTGAGCTTTATCATATCAATTATTTCACTAATCCAATATGCATGGCCTGTATTTCTCACTCGATGTTACTTACTTGACATGGTTGATATAACATTCAATTCTAGGCCACTTTTATTTTAAGACCGAGATTTTATTGATTAAAAGGATGTTCATATTTTGATTGATTTACTTGGAGCTTGATTTTTTTTTGTAAATTCCATGTGAATGTTATTTTTTCAGGGTGATGTCTTGTTGAAGCCTCGAAAATCGCTGCAACAACATCGGGGATAACCACCCGGTCCGGACCTTAGTACAGCTCCTTTTCCGTTTGGAATAGTGGCTCCGACTGGGGATAATGGGACCAGTTTCCCAGAAGTGGATAAATGGGATGGATGGGTGATTATAAACTACGCTAGCGACGAGCGAATAACTAAAACTATCAGCAAGAATATAATAACTATGATCTATCCCGGGGACTTATTGAGCTTTAAAGCGTAGCGTTTGATGGTCTGTGTCTAAAGACAGGCATATAGATGACTCCATCTTTAAGGCATAGATATTAATTCATTCAAGATTGTTGTGCCTAAATAGTTAAACAGAGCGATTAAAACAAAATTACCACACTTTATCATTTATATCATTGTCACATGCATGATTGAAAGGAAAGGCACA
This sequence comes from Pinus tabuliformis, assembly GCA_031772625.1. Taxonomy (NCBI): domain Eukaryota; kingdom Viridiplantae; phylum Streptophyta; class Pinopsida; order Pinales; family Pinaceae; genus Pinus; species Pinus tabuliformis. The sequence continues at coordinate 551,676,467 of CM062818.1, forward strand.
TCGTAAAACATCCAATAGTGGAATGAATAAAGATCTGTTGTTACAGCGCATGCATATAATCAACAATAGCAAGAATAATCACATAACAATTCATATAAAAGGAATGAATTCAGACATAGATAGAAATACCATATGAGCTGCTTGACACTCCCGAATATCAATCGCTATTTGTAGTTCTTTCTTCAACGCAAAAACATCCTCAACAACGACAATAGTGCACAATTGCATAAAGAAGCTTCCTTGTTAAATTAAGAACAATTGGCCCAGTTTCATAAAAGAATATTGACTGAAGCACAATAGTGCAAACTTCAGTCTATTAAGTCTGTTACAAAACTTTACGACCCTTTCCAAAACAACGAAAGGGTCTATAAATACTAAACTAATCTAAATATCTAATAAACAGAAATCCTACATAATTGGCATCAATAAATACTGATCCTATTTCCTGGAGCGATCTGGCAATTGGCGACATGATTCATCAGGTAGGCTGCTTGCCTTTAAACCTGAGCTGACTTGTCGCAAGCATTGGCTCTACTTCAGGTGGTTTGTTGAGAAGCGAACTGAGCTGGGCAGCATAGGTGGCATCCTGAATGTCGGGAATTATACACCCGATTGCATCTGTTAAACACTTAAGGGCGGCTCTCTGTGTGTGCGGCTTAATCAGGAAAAGCCAATATGCATCGAAGGTCAAACTGTTAACCCCAGCGATTAATCTCCCCTTTTCCTCCAAGTCAGGATAACACGTTTGCTCCAACATGTTTGTTGTTGTTATCTTTCCAGGCGTACATTGGGAGATCATATTCGCTAAGTAGAGAGTGTTGTTAACCAGATCAACTAGGTTGTTGGAGGTTGATTTACACCTTGAAGCTGCCCTTTCTGCTTTCATCACCTGAGTGTGCCATTCTGTGAAAAGTATGTCTTTATATGTTTCTGAAATCTTGGGCAAATTTGCTTCTCTCCCTTGATCAGAATCTTGCCAGTCAAGATATCCACTTATGATCTCTTCGGCCTGGTCTAACTCATTCCTGGCCTTCTCTACCTGCTGATTAATGGATGTAGTTAACTCACACAATGGCTCTGCCTCAGTGAGTTGTTGACAAAGGAGCCTAATTTGTGATATCAATGCATTTTTTATTAGTGATGCTTCCTTTCTGAACTCATCCACCTGTGGAGCGCCCTTGATTATTTCAAGCTGTGATGATAATTGAGCGATTTGCTCATCTTTCGTTTTCATCATTTGCTCATTTGCTGCTCTCAATTGTGCCAATGCCTCCGACAATTCCTTTTGTTTCTGGATTGCATTTTGGTCAATCTTTTGCCTTTCTTCCTACAATTGGTGGGTTAATTGATCATTCATTTGCTGTTGTGCCAGCAATTACTCCTCTGCTTGCACTGCTTTCTGCTTTGCCTCGGCCAATTCTGCCTGTAGTGCAAAAATTTCTTGGTCCTTAGTCTTCAGTAGAAGACTTACCTCCGATGCCTTGTCGATTGTTGCTGCGGAATAGGCTCCTGCATACTGTGACAGCTTTGTTAGGTCATCGGAGGGGTCCAATTCTTCCTTCCATACTACATTACCCGTGACTGTTTGCTCTGGAAAGATAGAAGGTTGATCAGTCCTTTGTCTTTTCCTTGATCGCTTTACAACTGCTCTATGCATCGGGCTGTAGAAAACATCCAGGAGAGGAATATCTTCTACCTGAAGAATGATTTGGTCGGAGGGGTCCTTTGGTATTACTTCAACATCCTTAGAAATGGGTGGGCCGCTGGTTCCACTTAGAACCGGAGGTGAAGTGATGTCCTGCGTATCATTTGTCTTGGAAGTGTCCCCATCTTTTGAACATTCCAATCCACTGATGATGGAATGAAATTACTGCCATTCTTGGAATAGTTTGGGGTCTATAGTAGTGTCCACATTGACATCGGTGGTGGTCTGTTTCTCCTTTTCGGCTTGGGACTCTTCCCGTTCTTTTTCCTGCTCTTTCTTCTGTTGTTCCTCTTGTTCCCTCCGTTGCCTTTCCTCATGTTCTTTCTTTAGCTGTTCCTCTTTCTCTTTCCTCTGTTGCTCCTCGTGTGCTCTCTTCTGCCGTTCTTCTTTTTCTTTTCTCTGCCTTTCCTCCTGTTCCTTTTTATGGTCCTTTGTTACCACCGGAGGTTCCTTTGATTATTGCCGAACAGGCCCGCTTGATGATGTCGCTGGGGTTGTTGCTAGTAAATCTAGAGGCAGAGTTTGCAACCTCTGTTCTCTAAGCTTATTAAACTCAATCAGCCCTTCATCATTATATTTCATTCGAGCGAGTTCTTTAGCCTGACCTATTGTTTCGACTGAAACGAATAGGTCGTCAAATATATCTTCTTTGTGCTCAAATTTTGTCAATTTGGCCTGCTCGAGCGCATTGTAGGCAACTTTGCTTGGATCATATGGCCTGTTTGGGATAGTCGCCAGAGTTAAAGATTGAAGCTTTGTGGCTTCCTTTTCTGCATGTTTGAGATCATGCAGAGTATAGACACCACACCTGAAGGGAAAAGAGGGCCAGCCCCTCTTCTTTTCTTTCTTGAGAGTTTGTGTAACACTCTCAGCCGTAATCTGATAGGCGATTTCTCTTGCTAGCAACTTATCTGGTATATACAAAGGGAGAACATGTGGGTCGGCTTGGCTGCCGAAAACTCTTATGTAGGTAAATCTCTCCTCCCCAAACCAACTTGCTACCGTTGTTATATCAAACGAAGCTTGATATGAAATCTTGGGAATGGGTTTGTCAAAAATAGAATAGTGAATAGGCACCATAAAGCCATTGCAGACTTGGTACAGATGGTGCTTGTAAGAGGTCTTCCATAGTTTCTGATGGTATATGTGGATGGCCGTGGGATCTTGTGGCGTCCACCTCCAGCCGAGCACGGGGAATTCAGAATTGAAACATAGTGTATCTAAGATATATGCACTGTAATAAAATGGGGGAATTTTCCTTTCTGTGACGATAGTCTGATGTCTAAAGTCACGCACAGCCTGTGCTAATTTGTCAGAAAGGATGGTGGCCCAATCCATAATTATACCGTTTACAGCTGCCTCCATTAGAGGAACCATCTCTATGGTAAAATTAGCAGAGTCATGCAATCCCCATAATCTACACATCATTATCCCCGCATAGCAATAAGGAGAAGCCAGAGAGTCGACTGAGTACTTACCCGAAGATTCGTGCTTGTGTTTGGCTGGATTTTGTCTCCAATCCTGGATGGGTTCGGATTCAACTTCATTTTCATTTGCAAACTTCTCCAGGAATGCTTTATTATATATCTTCTCCGGCTCGGGCAAATGATACATTTGTCTTAGATCATCCGGCCTGAACGATCCGAAGATTCTCCCATCTCTAGTGTTGAAAGTTCTGTCCAAAATTGGGATTTCTTGAATCGCCCATCGCACTACATCTGTGTATGGGAGGATTTGTTCCCTAGCCGCTATTCTGTGAAGGAAAGAGTCGGCTAAATCTTTGAGAGTACAATCAGACTTGCGAGTAGGATCAGCAGTAGCTTCTATTACTGTCTTTTCTGGTTGTTCGGCTTCAATCAAATTGTAAGTGCCTTGCCAAGTGACTCTGGTGAGGCCCGTGCATGTAGTATCGGAAATTAAGCCCTTCTTCTTGTCCACAAGAGCCTGTCCTGCTGCTGATGTAGTGGAGGCGCCTGCGGTCTTCTTAGATTTCTTCCCCATCTTGTTTGAGTTTTCTCTTTCGGATGGATTCTGCACAGAGAGACAAATGTGCGTAATACAGAGACAGCAATGAAAACTTGCAAGTGATGAGAACGTAAGCATAGGTGCATAATAAGGGATTAGTCTTTAAAAATAGGTGCGGACACAATCCATGGAAAGATTTTAAGAATTATGATCTCATTGATTGGCCGTTTAAAACCTGTCATCCCTTAAATGCCCATTATATCGTTATTCGGCTGAATGATTCTCTTAAGCGTGCAGTGGGCGTTTTGGCGGTTGAGTGCAGGTAAATGACTGCTTAACCGATCAAGCTTTAAATATGAATGAATTGCAATATCCCATCACTTAACGGCTTTTTATTGAAAACTGCGCTTTATCACATCACGTCGGGGGAATGAGGATTATAAAGTGCACATATAGTGTATCGCCGATCGCCGATAGCGATATCGGATCGCATCGGGGGTATGACCTGTGCGCCTTAATGATGTGAATTGGATATTTCCGATTGTCGACTGCCGATTGCATCGCATCGGGGGAAAAAGCTTTGAACACATTAAGACTTAAGTAAAGATTACCGCCGATATCCGATCGCCGATTTCACATCGCATCGGGACTACTGGCATGGGGCGCTTTTAAAATGTGCATGGAGTTTTGCCGATCGCCGATTGCGATATCGCATCGGCGGAAATGAATGTGTCGTTTATTTATATTTCTTATGTCATTGCGATATGCGATCTTGCGATCGCTTTATCGCAATGACCAAGATTTGCCTTATTTCTTTAAATGGGTTTTTCAAAAAGGGTTTTATGAAATGAGTTCATTTGATTATCGGACCTCTTTTGAACAATAAAAGTATTGATACCAATTAAACTTTAAAGGGACCCATTTCATATGTTAATATTTATAAATAAAAATGATATGAAATGGGGGGTTGTTGTAGAGCACAACATGTCTTTACACCAGTAAGGTCAGATAAGTCTTAGAACATAGGTATACAGAAAGCACATCTTTGGCCTTTATTGTGTATCTATTATTCTTTATATTATTGATGAATGGTTATTGATTGATGTAAACTAGAGGATGGGAAGGTCATACCAATTCTCTTGACAAAACAAAATCAAATAGAGTGGTAGAATTGTGTTTTAAAGGGTGAGCCAGAAATCAGTACTAGAAAGGTAGAATTTGAGAATAGCAAGCTATCTGATCTGGATCTAGAGACACAACAAACTGTGGAAAAAAAATGATGGTATTGACGAGTCTCCCCTACAAATAAGCTCTAACTATCAGACCACTGCCCAAATTTTAGTTATCTGCAATGGCAATAGTGACTCTAGATTTATTTGTATGAATAACGACTTTGGCCATTGTCCCGTTCATTTCCTATGAATGATTTTGATTTTCAAACTCCAACTAGTTTGTTGCTAAACTAATTAAATCTTTGATGACAAACATATAGTTTTCAAAGTTATTTTCTAAATCTATTATCTTGAGAAAAATTGTCTTTTTACTTTAGGTACTATAGATTACTATTGTGTGACATATGCTATGATATAATTGCCTGGATAAATAGACAAAAGTGTTGTACAATGTAGTCTTTTTCAAATCTAAATAAACAAAATTTCCAAATACAAAGTTTATTAATTAGGAACATCTTTTATACTTCTTAGCTAAGTTATGATTATATGTCGGTAGGGGATTTTGTCTATGATAAGATTGTGTTGTCTCTTTGGTTTCTATCACGTAAAAATGGTTAATAAGGAATGTGTTCTTGAGCAGCAGGCACACATATTATTCTACTATCGACATGTATCTCCATGGTTTTAGGCATGGCAACAAAAACACAAATGTCAATGGGATCTCCAAAGTCCGTGTTGGATGAATTTAATATTAGTGATGATTTTGATTCCTTGTCAGATAAAGAATGTCACAAGTCAAATTCAAATAAACAGAAGCAACTCAAGAATGAAGGTGAAGCTATTTATTTTTGTCTAAGTCAATTTTTTTTATTTGTTAGTAGTAAAATATTGCCGAGACTAATTTATTGAAAGTTGTAGAATTTACAATTTATGAAGTTTCAAGGTCTAATTTTTAAAAGTCTAATTCTTTAAATAGTGCTAGATCATTGGAAGAGCACCTGCTTTACAAGCAGGAGGTTGGTGGTTCAATTCCATTATGTCCTGATATCCATATGGAATGGTGACGATCATTTTTTGGTGACAGAAGCTCTTTTTCCCATCACCAATGATCTTATGGTGACATTTTTCGACCCTCACCAAAATATGAAATGGTGATGATCAACGAACGCCACCATATATACGCATCAATAGTGACGACCATGAAAGGTCTGTAACCATAAATTATTGTTGTTGATATGAAATGGCGACGGTCACTGTCTATCACTATAGTCATTATTCGTGACAAACCTTGAATGTCACCACAACACCTATACTTTTGGTAATGCAGATTTTGGTGATGGTCAATGAACATCACCGTATATATTCACTAATAGTAATGACCATGAAATATCCATCACAATAAATCGTTGTTTTTCATATGAAATGGAGGCGGTCACTATCTGTCATTATAATCAATATTCGTGATAGACCTTGAATGTCATCATAACACTTTTACTTTTGGCGACGCCACCTTTGGTGACGTTCAGTTTTTGGTGACCGAGGCTATGGTCCGTCACCATTGCTCATATGAAATGGTGATAGTTGTTATCTTTCACTATAAATCATTATTGGTGATAGAATTTGAATGTCACCAAAACACCTATACTTTTGGTGACACTGCCTTTGGTGACATTTAGCTTTTTGTGACGAAGGCTCTTTTGACCGTCACCAATGAGCTTATGGTGACATTTTTCGTGCCTCACCAATGTCCCTTTTTCTTGTAGTGTAAGGTGCTGAAGTCAAAGAAAGGGAATCTAATTAAAGAGACACTCAAAGATCAAGTTTCAAGAAAGGAATCAAGGCAAGTCAAAGGTTATCAAAGCAAAAGATCAAGTTCTACATTGAAGAATCAAACCCTAGATCGAAGAGGAAATCTACAACAAAAAAAGTTTTGGATCCTATAGTCATCATAAAAATACCACAAATATCCTCATCAAGTTATCTACAAATCAATGTAGCTCGAAGTACTTTAAATTTGAATATTACATCATCTTGGAGAGGACATTGATGAATTCAGACTCTTAGCTCAGTCACACAACAATTTGGATCTATGTGTTGATGGATAGTTTTAGATGTCATATCACAATATATAGTTCGAACTAAACAGAAGTGAAAACAAGGGTTTATTTAGGGTAAAGTTGATATCTCCACAGTGAAAGAAGTTTTGATATGCCTCTCTATAATTTCAGCTAGATGATGTGAAAGAGCTTCCATTAACAGAAGCATTACAGTTTCTTGCTAATGCTACATAAAGGAAATTTTTGTGTCAAGACAATAATGTAGTTCCATCTCAAGTGTGTCAACAGTTCGTTTCTATCATATTATGCTCAGAAAGGAAATGATCTCAATGCATAATAAGAACTGAAAGGAGGAAGGAGAAGATAATCAAGAGAGCTAGATCTAAGGGTGTTGTCCTTATAAAAGGAGTAATCCCCTCTCACTGAAGAAGGGTTCTTCATTTGGAATGAGATCATTCAAAAGGGAGCACTAATACATATTCTTCAACCATCATTAAAGTGATCAAGTTGAAGATTTCATCTTCACTTTTCAAGTAAGTATCTTTCATTCTTTAATCAATTTGGTAAAATGACATCGTGTTTGCAAGGAGATCTATAAGCTATTTGGGTCATCAAAATTCCTTCCATGGAAAAGGAGGACAAACATAATCCTCAAAGAAAGTGAAGTCATTGAACATATCAATGGAAAGGTATCCTCTGAATATATGGAAAGGGATCAAAGTGTAGAAATTTTGAATAATTTAACACATATTCAATGGAGATTATCCTGATCATGTACTAATGCGGAAAACATACACAATACATAAGCTCCTCTACGTTGATCAAGAATATAGCAGCATCAATAACAATAAAACATCAAGAGCATTCACACATTAACACAGTATGTATCACGGGGAAAGCATCTCGCTAAAAACCCCACACTATCTGTATATTAATGATTGAGTCATGTAACATTACACAGCATAATACTTCTCACAAGTATCTCCACCTCTGTTACACACAATACAGCTCAGATCTGATCTCCAAATCTCTTCCACTGCTTGCCTGCCTCCACTGCTCAATACCTGCTCAAGAACTGATGAGAATTGCTTCCCAAACTCGATTTTCACCTGCAAAATAGTCACTCACTCTTTGTGGACGTGAGCAAAGGCTAAAATGCGGGCCAAATACGTGAGCAAACTCATTGGCATACTCAATCCTTTGATTGTGCAAGATCTGGTGCACAACTATAGTCACAACTGATAGCAATCTGATTCTCTACCACCTGTCCCTGTTGAACTGAACATGCACTGACATGCAACTGAGTTAACTGATGTATTCTTTAGTTGTATTATGAGTTAATAATTAGTTTAACAACTCATCATTAGTCTATCTGCAGTTAGACTAACTACAACCAGTTTAACTAAGTTAAACTGAACACAACTCCATCAACTGTACCTCCAGTCCACTAAACTCAACTCACTTGAGTTCTAACTGAAGTCATGCATGCAACAACTCAACTGACTCATAAGAAAAACGAATTTCCTTCTGACAGCTGCATGTGCCACTTCCGTAGCTCAAACTGAAGTGCTCCAAGAGAATAAGATTAAGTTTATAGTCCAAATATTATTGTGAGATAATAATATTTGACTTTTCTATTTTTGACAGCCAGTCTAAAAATAGACTTGATCACTCACACTGTGATCACTCACACTTTCATCAAAAATAGAAGTCCATCTATTTTCCCAACTTGATCAATCATCCATAAACATAGACATGATCCATATGTCTAAAAATAGACATAGTCTAAAAATAGACTTGCGCCAAAAATAGCCTGCGGGCCCACTTAGTGAAGGCGACTCTTTTCACTAAGCTCCATCATCTTGTTGCAATCTCAACACAAAGGGCTCAAGGGATTCTTATGTAATCAGTAAAAGATCCCTCATCCCTATATAACAATATTGGAGACATCAAAGAGATATATATGATAGGTTGGTAGAGCTATTCTATGAAGATAGGATAAAGAAGGTGACATCACTTAGATCTGATCTGCACAAATTGAGGGTATCAATCGATAAAGGGTTAATATTCATAAGATCTCAATTGCGAGATTTGGAAGAGATAATCCTCATTGTTCTAAATGCACTAACTAATGAACAAGGTAACAAATGTCCACAGGGATAAGAAAGTTACCTCATTCCACAACTTGTAGGTTATATGAAAGATAGAAGAAGACAAGTTGGGGGGAAAAGTGTTGAAGGTTAAAGGACTCAAACATTTGCAGGAAGGAAAGGGAAGTTTGGAAAATTTTGGTCCTCAGAAAAGAAAGAAGAGCATAGTTGAGATTCAATGCTATGGATGTAAATTATTGACATTACAGGAAATATTTTCTTAAAGGGACAATATCAAAAGAAGAAAAGAATCCCATATCACCGAGGAAGTGGAGGAAGTTGGAGAGAATAAGTCCAAGAAAAGCGGAAGTAAGAGATCTCTATTGAGATAGTCTCCCTCACAAAAGGTCTTGACATAGCTTCTAAATCTTATGTTATAGCATATGGCTATAATAAATAATAAAGATGCATCATGGCATCATGGAAGCATTAGAAAAAATAGCTCATGACATCACCAAAGGAAACATGAAGGATGTCTAGAACAAAATCCATGGAAATAAAATATGAAGGATATAGCTCTTGGGAACCTCATTGCAAACTTAAGGAAATGAAGAAGTCATCTAGGAAAAGGCTCATCATACATCAAGTCAAAATGGAAACATTTGTCCGATAGGGATATACAATATCCTCAAGATTCTTGGATGGAATTATCATCGGAGGGTTCACTAATCTAGAGAGGAAACAAGTGTTTCATCAAGAACTCCAACTTGTGGAGTTCATGGGATGATGGTATGATGACATAAGAGATGAAGAAGATCAAGGGTTTGAAGATATTTTCAATCAAGGAATCTACTAAAAGAAGCTTAGATGACCTAAATGTAAATGAGGTATGTATGCTTGTATTTAATATTATAATGTCATGTCATATGGTTGTAGGTAACATGGATCACTACTTCTATATTGAGAAGCGTGATCAAGGGAAAAGGATCTCCTCCTCTGAAAGGATGCAGGAAAGCATAAGTCACACTAGATGAAATCAACATAATATGTCCTCATATGAAGTATGAGGTGGTTGACTACAATTTAGGAACTCTGATTAGAAGCTCCTAGGAATGGAATGTGTGAAGAAAGGAAGGAAGAGATCGTGAGATATGCAACCATGATAAAGGAAATCAACATCCAAAAGACCAAGAATATTTGACTAGGAAATCTCCCAGAAAGATATGAAGACTCTGATGGAATTCTGAAAAAGATGGAGACCCTTAACAATGGATATATTTGGGAGATGTGTCAACATGTATGCGGGATGCTAATACCTACAGGAAGATGTCATGATGAAAGACCATCATAAAGGTAATTTTGATTTAAGTGTTCATTTCTTATAATTTTTGAACAAATAGCTGGATGGGCTTATGCAGGACTTCCAAAGGGAAGAACTGTGGATGACTTCCATGAGGACCATAGAAGGTTGTAAGATCCTTCCGGAAAACATGGCATGAAGAAAGAAGCATGACATGAAGCAAGGCTATATGAAAACTAATGGATCACTTTCTGACGAAAGGAATGATGACATGACTGACTCGTGGATGAAAATGACGGAGGATCTATGCCCTATGTAGAAGCCACAAAAGATGAAGACTCCTAGACAAAGAAATTCATGGCATTGAAGGAAGGAGCTCTTCAAGCAGCTGGTCGAGGAGTTGTTGTAGGTCCCTAATTAAGAGGAATCCTGGAAGCAAGTTTCTTACTTGGAAGAAACTTGAAAAATCCTAAGCCAAGAGGGAGATTAGATATATTCCTTGTTTAGGAATGAGTACATTCCTTTATTAGAATAGATATGTCCTCCCTAATTAGGAGGGAGAGATAGACACATAATTCTAGTCTTCACCTAGGAAGACAAAATGGAGGATTGGGTAATCATCTGACATCTTATACTCTTTGAGGATGAGATAGGGCATCCAAGAAAAATGTAGTTGTGGACCAATATTCTTTCAGGATTGGTTATCTGAGATAAGAATAGTCAAAGAAGGTCATACTTTGTGAACACCCAGGTGGAGTATGTACCTTAATATACAATGATTTTGGTGTCTATGAATCATTGGTATCAGCAACATTGTGCTTTGATCATGTGGATAAAGATGTTAGTCAAGGCCTTGCTATGTGACAATTATGGTTGATATGATGCTAGACAAAAGGGTTACCAATCTGATTCTTCTTATGAGAAATTATTCAGATTGAGAATGACCAAGTACCATTATGAATACCTCCCTAGTTAAGAGGGAGTGCTGAAAAGTGTAACTAGGTTTGGTATTCATAATGACATGTCATTGTGACTTTTGTAAATGGCGTAATGAAGAAAAATAAAAGTATTATTGTAAGCCTTGCTTCATGGGTTTCATGAGAAAGTGATTTTATTTTTAGATGGATCCCATTGAGAGCCTTGGGATTGGTAATTAAAGTCAAAGAGTCTATGTCATGTCTGAATAACCCTTCTTGGGGATATATCAATGTATATGAGTCTACAAAATGTCTAGATAGCCCTCCAACAACAAGCACTAGCCATCCTCTTCAAGTTGGCCTCCAAATGAATAAATTAAACTCATGTTGACTCAATTAAAGGGACACATCCCTTCGATAGATCATGTCAGCTTATTTATGGAGACAAACTACTATATATACACAGCTAGGCTCTTCACATTTACACACAGAAAATTTTGGATCTCTCTGAGTTTTTCAGATGGGTATATCAGAGACAAGTTTGATGGAAGGGACAACAGAGAATTCGTATACATCTCTGTAATTTTGGATGATAATTATAGTGAAGAAGTTCAGAGGAAGAGGATATGTTTAAGGGTAATCATAGTTTAGAAACTCAAATTCTCTGAGATTCAGATCACAGAAAGAAGGTACTGAAAGGGCAGCGAAGGTATCTCATGATAAAGGGAATGTAAGGACTTTTCAAGGGACAACAAGGAGTCAAGGAGCTCAGATATAATCACAGTCAAGGAGTTCAATAGCATGAAGTTCGGACTTATGGAAGCCACATATCAGTGTTCTAATGAAGCCACATAAATTTGGTATGGTGTTATGACAATAATGAGTTTCCATGTCACTACAGTTCGATAGAAGATCTCAGTTCATGGTGATAAGAGAAGAAATCCAAAGTGGAAGAGGAGGAGTCAAGCAGAAGGCTGACTATCAAGAGAGCTGGTGTCTTGGTCTTGGAGTGGCTAGTAGGTCAAGGGTCTTGGTCTTGGTATTCATGAATTGTAATTTCTATAGGAATAATTTGCGCGAGTTTTCCTCTCAAGAGGGAGAGGTTTTGGCCCTGGATCATAGCCTACATGTTATGTCTCTTGTCTCTTTATGTCCATGAAATGGTGACTATTTGATGAAGAATAATACTAATAATCTAACATGAAGAAGATTCTAATATAAATAAGGTAAAATCATTCACAAGCAGTTACTAATAGAAGAGAAATCACCTAATGTTAATGCCCTAGATTTCTCAACAGAACTAAACAACATGTTGTTGAACATAGGCCCCTAAAGGGCTAGGGTGTTTTGGGCCTTAAAAGAACTGAAATGAAGCAGTCAAGGTAAGAAAATCAAGGATTTGAGACAATCATGCTTAGGGTTTTGTGTAGGGATGATGGCAAGGTATTCATGGATGTTGATTGATCCAATTTTTAGGCCTATTGACCAGATTTGACAAAATGGCCTATAACAGATTGCCCCCTAAAGAGAAAAGTCATAAATTGTTGGGAATCATGATTGGCGTTAGACCAAAACCCGCAGGTGTTAGTCAACGATCACATCGCCAGAGATAAGGATCCATGAGAGGTAGTTAGTCCATGTTACAAAACACACAGGGAGCGTTGGTTTATCTAATGTCCAACAATCCCCCCCCAACACGAGTCGGGTGTTTATCAAAATCGTGACCTACCCTCTAATACAACTTTTTGGGAATCAAGATTGTCGTTAGACCAAAACCCGTAGGTGTTAGTCAATGATCACATCACCAGAGATAAGGATCCATGAGAGGCAATCGGTCCATGTCGCGAAACACACAGGGAGTGTTGGTTTATCCAATGTCCGATTGTTAATCAAGGTTGTCATTGATGTCAATATGGCATTGGCCGGTGTTGGCTCAGGGGGTCCTGACCCAAGTTCAAAGTTAGTTGATCCAACCAACAAAACCTTACACTACTAGCCATTTCGGCAACAACCCACGTAGCGCAGGCTACAGTCTCACCTGAAACAGTATGGGGGGATGCAAGAACCAATTTTCTACATCCAAAGATGAGTGTGATGTCTTTTAGTGCCTCATATTTGCATTTGCACATATCGATAAGCCCTTAGGGCTCTGTACTGCAACTCTACTAAGATAGTCTTCAGGCCTTCACGAAGGTCTACAATCAGCCTTTGTAGACCCTTAACAGTTAATTTCCACTTACGTGCACCGTAGAACAACCCTTGATTAGTGTTCGCACAGATCTACTTAAGTTATTTAGTAAACATAACAAAATTCATCACAGTCTTCACGAAAGTACTTAACATGCATTGTGTACATTTATTAAGACTTATTCAAGAGAATCATGCATCATTAGATCAATATTCCATAAACACATTATTCATCAACAACATATATCATAAACAGAAGTAAACAGAGATAAACAGATATACACAGGAATTCTTCGGTAACTTTCTTTATTGATCTTCAGTTCAACTTTACAAACTCAAAACTACCCTGTGCACTCAGCTGCAGGGGTCCGTGCACTCAATTGCGAACTCTACCTAGGCCTCTGTGCACTCAGCTGCAGAGCCTTTCTTCTCCTATCTGACCCACTTCTCTGAACTATCACTACTCTTCTATTAACCCATCACATACATAGGCATCTCCAAAAACATGCCTTAGACTCTCTAAGACACACCTATTTATAGCCTTTTTCATACAATCCCATGGTGCACGGACCATGGGTGGATCTCAAAACCGACTCAAAATTTACATAAACAAGGGGCTACAACCCCTTTGCCTCCTAATCATATGCGCACTCCGCATCCACAAATCACATAGACTTTACATTTCTTACAAAAAAATACATCAAAACTTCGGTTATCTTAACCCCAAAATTGACCCACGGGACCCCATCCCAACAGGCCCCCAACACAAAGATCGTGACTTGCCCTCAAGTCACTCGGCTAGCGTTTTGATCTTGCTATGAAGATCCCCCATCTCTACCTGAATTACTGCAACCTCGGAAGTGCTTTGCATAGCTTCCTGCTTGACCTCCTTGACTAACTTTTCTGTAGCTGGTCCTTCTGTGGCCAACCTCATTGTCTGATGTGTTTGCTGCGAACCCTTAAGCTTATCTTGGATGCTTTTCATGACTTGATAAGCCTCTTCGAACCATGGCTGCAACCTGGCCTTTAGCAAGGCCTCCTTCTTCCTTTCTCCCTATACCTGCACGAAGAGCTGCTTTCTCTCCTGTAATTTGGCAAGGCGCTGCACTAGTGCAATGGAGCGCGCGGTTTCCTTGACCTCATTGCAGCTCCTTGACCTCTGTATTTAGTGTCTGTGGGTTTGGATCCTCCTACAGGTTGGTCACAAATTCCATTGATTGCTTAAATAATTTCGTGCAATCAGCGAATGTGGCATCCAGAGTGGCCATTCCTTCTTTGATCGCGACTCCACGCTACTCCCGGACCTCGGGCGGAGTCGTGGGATGCAACTTTAGCTGCAGCTCTGCGATCTTCATATTCAGTTCAAACTGAACTCGACCAACCTCAACTTTGACTTCGCTCACACCAACAACTAATTTTCTAATCTTTGCTTCTGGATGTGCATCCTCAGGGATATGAAGCTCATGCACTGTCCTACATGCCTCTATGACTGCTGACTCTAGTTGTGAACTTTGCGTCTTTAGCAACTATTTTTCCTTAGCCCGCATCTTCTCAGCAAACATCTGCTCATTGTTCACTTTGTACTCGCGGATGAGGTTTAGAGCGTGCTACTCCCGAGCTCTCAATTCATCTATCACCCCTACATGTAGTGCGTGGAGGATATCGTTGGGGAGCGTTGCTATGTTCAACCCAATGTTCTTGAGTGTGCTCAGGATGATGCAATCATTGGCTGACTCCGCGCGAAGGGACCCATCTGGTAGTGCAATAGTCCTAAGCTCTAGGGTCCTTACCAACTCAGTTTCTTGGCTCGTCCCAACTACTAGGCTCACTTGTTATGTGCTTGCTTGTCTGGTGCCCACCTATATTATGCTTTCCTAGTTCTACAGCTCACACAAATCCTTTTGGATGATCCCACCATCTGCATATATTGCTGCTTTAACTGCTGCAACACTTCAGTCATGGTATCCCTAATTTTATCCCTAATCTCATTGAGATCGCCCTCCATCAAGACCATGGGATCACCCTACGACCTGTCTGATTTCTGCTTCTTCCTTGAACCTCCCTATTGTTCCTTGCTGCGTCCCTTCAGAATAAATGGGGTGCTATGCCCCTCATCTCCTCCGCTGCCCTACCTTGAAAGTTCTTCCTCCTTTGTTTCTGGTGAAGGTGACTTGTCACTTTGTTGCGACTCACACTGCTCCTGCTTCGCCTATTTCTTAGCACCGCGCTCTTCCTCCACTCGAGCCTTCTCTGCGGCTTCCTTCTTTTTCTGCTCGGTGAGTGTACACACAACTTGCTTAGTTTCCTCCTTTCTTCTCTATGCTGCAGAACTTCCCACGCCCTTGCTTCTTCCAGCATCTAAGTCTGAGGGGGCACACCACTCTGCAGACCACCTCGCTATCACCTCTTGCACATCTGTCTTTATCACCAAATATGGCAAGTCATGCCATTTTGTTGGGGATCCTTCCGCACTTGAATGTATACCTTGTGGAAGTCAACCTTGAATGTTGCGTAGGCTGAAATCTATGTGTACAAGGTTGGGTACAACCTTGGAAGTTGGTTAATGGCCATGTGAAGACTTGCTTCCATAAGGAAATAAAATATTTTTGTCTCTCTGATCTGTGCGGGGTCCTTTGTAGCCCATAAGGAAGCAAATTGTCCTTCATGTACTTATTTATCGCCAAGTGTTGAAACCTAGCATGATCTACGAGGTCCCAATCCTCCATTTTCAGCAGTGGGATCCACGTAAGTCGTAGACCTTCAAAAGGAACCTGCTCAAGTAGCAGGGGCATAGAAATGGTAAACTTCTATTAATCAGGGTCCTTTGTGACCTTCGCCTTTCCCTACCACAGAGGGATATAATCGAGTAGCTTTGATATAGGTTCCACTACCTTGGGGTCAATATATTCCGTTCCCTGGACCTCTTATGCCTCCAGGTCCATGACTTTCTCCAACTACTTTTCTTTCTTTTGTTTTTGCACTGCAAAATGCTTCCTAGGGGACTCGCGCACTAGTATAGCTTTTCCAGCTTCTCCTTCTTCAATTTAACTTTTCGGGTTTCTCTGGTAGGGGTAGGCTTCGGCCTAGGTGACCTCAGCACCATAAGCACAGGAGCCGGAGCTTCCATACTCACAACTTCGCATCACCACCAGTACTCATGGTTTCTGTAGGGCTTGTTCCAAGCATTTTTCTAGGATGAACTTCTTATTTAACTCAGAAAACTTAGCAAACGCAGGGCTCACGACTAAATCCTCCCAATACGATCAGTTCATAGGTGACAGAAAACAAATCTCAATAACGATTCTGAGAGAGCAAAATGTTCTTTGTTGGACCGACACGCGTAATTTATAGGGGATTTTGAATTCAAATCTGACTATTCCCCCCAAATTCTAACAATTAATGTTGTTTTGGTGGCATATCTTCAAATATTTTTCCTTAATCGCGCCAGCCAGCTCCCCTTAACCATATTTTGGCTATCAAGTCATGAAAAGTGACTCAAATGGTCACTTTTTTGACGTGTCGCGTGACATCTCCCTCCATGGCACAGCTTCCTAGGTTGCAACTTCACTATTTTTCGTTTAACCTGCCTGTTGCATAGTCCTCCAAACCTGGCAGTGTATTTTATATTCTCGCGCTCCCTTGTGACTGCCTGGAGCACTAAGACTGTCCTTCCACCATATTGTCATTACGCAGGATCCCCTGTATACAGCTTCAATCGGCTCCCATTCACTCTTCCCATAAAAGGTTCTCCATTCAACTTTGCGAGCTGAACTGTGCCTCCATCTGTAATTTCTTTGATAATATATGGCCCTAGCCAATGCATCTGAAACTTACCTGTAAATTAAGTGAACTTACTATCATATCATATGACAATATCATTTACCTTGAACGTGTGAAGCTTGATGTGGCAATCGTGCCATGTTTTTTCACGTTCCTTTTGTACTTGCTAATGAAATCCTGCAAAAAATCGATCTTCTTCGAGCTCCATCAGTTGCATGAGTCGTTCTTCCAAGGCCTCGCAATCTGCCATACTAATGAGAGTTGTTATGCACAGACTAGGCACAATATACTCCATTGGCATTACAACTTCTACACCATAGACCAATCTGAACGACGTTTGTCCTGACAGCTTCTTGCAAGCAATCCTATAGGCCTATAGCACTACAGGTATGTGCAGATCCCAATAATTTCATTGTGCATTGCAGATCTTCATCAACGCATTCTCCAAAATCTTGTTGAAGGCTTCAATAGTTCCATTGGCCTATGGGTGATATGGTGTACTCTTCTAATGGTAGACTTGGAATTCTTCTATTAACGCACTGATTATTTCATTCAGAAAGTGCATACCTCTATCGCTCATCAATACTTTTAGGTAGCCAAATCTGGTTAAGACATACTCAAACAAAAACTTTGTTGTTGTAGCCCCTGTACAATCCTTAACCGATTGTGCTTCTACCCATCTGGTTAGATATTCCATCGCGGTGATGATATAGCACGCACCAGTTTTCTTCCCTTGGGGCTGAATTGACCCAACAAAATCGATCTCCCATTTTTCAGATGGCTCCAAAGATATTTGAGGTTGTGATGGAAATTCATCCCTTCGCGATGGTCTACCCATTCTCTAACATGCATCGCATGCCTTACAATACGCCTTGGAATCCTTGTGCAATGTTGGCCACCATAAACCTGCGCATAAAATCTTCTGCGCAGTCGCCTTTCCTGCATAATGTCCTCCTACAGCCCCTCCATGAGCTTCAGCGAGAATGCTATTTTCGCAATATTTCATCTGCACCCATCTTATATAGATGTCCTGCAATAACTAAGAAATTTGTCACGCGCACTACGAGTTCCTTCTTCTGTTGACTTGTATACCATTTCAATGCCATCCTCATAGTCAAGAAATGAATGATGTCTGCAAAATGGTTATCTACTACGCGCACCGCAAAGAGTTACGCATCTAGCAACCCTTCCTCCAAATTATTGGGTTCCTCACCTGTTTCGATTCACGACAGATGGTCAAGTCCTACATTCAACCTCCCTGGCTTCACAATGAATTCAAAGTCATACTCCTGAAATAGTAGCAACCATCTGCAGATCTTCCCCCCCAACACAAGCTTATTGACCAGGTATTTCAAGGCCTAATCATCTATGTACATTTTGAATGTCCTCCTAACAGGTAATGCCTAAACTTCTGCAGTGCGTACACTATGGCCAATCCTTCGCGCTTGGTCTTTGAATAATTCTTCTTAGCCTTTGATAATTTCCTAATGATGAAGGCTATAGGATGGTCCATTTCTCCTTCTCCAACCTGTGTTAACATTGCACCCAACGCAATGAAAGAAGCATCCACCTGTACGTGAAATTCCTTTTTCTAATCCAGGAATACCAAGACTGGTGCGGTGACCATCTTTTCTTTCAAGACATCTAAGTTGCGCTGACATTCTTCGTCCCAACAGAATGTTGTGTCCTTCTTCAGCATTTTCTCCATAGGCGTGGTAATTTGAGCATATGCTGCTTAACATTCCTTGGGGCCTCCAAATTAACAATTACTACAATCTTTGCAGGGTCCACCATCAACCCTTGCTTACACACCACGTGACCCAAAAAAATTCCAAAGGAAACATAGAATAGGCATTTCTTCAAATTTAGCGTGATCTGATATTTGTGACACGTATCCAACATCAGTCACAAACTTGATACATGGCGCTTTACTAATCCGAACATTTTCCAGTCATCAAAGTATACTTCCAAGAACTTATGAATGAACTCCTTGAACGCTTTGATGACTACGCAAGAAAATATCGCAAGCGCATTCTTGAATCCAAACGGCATTACAGTGTATTGAAAACAACCCCACTTCGTCAAAAAGGTTGTTTTTCTCCTATCCTCAGGCGCGATCTTAATCTTATGATATCCAGAGAACCCATCAGTAAATGAGTAGGCCTCCTGCCCTCCAACATTATCTAGCACTTCATCGGTAAATGGTGTCGGGAATGGATCGTGGCATTGTTAAGCTTCCGCAGATCTATGCAAATATTTATCTTGCCCTTCTACTTCTTCTCGTGAACCACCATTAGGATTACCCAATCAGATTCGGTTCTATAATGCCTACTTCCAGCATCTTATCCAACTCTAGGAGAACCTTTTCCTTGTATTTAGGATTAAGGCGATATGTCCTCTATTTAATAGGCTTCGCGTCCAGCGTCAGAGTGATTTTCATAATGCTCAATTCTCCTACTATTCCCTTCAAATCCAAAAGCTCGGTAAGGAAGAGATCCTGATATTCGAGGAGTAACTAAGCAACTTTATCCATAGTAGCGTCATCCCAATAATCTCCAATATTTGCAAACTTCAGTTCTGCTTCAGTACCAATGTTTACTTTCTTTGTCTTTGACGACGTGGTGATGTCCGGGTTGTCTATTTGCGGGCGGTCGACTTCGCGATACCCTTCTACCTCTAGAATGTTAATAGTTCTTGGATCTTCATCCTCCTCTTCAGTGGTCACGTTATAGCATTCCAATGCATGGCGTAGCTAGGTGCTCTAGTTGTTAGAAAATTATATATTACAAAGCAATAGAACACATAAAATATTGCAGAAATATAAACACAGAAAACGCATAAAACAAGAGAGACACAGATATACGTGGTTCGCCGAGTTTGGGCTACGTCCACAGAGAAACAACCAATCCTTCCTTTTATATTATCCAACAAACTGAAGAGATACAACCTACTGTAGACTCGTTGTAATCCCCTCTTCGCTCTCAATTTCCTCTCTCTTCCTCACTCAGAATACAGATCTACAAAGACGCAATAGAATTCCCTTATATATAACAAGGGGTTGCCTTCTAGGGAAAAAAACCTTAAATTAAACATAACTTCTACCGTCATATCTCTGCCTAATGAACGGCCCAGATTGACTACGAAATTACAACTTTTTACAAGGCAAATTTTACATCTATATTTAGCCTTGGGGGTGCTCCCCCTAATCCCCCTCCAAGGGGGGGCTCCCAAAGTATGCAGCCGCCCCCCTCCGGACTCCCGTTGCAGTGTATATTTTACGGGCGGCTTTGCCACCCCATTAAAAACTGGGGTCCAATGTGGCGATACCTTTGAATACAGAAGATAATCAAGCTCCACACCCAACAATCTCCCACTTGGAGACTAATTATAGCAACTCCATCGCTGCTTCATTTGTTGGACAATGACTCCACTTTGGACCAGGTTGTTTCTCATCTTCTTCATCATACTTGAAGACCAGTTGAAACTAAGCAGACTCTCAGTTTCTCCCTAGTTACAACTTTTGTTAACATATCTGCAGGATTCTGGCTAGTGTGTATCTTTTCCGGCTTCAACTGTCCATCTTCTAACATTGACTGTATGAAATGGTACTTGAGCTGTATATGTTTAGTCTTAGAATGAAATGCAGAGTTCTTTGCAAGATGTATGGCACTCTGGCTGTCACTGTATAACCTGCCCAACTCTTGCTTCTTACCCAATTCATCCAGAAACCTTTGTAACCAAATCATTTCTTTACTAGCCTCTATAGCAGCAACATGCTCTGCTTCCGTTGTTGAAAGTGCAACAACACTGAGGTTTTGAGACATAACTAACAGTTGTTCCACCTACAATAAACACATACCCTGTTGTGCTCCTCCTGTTATCTCTATCACCCACCATATGTACATCAACATATCCCTGTAGAGCAATGTTTGAACCACCAAAGCATAATGCTTGATTTGTGGTACCTCTCAAATACCTGAGAATCCACTTCACCGCCATCCAATGTTCTTTTCCTGGATTGTTCGTGTGCCTGCTTACAACTCCCACTACATGTGCAATACCAGGCCTTGTGCAAACCATTGCATACATTAAGCTTCCAACTGCTAATGCATATGGAACTTTACACATATGAGCCATTTCTTCATGAGTCTTGGGACACTCCTCCTTACTTAATTTGAAATGGCTAGCCAAAGGTATACTAACTGGTTTTGCATTCTGCATATTAAACCTTTTCAACACCTTTTCTATGTACTCACTTTGAGACAATGTTAATTTGTGATTCTTCCTGTCTCTAGTTATTCTCATACCAAGGATTTGTTTTGCAGCACCCAAATCCTTCATTGAAAATGAGTTCGCCAATTTTCTTTTGAGCACATTTATCTCCTGCATTTTAGAACCTGTGACAAGTATGTCATCTACATACAATAACAATATAATATAGCTGCCATCATTTTTCCTTTTGAGATAAACACAATGATTAGATTGACATCTAGTATAACCTTGTTTAGACATAAACCTGTCAAATTTTAGATACCACTGCCTTGGAGCCTGTTTTAAGCCATACAAACTCTTCTTCAACCTGCACACAAGTTTCTCCTTCCCTTTTACCTCATATTCTTGTGGTTGTTGCATATATCTCTTCCTCCAAATCCCCATGGAGAAAAAATGTCTTTACCTCTAATTGCTCAAGATGCAAAGCTTCAACTGCTACTAGACTCAAAATAGTTCTGATTGAACTTATTTTAACAACAGGAGAAAATATCTCATCAAAGTCTATGCCCTTTTTTTGTGCAAACCCTTTCACCACAAGTCTAGCTTTATACCTTTTTCTACCTCCATATTCTTCATTCAACTTGTAAACCCATTTATTTTGCAATGTTGTTTTACCTATAGTCAACCTGACTAAGTCCAAAGTCTGGTTATGTGCTACGGAATCCATCTCTTCTTTCACGAATCGCTCCCACTTCTTCTTGGTTTCCACCTGCACTGCTTCTTCATAACATTCTGGTTCACCAGAATCAGTCAACAGTAGATAATATAATGAAGGAGAGTATTGTTAAGGGGATCTACTTATCCGAGTAGATCTTCTAACACCACTTTCAGGTGTTTGAGGTGCTTGTTGTTGTTGTGGTTGTTGTTCTAGCCGTTGATCATTATGATTTTCAAGCACCATCACTTTTTCTGTGATCTCATCAAGCACTGTGTATTCTATGTTTTCTTTTTCTTGTTTCTTTTCCTGCAGCCGATCCTTATACAAAACCTTTTCATTGAATATGACATCTCTGCTCCTAATGATTTTGTGTTTTTCATAATCATAAAAGCGATAACCAAAATCATTAACACCATATCCAATAAAAGTACATTTATTTGATTTTGCCTCAAACTTTGTTCTATTTTCTTTATCAATGTGGACAAAGGCTTCACAACCAAAAGTTTTTAAAAATGAGTAGTTTACCTTTTTACCTATCCATGCCTCCTCTGGAATACCACCATCCAAGGAACTTGAAGGCCCTCTGTTTATTAGATAAACAACAATATCTACAGCATCTGCCCAAAATTGTAAACGAAATCATGCATGCAATCTCATGCACCTTGCACGCTCCATGATTGTCCTGTTCATCCTTTCTGACACACCATTTTCTTGTGTTGTTCCTGGAACTGTCTTCTCTCTACGAATTCCATTCTCTAAACAGTACCTATCAAACTCTTTGCTGCAATATTCACCTCCATTTTCTAATCTGAGACACTTCAACCTTTTTCCTATTTCATTTTCAACCAAAGCTTTCCATTTCTTGAAAGTATCAAATACATCAAATTTATTTCGAATACAATAAATCCAGGTTTTTTTGGTTGCATCATCAATAAAGGTAACATAATAACGAGAGCCACCAAGAGATGATACCTAAGAAGGTCCTCATACATCTATATGCACAAACTATAATTTTTCGCTCTTATTTTCTTTCCCAACTCTGAGGAATTTGATTCTCTTCTGTTTTCCATAAACACAATTCTCACAGAATTTTAAATCAACATGCTTCAAACCTGGCAACAGATTTCTTGAGTGAAGAATCTGCATCCACTTCTCACTCATGTGCCCGAGCCTATGATGCCACAATGTCGTATCTTCTCTTGTAGAGGTTAAAGCATTAACATAATTAGAAATACCATTGCATAAATATAATGTACCAACCTTTTCTCCTTTTGCTATTACCAGGGATCCTTTAGTGACCTTCCAGGTTTTATCTGTAAAAGTAATCACATAGCCTTCACCTCCCAACTTGCCTATTGAAATAAGATTTTTATTCAGATTTGGAACATGCCTTACCTCCTTCAATAGCCATTGGTTTCCATTCTGTTGTTTTATGAAAGCTATACCCATTCCAATGATTTTACAAGGTTTATCATCACCCAATAGAACCTATCCAAAATCTCTTTGAACATAATCATGAAAATGTTTCCTATCAGGTGTGGCATGGAATGTGGCCCCTGAATCTACCACCCAGGCATTAATAATATTTTTTAAACAAAGAATCAAAGCATCTTGCAACACATCACTTGTGACATTCACTTCATGATTGTTCTCTTGTTGCGCTTCTCCTTCTTTTCCCTTCCGAGACTTGCAGTATTTCTTCAGGTGTCATTTCTTCCCGCATTTCCAGCACACTATCCCCAATCTGAACTTGAATATGCCTTACCTTAACTTACTGCGATATCCAAGGCTCTTCCTCTTTCCATTTTTCTTCCCTTAGTCTCTATAGTCAAAGCATTAGCTGATGTCCCGCCGAAGCTTTTCCGTCGCATTTCCTTGCTAAGGATTGCACCGACAACATCATCAAACTTTAAAGTACTAGATCCAAAGACAGAGTTACTAATGGCCATAACTAAACCTTTCCAACTTTCTGGCAATGAGCACAGAAATAACAAAGCCCTAACTTCATCATCAAAATTTACCCCTACATAACTTAACTGACTAGTAACTGTATTAAATTTATTTAAATGATCAGCAACAGATCCACCTTCTAACATTTTCATATTAAATAAATTATTCATAAGAAATACCTCATTTGAGGCCGAGGGTTTTTCATATAGCTTGGCCAATGTCAACATTAAACCCTCTATTGTCGTTTCCTTTGAAATATTAAACGCTACTGACACCGCTAGGCATAGCCGTATTGTTCCAAGTGCCTTTCTGTCAAGAATATCCCATTTTGTGTCTGTCATACTCGTCGACTTCTTTGCCTTTCCGCTCAATGGTTGGTATAGATCTCTCTGATACATATAATCTTCCATCTGCATCTTCCACAGTTGGTAGTTTTGGCCGTTAAATTTTTCGACACTAAACCTACCATATTTTTCCATTGCTCCCACTCGAACCAGGAACCCTCCTCTCTTGCGAGTTTATCAGCTAAATAGACCTTCGACTCTGATACCAGTTGTTAGAAAAGTATATATTACAGAGCAATGGAACACATAAAACATTACAGAAATATAAACAGAGAAAATGCATAAAACAAGAGAGACACAGATATATGTGGTTCACCCAGTTTGGGCTACGTCCACAGAGAAACAACCAGTCCCTCCTTTTATATTATCCAGCAAACTGAAGAGATACAACCTACAATAGATCCGTTGTAATTCCCTCTTCGCTCTCAATCTCCTCTCTCTTCCTCACTCAGAATACAGATCTACATAGCCGCTCCCCCTAGGGCCCCCCTGTAGCGTATATTTTACGGGCGGCTTTGTCGCCCCATTACTGTTGGCTTGTTGGGGCCTGACCCAGGTTCGGAGTTAATTAGCCAAACAAATCCAAGTACTATTAGCCCTTTCGAAAACAATCCGCAGAGCGCGGACTGAGGTCTCACCCGAAGTAGTATGGGAGGGTGCTAGAATCAGGTTTCCGCACCCTGGAGATGTCTGATGAGTTCGACTGGTCTGCGGTTTGTCCCTGCGTGCAAGTTGCTTCATGCACTTCCCTGTTCCTCGCGGCTTGATACACTGCCTTCACGCAGCCCTACCCAGGGGTTGTGCATCGTGCTCTGCATTATTACCCAAAACCCTGCTTATATTCCAATATTAGTTAATTATCTTTGCCTACTTGAGTGCTTTAAGTTATACTTAACAACATAGAACCTTCATACAGGTGCGCACAGTAAATAAACAATATATTTGCAAATTATATCAATCATGCATTAACCCAAGAACAGATACACAGAATTATAGCAAAACTTCTCTTTATTGATTCTTTCCACGGTTACAAACTCGACTCGCCCTGTGCACTCAGCTGCAAGGGTCTGCACACTCAGCTGCAGACTACTAGGCCTCTGTGCACACAACTGCAGAGCCTTCTCCTACTCTACAACCCATAGACACACTCTACACTTTGACTCAACCACTTAGACTTCTCATTCTTAGTTACTCTCCTTTTACACTTAGATCCTCACTCTATTTATACAATCCCATGGTCCACAGACTATGGGTAGGTCTATCCAACCGACATTACATTACAAAACTAGAGCAGACAACCCTGTGACTCTATCATACTTTCGCGCCCCGCGCCCGCAATTCGCGAACCTTTATAATAATATTCAGTCAAAACTTGGGCTTTAAGCCCCAAAACATGCCTTGGGGGGATTCCATGCCCAACAATTATGAACTGGGTTCCAATGCGGTGATACGTTTGAATACAGAAGATAATTAGGCTCCACACCCAACACTAATCTGGTTGGACCAACTCCATAGGTTTTTTTGGCATTATGAAGATTACTGCCTTAATCTCCTGTAGAGATTCATCGATGCTTGCGAAGCCATCTTCAAAACTGAAGGTCAATAAAAACCCTTCCTTCAATATATCCCACTCTGCAGTGCCATGGCGGAGCTCGGTTTCTAGATACCAGTTCATGGAAATTGTGTCCAAAGTATGGCAGAATAGGTGTACCCACTCGGGATGTGGTTTTGTCCCCCATGCTTTAGTCCATTTTGCTAGGTGATTGCGTGGATCATCATTCCCACTATATTTCTCAGTCAATATAGCGTTAGGGTGCCCAAACCACAACCTCATGATTCTTCTGTAATCCTTTCATCCATCAAAGTTATCCTTGTGTGTACTCCACCATCGTGTGAGCGTAGCGCGTAGCGCTAGATCTAATGCTTGGAAGCGATGAACCTCAGGGACTTCACGCTAAAATGCATCCAAAAACTTATCCGTGTTAGTTAAACCATCATAATAAGGTAAGTTCCTTACCTCCAATGAAACACAACACAGCGATTTCGTCATCATATTATAATGCAGTGTAGATACTTCACGCAAATGATTTTTCCAATCATCCAACTCTTCATCTGAATTAGAGGTGCAGGAACTCTCTAGGTTCCATGCAATCCGTCCATTTTCCGTTGGATTGATATAGTCCTAGTATTACGCTATTATTTTATAGATTTGATCCATTTCATCCTCACTTTCCTCATAATCGCAGACTCGTCCAGCGTAGCGCGCCCCATTTGCAGGGTCCAATGGTACTACAACTCGAAGCGATTTCTTTTCAAACGACATTGTCCTTTTTTCAAATTGATGACCCCATTCATGTCAATGGCCCAGTCAATTCCCAAGAATGCGGGGTATGGATTACTTTCATCAACGATCTCTATCACCTCAAAGTCGACCATCGCGCTTGCACCTTCGATATCAACAATTACTCCATATAATCGTCCCATAGGAATGATTTTCTGTTGGTTTGCCATTCTGATATGAATCAAAGACCATTGCAATGCAAGTCTCCCCATTCTTTCCCAGGTTTTTTTTGGAAATACGTTCGCATCCAACCCAAGTCCAAGATGACCTGGTCCATCTCATAATCTCCTATCTACGTGGTGAGTCACATCTCATGCCCTGTTCTTGCCTTATGTTTGCCAATTTTTCTGATCACTCGGTGTCCATTAGGGATTTTCTCTTTGCTAGTGCATTTGTTTATTGACTCCTGCAGCCCTTCCACAGCTTTGCTGTCGCGCAACTGTTTTATGCAGGTCTCCAAAAATGTAGTAAGCATAGAGGGGTCAACATCTGCAGGCGCGCTGGTTTCTTGCACCTTGTCCTGGCTTCTTGAGGTGGATGCCTCATCAAATCTTTTCTTGGCCTCCATAAAAGTTTCCTTGGCATGCGCCAAATCAAAACCCAGTTCCTTCTCTAGGGCCTTGCGGACCCATCCGTCTTCTTCAGGTTGTTTACCTTTATCATCGCCAGTCATTATTCCGCTTGTTAGCACTATATTCATGCTTTAATCTTCCTTACGGGGCTCAACCCTCATCACTTATAAGTTTTACGTAGGTTGCTGAGGCTATGATTTCTTTTATTGCATTTTAGCTATCAGCACTGGGCATTCTTCTATGGTATGGTCAAAGTGGTTGCAGTATTGACATGACTGGCATGTCTGAATCTGACACTCCCGCACATAGTGCCATGGTGTCCTGCAGTTTTAACAGATAACTAGACCTCGGCCTCTACCAAACCATCCTCCTCCTCGGCCTCATCCCCATCCCTAATATCCCCCACGCGCTCCTCCGGTGTCCTGCTCTAGAGGCCGAGTTTCTGCTTGCATCTGGTATTTAGGCGTTCTTTCCATCATCAGCTCATAGTTGCGACAGTGGCACTCATCGTGGCCCACTGATTTGTAGAAGTTACAGAACAACTGCTGATAGTGAAAACTTATTGGATCATGTTAGAAGGAATATTAACATGGATAGAAAACCAATGGAAAATGGACAGAGGGAGAGAAGCTAGTGCATTGCAGGGTTGTGAAGTGAAGAGAAGTGAAGCTGACACAGAGAACTCAGCTGAAGAAGTTAAGTCAAGGAAATCTTTGAAAGATCAAAGTCTTATCATAGAAGAGAAGGAGACATTGTTGTCTTATTTGGATAAACTAAGTGCTGGAGAAAATTGTGAAGGACAGGGGGATGTTATGCAGACTTATGATGAAATTGTCAAGCAAAGTCAAGAAGTTGCAGTCCTAGAAGTTTTCTTTGATGAAAAGGAAATCAAAGATGTTGAGGAAGAATTTCTCAGTAACTTAGTGAACTATCCTAATAGTTCAAAGGAGCATGAAGGTTTGGTCAATGGGAGTTCAGATGAAGAGCCTTGTATTTTTGAAACTAACATGATGTGTATATTTTCAAGTTTGACAGGCGATGAACATCAATTGGACAATGTGCTTATACATGTTGATGAAGAAGTGAAACTATTTGAGGAAATAGTTGAAATAAAAGGATATTTTGAACATGTATTTAATACTTTTTGTTGGGTATACGACCAAAAGTCCCACATTGACTAGAAGTGGGGAGGATCATGGGTATATAAAGGATGGACAAATATCTCCATTGGTATGAGGCCTTTTGCGGTAAAGCCCAAAAACAAATCCATGAGGGCTTAGGCCCAAAGTGGACAATATCATACCATTGTGGAGATATGTGGTGTCCAGAGTCCTAACAAGTGGTATCAAAGCCATGCCTCGAAGTTAGCCAAGTGGATGAATCCTCGGAATGCTGAATGAAGGTGGTGGGCCCCGATAATATCACGATGGGATCCGTGGATGAGCTCGGTTAGACAGGCGGTGTGCTCCGGATTCTTCATGGACATGTCCTGGTCCCAACACGGTGAAGAGGAGTTGACTTGGGATAGAGCAAGCTCTCGAGGCAGGTGGTGCTTCCATGTAAGGCGTGTGCTTCCAATGCATTGGAGCGGAGAATCCTAGTTGGTAGAGAGTGGACGGATGGATAAACGTTTGAGGGGAGGCTCGGTGGTCCTTTGTTCAAGGGGAGGATTGTTGGGTATACGACCAAAAGTCCCACATTGACTAGAAGTGGGGAGGATCATGGGTATATAAAGGATGGACAAATATCTCCATTGGTATGAGGCCTTTTGCGGTAAAGCCCAAAAACAAATCCATGAGGGCTTAGGCCCAAAGTGGACAATATCATACCATTGTGGAGATATGTGGTGTCCAGAGTCCTAACACTTTTGAGAATGATGGTATTGACAGGGAAATTGTCATGATTAAGGAGGTTGAAGACAAATAAATGGAAATTTGTGACGATAACCAGAATGAAGTATCTTCAGTAGAAAATCCAGACAGTGTGGAAAATGTGAAGGAATGTATGATGATGTTCACAAATATAGAAGTTCAGGAATTCTGTGATTTTAAAGTGGACTATTTTTAAGAATCCGTAAACCATGAAGAAGCTTTAGAAAACTAGAATTTTGTTTCTATTGTAGGTGAAGATGAAACAACATTAATTATTTGTACAAAAGGTGAAAGGATACCTCACAATGATATATTTCATGAGAATTTAATTCTTGAATTGTTGAATGACATTTTTGTGTCAAAATAGGGAATATTTTGTAATGAACAGGAAAGTGCTCAAATGAAGTTTATTGACAGTTTATAAATTTTGCAGAGGATCAGTATAAGGACTTGATGGCAGAGTTATCTGTGGAGACAGAAATACATAGTAACTTTAAATATGATAATTGTGGCAGAAATTCAATTTTAAGGATGCTCCCTCGAGTTCACCCAAATTGCAGATTTGAATGGTGGGTACATTGAGGTATGCATATCTCTGAGAGTCCACCCAAATGAGAGGCAAGGACCTGATGTGTTGATATCCATACTTAAAAGGGCAATCTAATCCTTGGCTTCTTCAATATACAGATGCGTTGTGTGTGTGGTTAATTTCACAGGGATTTATAAATTGATTTGCCTCATCTACAGCGCGAAACAACTACCTTTCAATACGTTGAGAGGGATATTGAGATTCAGTTCCATAGCCGTTGGCACTCAAATATCCATCTATACGTCCGCCATCAATTGTCGAGACACAGCTTAGGCTTCGTTTCTAATGAAGTAACTATAGGCGGTTCAGAGAAAAGGCAGTTCTTTATTTGAGATAAAGGTCCTGGATGGACTATTCTTGATAGAAACCAGACTTACCCATGAATACTTCCACTCATCCTTATCCATGCTTGGCAGTGGACATGAAAGACCCAGCAATTACCTGAGCAGAAGAAATGCGTAACAAACTTAAAAATGTCAATTTTAAAACGCAATTTCTGGCCAAATGAAAATGAATTTCGGAAAACTGAGACATGGGTTTTTCTCAGAATAGGTCGAATTAAATAACCCAGAAATGGTTTCCTCAATTTCACAACCGTTTGAGAGAAATCTAAGATTCTTCGGGACCCTATTTCACTCACTACGTGAGGAAAAACGATTTCTAATTAATACACAGTGAATTGTTTAAACACGGCACATTGAAGAGGGAAGAATTCAAATTAAAAACAAACTCTGCTGGCTGGAATTTCCTTGTCGGTTACAATAAATTCGATGATGGAAACTCCCTAGTGTTGTTCATTGTATTTTGAACTCCCGCAATTATCTCAAGCAGTCCCTTCTCTGTTTCGGTTAAATACAATCCTGTGAAAGCTAGATGATCATCGTGGTATATGTTGGTATATCAAATGCACTCAAAATTGTTCATTGAACCCTTGAATGTGCGCTTTGGTGTTGAATTGGCTTTGAATTACGTGGTGTATCTTTTCAAGCATTCAAACCATGTATATGCATTGAACTATTATATTGAAGAATGTGAGTTTGGTTGAATAATTTAATTATATATGTGTTGGTTCATGCATTTGGTTCCATTCAAGGCTACTGTGTTTTTTTTTGCTAAATGGCATATGACATGTTGGAGTGAAGTCATGCCCATGAGGCATTGCAATTATCATTGGATTTTGGCTCCAATGAACCACAACATTGTTTCTTGCTCTTTGGTTATTTACTGACTTGGGTTGTTTGTTCAGGATTTTAGCTATAGAAACTGTGCACATTCTGCAGCTGAACAACGATTCTGTAGCTAATCAACAATTCTGCAGTTGAACAGTGATTTTGCGGCTAATCGATAATTCTGCAGCTGAATAACGATTTTGCAACTAATCGACAATTCTACATCTATGCATTTAACTCAATGATTTATTTGTCAAACAATGCATTCTAACCAGAAATTCATGATCAACATGCCATTTCATATGCTTACATCATCTTTCACTGTAGCATCATGTTCCCATGCCACATTTTACATGACAATTTTCATTGTTTCATAAAAATTTCAAAACAATCTAACTTTCTCATACGACATCGGAATTCGATCATTCAAGCGTCGTTGGAAATATCTCGACAAGATCTACAAAATGAGGAAGTTGTTATCATATTTTGAAACAACAAAGAATGAAGAAATTGCTGAAAAGAAACAATAGGTAACTTGAAGCACTACTTTCGACACAGGTATAAACTCTTTTAGTTTTCTTTCATGAACTTGTTTAATAGTACTGATTCTTATTTTTTTTTATGTAAATGTCATTAACAGAGAGATTGATCACCTCTCTATTTTGATAACCTTACAATCCATTGGAGAAGAAGTACTAGTTTTTGCAGGTTCCAAGAGGAAGAACAGATGACCATAAGCAAAATTTGTCTCTTAAAGACCACATTTATTTCACAAGAAAATGATCAGAGCAACAACAGAGATAAAACATCAATGCATGAGCACATGCTAATGCATATCAAATCCAGCAGTTGCAAGCCTTTCAGATGCCAGTGTTTCCATTGCATCCATACTCCTTCAGTCAATAAAACCTTCATCTCATTTCCTTTGCAGTCACATTGCATTTCACTTAGTCAGTCAATAAAATTCTCATCTCATTTTCCTTCACTGGTCATTTTTTATTCATAGAAACTATATTCTCTTGCCTTGCTTTCACTAACTCATAACCATTTTCATAAAGACATTCAACTCGCTTACATGTTGATTTGTCCTTTTACTTTCCATTCACTTGTCATTTTCCTTTCCGTTAAATAAACCTTAATCAACTACAAAATTTTCCATTCATAGTCCTTCAAAATCATTGTTTCATGCTCGCCTTAGATGATGGAGGATTCCTTAGGGCCTTCCTTCTAACAAGCCTTGGCCTATCGACATCGACACATTATCTAGGTCCAAGGCTAGAGTCCTCATTTGTACCTTGAGGCTTGTATGCCTTAATGACAGGCTCTCTCGCCAACAATCATGGGAATACATCAATGTCCCTTGATCGTTGGATCTTGCAAGTGGCTCGACATCGGCTCATTTATTCGCCCTTCGCAAGATGTACTTAGGTACCTTGGCACTCATTGACATTAATGGCGAGTTTGCCTCACATTGGTTAACGACATTCATCAATGGTCAGTAATCCAATGACCTCTCTTCATGCTCGACACCGACACATTTATTCGCATGACTAGAGTTGTACCATCGATTTTATAACGATTGAAGACTATATCATTTCAGCATTTTGCAGCAGATACAACAGATTTAGCAGTAGAAATAAAGAATCCACTTCACAACCTCATCCACCATTTATGCAACCAAGAAGCAGATGAATTCTACATTTCATTCCATGATCCAGAAGCAACCACACTCTTCAATTTCAATAACTCATGCACATTGAAGGTAAGTGAAGGTGCGTGGTTTTCTAATTTTTAGTCATGCAATTCCTTAAAATACTAAAATTGTAACTTTGGGAAGTTCTTCACTTCTTCTTTCACATTGTCATATCTTTAGTTGAGGGGAAGGAACATCATTTCATATTCATATATCATACACCATCACACATTTTCATTTCATCCTAACATACTTGTCCTAATCAATTATGATTGCATTATGGTTCAAAAAGTTGTATGATTTGTAAATAATGCCTAAATTATGTGCACATTATATGGTTGATTTTAAAGATGCATTCTTAAATATGTTCAATGAATCTTGCTGCAAAAAAAACAAACAAGGTATTGAAACACAAGAACCAATACCAATTAGAATTTGGTTGAAACACAAGAACCAACAAAACATGTTGCAATTCAATGTATGACAAGGAATACTTTGCAAAAATAAATAAAATTGTCAAATGCAAAGTTTAAGGACATATGATATAAGCCAAGCTCATTCAAAAGCAAAGACGTTGTGAGCAAATCAAAAGAATTAATGCACTATTTGCATGAGGACATGCAATTACTCTAGTTGGGGGGTATGTTGGGCCTCCAAAATGTCTTCAAAATGACATCCACTTTCACCTTTATCGCCACCATTTCACTCACATGTCGCAACTCCATAACCATATAACCTTTCATTAGCCACCATTTTCATAAATATATGGGTTAGGATCCTTATTTACCAAAGTTATTTATTTTATGTGTTTAAAGTCAATTTATGATTAAAAACTAGGAAATTAACATTGTTTCATGTATCTATATATGTGGTTTGAGTTTCATGACATGTGTAGGTCATTTGGAAGCTTCCAAGGCACGATTATGTGGCCTCCAATGCTCAAATTCGAATTCCCTTCAAAGGAGATTTGGATAAAAGTCAAAGAAGGATATGTGTCCTATTTGGATTGTAACTCTATGAGGTGTCTCATCATTTTTTATTTGGATTAGAACTCTATGAGACACTTAGGGGATATGTGTCTCATTATGAGCTATTTGGTTGTAACTATATGAGATTTTAGTGAATCTTCATTAAATAGGGTAGCTTCTTATGTTTTTCTATAAATAGGAGAGCCTTCTCCTTTGAAAGGCATGTGTAAAGTTGGAGAAATGCTCATGCTTTTAATAGAGAATTTGGAGCTTATACTTGGAGATTTGAAGATTTAGTTTTTCTTGCATTTGGAGCCTCTCAACTTGCTATCTCTCATACACCATTGGAATGGTCATCTAATGATTGTAAGACTTAATTGCTTTTATAGATTAAAGTTCATTTGCTTTCTTAGTATTAGTTTTAGAATGATTGTGTAATCTTTGCTTTTCTAAAAACATTTCAATAGGGAAGATTTATGTATTTTCTAATTGTATTAAGTTTGAGGCAAGGGCTCATAGTTATTTAGTTTCCTTTCATGTTCTGTTATTTACTTTCTTGGATCAAACCATCAATTCATTGTATAATTGAATAAAGGATCATGCCAAGAAGGTGACTTCAAATTGGGTGATTGAATGTTCAACCTACGCAATGATTTAGCTTTACTTTTTCGTGCTTTTATATTTTCTTTTAAGATCCTCATTTAATTGCATTAACTGATATTCCTAAAGATCATTCGAAGAAATTGATTTAATCATATTTCAAGATTGAATGGTTGAATATTTAATACATGCAATTACTGAGTTATTTTCTGCACACTTTACTTGATTTTATAGGACATTAGAAGTTAAAGTATAAATAGTTACTTACACATCATCTCAAGAAGGTAACACTTCATAATTGAATGCTAAAGTAACTAAGTATACATTAGTTGTTTTTTATTTCACGGGTTATTTGAATTTCATTTTCATTATTTGATTTCATAGATTAAATGAATTGGTTTTTGTTATTTTGTAGTTAAAGTTATCTAAACTGAAAGACAATTTCTAGCACATACAAAGCACGCATGCTTCACAAGTTTACGAAACCCCAGGGTTGACAATTTAAATGATAGGCAATCACTTTGCCCCAACAGGTGCCATGGTAACAGTGGCTACTAAGGAGAAGTGCTCAACAACTATGGTACTTGCGGGAAGGAAAAGGCACTCACGGCAAGTATAAATTAGCTTTTGCAAATCCACTGTCAAAGCAAGATCAAGAAGCAAACTGGTGCATTAATGATCAAGATTGCACAATTTTTTTGGTAAAGTGAGGGAGACTGGCAGTGGGAACTATGCATTGCGTAGTCCCAACAGTCGAGGGTGCAACCTGAGGCTTGCGACTGTGCAATGCCAGTTCAGCCTCGGCAGTGACTGGGAGAGACTACGCATTATGCAATCTCAATTGCCATGGTGGCATACTGAGCCTTGGAACTGTGCAATGCGCATTTGGGACAACCTTTATTGTGCGTTGTGTAGTCTTAGAGGCCAAGCCTCATCTTTGAGCTTCATACTTGCACAATCCCCAGTTGGGCAAGGTAGTGCATGGCCTCTAGAAGTGCAGATCTTCCCCGTGAAGGTGTGGGAAACAAACAAATCTAAGAGATAATGCAATTTAAAACATGGATCTTGACAAAGTATGGATAGATCAATGTGAATCAAGTGCAAAAACTTTACAAATGGAAGGGAATACAAATATCTCAGGAGAGTCACTGAAATAGTGATCATTGGTGTGTAAAAACAAGAAAATCAATACAATACTTATGAAAGGCGAATAGAAGTTAAAATATAGCAACCATGAAGAGAAACAAGAAAAACAACACTCACATAAGTGAAATGATAAAAAGCGACAAAAAATTTGGCAAAAGACGAGGAAAGCAAAAATCACCTGGAAAAGCGACGCAAACTCCACCAAAGACTCCTTGATCTCCTTGGGAATGTTATAGCTTCAAGATAGAATGTAAAAATGAGCTCTAGAGGCATTTATTAAATATTTTTGGGCGGATTGGGGTTTATGACGCACATGCCTAAAATCAAGGAAAAAGTGGCACTTCGTGGGAATTTCTAAAAATAGGGATTGTGCCACCTTTGGGAAACTAATGATGAATCCCTATTTTCTAGGGATTTCTTCTTCGCTTTTTTTCTTTTTCTTTTTCGGGAAACTTTCCATGCATACTGCCAAGGAATATTATGCAATTCTGGGGAGCTAGGTAACTTCCCCGCTCAGTGTATTTCACGGTTTATGAGCTCAAGGAATGGGTTGCACAGTTTCTTAGCTTAGTGTTGGGCTTCCATCCATGATCGCACAATTCTTAAGATCAAAGATGAGCTTCCTATTAGGATTACACAATTTCATCTTCAAGGCTAACTTTCCCCCATGGATTGCACAGTTTCTGGAGGCAAGCCCAAAACTTCTACAAGATCAAGTCAAAAGGATAGCTTATGACTCAAAAAAATCAGTTAAGTATAAAAAAGTGAACACAATCACAAATGAAAAGAATAACTCTCAATAAAATCATGAATACTTGACGATAGTCAAAGATAAGCTCATGTAAACAGAAAGGAAGGCTCTGAAATCAAAGCATAGGCAAAATTTTGGAGGGTGGTTGTAGCTGCTACAACACTTGGAGACACATTGGTAGAACTCCAACTCTCTATATGGGTCTTGCGTCATGCAAAACAAGTCTAACTCTTCAAGAAGTATTGTTGAGTTCATCGATTACCATAGCTTCTTTACTTAGCTTGCATTAGAGATATAGTCCCTACCATTCTCTTCATCGGTGACACACTTATCCAAGCCAAGTCAAACTAAGTTGTTTCAATTGGGGATAAGGAGTATATAGATACACAAATGAAAATAATTGTCAAAATATTAGTTTTCATCTCTGGTGTTTCTCCACTATCAGCAGGCCTAGACAGTACTCAAACGGAGTCATTTCAGGAATACAAACATTGCTCTTCTGCCAGTGAGCCTGGATAGTACCCCAGCGGAGTCACTTCAGGAACACAAGAATTGCTCCATAGCCAGCGAGCCTGGAGAGTACCCTCACAGAGTCACTTTAGGAACACAAACATTGCTCCACTTCCAGCGAGCCTGGAAAGTACCCTAGCAGGGTTTCTTGCTTCACCCCTCTGCGTAGGAAGCCTTTCTCTTCTTTTGCCTTATTTTTTTTTTTCTTTTTGTTCATAGAACTATGCATAGGCACTTATTGATTTAATGAGGAAGAACACATATCCTAACTTATTGAGAGCATAAGAGGTTTTCCCTTCAAAGAAGTATATTTGTATATATACCTCTAACACA
The DNA here is from genome assembly GCA_031772625.1 of Pinus tabuliformis. Classification (NCBI taxonomy): domain Eukaryota; kingdom Viridiplantae; phylum Streptophyta; class Pinopsida; order Pinales; family Pinaceae; genus Pinus; species Pinus tabuliformis. The sequence continues at coordinate 551,713,407 of CM062818.1, forward strand.
CTTGTTAAGGTTTTCCTTCCCTTCTTACTCTACTCAACTTAGCTCACAAGGATTAACCGAAAATACAAGACCGATTAGAGTAGGCAGTACTAGTTATAATTTCAAGCATTATGATTCCACTATGGTTTTCTCCGAAAAAAATGTATTTTCCATCAAAGTATCATCAACTATAAGAATGCAAGACTCACGCAAAGAGAGGGAATAAACAGGTAACCAAGTGTTGATAGTAGCACAACTTCCTCGTGGACTTCACCATGCTTACTTCAGAAACCAAACATGGTCTCATGTGGAAGTTATTCTAAGATGGAAAAAAAATGAAAAGACAGAAAAAGGAGCAAGTCAAAAAGTAAATCAAAGAAAAACAAAAGAATGAAAGAAATAAACTATTCCTACTCCTAAACTAACAGAGGCTAGGCCAAACCTATGTAAATTCCATTGTAACCACCGACGCATCAATTGGCCTATGTAAGCGAGGGAATTCATATCAAGAAAGGTATTCAACAAAAAAAAAACAAGAAATATAAGGCAATACATACCAAGACATTCGAAGTTTGAAAATGCATGCAAAAAAAGTATGAAAGAAAAGTGCATGTAAAACATTTTGTGAATGTGTTACGGTGTTCCAACACATTGCGACTCAAAGACATGCAAGAACAAACTTTCAAATTGTGAAATTGGGTGAATATGAAGAAAAAATAAAACTTGTGTTTTTCCACCATGCTCACCATGTATGACTCCTCCAATGACTGAGCGACAGGATCGTACAATGCAGATGGAGGACGTGAAAATTGTGAGAGATTGATTTTCAATTTGTGTAGAGAAGTGATTAGGAGCCTTGAAAGATACATCATTGTTCTAATCGGAATTGGAATTGATCTCAAGCCTACGAGAACCTGACATTACCATCATCTCGGGCTGAAGTGCCTAGACATCTTGCGGAAGTTCCAAATCATCAGAAGGTAGATCATCAAAGACCAGTGGCTTATAAAAACCAACAGCAGAAAAATTAGAATCGTGATTAGATGAATGAATGAAAATATCACGACATGCATGATCAGAAAGTTCAAGATAAAAAACAAAGGCATCCTCATGATCTGACGAATCATAGAGAGGGGAATATTCAAAACAAGAAATTTCACCCTCTAATTCTTCATAATGATGAGATGATAGATTGGGGAGATTTAAAAGAGAAGATTTTTACTCTCCACATTCAAATGAAAAACTGATATTCCATGAGTTTTGAAAATGATTGGAAGTAATAATATCATTAGAAACTAAATTTTCGCAAGATTCAACAGGAGTGACAGAATAACGGAAAATGTTAGGATAATGGGGAAGAGGCGCGGAAGGAGAAAAATCAACCTTTATCGCAGATTCTTATTCAGATGTGGAATACCATACATAGTCATTGTAAATGATATCACAAAGTTTTTGCGCGACACTAACTCCATCCCGAACTTGATCCTCGTGAACATCCAAAGAAACATTGGAAACGGGTGAACAACACAACTCACAATTCGAAGGACCAAAGGAACCAAAGGATGGAGGATGAGGAGATAACACTTCATTGCAAACATCAAATTCACAGTCCAAACTTGCACTGGAATTTTGAGTATGTGGGGTGGGAGAAGATGGTGGTAAATCAACAGATGAATTCTCAAGTTCTCCCACCTCAACCTGCGGAATTGGAGCTATTTGATTAGAAGGAGACAGTGAGTTATTTGTACAACAACCTCGTCCGTCACAGATTTAGAAGCTCTAATACCGAGGTATGTTGGGAGGATTTCGAAAGATTCATATTCGTGCGGATTCATCGAAATGTGAACAAGAAATTCAAATTTCTCTTTCATTAAAGGCCAATCAACATCATCTTCAAAAAATTCAAAGCAAAAAATGAATGAAATGATCGTGAAAATCATCAAGAGATTCATCATGTGCTTTTCGCAATCACATAATTTTCTTGAACATATTTTTAATCATAACTATCAAAGGTGTGGTAAATTTATGTGGCAATATGTTTGAAAGAGTGTATGGAAGCGACAGGAAATGTGTAACACCATTCCCTTACACGCCCTTTGAACGTAAGAGTGAACAACCTACAAGCAGCTTCCTCACAATGAATATTGTGCTTTGTGCAAAATTCAAGAAAATGAGCAGTGTGCTCAAAGAAGTTTGTTTCACCCTCGCCATTAAATTTCAGATTTGAAAAGTCATTAATGATTTCCACCAACACTTTTAGTTTTGAGGTATTATAAAAACATGTCGGGGCTAAGATAGAAGCCATTATTGAGTGCAGAAAGTTCAAGCAGGCTGCATGGGATCATCTTGTCATCTGGCCCTCTTTCTAGCACCATAAATGTTGATAGTGTTGGACCCGACAACATTCAAGGGATCTCCTCGATATAAAGTCCTAATTAGACCTCACATTGTTTCGTGTAGGAGTCAATATGGCCTAGTTGTTAATGCAGTGGGTGTTAATGATATGCCTTGGCTGCAATTATGCATAGAGTGATGTATAGTGACTTTGGTGAGAACAAGTGTGTGACCCTACAAAGAATCAAGTGTGATGCATGAAGGTTATGCCACATGAAAGGGAAAATAAGTGAGTACCTTAAAATTATGTAATAGTACGCAGCTTGAAAGGGACACAAGAGCATAATGACATCACAAAATAATATGTGAAATAGTTCACAAGTTAACATCGATGAATTAATACAACAACACACATTCAATAGGTTCGTACCAATGCAAACGAAATAGTTCATAAGCATAGGTTAAATAACATACATTGCAACATCTCAGTTTCAAAATCTTTGTTGCAATACTGACCTTCCTAGCCTTTTACGTTGTCAAACTTATAGTGAGCTCGGGAGGCTTCTCTCCAAGCTTTTTGAGCATAGGAATAAAATCTTAAATCAAACTAAATAATTTGTTTCTTTAGGTTCGATAGACCAAAGTTTGGTCTCAGTGGACGTTAACTATCATCATCATCATCATCATCAACAAGAATAGTCCTACTAAATTTATAACATATGCATGAAAATGTGTTGGATCTAAGCTTCTATTTAATGAAATTTCCAATCGTACATACACCATTGATGAACCACTAGCCCCAATAGTGTAACATGAAGTCAACATCACCTGCTCCTCCAAAAAAACATACTTCCTCTACACAACGGAGAAGCTAAGGCTCTCACAAAACTCCCTAGCTCCTAACTCTAAGTCTAAACCTAGATAGACTATTAGCTCCCAAAAGCCATTTACATGAGTTATGAGGTTCTATTTATAACATGAGGGAGTGACTCTTCAACTCCCCTTTGTGACTTTTGGACTACCCTCATGACCATTCAACTTCTTTACAAAATAACTCATTACATTACATCATGACTCTTCACATTCCAATATTGACACTTGGAATTCCACTTACAAATTAATCACAAATAGTTTTACAATTTTGACTCGTACCCATATAAGACAAAATAGGGTAGAGCCAATTATATTGCCTAACAAGACAAAACACCATCATGCTTGGGTTTGGGAGAACTCAAGCTCAACAACTTCCACTTGATGTTTCTCGATCACATATTGGTGCCAAGCTTGGTATTGCATGATGACATACCCAAGCTTTGTGATGCTGTCTGGCTAGAAACAAAATATAGCCTCCATGGCATCTAGGTACAATTATTTGGAACCAGTTTCTACTTCCTTTTGAAGCATGAGCAACATTGTTCGCACTTGGACAGGGCCACCGATGTATTTTTGCATGTTATGTCTATTCACCCCCAATTCCTCCTTAGTAGAAATATGTCCCAGTTGATCCAAGTATTCCTCTATCTCCTTTCTGACATGGTTCCTAGGTTTGGCTTTAGTGATTGAGACAACTTATGGGATCCTGTGGGTCTTTACCAATAAATCCAAAATTTTGTATAACCGTGCATACGAGGCCTGAATACTACCTGTTAGCGCTCAAATTTTCCTCAGGCTGAGGAAGGCGAAACTCAAGGCAACATCAAACAAAGCTCAGCCTCGTAGCTAGCCCTACGAGGACAGGAGAGGGCTCTCTCCGGGTCTATCTCGGCAGAAACGTCTTCAAAGGGGCTGAGATGACCAATAAGGAATACTAATTTTAGGCTAGTAAATTGATAGGAAAAGGGGTTTTAATGGATGATGGGGTTTTCTGGGTTGCATGGGGCAAAGAAACAGCTTGAATAGAGAAACATAATCAAAAACACAGATTATCTCCTGAGGCAAGGTAGGCAAGAAATTTTAACATCAAATTGAGATTAAATGGAACGGCAAGACTGCTGAGGAGTTGACAAGGGCATAGAAGATGAATCCTTGTCAAACAGAAGAGAACATTAAATATGAACAAACTTAAAGGTAGAGCATACAAGTTATGAATTCTAACTTAACACTTCATTTGTTCAAATGGAAATGATCATGAAATGAAATGAACACATAAAACGCTACATATGAAACAAAGGATGACACAAATGTTAAATTTCATACCACAGGAATCTCAGGGGTCAGAGCTGCATTTTTTATTAAAATCTCTGTCAAACAGTTGTACAATGAAACTCTCTGTTCTCCACCAGCTCTCAGAATTCTCTCCCCTCCTCCCCGTTACAAATGATTTTTAAATACATTAAACAGCTCAGAAGAAAACCGATCCATGAAAACATGGAACTGTTTCGACTGGCACTATGAAAAATAGTAAAAATCAACTCATCGGTTCCTAAAGATCAGTGCATACATATCTGTGACCAATACAAAGGCGGACGCTGTAGTGTGAACCCTCCAAATCATAACTGAAGACTAGGATAGGCAATCTGTCCCTATTTTTCTGCTCAGGATCGATGTCTTCGTTCTAATTTTGTTTTCGACCTGGACTGCCACGTTATACTTTCCATTTCCTCTTGCTGTTAGACCAAAATGGCATGTGGAATGTGGAGGTCGCCTTTTTGACAAGCGCATTGCAAAATCAAGCCACGTTACTATTTGAAACAAAACCATTCTTACATACAGTAAATGGACCAAGAACCTTCCCCTACAGGTCGATGAAAAACCATTTTTTCTAAAAACAGAGCATCGTTTCCCTTGAATTCCTCTGATGGCCAATTAAGAGATAAATGCTGGAGCGCAGATCCCTCTGAAGTCTTGAAATAGGAATTGAATCCTATGTCTTCTGCTGTGATGTATATCTTCGTTCCAATTTAAAGTATTTTGGCTCCGTTTGAATAGCGCTCTTGGGCCATATTCATGAGCCAGTTGTTGCTACCCAAATCACTGCCTCTGCACACGCATAAGGTTATACAAAGATGCATTCATTCAGCACCTTTCTATCTGTTGTCAGAACGACATACTGAAATCAAACATATATGTTTGTATTCCCTATTGGAGCTTTCTTAGTTTCTAATTCGTCCAAAAAGAAGAGCCTCTAGTTCTAAGGCCAACAATATAATGACAGGAAATAACAAGCATGAATGGACGACGTTTGAAATGTGCTCTTTTGTAAGCCTTAATTCGGATAGAATATACAAAGCGTTCATTGGAGCAGTCTTGAAGCAACGTTATGGTACATGGAGCAGCGTATTGGAGAGTGTTAATTTGCAAATGTTTTCTCACATATTTGGCAGCATGCTCACTTATTATCGCTTGGATTTGGCATATTAATACTTGCAATTGGCTTATCGATTCCTTTGTACCCACGATGGCAAACCAATTGCAGCTGACACCTATGAAATATATCAATGTTTTCGACTATTTGAAGTGTTCACCTTCATTTGCAATGACAGTGAAAAGACCTGATGCCACCGCCACCTGCAGGTCCATTGGTATAAAGAGTTTCAAATTCCTGTGTAAAATGAACTGCATGATCCTTTTCAGTGTAAAACTCGGAAGCAGCTACATCCATGCCAATAACAACCTTGCCAGTATAGCTTGCTTTCTCAATGGCAATCTTCAATAACTCGAGGCCTTCTTTATTCTCCTGAATATTTGGAGCAAAGCCTCCTTCGTCTCCAACATTTGTTGCATCTTGACCATACTTTTTCTTAATTACAGTCTTCAGATGGTGGTAAATGAACCCATCTGCATGGCCTCTCTAAATGAAGAATCTCCAACGGGTAGAATCATAAACTCCTGCATTGCCAGTTTATTTCCTGCATGTGAACCTCTGTTAATGACATTGAAAGCAGGTACTGGCATCACCAAAGTTTTGTTACCAGCAATGTTTGCAATATGCTGATAAAGAGGTATCTTCTTAACATAAGCCCCTGCTTTACAAACAGCAAGAGATACAGCTAATATAGCATTTGCTCCAAGCTTTTGTTTGCACCAGCCCCATTGATTTTGAGTTCCATCAAGCTCCTGTACCATGAAGTTATCGATTCCAGTCTGATCTACTGGATCCTTGCCAATAAGAGCTGGTCCAATAATTTTATTTACATTTTCAACAGCCTTTGAAACACCCTTTCCCATGTAGTTCTTCCCTCCACCACAAAGCTCCAATGCTTCATACACACCAATGGAAGCACCACTTGGAACAGCAGCTCTGGAAAGATAACCATCAGAAAGATAAATATCAACCTCGACAGTGGGATTTCCACGGCTGTCAAAAATTGATAATGCCTCTCTTCTCCTTCACTTTACATTGGCTCTCGTCATAGATTTCAACACTGGCAATATCCCGGTTAGAATAACCAAGAAATGTTTAAAAGAGAGGGATGAGTTTGACGGGATTGAGCCTCTGCAAGCCTTGGAACTTTTTGAGCAGTTCGTATCAGAAGACTAACAACAGTTCCCACTGTGGTACTTTCTGAACATTCCTTAAGGAAATATTTAAATTTACTATCCAGTTCTCCAATTCTGATGCACCCTTGCTCTGTCTTCCAATTACATTTGTTTTCTCCAGCCTATCTACTTGGTGAGGAACATACCTCCGGAAAAATACAAATATTAATGTTGTTGTTATCGCTCAGAAATTGTCCTGGTTGTGGAAGGAGATCTCTGAGAAGTACACTGGTAGCATGGCAGCATATTTACAGAAGATTTGAGGAGACGGAGTCTAACATTGGCTCCAATTGGGCTAGCAGTTGCCGCTTCGTGGAGGTGCCAAGAACCGCAGAACTTTGGGAGAGCAGACAGTGCCTCCATCCATTGGGCAATGGAGTCCATTATTCAAGCTAAAATGCATGACTAAAAACTGACACAAACTGACTTAACAAAAAGACTGAAAACTGACTGAAAAATGACTCATGACTGACTTAACTAAAACAAGAACTTACAAAGCTTATTGAAGGGCAGCAGTCCATCAAGATTTGAAATCATGATGAAAACCACCTGTTTTCTTACAAGACAATATACCATCAAACTATATCAAAATGCCAATGCAACCAATCAAGTAGATGCCTTCTTGATTGATCCTTCTTATCAGATCTTTTGGTCAACAGTACAAACCTATCACTGGGCATCCAAAAACATAGTTGACAATGGCTGCAACAAAACATTGTAATAAACACTTTCACTGCTGGCTGCAACAAACTTGCTATAGGATCATGAAAAACATGAAGATTTGCCACTGCCACCTCCTGCTGAAAGAACAAGGTGTCCTTTGTTTCAAATTCTGATCTGCCTTCATCATGTGCTTTAGTAAAAGTATGCTCATAGACTTCAAAAAACTCTGAACAAATGGATGAGCAGATCTCTTCTTGGAAAAACATTTCAGCACATGAAACATATGAAGAGGAATCTGAATGGAAATCCTGAATGTTTTGTTCTTCTGTGGTGTGAATGTTCTGTAGGTCATTCTTAAACAAAAAACAATCTTCGAGATTATCAAACATGACAGCCTTATCATCTTTGTGAAAGAAAAAATTATCTTTTTGCTGGTCTACAAAACTGATTATAAGACAGTCATCTTTTTCAAAAGAGGAGGAAGTTTCACCAACACTTTCCTGACTATGTGTGCATTGCAAATCTGCTGTGGCTTGGGCTGTAACAAGACCTCTCAAAAGTAGATCTATCTCATCTTCAGACAAAGGAGACAATGCTTTTTGTTTTCTTTTGCTTAAACAATAATTATCTTCATATGGCAGGGCATTCAAACTATCATTTATTACTGAGCTATTGAAAGGAGATTTATCACTTACTTGCACAAAGATCTCATTCTGTTTTTCACAGAGGCAATGAACTACCTCCTCATGAAGATCTAGTGCTGGTGAGATGAGAGCATTTAGTTCTGCTACTCCATTTTCTTCATTTGAGGCAGCCGCGACAATACAACTCTCTTTTATGAGATCCGGAACAACATGTTTTGCCTCATCACAATTTATCTCTCGATCTGATTTATCATCATCACTTTCTGAGATTGGAACATTACTTTCTTGCGTTACCTACATGCTGTCTTCTTCTATGGACAGATTTGAAACAACATTTTCTCTTTCCTCATTTTCAACCATATGGAAATCTTCAGCCTGCTGATCTTGACAAGTATCCTCTAAGATTTTTGTGTGCAGCTGAAACCGATTTTCATACAGGGCTTCCATGATCTCTTCATCCATGAAAGTATCATCTTCATAAAACTTCTCAAGGCTTTCAATAAAACTATAAGCATGCTTGCAACAGTCTTGAACTAAATTTAATGATGGATAAGAGTCCATATATCTTTCAATGAACATAGCATGAAAATCCTTTAAACAGTAAATACAAGCAGGCGGCAAACTTTCATACCAAGATTGGGCTTTACCTTCCAGAGTGGCCAAGAATATCTTCATCAAGCAATCTTCAGGAAAATCAACCTTCAACTTGTGAATATGCATGTGAAATCTAACCAGATGTAGAGCAGCGTCCTTCCTACCATCATCTTTAAATGTAGGCAAATTCCTTGACCAATCTACCTTTGGAATTTTATTTGGAAAACCAGGGATGTGATCTCGGCTCATGGGAGCGTATCTTCTTGCAACCCGATCCATCTTGAAAAGCTCAAAGCTACTAATCTTCCTGCAATGAAGTCACCATGAAGCATTGATCTCTGGTTTTTTCAGTGAATGAAGTCGCCAGGTGAATGATTTCAGCCTTCTTATGCCTGATTGTTGTCCACCATCAACAATCAGATCTGAACTTGATACATGTACTGGGGCAATTAACAAGTTAGATGTCACGATTACAAGCTAGACCGGAGATTGACTGAAGCAGCGTTTATCTACTTCCGCTAATGCAAAGCAAAAGCGTTTCGAAGGCTACCTGGCATAACTTCAGGCTCCGTCTGTAGCTTATAAAACAAATGACATCAACAAGTAAACCATTTTTTCTTCCCCAGTATGGTCGCCACTATGTTAGCGCTCGAATTTGCCTCAGGCTGAGGAAGGCGAAACTCAAGGCAACATCAAACCAAGCTCAGCCTCGTAGCTAGCCCTACGAGGACAGGAGAGGGCTCTCTCCGGGTCTATCTCGGCAGAAAAGTATTCAAAGGGGCTGAGATGACCAATAAGGAATACTGATTTTAGGCTAGTAAATTGATAGGAAAAGGGGTTTTAATGGATGATGGGGTTTTCTGTGTTGCATGGGGCAAAGAAACAGCTTGAACAGAGAAACATAATCAAAAACACAGATTATCCCCTGAGGCAAGGTAGGCAAGAAATTTTAACATCAAATTGAGATTAAATGGAACGGCAAGACTGCTGAGGAGTTGACAAGGGCATAGAAGATGAATCCTTGTCAAACAGAAGAAAACATTAAATATGAACAAACTTAAAGGCAGAGCATACAAGTTATGAATTCTACCTTAACACTTCATTTGTTCAATTGGAAACGATCATGAAATGAAATGAACACATAACAGGCTACATATGAAACAAAGGATGACACAAATGTTAAATTTCATACCACAGGAATCTCAGGGGTCAGAGTTGCATTTTTTATTAAAATCTCTGTCAAACAGCTGTACAATGAAACTCTCTGTTCTCCACCAGCTCTAAGAATTCTCTCCCCTCCTCCCCGTTACAGATGATTTTTAAATACATTAAACGGCTCAGAAGAAAACCAATCCATGAAAAGATGGAACTGTTTCGACTGGCACTATGAAAAATAGTAAAAAGCCACTCATCGGTTCCTAAAGATCAGCGCATACATATCTGTGACCAACACAAAGGCGGACGCTGTAGTGTGAACCCTCCAAATCATAACTGAAGACTAGGATAGGCAATCTGTCCCTATTTTTCTGCTCAGGATCGATGTCTTCGTTCTAATTTTGTTTTCGACCTGGACTGCCACGTTATACTTTCCATTTCCTCTTGCTGTTAGACCAAAATGGCATGTGGAATGTGGAGGTCTCCTTTTTGACAAGCGCATTGCAAAATCAAGCCACGTTACTATTTGAAACAAAACCATTTTTACATACAGTAAATGGACCAAGAACCTTCCCCTACAGGTCGATGAAAAACCATTTTTTCTAAAAACAGAGCATCATTTCCCTTGAATTCCTCTGATGGCCAATTAAGAGATAAATGTTGGAGCGCAGATCCCTCTGAAGTCTTGAAATAGGAATCGAATCCTATGTCTTCTGCTGTGATGTATATATTCGTTCCAATTTAAAGTATTTTGGCTCCGTTTGAATAGCACTCTTGGGCCATATTCATGAGCCAGCTGTTGCTACCCAAATCACTGCCTCTGCACACGCATAAGGTTATACAAAGATGCATTCATTCCGCACCTTTATATTTGTTGTCAGAACGACATACCGAAATCAAACATATATGTTTGTATTCCCTATTGGAGCTTTCTTAGTTTCTAATTCGTCCAAAAAGAAGAGCCTCTAGTTCTAAGGCCAACAATATAATGACAGGAAATAACAAGCATGAATGGACGACGTTTGCAATGTGCTCTTTTGTATGCCTTAATTCGGATAGAATATAAAAATCGTTCATTGGAGCAATCTTGAAGCAACGTTATGGTACATGGAGCAGCGTATTGGAGAGCGTTAATTTGCAAATGTTTTCTCACATATTTGGCAGCATGCTCACTTATTATCGCTTGGATTTGGCATATTATTACTTGCAGTTGGCTTATCGATTCCTTTGTACCCGCGATGGCAAACCAATTGCAACTGAAACCTATGAAATATATCAATGTTTTCGACTATTTGAAGTGTTCACCTTCATTTGCAATGACAGTGAAAAGACCTGATGCCACCGCCACCTGCAGGTCCATTGGTATAAAGAGTTTCAAATTCATTTGTAAAATGAACTGCATGATCCTTTTCAGTGTAAAACTCGGAAGCAGCTACATCCATGCCAATAACAACCTTGCCAGTATAGCCTGCTTTCTCAATGGCAATCTTCAATAACTCGAGGCCTTCTTTATTCTCCTGAATATTTGGAGCAAAGCCTCCTTCGTCTCCAACATTTGTTGCATCTTGACCATACTTTTTCTTAATTACAGTCTTCAGATGGTGGTAAATGAACCCATCTGCATGGCCTCTCTAAATGAAGAAGCTCCAACGGGTAGAATCATAAACTCCTGCATTGCGAGTTTATTTCCTGCATGTGAACCTCCGTTAATGACATTGAAATCAGGTACTGCCATCACCAAAGTTTTGTTACCAGCAATGTTTGCAATATGCTGATAAAGAGGTATCTTCTTAACATAAGCCCCTGCTTTACAAACAGCAAGAGATACAGCTAATATAGCATTTGCTCCAAGCTTTTGTTTGCACCAGCCCCATTGATTTTGAGTTCCATCAAGCTCTTGTACCATGAAGTTATCGATTCCAGTTTGATCTACTGGATCCTTGCTAATAAGAGCTAGTCCGATAATTTTATTTACATTTTCAACAGACTTTGAAACACCCTTTCCTATGTAGTTCTTCCCTCCACCACAAAGTTCCAGTGCTTCATACACACCAATGGAAGCACCACTTGGAATAGCAGCTCTGGAAAGATAACCATCAGAAAGATAAGTATCGACCTCGAGAGTGGGATTTCCACGGCTGTCAAAAATTGATAATGCCTCTCTTCTCCTTCACTTTACATTGGCTCTCGTCATAGATTTCAACACTGGCAATATCCTGGTTAGAATAACCAAGAAATGTTTAAAAGAGAGGGATGAGTTTGACGGGATTGAGCCTCTGCAAGCCTTGGAACTTTTTGAGCAGTTCGTATCAGAAGACTAACAACAGTTCCCACTGTGGTACTTTCTGAACATTCCTTAAGGAAATATTTAAATTTACTATCCAGGTCTCCAATTCTGATGCACCCTTGCTCTGTCTTCCAATTACATTTGTTTTCTCCAGCCTATCTACTTGGTGAGGAACATACCTCCGGAAAAATACAAATATTAATGTTGCTGTTATCGCTCAGAAATTTTCCTGGTTGTGGAAGGAGATCTCTGAGAAGTACACTGGTAGCATGGCAGCGTATTTACAGAAGATTTGAGGAGACGGAGTCTAACATTGGCTCCAATTGGGATGGCAGTTGCCGCTTCGTGGAGGTGCCAAGAACTGCAGAACTTTGGGAGAGCAGATAGTTCCTCCATCCATTGGGCAATGGAGTCCATTATTCAAGCTAAAATGCATGACTAAAAACTGACACAAACTGACTTAACAAAAAGACTGAAAACTGACTGACAAATGACTCATGACTGACTTAACTAAAACAAGAACTTACAAAGCTTATTGAAGGGCAGCAGTCCATCAAGATTTGAAATCATGATGACAACCACCTGTTTTCTTACAAGACAATATACCATCAAACTATATCAAAATGCCAATGCAACCAATCAAGTAGATGCCTTCTTGATTGATCCTTCTTATCATATCTTCTGGTCAACAGTACAAACCTATCACTGGGCATCCAAAAACATAGTTGACCATGGCTGCAACAAAACACTGTAATAAACACTTTCACTGCTGGCTGCAACAAACTTGCTATAGGATCATGAAAAACATGAAGATTTGCCACTGCCACCTCCTGCTGAAAGAACAAGGTGTCCTTTGTTTCAAATTCTGATCTGCCTTCATCATGTGCTTCAGTAAAAGTATGCTCATAGACTTCAAAAAACTCTGAACAAATGGATGAGCAGATCTCTTCTTGGAAAAACATTTCAGCACATGAAACATATGAAGAGGAATCTGAATGGAAATCCTGAATGTTTTGTTCTTCTGTGGTGTGAATGTGCTGTAGACATTCTTAAACAAAAAACAATATTCGAGATTATCAAACATGACAGCCTTATCATCTTTGTGAAAGAAAAAATTATCTTTTTGCTGGTCTACAAAACTTATTATAAGACAGTCATCTTTTTCAAAAGAGGAGGAAGTTTCACCAACACTTTCCTGACTATGTGTGCACTGCAAATCTGCTGTGGCTTGGGCTGTAACAAGACCTCTCAAAAGTAGATCTATCTCATCTTCAGACAAAGGAGACAATGCTTTTTGTTTTCTTCTGCTTAAACAGTAATTATCTTCATATGGCAGGGCATTCAAACTATCATTTATTACTGAGTTATTGAAAGGAGATTTATCACTTACTTGCACAAAGATCTCATTCTGTTTTTCACAGAGGCAATGAACTACCTCCTCATGAAGATCTAGTGCTGGTGAGATGAGAGCATTTAGGTCTGCTACTCCATTTTCTTCATTTGAGGCAGCCGCGACAATACAACTCTCTTTTATGAGATTCGGAACAACATGTTTTGCCTCATCACAATTTATCTCTCGATCTGATTTATCATCATCACTTTCTGAGATTGGAACATTACTTTCCTGCGTTACCTACATGCTGTCTTCTTCTATGGACAGATCTGAAACAACATTTTCTCTTTCCTCATTTTCAACCATATGGAAATCTTCAGCCTGCTGATCTTGACAAGTATCCTCTAAGATTTCTGTGTGCTGCTGAAACGGATTTTCATACAGGGCTTCCATGATCTCTTCATCCATGAAATTATCATCTTCATAAAACTTCTCAAGGCTTTCAATAAAACTATAAGCATGCTTGCAAAAGTATTGAACTAAATTTAATGATGGATAAGAGTCCATATATCTTTCAATGAACATAGCATGAAAATCCTTTAAACAGTAAATACAAGCAGGCGGCAAACTTTCATACCAAGATTGGGCTTTACCTTCCAGAGTGGCCAAGAATATCTTCATCAAGCAATCTTCAGGAAAATCAACCTTCAACTTGCGAATATGCATGTGAAATTTAACCAGATGTAGAGCAGCGTCCTTCCTACCATCATCTTTAAATGTAGGCAAATTCCTTGACCAATCTACCTTCGGAATTTTATTTGGAAAACCAGGGATGTGATCTCGGCTCATGGGAGCGTATCTTCTTGCAACCCGATCCATCTTGAAAAGCTCAAAGCTACTAATCTTCCTGCAGTGAAGTCACCATGAAGCATTGATCTCTGGATTTTTCAGTGAATGAAGTCGCCAGGTGAATGATTTCAGCCTTCTTATGCCTGATTGTTGTCCACCATCAACAATCAGATCTGAACTTGATACATGTACTGGGGCAATTAACAAGTTAGATGTCACGATTACAAGCTAGACCGGAGATTGACTGAAGCAGCGTTTATCTACTTCCGCTAATGCAAAGCAAAAGCGTTTCGAAGGCTACCTGGCATAACTTCAGGCTCGTCTGTAGCTTATAAAACAAATGACATCAACAAGTAAACCATTTTTTCTTCCCCAATATGGTTGCCACTATGTTAGCGCTCGAATTTGCCTCAGGCTGAGGAAGGCGAAACTCAAGGCAACATCAAACCAAGCTCAGCCTCGTAGCTAGCCCTACGAGGACAGGAGAGGGCTCTCTTCGGGTCTATCTCGGCAGAAAATTCTTCAAAGGGGCTGAGATGACCAATAAGGAATACTGATTTTAGGCTAGTAAATTGATAGGAAAAGGGGTTTTAATGGATGATGGGGTTTTCTGGGTTGCATGGGGCAAAGAAACAGCTTGAACAGAGAAACATAATCAAAAACACAGATTATCTCCTGAGGCAAGGTAGGCAAGAAATTTTAACATCAAATTGAGATTAAATGGAACGGCAAGACTGCTGAGGAGTTGACAAGGGCATAGAAGATGAATCCTTGTCAAACAGAAGAAAACATTAAATATGAACAAACTTAAAGACATAGCATACAAGTTATGAATTCTACCTTAACACTTCATTTGTTCAATTGGAAACGATCATGAAATGAAATGAACACATAACAGGCTACATATGAAACAAAGGATGACACAAATGTTAAATTTCATACCACAGGAATCTCAGGGGTCAGAGCTGCATTTTTTATTAAAATCTCTGTCAAACAGCTAGACAATGAAACTCTCTGTTCTCCACCAGCTCTCAGAATTCTCTCCCCTCCTCCCCGTTACAAATGATTTTTAAATACATTAAACGGCTCAGAAGAAAACCGATCCATGAAAAGATGGAATTGTTTCGACTGGCACTATGAAAAATAGTAAAAAGCCACTCATCGGTTCCTAAAGATCAGCGCATACATATCTGTGACCAATACAAAGGCGGAAGCTGTAGTGTGAACCCTCCAAATCATAACTGAAGACTAGGATAGGCAATCTGTCCCTATTTTTCTGCTCAGGATCGATGTCTTCGTTCTAATTTTGTTTTCGACCTGGACTGCCACGTTATACTTTCCATTTCCTCTTGCTGTTAGACCAAAATGGCATGTGGAATGTGGAGGTCGCCTTTTTGACAAGCGCATTGCAAAATCAAGCCACGTTACTATTTGAAACAAAACCATTTTTACATACAGTAAATGGACCAAGAACCTTTCCCCTACAGGTCGATGAAAAACCATTTTTTCTAAAAACAGAGCATCGTTTCCCTTGAATTCCTCTGATGGCCAATTAAGAGATAAATGTTGGAGCGCAGATCCCTCTGAAGTCTTGAAATAGGAATCGAATCCTATGTCTTCTGTTGTGATGTATATCTTCGTTCCAATTTAAAGTATTTTGGCTCCGTTTGAATAGCGCTCTTGGGCCATATTCATGAGCCAGCTGTTGCTACCCAAATCACTGCCTCTGCACACGCATAAGGTTATACAAAGATGCATTCATTCCGCACCTTTGTATTTGTTGTCAGAACGACATACTGAAATCAAACATATATGTTTGTATTCCCTATTGGAGCTTTCTTAGTTTCTAATTCGTCCAAAAAGAAGAGCCTCTAGTTCTAAGGCCAACAATATAATGACAGGAAATAACAACCATGAATGGACGATGTTTGAAATGTGCTCTTTTGTATGCCTTAATTCGGATAGAATATACAAAGCGTTCATTGGAGCAGTCTTGAAGCAACGTTATGGTACATGGAGCAGCGTATTGGAGAGCGTTAATTTACAAATGTTTTCTCACATATTTGGCAGCATGCTCACTTATTATCGCTTGGATTTGGCATATTATTACTTGCAGTTGGCTTATCGATTCCTTTGTACCCGCGATGGCAAACCAATTGCAACTGAAACCTATGAAATATATCAATGTTTTCGACTATTTGAAGTGTTCACCTTCATTTGCAATGACAGTGAAAAGACCTGATGCCACCGCCAACTGCAGGTCCATTGGTATAAAGAGTTTCAAATTCCTGTGTAAAATGAACTGCATGATCCTTTTCAGTGTAAAACTCGGAAGCAGCTACATCCATGCCAATAACAACCTTGCCAGTATAGCCTGCTTTCTCAATGGCAATCTTCAATAACTCGAGGCCTTCTTTATTCTCCTGAATATTTGGAGCAAAGCCTCCTTCGTCTCCAACATTTGTTGCATCTTGACCATACTTTTTCTTAATTACAGTCTTCAGATGGTGGTAAATGAACCCATCTGCATGGCCTCTCTAAATGAAGAAGCTCCAACGGGTAGAATCATAAACTCCTGCATTGCCAGTTTATTTCCTGCATGTGAACCTCCGTTAATGACATTGAAAGCAGGTACTGGCATCACCAAAGTTTTGTTACCAGCAATGTTTGCAATATGCTGATAAAGAGGTATCTTCTTAACATAAGCCCCTGCTTTACAAACAGCAAGAGATGCAGCTAATATATCATTTGCTCCAAGCTTTTGTTTGCACCAGCCCCATTGATTTTGAGTTCCATCAAGCTCCTGTACCATGAAGTTATCGATTCCAGTCTGATCTACTGGATCCTTGCCAATAAGAGCTGGTCCGATAATTTTATTTACATTTTCAACAGCCTTTGAAACACCCTTTCCCATGTAGTTCTTCCCTCCACCACAAAGCTCCAGTGCTTCATACACACCAGTGGAAGCACCACTTGGAACAGCAGCTCTGGAAAGATAACCATCAGAAAGATAAATATCGACCTCGACAGTGGGATTTCCACGGCTGTCAAAAATTGATAATGCCTCTCTTCTCCTTCACTTTACATTGGCTCTCGTCATAGATTTCAACACTGGCACTATCCTGGTTAGAATAACCAAGAAATGTTTAAAAGAGAGGGATGAGTTTGACGGGATTGAGCCTCTGCAAGCCTTGGAACTTTTTGAGCAGTTCGTATCAGAAGACTAACAACAGTTCCCACTCTGGTACTTTCTGAAAATTCCTTAAAGAAATATTTAAATTTACTATCCAGGTCTCCAATTCTGATGCACCCTTGCTCTGTCTTCCAATTGCATTTTTTTTCTCCAGCCTATCTACTTGGTGAGGAACATACCTCCGGAAAAATACAAATATTAATGCTGTTGTTATCGCTCAGAAATTGTCTTGGTTGTGGAAGGAGATCTCTGAGAAGTACACTGGTAGCATGGCAGCGTATTTACAGAAGATTTGAGGAGACGGAGTCTAACATTGGCTCCAATTGGGATGGCAGTTGTCGCTTCGTGGAGGTGCCAAGAACAGCAGAACTTTGGGAGAGCAGACAGTGCCTCCATCCATTGGGCAATGGAGTCCATCATTGAAGCTAAAATGCATGACTAAAAACTGACACAAACTGACTTAACAAAAAGACTGAAAACTGACTGACAAATGACTCATGACTGACTTAACTAAAACAAGAACTTACAAAGCTTATTGAAGGGCAGCAGTCCATCAAGATTTGAAATCATGATGACAACCACCTGTTTTCTTACAAGACAATATACCATCAAACTATATCAAAATGCCAATGCAACCAATCAAGTAGATGCCTTCTTGATTGATCCTTCTTATCATATCTTCTGGTCAACAGTACAAACCTATCATTGGGCATCCAAAAACATAGTTGACCATGGCTGCAACAAAACACTGTAATAAACACTTTCACTGCTGGCTGCAACAAACTTGCTATAGGATCATGAAAAACATGAAGATTTGCCACTGCTACCTCCTGCTGAAAGAACAAGGTGTCCTTTGTTTCAAATTCTGATCTGCCTTCATCATGTGCTTCAGTAAAAGTAT
Source organism: Pinus tabuliformis (assembly GCA_031772625.1). NCBI lineage: Eukaryota > Viridiplantae > Streptophyta > Pinopsida > Pinales > Pinaceae > Pinus > Pinus tabuliformis. The sequence continues at coordinate 551,731,818 of CM062818.1, forward strand.
GCTCATAGACTTCAAAAAACTCTGAACAAATGGATGAGCAGATCTCTTCTTGGAAAAACATTTCAGCACATGAAACATATGAAGAGGAATCTGAATGGAAATCCTGAATGTTTTGTTCTTCTGTGGTGTGAATGTGATGTAGGTCATTCTTAAACAAAAAACAATCTTCGAGATTATCAAACATGACAGCCTTATCATCTTTGTGAAAGAAAAAATTATCTTTTTGCTGGTCTACAAAACTGATTATAAGACAGTCATCTTTTTCAAAAGAGGAGGAAGTTTCACCAACACTTTCCTAACTATGTGTGCACTGCAAATCTGCTGTGGCTTGGGTTGTAACAAGACCTCTCAAAAGTAGATCTATCTCATCTTCAGACAAAGGAGACAATGCTTTTTGTTTTCTTCTGCTTAAACAGTAATTATCTTCATATGGCAGGGCATTCAAACTATCATTTATTACTGAGTTATTGAAAGGAGATTTATCACTTACTTGCACAAAGATCTCATTTTGTTTTTCACAGAGGCAATGAACTACCTCCTCATGAAGATCTAGTGCTGGTGAGATGAGAGCATTTAGGTCTGCTACTCCATTTTCTTCATTTGAGGCAGCCGCGACAATACAACTCTCTTTTATGAGATCCGGAACAACATGTTTTGCCTCATCACAATTTATCTCTCGATCTGATTTATCATCATCACTTTCTGAGATTGGAACATTACTTTCCTGCGTTACCTGCATGCTGTCTTCTTCTATGGACAGATCTGAAACAACATTTTCTCTTTCCTCATTTTCAACCATATGGAAATCTTCAGCCTGCTGATCTTGACAAGTATCCTCTAAGATTTCTGTGTGCTGCTGAAACGGATTTTCATACAGGGCTTCCATGATCTCTTCATCCATGAAATTATCATCTTCATAAAACTTCTCAAGGCTTTCAATAAAACTATAAGCATGCTTGCAACAGTCTTGAACTAAATTTAATGATGGATAAGAGTCCATATATCTTTCAATGAACATAGCATGAAAATCCTTTAAACAGTAAATACAAGCAGGCGGCAAACTTTCATACCAAGATTGGGCTTTACCTTCCAGAGTGGCCAAGAATATCTTCATCAAGCAATCTTCAGGAAAATCAACCTTCAACTTGCGAATATGCATGTGAAATCTAACCAGATGTAGAGCAGCGTCCTTCCTACCATCATCTTTAAATGTAGGCAAATTCCTTGACCAATCTACCTTTGGAATTTTATTTGGAAAACCAGGGATGTGATCTCGGCTCATGGGAGCGTATCTTCTTGCAACCCGATCCATCTTGAAAAGCTCAAAGCTACTAATCTTCCTGCAGTGAAGTCACCATGAAGCATTGATCTCTGGTTTTTTCAGTGAATGAAGTCGCCAGGGGAATGATTTCAGTCTTCTTATGCCTGATTGTTGTCCACCATCAACAATCAGATCTGAACTTGATACATGTACTGGGGCAATTAACAAGTTAGATGTCACGATTACAAGCTAGACCGGAGATTGACTGAAGCAGCGTTTATCTACTTCCGCTAATGCAAAGCAAAAGCATTTCGAAGGCTACCTGGCATAACTTCAGGCTCCGTCTGTAGCTTATAAAACAAATGACATCAACAAGTAAACCATTTTTTCTTCCCCAATATGGTTGCCACTATGTTAGCGCTTGAATTTGCCTCAGGCTGAGGAAGGCGAAACTCAAGGCAACATCAAACCAAGCTCAGCCTCGTAGCTAGCCCTACGAGGACAGGAGAGGGCTCTCTTCGGGTCTATCTCGGCAGAAAATTCTTCAAAGGGGCTGAGATGACCAATAAGGAATACTGATTTTAGGCTAGTAAATTGATAGGAAAAGGGGTTTTAATGGATGATGGGGTTTTCTGGGTTGCATGGGGCAAAGAAACAGCTTGAACAAAGAAACATAATAAAAAACACAGATTATCTCCTGAGGCAAGGTGGGCAAGAAATTTTAACATCAAATTGAGATTAAATGGAACGGCAAGACTGCTGAGGAGTTGACAAGGGCATAGAAGATGAATCCTTGTCAAACAGAAGAAAACATTAAATATGAACAAACTTAAAGGCAGAGCATACAAGTTATGAATTCTACCTTAACACTTCATTTGTTCAATTGGAAACGATCATGAAATGAAATGAACACATAACAGGCTACATATGAAACAAAGGATGACACAAATGTTAAATTTCATACCACGGGAATCTCAGGGGTCAGAGCTGCATTTTTTATTAAAATCTCTGTCAAACAGCTGTACAATGAAACTCTCTGTTCTCCACCAGCTCTCAGAATTCTCTCCCCTCCTCCCCGTTACAGATGATTTTTAAATACATTAAACGGCTCAGAAGAAAACCGATCCATGAAAACATGGAACTGTTTCTACTGGCACTATGAAAAATAGTAAAAAGCCACTCATCGGTTCCTAAAGATCAGCGCATACATATCTGTGACCAATACAAAGGCAGACGCTGTAGTGTGAACCCTCCAAATCATAACTGAAGACTAGGATAGGCAATCTGTCCCTATTTTTCTGCTCAGGATCGATGTCTTCGTTCTAATTTTGTTTTCGACCTGTACTGCCACGTTATACTTTCCATTTCCTCTTGCTGTTAGACCAAAATGGCATGTGGAATGTGGAGGTCGCCTTTTTGACAAGCGCATTGCAAAATCAATCCACGTTACTATTTGAAACAAAACCATTTACATACAGTAAATGGACCAAGAACCTTCCCCTACAGGTCGACGAAAAACCATTTTTTCTAAAAACAGAGCATCGTTTCCCTTGAATTCCTCTGATGGCCAATTAAGAGATAAATGCTGGAGCGCAGATCCCTCTGAAGTCTTGAAATAGGAATCGAATCCTATGTCTTCTGTTCTGATGTATATCTTCGTTCCAATTTAAAGTATTTTGGCTCCGTTTGAATAGCGCTCTTGGGCCATATTCATGAGCCAGATGTTGCTACCCAAATCACTGCCTCTGCACACGCATAAGGTTATACAAAGATGCATTCATTCCGCATCTTTGTATTTGTTGTCAGAACGACATACTGAAATCAAACATATATGTTTGTATTCCCTATTGGAGCTTTCTTAGTCTCTAATTCGTCCAAAAAGAAGAGCCTCTAGTTCTAAGGCCAACAATATAATGACAGGAAATAACAAGCATGAATGGACGATGTTTGAAATGTGCTCTTTTGTATGCCTTAATTCGGATAGAATATACAAAGCGTTCATTGGAGCAGTCTTGAAGCAACGTTATGGTACATGGAGCAGCGTATTGGAGAGCGTTAATTTGCAAATGTTTTCTCACATATTTGGCAGCATGCTCACTTATTATCGCTTGGATTTGGCATATTATTACTTGCAGTTGGCTTATCGATTCCTTTGTACCCGCGATGGCAAACCAATTGCAGCTGACACCTATGAAACATATCAATGTTTTCGACTATTCGAAGTGTTCACCTTCATTTGCAATGACAGTGAAAAGACCTGATGCCACCGCCACCTGCAGGTCCATTGGTATAAAGAGTTTCAAATTCATGTGTAAAATGAACTGCATAATCCTTTTCAGTGTAAAACTCGAAAGCAGCTACATCCATGCCAATAACAACCTTGCCAGTATAGCCTGCTTTCTCAATGGCAATCTTCAATAACTCGAGGCCTTCTTTATTCTCCTGAATATTTGGAGCAAAGCCTCCTTCATCTCCAACATTTGTTGCATCTTGACCATACTTTTTCTTAATTACAGTCTTCAGATGGTGGTAAATGAACCCATCTGCATGGCCTCTCTAAATGAAGAAGCTCCAACGGGTAGAATCATAAACTCCTGCATTGCCAGTTTATTTCCTGCATGTGAACCTCCGTTAATGACATTGAAAGCAGGTACTGGAATCACCAAATTTTTGTTACCAGCAATGTTTGCAATATGCTGATAAAGAGGTATCTTCTTAACATAATCCCCTGCTTTACAAACAGCAAGAGATACAGCTAATATAGCATTTGCTCCAATCTTTTGTTTGCACCAGCCCCATTGATTTTGAGTTCCATCAAGCTCCTGTACCATGAAGTTATCGATTCCAGTCTGATCTACTGGATCCTTGCCAATAAGAGCTGGTCCGATAATTTTATTTACATTTTCAACAGCCTTTGAAACACCCTTTCCCATGTAGTTCTTCCCTCCGCCACAAAGCTCCAGTGCTTCATACACACCAATGGAAGCACCACTTGGAACAGCAGCTCTAGAAAGATAACCATCAGAAAGATAAATATCGTCCTCGACAGTGGGATTTCCACGGCTGTCAAAAATTGATAATGCCTCTCTTCTCCTTCACTTTACATTGGCTCTCGTCATAGATTTCAACACTGGCACTATCCTGGTTAGAATAACCAAGAAATGTTTAAAAGAGAGGGATGAGTTTGGCGGGATTGAGCCTCTGCAAGCCTTGGAACTTTTTGAGCAGTTCGTATCAGAAGACTAACAACAGTTCCCACTGTGGTACTTTCTGAATATTCCTTAAGGAAATATTTAAATTTACTATCCAGGTCTCCAATTCTGATGCACCCTTGCTCTGTCTTCCAATTACATTTGTTTTCTCCAGCCTATCTGCTTGGTGAGGAACATACCTCCGGAAAAATACAAATATTAATGTTGTTGTTATCGCTCAGAAATTGTCCTGGTTGTGGAAGGAGATCTCTGAGAAGTACACTGGTAGCATGGCAGCGTATTTACAGAAGATTTGAGGAGACGGAGTCTAACATTGGCTCCAATTGGGATGGCAGTTGCCGCTTCGTGGAGGTGCCAAGAACCGCAGAACTTTGGGAGAGCAGACAGTGCCTCCATCCATTGGGCAATGGAGTCCATTATTCAAGCTAAAATGCATGACTAAAAACTGACACAAACTGACTTAACAAAAAGACTGAAAATTGACTGACAAATGACTCATGACTGACTTAACTAAAACAAGAACTTACAAAGCTTATTGAAGGGCAGCAGTCCATCAAGATTTGAAATCATGATGACAACCACCTGTTTTCTTACAAGACAATATACCATCAAACTATATCAAAATGCCAATGCAACCAATCAAGTAGATGCCTTCTTGATTGATCCTTCTTATCAGATCTTCTGGTCAACAGTACAAACCTATCACTGGGCATCCAAAAACATAGTTGACCATGGCTGCAACAAAACACTGTAATAAACACTTTCACTGTTGGCTGCAACAAACTTGCTATAGGATCATGAAAAACATGAATATTTGCCACTGCCACCTCCTGCTGAAAGAACAAGGTGTCCTTTGTTTCAAATTTTGATCTGCCTTCATCATGTGCTTCAGTAAAAGTATGCTCATAGACTTCAAAAAACTCTGAACAAATGGATGAGCAGATCTCTTCTTGGAAAAACATTTCAGCACATGAAACATATGAAGAGGAATCTGAATGGAAATCCTGAATGTTTTCTTCTTCTGTGGTGTGAATGTGTTGTAGGTCATTCTTAAACAAAAAACAATCTTCGAGATTATCAAACATGACAGCCTTATCATCTTTGTGAAAGAAAAAATTATCTTTTTGCTGGTCTACAAAACTTATTATAAGACAGTCATCTTTTTCAAAAGAGGAGGAAGTTTCACCAACACTTTCCTGACTATGTGTGCACTGCAAATCTGCTGTGGCTTGGGCTGTAACAAGACCTCTCAAAAGTAGATCTATCTCATCTTCAGACAAAGGAGACAATGCTTTTTGTTTTCTTCTGCTTAAACCGTAATTATCTTCATATGGCAGGGCATTCAAACTATCATTTATTACTGAGTTATTGAAAGGAGATTTATCACTTACTTGCACAAATATCTCATTCTGTTTTTCACAGAGGCAATGAACTACCTCCTCATGAAGATCTAGTGCTGGTGAGATGAGAGCATTTAGGTCTGCTACTCCATTTTCTTCATTTGAGGCAGTCGCGACAATACAACTCTCTTTTATGAGATCCGGAACAACATGTTTTGCCTCATCACATTTTATCTCTCGATCTTATTTATCATCATCACTTTCTGAGATTGGAACATTACTTTCCTGCGTTACCTGCATGCTGTCTTCTTCTATGGACAGATCTGAAACAACATTTTCTCTTTCCTCATTTTCAACCATATGGAAATCTTCAACCTGCTGATCTTGACAAGTATCCTCTAAGATTTCTGTGTGCTGCTGAAACGGATTTTCATACAGGGCTTCCATGATCTCTTCATCCATGAAATTATCATCTTCATAAAATTTCTCAAGGCTTTCAATAAAACTATAAGCATGCTTGCAACAGTATTGAACTAAATTTAATGACGGATAAGAGTCCATATATCTTTCAAAGAACATAGCATGAAAATCCTTTAAACAGTAAATACAAGCAGGCGGCAAACTTTCATACCAAGATTGGGCTTTACCTTCCAGAGTGGCCAAGAATATCTTCATCAAGCAATCTTCAGGAAAATCAACCTTCAACTTGCGAATATGCATGTGAAATCTAACCAGATGTAGAGCAGCGTCCTTCCTACCATCATCTTTAAATGTAGGCAAATTCCTTGACCAATCTACCTTTGGAATTTTATTTGGAAAACCAGGGATGTGATCTCGGCTCATGGGAGCGTATCTTCTTGCAACCCGATCCATCTTGAAAAGCTCAAAGCTACTAATCTTCCTGCAGTGAAGTCACTATGAAGCATTGATCTCTGGTTTTTTCAGTGAATGAAGTCGCCAGGTGAATGATTTCAGCCTTCTTATGCCTGATTGTTGTCCACCACCAACAATCAGATCTGAACTTATTACATGTACTGGGGCAATTAACAAGTTAGATGTCACGATTACAAGATAGACCGGAGATTGACTGAAGCAGCGTTTATCTACTTCCGCTAATGCAAAGCAAAAGCATTTCGAAGGCTACCTGGCATAACTTCAGGCTCCGTCTGTAGCTTATAAAACAAATGACATCAACAAGTAAACCATTTTTTCTTCCCCAGTATGGTCGCCACTATGTTAGCACTCGAATTTGCCTGAAGCTGAGGAAGGCGAAACTCAAGGCAACATCAAACCAAGCTCAGCCTCGTAGCTAGCCCTACGAGGACAGGAGAGGGCTCTCTCCGGGTCTATCTCGGCAGAAAAGTCTTCAAAGGGGCTGAGATGACCAATAAGGAATACTGATTTTAGGCTAGTAAATTGATAGGAAAAGGGGTTTTAATGGATGATGGGGTTTTCTGGGCTGCATGGGGCAAAGAAACAGCTTGAACAGAGAAATATAATAAAAAACACAGATTATCTCCTGAGGCAAGGTAGGCAAGAAATTTTAACATCAAATTGAGATTAAATGGAACGGCAAGACTGTTGAGGAGTTGACAAGGGCATAGAAGATGAATCCTTGTCAAACAGAAGAAAACATTAAATATGAACAAACTTAAAGGCAGAGCATACAAGTTTTGAATTCTACCTTAACACTTCATTTGTTCAATTGGAAACGATCATGAAATGAAATGAACACATAACAGGTTACATATGAAACAAAGGATGACACAAATGTTAAATTTCATACCACAGGAATCTCAGGGGTCAGAGCTGCATTTTTTATTAAAATCTCTGTCAAACAGCTGTACAATGAAACTCTCTGTTCTCCACCAGCTCTCAGAATTCTCTCCCCTCCTCCCCATTACAAATGATTTTTAAATACATTAAACGGCTCAGAAGAAAACCGATCCATGAAAACATGGAACTGTTTCGACTGGCACTATGAAAAATAGTAAAAAGCCACTCATCGGTTCCTAAAGATCAGCGCATACATATCTGTGACCAATACAAAGGTAGACGCTGTAGTGTGAACCCTCCAAATCATAACTGAAGACTAGGATAGGCAATCTATCCCTATTTTTCTGCTCAAGATCGATGTCTTCGTTCTAATTTTGTTTTCGACCTGGACTGCCACGTTATACTTTCCATTTCCTCTTGCTGTTAGACCAAAATGGCATGTGGAATGTGGAGGTCGCCTTTTTGACAAGCGCATTGCAAAATCAAGCCACGTTACTATTTGAAACAAAACCATTTTTACATACAGTAAATGGACCAAGAACCTTCCCCTACAGGTCGATGAAAAACCATTTTTTCTAAAAACAGAGCATCGTTTCCCTTGAATTCCTCTGATGGCCAATTAAGAGATAAATGCTGGAGCGCAGATCCCTCTGAAGTCTTGAAATAGGAATCGAATCCTATGTCTTCTATTGTGATGTATATCTTCGTTCCAATTTAAAGTATTTTGGCTCCGTTTGAATAGTGCTCTTGGGCCATATTCATGAGCCAGTTGTTGCTACCCAAATCACTGCCTTTGCACACGCATAAGGTCATACAAAGATGCATTCATTCCGCACCTTTGTATTTGTTGTCAGAACGACAAACTGAAATCAAACATATATGTTTGTATTCCCTATTGGATCTTTCTTAGTTTCTAATTCGTCCAAAAAGAAGAGCCTCTAGTTCTAAGGCCAACAATATAATGATAGGAAATAACAAGCATGAATGGACGACGTTTGAAATGTGCTCTTTTGTATGCCTTAATTCGGATAGAATATACAAAGCGTTCATTGGAGCAGTCTTGAAGCAACGTTATGGTACATGGAGCAGCGTATTGGAGAGCGTTAATTTGCAAATGTTTTCTCACATATTTGGCAGCATGCTCACTTATTATCGCTTGGATTTGACATATTATTACTTGCAGTTGGCTTATCGATTCCTTTGTACCCGCGATGGCAAACCAATTGCAGCTGACACCTATGAAATATATCAATGTTTTCAACTATTTGAAGTGTTCACCTTCATTTGCAATGACAGTGAAAAGACCTGATGCCACTGCCACCTGCAGGTCCATTGGTATAAAGAGTTTCAAATTCCTATGTAAAATGAACTGCATGATCCTTTTCAGTGTAAAACTCAGAAGCAGCTACATCCATGCCAATAACAACCTTGCCAGTATAGCCTGCTTTCTCAATGGAAATCTTCAATAACTCGAGGCCTTCTTTATTCTCCTGAATATTTGGAGCAAAGCCTCCTTCGTCTCCAACATTTGTTGCATCTTGACCATACTTTTTCTTAATTACAGTCTTCAGATGGTGATAAATGAACCCATCTGCATGGCCTCTTTAAATGAAGAAGCTCCAACGGGTAGAATCATAAACTCCTGCATTGCCAGTTTATTTCCTGTATGTGAACCTCCGTTAATGACATTGAAAGCAGGTACTGGCATCACCAAAGTTTTGTTACCAGCAATGTTTGCAATATGCTGATAAAGAGGTATCTTCTTAACATAAGCCCCTGCTTTACAAACAGCAAGAGATACAGCTAATATAGCATTTGCTCCAATCTTTTGTTTTCACCAACCCCATTGATTTTGAGTTCCATCAAGCTCCTGTACCATGAAGTTATCGATTCCAGTCTGATCTACTGGATCCTTGCCAATAAGAGCTGGTCCGATAATTTTATTTACATTTTCAACAGCCTTTGAAACACCCTTGCCCATGTATTTCTTCCCTCCACCACAAAGCTCCAGTGCTTCATACACACCAATGGAAGCACCACTTGGAACAGCAGCTCTGGAAAGATAACCATCAGAAAGATAAATATCGACCTCAACAGTGGGATTTCCACGGCTGTCAAAAATTGATAATGCCTCTCTTCTCCTTCACTTTACATTGGCTCTCGTCATAGATTTCAACACTGGCAATATCCTGGTTAGAATAACCAAGAAATGTTTAAAAGAGAGGGATGAGTTTGACGGGATTGAGCCTCTGCAAGCCTTGGAACTTTTTGAGCAGTTCGTATCAGAAGACTAACAACAGTTCCCACTCTGGTACTTTCTGAATATTCCTTAAGGAAATATTTAAATTTACTATCCAGGTCTCCAATTCTGATGCACCCTTGCTCTTTCTTCCAATTACATTTGTTTTCTCCAGCCTATCTACTTGGTGAGGAACATACCTCCGGAAAAATACAAATATTAATGTTGTTGTTATCGCTCAGAAATTGTCCTGGTTGTGGAAGGAGATCTCTGAGAAGTACACTGGTAGCATGGCAGCGTATTTACAGAAGATTTGAGGAGACAGAGTCTAACACTACCGATGAATGAGGCAAGTTGGTTATTGTTCTGGATCAACAACCGCACTCTTGCTTTCTCCATCTCTACCTGTGGCTTGATTTTCTTACCCAATTCAAGCAGTGCCCCTTTGTATCGCATTGTCCATTCTTGCACGACAGCGATTGCAACTTGCACATTTCTGAGAGTTTTGACAAAGTCTTTACACTATATTGCAAGACATGCAAGTGGAAAACTGCCTTATACACGGTAACGAGCTCCTCAAAATAGATATTGCATGGTCTCTCCAAGTAGTGATATTGTTATGAAACCAACTCAAGACATAGATAGAAAAGATAGATCAACGCCTTAGAATTCAGCCTCTTCGAGGGGGAAACCTCCTTTACATTACATAAATGAACAATTCTTCGATGATACAAATGAAAAGACCTCCTTTCTATATATAGGAGTCTAAGGGGTCATAATATAATCGGAGCCGACATAACAATAATAATGTAAGGGCACAATAATAACAATAGTGGGCTTCTATGGGGCACAATAGTAACAATATGGGCACTAGATGGGTACATCAATATAATAAGGGGGTTGTACTAATAACAATAAGGGGTTACACTAGTAGTATAGGGTCCTAACATGCCCCTCTCCTTCAAAAAGTGTTGTCCTCAACGCTTGAGTAGTTCTTGATGCTTCTATATAAAATTCTTGTCCTCCCATGTGGAATCTCCAGCGAGTAAGTTCTTCCACTTGATGAGATACTCTGAAATTGATTGATTTCGTAGCTGTCTGGTTCTTGTTTCTGTGACTGCTCCAGGTTCCAATATGATTTTTCCTTCCTCTTCAATTTCTAGCAATATTGTTTGAATTGGGATCTTTTGCAACTTTTGAATAAGTGGCCATACTTCTTCGTCCTTCTTCCGTTCATCCCTTGCTTCGTTTATCCAATCTAGTTGGATAATAGAAATAGCACAAAACAATGCTTCCACATCCTCATCCTTTCTTGAGAGTGCATTTGCAACAAAATTTTGCTTCCATCTTCTATAGATGATGTCAAAGTCATAACCCAACATATTTGTGACACATTTTTTCTATTCTTCTAAATATAATAGTTGTTCTAAAAAGTATTTAAGACTATCATGATCCATTTTTACCTTGAAGTGTCTTCCCATTCAGTAAGGTTGCCATTTCTTAAGTGCATGTAGTATTGCCAACATTTCCTTCTCATAAATAGCTTGCTTGAGATGTAGCAGTAAAAATACCCAATCACCTACATCAAAACATTTTTCACTACGATGTTGATCTACCTGTTGCATCATTCGATTTTGCACCAAAGTGGCGTTATCCTTTAAAAGTTGGAGAACTTTTTGTTGATGCTCAATGTGATCTTTCACTGCTTGAACATTTTTCTTCTTGATATGTCCTTCTATCTTGGTAGTTTGAGGGGTGGTTATTCCGACCAATGAATTACAAGATATGGTTGGATTCATTTCTTCTTTCTCGATGTGATCTTTCACTTCTTGCACCTTTTTCTTCTTGATATGTCCTTCTATCTCAAGAGTTTAAGGAGTGGTAATTCTTGCCAATGCTTTACAAGATATGGTCTGATTCATTTCTTCTTTCTCTGGGGTTGCGTCCTGGCGTATATCCTCTTATTTTGATGTTTCTTGATCCTTTTCTTCCTCCTCTTCATACTCTGTGTAAAATAATTTCTTCTCAGCACACTTATGACCTTTAGTGCATTAGCTATCACAATTGTAACAAAGCCCTTTTTCTCTTTTTTCTTCCAATTGTTGTGGTGTAACCCTTGTAGGTTATGGAAGGCTAGGAGAAACAACACTTCCATCTTTATAGTTGTGAGGGGTAGACTTCCTTGTTGCCATATTTTTATTTTCCATTATGTAAAAAATCCCTTTTACTATTTCCAATTGTTGTGGTGTTGCTCTGTGTATCTTCGTAATGTGCTATCATTTCCTCTGTGAAAATTGACCACATAACGAAAATTCCACAAAATTGTGGCTAGCGCGGCTCTGCAACGGAAAATTTTCACATTCGCTCTGCATCCCTTGGGCTCGGCTCTGCCCTGCCCGATCTGGGCGTGGAGCTCTGCATCTTCGGAGAGGCCTTCGGTGTGCGGGGTGTTTTGGATTGAAGAGGTTCAGGCTTTCGTGTTGCAACCGTGTTTCAATAGCTCTAGGGGTCGATCTGAGCTAGTGCATGGGGTCCCTGCTTTGACCCCCGCCCCTCAATCCCTGACCATGGCGAATGGAGGCGATTCCCTTCCGCCTTCAGATCTAGATGCATTTTGTTCCCTTGTTGCTGCAGTTGATAAGCGGCCGATCTCGGTCTCGCAACAAAAGTTCGTTAAAAAGTTGGACAACATCCTACGGTGTCTTTACCGGTAGATGATGCTTGTAGATCAGCACTAAACCTTGCCAAAAGGGGCCTCATCGGCCAGTTCACAGGGCTATGGCCATCCTCGAAGGTAGTAGATGATTGGGTCAAATGAAACTGGATCCCACTGGTTAAGGAAGGAATAAAAAGCCATTTTGTAGGCAAAGGGTTCTTCGTCTTCGTGTTTGACAGTGGGGAAGACCGAAGCTTGTTCTTCAGAAGTGGACCTTATTTCATGGGCCCTCGAGGGTTATATCTAAACAAATGGTCTCCAGATTTTGACCCTGCTCAAGATGTGCCCACAGCCATCCCTGTTTGGGTGCGCCTCTCGCACCTCCCTCTCCACTGCTGGAGCCAGAGCTCGCTGCAATCCATTAGCAATGCCCTAGGTAGGTATATTGATCAGGCCCCGAGGAAGGAACAGTTCTCCTGCGCACGCATCTGTGTGGAAGTTGATCTGGAGGTCGGGCTTCCTGAAGCCATCAAACTTTCAATGGCAGATTGGTCGCATATTCAAGAGCTAGATTACGAACAACTGCCATTTAAATGTCAACATTGCCATGAATATGGGAATTTTGCAAGATATTGTAAAAAAAAATTGAGGAAATAGCAGAAAAAGAAAAAGGCGAGCAGCGGAAGCAAGCAAAGAGAACAGCAAGCAGCAGGCAGAACAACAAAAACATAGCAAAAGAGACAGGGAACAAAACAGGGCAAGAAGACGCAAGTAATCAAAACAGTGGAAGCAGGGAAGCTAACAGCATTGCAGGAGATAAAAACCCCTTCGAATCTCTTACACTACCGGCAGATCCTCCAGAGGTCGAGCAGGAAGATCCACCACAAATGAACAATGCAGACAACCAAGAGCCAGGTAACATCCCAAATCCGAATTCTAGCAATACCCCTTCTCCTTCTTATGCTGACATCATAAAACAAAAGAAGAAGAACCTAGAAAACATGAGCTCATCTAATGAGGAAACCTTTGAAAGGCCATCAAAAAAGGTGGGAAGAAGAACAAACAAGGAAACTAGGGAAGAAGAATCAGAACGGCAGAAAACCTTAGGCAGTCAAACTACCATTGAAATGACCATCGGGAGAAATACAAGACCAAGGGTGTCCAAGGGAGGAGGCCCCACCCCATCAAGTGGTAAATGATGCAGCTGGTCTCTTGGAACTGTAGGGGACTGGGTAATCCCAATAAGGCAGAGGCTATCAAAGAATTATTGAAGATGGAAACCACGGACATCCTTATGCTCCAAGAGACTAAAATAGAAGGGGAAACCCTTCTAAACACTAGCATTATGAAATGGAAATATGATTCAGGAAAGGCTGTCAGTGCAAGGGGCTCGGCCGGAGGAATAGGCACATTTTGGTCAAAAAACTCCTTCTCATTAGAACGATTCTCTGAGACCCAACATTGGATCTTCACAGAACTGCGCCACACTGTAAGCAATCTCCCCCTTGCTCTGTTTAACTTGTACGTCCCTGTTCATTATGAAGAAAAGAGAGAGTGCTGGAGGACACTCTTGGATTATATAGAGCATATCAACCCCACAAATATAGTCATAGGTGGTGATCTGAATATAATTCTAGATCCCAAAGAAAAAAGAGGAGGGATTTACTCTAGGGATCCTTTCATCAATACAGTGGGAAATCTGATACTGCAGTGGGACCTAGTTGACTTCAAACTCGTGAAAGGAAAATACACCTGGACTAACAATAGAACAGGAGAAAATCAAATCTCTGCTAGGTTGGATAGATTTCTCATCAGCAGCTCTTTAATGATGGACAACATAATAGTTTTTTCCAAGATTCTCCCAAAGCTTACATCGGACCATAAGCCAATCCTTTTATGCCTAAAAGAAGAAGAAGATCTTGGCCCCCTCCCATTTCGTTTCAACCCTCTCTGGGCAGGTAAAGAAGGGTTCTTTGAAACAGTCCAAACAGCATGGAGGATAGATGTATTCGGATCCCCAAGCTCTGTGTGGGAACACAAAATGAAAAACACAAAAAAAGCTCTTAAAGATTGGATAAAGAAATCTACGCAAACCCCCACTAGGCAGAGGAAGGAGGCAGTTCTTCAGTTGGAAAGAATACAATTCGAAATGGAGGAGAAAGATCCCTCTCCCACAGACTTAGCCAATGAAAAATCTGCCCAAAGGAATGCATACTGTTCTTTTAGAATTGAAGAAGAACATTGGCGCTTAAAGTCTCGAAGCCTGTGGCTCAAATCTGGGGACAGAAATACCACATACTTCCATAGACAGTGCAGGGCTCGCCTCTCACGCAATCATATAGCAGAAATTACCAACACTAGCGGTCAAGTGTATAAAGGATTTTCTCAAATCAAAGAAGCAGTTGTAAACCATTTTCAGAACCTCCTTAGTGCGGAAAGAAATGGGAATGAGGAGGATGCAAAAGAGTTTCTCACAACCATTCCAAAACTAGTCAGCATGGAAGACAATGATTCTCTGTTGAGCCCAATCACGGAAGAAGAGATAACTAATATAGTCTGGTCCATGGAACCAGACAAAGCTCCAGGCCCTGACGGATTCTCAGTTCATATTTATGGAATTTGTTGGGAGATAATCAAAACTGATCTCTTCAGAATGATAAGAGGAATCCTGAGGAAGGAAAAAGTGGGTGGAGGAATAAACTCCACCTTTCTCGCTTTAATCCCCAAGGAAACAAACCCAGGCTCCTTTGACAGATACAGGCCGATCTCACTCTGCAATTCATCCTACAAGATCGTGGCCAAACTGCTGGCTAACAGAATTAAGCCCCTTCTCCAAAAGCTCATCTCTCCGGCCCAAGGAGGATTTGTGAAAGGCAAACAAATCCTTGACAATGTCATTCAGATCCAAGAAGCCCTCCACTCCAGTAAAACACAGAAAGAACAAGGTATGATTATCAAATTGGATATGTGTAATGCTTTTGATCGAGTTAATCGTTCTTTCCTGTTCAGGGTTCTTGCAACCTTTGGATTCAACCAGGAATTCATAAACCTCATCAAAGCTTGCATTGAAAACATCTGGATCGCCCCAATGGTGAATGGTAGACCAGCAGAGTTCTTTTTAGCCACCAGGGGACTGAGGCAGGGCTGCCCTCTTTCTCCCTTTCTCTACATTCTGATGGATGATTCACTAAGCAGAAAGTTGACACAGGAGAAACAAATCGATTCCATACCTGGGATAAGAAGTGTGCAAGGCATAGCCCCAGTGAATCACGCGCTCTTTGTTGATGATTCACTCCTACTCGGGGGTGCTTCCATGAGAATTGCTAACTCCTTCAAAACCATTCTCCAAAAGTATTGCAGCATCTCCGGAGTGTTAGTCAGTGAGACGAAAAGTGTTGTTTATGGATGGAATACAAATCAACAAACAATTGAAAGGATTGCCAGCGAATTGGGGTTCAAAGGCTATGCAGCGTGGGATAAAATAAAGTATCTCGGTCTCCCTCTAACGATGGGATCCAACCGCAATCACTTGTGGGAGGAGGTGATTTCAAAGTTCAAAAAAAAGATTACAGCGTGGGGTGGCGTTTGGCTTACCACAGGAGGCAAGCTCACTCTAATTCGTTCTGTGCTTTCAGCCTTGCCTACATTCCAAGCCTCTCTGCTAATGGCTCCAAGACAAATCGCAGATCAAATCTCCTGTCTAATGCGGAATTTTTTGTGAAATGGTGGGAAGGGGAACAGCAACCGATTTCATCTAATTAACTGGGAAACAGTGAAGCGTCCCATTGCCGAAGGTGGACTCCAAATTCGTGACCCCTAGAAAGCAAATCTAGCCTTGGGTTGTAAACTTCTGTGGCAGTTATTAACCGAGCCTACGCACCCTATCAGCCAGCTCTTAAAACTCAAGTACCTCAAAAATCAGTCGATCACCTCCTTCAATCCAGCGCTTTCTCCTAGAGGAATGCAGGCTTGGAGGCTCTGCTGTAAAGGGATTGAATTCTTTAGAACTCATCTGTATAAAATTCCAGGGAACGGCAAAAATATATTGTTGTGGAGAGATCGAATCATGGGTCACCCTCCACTTTCAGCCATTAATGAAATTGCAGATTTAAGAGCTTGGTTAAGTTCAAAAGGAATCCGGAAAATCGAGGATATAGCAGAGTGGGATAACAAAGGCAATTGGCAGTGTTGGACATTGCCTAACATTCCAGCGCATTTAAAAAATCAGTTAAATACTTTCACAGATGTAATTACAGACTTTACACCAGTGCATAAGGATGAGGAAGATTCATGGGGATGGGGAAAAACAGGGGTGTACACAGCCAAACAAGGATACTTACAGATGCAAGGTAAAAAGGATTCCCCGCACCCGGAAACAGTGTGGAATCAAATCTGGGAAAACTTCAGCATCCCCAAGATCAACTTCTTCTTTTGGACTTTATTCCACAACAAAATCCTGACTGGAGATAATCTGTGCAGAAGAAACATAGTTGGTCCTCATCGATGTGCGTTCTGCAAAAATGCATTGGAAACCTCAGTTCACATGTTCATCGAATGTGAGTATGCACAGAAGGTCTGGACTAGCTTCTTGACAGCTCTGAATGTGAGAACCCCAGCACATTGTTCGATCACAGACATGTTCTCGTCTTGGAAAGCTCGATACCCCTACAACATCATTGATAAATCTCTTTGGCATAAGGTGTGGATTGCAGCTCCAAAATATGTTTGCTGGAAGTTGTGGCTTTCCCGGAACGAAATTGTCTTCAACCAAAAAGAAATCACTGCAGATAATGCAGTGGAGCAGGCCAAGAAACTCCTGATAGAAACTCTGAGACAATCCAATGTCAAAGATAGCTCCCTTTGAAATGAAGAAAGGGCATGGCTGGATGGCTTCTCCCCCATGCCGAGACCTTCAGCAATCATTCGCCCAATTCATAAGGAAAATTGGCAGATTCGAGACACCTTGGATAGTTTCCAGAAGTGGTGGAAATCACAAGGAAAATGCACTATCTTCTTTGACGGAGCCTCGAAAGGCAATCCAGGCAGGTCAGGAGCAGGGGGGGTCATCTACCTCCCGAATGGGAGAAAAGAGGACTTCAACTGGGGACTTGGGCTTAAAACCAACAATCAGGCAGAAGTTCTCAGTCTTTTAAAAGCTTGTCAACTGGCCAGAAAAGGAAACCCAAGGGAAATCATAGTCTTTGGAGACTCAGAATTGCTGATAAAATCTCTAATAAACAAGAAAGGTTTCAAGGATCCAGCACTAAACAAACAGCTTACAAGAGTGAACAGACTCCTGAAGGACTTTTCCTCAGTTCAAATCTTCCATATCCTCAGAGAATTAAACACAGAAGCAGACAGACTGGCAAACACAGAATGTACTCTCAAAAAGAACATGATCAGCATAAATGCAGGAGCACCGAATATGGCAACTATTCCCTAAAAGGGCAAGGCATTCTTGTAAAAGCAGAGAAATGTATTGTTTTGAAACAGTGAATTGTAATGCTTGATCTGGCTTCGGCCACCCATAAATAAAAATACCCGTTTCAGTTAAAAAAAAATAAAAATTGACCACATAACAAGTTGTTTACGAGAACAAAGCCCTTTATACCATAAAAATTGATCTGGTTCTAAATATGAAGATGCAATACACACCTTTTGTAACAATGGTACACCATGTAGATCAAAATATTGCTCCATCTGAAGTATCCAATTTACCGGATCCTTGCCATCAAACTTCCTCATCTTGCTTTTTCTTGATTTTAGGAGCTTGATCTTGAAACCACTGTAACTCTGTATTTTCGGATATTTAAGTTCTGAAATTGTGACAAGTAGTAGCCCTCTATGTCCTCTTTCCAATGCCACCAGTCTGATCCCAATTAGATTCTCCAAGGAAGAGTTATGTCAAATCTCCCACAGTGACCTGATTATAGACTAGTTCAGTAGAGCGAACTTGTACGACGTGCCACGTGTCCCAGTTTCGACCTTTGGCTCTAAAAAAGATATACAAGAAACTACAGTCCGTCCTCTTTTTGTACCTTCTTACGAAATTTCAATCCGATGCTCAGAGAGAAAGTTATGATGATTTTCCCCAGGTCACCTGTTTGGAATGTAATTCAGGAGTCTGCAAAAAGACTAACTTCCTCAGATCATATCTCTGTAACTATAGTGCGAAAAGATCTGAAATTCAGACCCGAGATTCAACGCGATTTCTTCTCAAATGGGTTTTTTTTTAGCTTCTAAAACGTCGCAAAAAAAAAAAGTTATAGCGAAAATGCCACGATGATCTGTTTGGAGCAGCGAAACCCTAGAATCCAAAGCTTTGATACCAAATGCTATGAAACCAGCTCAAGAAATAGATAGAAAAGATAGATCAACGCCTTATAATTTAGCCTCTTCGAGGGGGCAACCTCCTTTACATTACATAAATGAACAATTCTTCGTTGATACAAATGAAAAGACCTCCTTTCTATATATAGGAGTCTGAGGGGTCATAATATAATCAGAGCCAACATAACAATAATAATATAAGGGCACAATAATAACAATAGTGGACTTCTATGGGGCATAATAGTAACAATATGTGAACTACATGGGTACATCAATATAATAAGGGGGTTGTACTAATAACAATAAGGAGTTTCACTAGTAGTATAGGGGCCTAGCAGATACTTCGCTAAGTATCACTGCCCTCATGTCCTCCATATGGACTTGTGTGAAAGTTGCACTCTAAGCTGCTCGCAGAGCTGTTTAACCTCTTACCTGGTTGCTTGAAAGATCTTTGTCAATTTCTTATTCTCAGCCATCAGATACTGAGTGTTTGACTTTTTTGTATCTGCGAAGGCCAAGTTGGCTGAGGCAATGGGAGATCATGTAAATGCAGGAGATGGGAGATCATCCAAAAAACACTTCTTACGCACTTGTACAATCTTCTTTTGGAGTTCATTGCATAACACTTTGTACATGTCCATAACCAGATCATCGTCAAGAGGAAAAACTTCCCCTTCCTCGCCTAGAGATGATTCTGCAGTTGGAGGTGGTGGAGACTGAATAGTGACATGTTGTGCGTTAGGCATCAGGTTGACATCTTGATTCTATGGCTCTAATTCCACCTCTGTTCCATCGATCTCTATCAATTCTTCAATTTGCTAATAAATCTCATGATCCTACGTTTGTCTACCCTCCTCCTCTGTTATTTATCGATTATGTTCTTTCTCTTCAACTTGTTTTTGTGTTGTTTATTATGCTATTGCACTCTACCTTTCTTCTTCTTCCTTCTTATGCTTCTCTTCTTGTTCTTGCTTCTACTTTTCTTCCTCCAATCTCCCCTGCTTTTCCCTCTTCCTTTGTTCTCCTCTTTGCATCCTTTGTCTCATCTTTTCCTCTCCTGCTAAAGCCGCTTTCACAAGAGTTGGATCCACTTTCATCTTACGGATTCCTTCTCCCCCTGGACTATAAGCAACCTTTCTCTTTCCCTTATCTTATGCAGGGTTGCTCCCTTCTTCTAGTACTTCTTCTAGAGTAGCTTCCTTCTATGGAGTCACCTATGAAGTTCTTGCAAAACTAAATGGATCATGAGTCTTGGAAGCATTATAACAATTCTTCCATGGATCCTCCTGTTGTCAATGGAATGTCTTGCTAAGCCACTGGAAGTGAATTCTTGCACATTGGTATTTTCAAATACCACAGGGATCATACAAATTAAAGTCTCGAGTACTGAATGCAAACTTCTTTATTGCCTTTCCTTCAGTATTCATGACTTTTAGGTTATTTATCTCGTGCATTCCAATTTGCATAGGAAGAGTTGGCTAAGGTGATTTCTTATTCCTATGAAAAGCTGCTAACAACCCCCTGGTGAGATGATATGACACTTATTGCATGAAAAGCTTGTCGATGGCATACCTTGGTTAAAGATGCGGCGACTTCGCTCCATCGAACACTTTAAGGAAGGTGTCATCCGGTGAGGCAAACCAATCTGCGATCTCTGATACTATCTCCATTACCCTAGGTGAATGCAAGGTAATTATTCCTCAAAGATCATTTTGTATAGAGGAATGAGGAAGTGGTCAGTTAGCTTCTCCATAACTCCTTGATGGTTACAATCTGAGAGCAGCTTGTAGTGGATGTGCACGACAAGGTCTCGAGGTGTCCAAGCCTAGTTCATGCCAGGGAATGTGTTATGTGCACAGATTGCATCCAATAAATATGCAGACATATAGAATCTTGCTTTCATGCCTTTGGGAGGATTCAAGGCGTTCGCTACATGGATACTTAACTATTGAGCCAACAAGTCTAACCAGTTGAACGACTTCCCCTCGATCACAACGTGGTTCAATAAGATTGCCCACCCTTCTAGAAAGGTCTATGTGATCTGTTGACCATAGATTCTACAAGCTAAGATGATCAACAACTGATAGGCCCTCCTAAGAGACCTTGTCATATATGTGTTGGTGGGTGTCAGTGGAAACTTTGATGACTCCTTCACCCAACCCTTAACAACATCTTTCGTGCCCAAATAGTTATTGGTGGCATAAAAGTATGAATCCATGAGTGCTTTTGAATTCGGAAAATCATACATATGTCGATAATCTACTACCAAAAAAGTAATAAGCCTCCGTCTGCTGGTACTGCTCAAATTCATGGTCTTCACATCAATATGTGAGACAATCCAACTGATGACATCTACACATGGGAAGGTTGGATATCTACTTGCAACCTTGTGTAGCCCCAATTTCTAGACATTAATGTATACATGTCAGTCCTCTAGATCTGCTTCGAAGCTCTTTGCTAAAAAAGCTTCGTTCACTTTCGGCCATGTAATATCTGATTCCCTTTCCACATACAATTGAGTGTCTGAGTATACTGGCAAGCTTACTAGTGTTTTCTCAATTACCTCCTTGGTACTAATTTCAATGGCATCTTTTAAAGCATCTCCCTTAGGTTCCATGGTAACAGTGTCTGCCGGAGAGAAGTGCTCAACAACTGTATTACCTGCGGGAAGGAAAAGGCACTCATGACAAGTATAAATTAGCTTTTGCAAAACCACTTTAAAAGTAAGATCAGGCAGCAAACCGGTGCATTGATGATCAATATTGCGTAATTATGTTGGTCCAATGAGGGATACTAACTATGGGAAATGCGCATTACGTAGTCCCAACTGTAAAGGGTGCAGCCTGAGGCTTTAGACTATGCAATACGTAGTTGAACCTAGGCAGTGACTGGGAGAGACTGCACATTGCGCAGTCTCAGTGGCCAAGGTGGAAAACTGAGCCCTGGAACTGTGCAATGCACAGTCGGGCTAGCTTGTACTACACATTTCATAGTCTTAGAGGCCAAGCCTCAACTTGAGCTTTAGACTCGCGTAATGCCCAGCTGGGCAAGGCAGTGCATGGCCACTAGAAGTGCATATCTGCCTGGTGAAGGTGTGGGAAATAAGTTGATGTAAGAGATAATGCAAGTTAAAACATGGATCTTGATTAATTATGGATAGATCAATGTGAATCAAGTGAAACAACTTAACAAATGGAAGAAAAAACAAATATGTGAGGAGAGTTACCGAAACGGCGATCGTCGGTGTACAAAAACAAGAAAAACAATGTGACACTTATGAAAGGCGAACGATAAACTGAAAAACACATATACAAGATAATATAAGTTAAAATACCAACAACCATGAAGATAAACAAGAAAAATAACATTCACGGAAGCGAAACGACAAAAAGTGACAAAAAAAAGCGGCAAAAGACGACGAAAGAAAAACTCACCTGGGAAAGCGACACAAACTCCACTGAAGGCTCCTTGATCTCCTAAAGAATGATATATCTCTAAGATTGAATGTACAAATGAGCTCTAGAGGCATCTATTAGATGGATTTGGGTGAATTAGGGTTTATGACGCGCATGCCTAAAATCAAGGAAAAAAATGACACTTGGCAGAAATTTCTAAAAATAGGGCTTGTGTCACCTTCGAGAAACTAATGATGAATCCTTATTTTCTAGGTATTGTTTTTTTACTTTTTGCTTTTTTTGCTTTTTGGGGAAACTTACCATGCACACTACCAAGGAAGATTGTGTAATTCTGGGGAACTAGGCAACTTCCCAGTTTTGTGTATTTCGCAGTTTTTGAGCTCACGGAATGGATTACACAGTTTCTGAGCTTAGTACTAGGCTAGCATCCATGACTGCATAGTTCTCAAGCTCAAGGTTGAGTTTCCTGTCAGGATTGCATAATTTCCATCATCAAGGCTAGCTTGCCCTCATGGATTGCCTAGTTTATGGAGGCAAGTCCATAACTGCTACAAGATCAAGTCAAAAGGATAACTTGTGACTAAAAAAGATCAGTTAAGTATAAAAAAAGAAAACACAAGCACGGATGAAAATAATAAGTCTTAATCAAATTATGAATACTTGATGATAGTCAAAGATAATCTCATGTAAATAGAAAGAAAGGCTCCAAAATCAAAGCATAGGTAAAATTTTGGAGCATGGTTGTAGCCACTACAACACCTTAGTACATATGGATACCAACATAAACCACAAACATTTGAAGAATAGTCCCAAAACATCCACGATCTATGCATGAAAATGTGTTGGCTAAATGGCTTCAAGTATTAAGCAAAAATTCCAATACTGGAGCATTAGAGCCACTAATTGCTCTCCAAAAGAACTATCTCCATCTCTCTAATCCCTTGTGGGAGAAGCCAAGGTGAAAAGTCTTTTGATTGAGTAATGAGGCTTTTTTTATAACAAGAGGCATGACTTTTCATATTCCCGTGACTCTTGAGTTTCTCATGTGACTTTTCAACTCCTAATGACCTTTAGACTTCTATACAACTCTTGGACTTCTAGATAACCTTTGAACTTCTTTATGAATTTTGGAATTACATAAGTCTTTAGACTTCTCCATGTGGCTCTTTTGTTCATTTATGAATCTTGGACTTCCACATTTATGTACTTGCAATAATTACATAATTACATCATTATTTCCACATCATCATGTGGTGACAACATGACAAGTCACTAATATTGGTGACTTGGACCCATAATTGATGACATGGACTCTCTTAAGAGGTGACAATGTTGCCACTTGTGTCTTCAATCTTGCATGTAGCTTTCATTTTGTTGTTTCCTTTACCCTCCAAAGGGTCACGTATCATATGTAGTCTTTATGGATTGCTTTGATCATCAGGATTCTGATGTTCTACATCTTGTCACTTCATGTGTTCTTCATTCTTGAATGCTTCCTTAAGTTGCTCCCCTTGACATATCTGTTCATGCATCTCGCCATGCTATTTTAGAACAGCTGCAACTAAGATCACTCATGGAAAGTGAACATCATCCCAAAACAACCTATCTTAACATATTTCTTACAAAAAAATTATTATGGTTCATCAGTGCGCTTGGGGAGAAAAGAGGAAGCTTTTGGGTGCAAGGCACACTGTCAAGGGACAAGGGATGAATGTTGAGGCTTGAGGATGCGTTGTGTGCTCTACTGGGAAGAGAAAGCTTGATGGAGGGTGTAGGACACAGTGTGAAGGATGAAGGAGACATAATGATGCTTGTTAATGTGCCATGCACTCAACTGGGAAAGCCTAGGTCTCAAAGAGGGCGTAGTGTGAAGTCTTAAGAGAGGTCGATCTCCACAGTTGGTGTGCCATGTGCTCACCTAAGGGAACAGGGATCAAGGAAGACCAATTGAGCATTGTTGATGCATTGTGCGCTCAACTGAGGGAGGGGATCACTAGAGGGCACAGTTCAGAGAAACAAGGAGCGCTTGTTGCCTGGGAGTGCGCTATGTGCTTGGGGGGGAGGGGGCGCGCAAGGCACAATATGAAAAATGGAAGGGGTCCTGACTAAGCCTTAAGAGTGCATTATGCTCTCTCTTAGCCTTAGGGGGGGCAACTTGTGCAAACAAAAATTTGTCTAAGTCTGGAAGATAAGACAAGGGGAAACACAATAAGTTAGGAGTAAAATCAAGTACAACACATACCAACTCATCAATAAAAATTAGATAGGATCGAATACTAAGAAATGCACATCAAAACACTAGTTTACAAGAACACTCCAAGTACATCATACACGAGCATGGGTATGCCCACATCATGGTAGAAGGATGGTATATTTCACAAAACTTTGATACATTTGCAATTGGTTTACTTTTGTCTCTTCTATAGGTGGATTCCTCATGTGTCCCTCTTTAGTGTCTCCTTGTGAACTAAACACAATGTATTTTATCCATACATTTCCCTCCTCCCCTCATACATGAGAGGCATCTGCTAGCATGCTAGGCTTCTCCCAACGTGACAAACCATGCTAGTTATCGAATACAACATCATGTGACAACATTTTGATCTATATTAGGTCCACTGTCTAATTAATGAAGTAGTGTGACCCCAAAAATGTCAAAAGGAAACCTCTTTTGGTGAAATTGTGAAAATTCAAATTGTAGCCTTAGTTGGGTCAAACCAATGTACACCACACACTTGAGGCTTTGAACGTGTGTGCATGGGGCTTCACCTTGTTGACCAATATCTTATCACATTTATTCATAAAGGGGATTTTAAAATTATGAAAAATAGAGTCAATATATTGTAGGTATTGGGTGGGGGAGGGATGTGAGGTAAGGGGAGTATATAGGTATTGGGGGTATAAAAAGGGGTATTTAATAAAAATGGGGGATATATATTAAAAATAGGAGTAATTTTTATTAGAAAGATTTATGAAAGGGGATTTCAATACAAGATTTCAGGCGGATTTTTTCAATATGTAGTGAGATTAGAGGTATTATCTAATATCCCATGAACATAGGTTCTATGACAGAGGTTGACTAAGTGGAGGCTTCATATGTGTGTGTGTGTGTGCACTCCACAAATGATCCTTTGAAACTCACATAATCCTAAAAAGACATAAAAAGGCAAAAGTTCATGTTTCATTCACTTATACTTGACCACGATGGATCCTTGTTTGATTATCGTCATCTCCAACTTAGCTACCTGTTGATTATTATACCTTGCACTCACGAGATGCATATGTTCACACTCACAACATGGCTTGAAATTAATCTACAAAAATACCCATCATTCTCCATATTTTTCATCATTAGATTGATAATCTCATGATGCTTTTGATTCTCTTAGATGTGGTTGCCCACCTTGCATAAATTCTTCCCTTTCACTCCCTTGGCACCAAGCTGCCAAAATTACATTAGAATCCCACGTGGTACTAGATTTATGATGTTGAAGTGAAGAATGAAAAAGGCGAAAGATATATAAACATTGTTGAATTAAAGAGTGATTTTTTAGGGATGACCCCAGTGAGAATAATATTGTAACTATCCTTAAAAGATACAAGGTACAACTCCCCATGTAATCTTTTCTTTTTTAGTAATGTAGTCATTTACTTTACCCTCATACATGCCTTAAGCTGCATGTATTTAATTGGCTTTGATTTTGAAAACTAGCATGCATTCACCATCATATGACATAATGGGATCCTTGGTTGGTTGCCTTGTTGTGCGCAAAACTTTTGAGAGACTACAATGGTTTTTGAATCCTCATACTCTTGCTTAACTTTAATAATAAAAAGATATACATAGAGATAATTCTAATTCCCTCCTCCCACCCTTTCCTCCTCATTCTTATTCTTTGTTTAGCTTCATTCTTATTCTTTGTTTAGCTTACTTCGAATTAGGGAAAGATATCAAACATGATATCTCCCTCACATATTTTTTTTTGTCTTGATGTATAATTCACTATTTAAGGTGTATTTGGTTTTATAGAATTGTGCACAAACACCACCGACTCAAACTCAACAATGTAAAAAATAAGAAATATGTTGAGAGTTGAATATTTTTTTATGTTACATCTAATATTTTCTCTGATTTTCCAAGGTACTATTTTTATAATTTTTAATCCCTTAGTATTACATTGGTAATGTGAATTATAAAAATATCATATAGATTTAATAACTAAATTATTGTCACATTGCACCACTTTTTGGGGTTTTCTAAGAGCACTACTTTTTATAGCTTCGTAATTTTTAATGTTGCATTTCTTACGTTTTGAAGGGAAAGTATGCATGAAATTCCCAAATTTGAATATTGTCATATTGTAGTTTGTTTTTTAAATTTCAAATATATATATATATAGAGAGAGAGAGAGAGATTCCCAAACTTGAATATTGTCATATTGTAGTTTGTTTTTTAAATTTCAAATATATATATATAGAGAGAGAGAGAGAGAAAGAGAGAGAGAGAGAGAGAGAGAGAGAGAGAGAGAGAGAGATTTAATACATAAAAATAATTATTCTGAAAAAATTAATATAAAATATGTACTTCATCTTCAACATGTGGTGATTTTAAGTCATATTATGATTTTTTTATGTGAATGATGAAGGTTTTATTTATTTCCACAATATTCTTACTATTTATTCTGGAGTGTTGAAGGTACACTATTAAAGGTTTCATGACTCGATTGTACAACGAGATGAATGAGGGGGATTGCAAATGTGACACAAATAAGATGTAGAACAAGGATGATGATATAAATATTGTAAAAACATCATAGGGTGATAACGCTGGAGGTGACCATTGTCAAAGGTTCTTAACAATATTTGGGATTTGATATTTTCCTAGATCCTTTTTCCTTTAATTTTCCCAAAGGGGTGAAGGTTCATTAAAAAACACCTAAATGTATTGCTAGGTTGGATAAACTTTTGCAATCTTATTGGATAACCTCCTTAAATGGGAAAAATTGACCTCCCCAAAGTTTGTATGTGTTTATCTAAATCCATATAAATTTTGACATGTTATTTCCCAAGAGGGTTTCTTCTTGGTTTGCTTTAAATGATTGATGATATTCTCTTAGTTTCCTTTAAAGACTACTTTGCAATAACCATTTCGAAGGCACAACTACTATGCATACCACTAGCCTAGCCACTCTATTTTTATCTTTTGTCCATGTGTTTGTTGCTTACTTGCGATGCATCAACATGGACCCTTTAAATTATGTTGTTGTGACTCTTGCACGTACTTTGCCACATATCCTTTTACCCACCTCATAAGAGTGGGTCCCAATCCACCCTTCTTAGGGAGGTTCACCTATTAATCAAGATTTGTTAAATTATTCCAACACCACCTTATGTCCTTTTGTCAGAAAGTTCATGATGCAATACTGAATAAAGTTTTTTTTTTTTTTTTTTATTGAGCGTATCATTCAGATCTTGAGAGCGAGACCCTTAATTTAGTTTTCCATGCATCTCATGCAACTACTTGCATCCCATCCTCATGTATTACTCGTTCAAAACCTTGTCTCCAAATGTAATCACACTCTTTATTGTTTAACCTCAATATCCTCTTCACAGTTTTGCGAACTTAACACTATACATGGGAGGTTTTGGGGGATCTTCTTAGTCAATTTTATTATTTTAGTATTGGATGATGATAACCTAACTTTGAGACCCTTGCTTATATATTTCCATCTTAACTTAAAATTGGGAAACTAGATTTCTATTGAATCCAAATAACACAAATTCATTTTAACGCTAGATTTATTCAACATTAATATTGTACAAAAAATTATAGGTGTGATTCCTCACCATTTAGAAAATTTGGATTTACAAAATAAATCTATGTTAGTTTATTTCTTTTATGCCAATTTTTTTTTATGTATTTTTTCTTCTTCTTTAAACACTTAAGGTTTTAGGTTTCATTTTAATTTACTAACATTACACATGTGACGTGTCTTTTACTGCCTTGGATTATCAAAGCACCTTGTTCTCTTTGGTGCAATAATAATCATTGATAAAGTTATTACCATGCTTCTTTTGATGCTATAATAAGCTTGAATAAAGTTTTTTTTTCCTCGTTACTAGTGAACTAAGAAGAACACTCCACATCTCAATATGTGCTTGCTTTCTAGTGCATGTGCATGCACACATATATTTGTGTAACTATTTTTTATTTTATTTTTATGGATATTTATGAATTACATTTTCTCCCTCGCGAAAAATCACAATTTTTTGAAACTAAAACTAGGAATCTTTTAAGAGGCAACAAGGCATATTAAGTTCGCACGAGAGGCTCAACTCACAACACACTCATATTCCATTTTCACTCATGACGACCCTCTATAGCACCATGGAAAATAAACACCCCTATCACGTCACACACAAATTAGGTGGGATTTCTCTCAGCATTGTTTCCTCACAAAGGCTAGTTATAATGTAGGTTGATAGTTCACTACCCAGGAAATCTATCAAGTGGGTACAGGTTGTTTCATATTTGGCTCTTGCTTGGCTTCTGGATTGAATCTTCCTTTCGCTCTCATCTCTATCTTGATTGCACTGGTCCATAAAGATGTTGAACTGCAATGAACTATGTCACACTTGCACACAACTCTGACAACATGGAGAAGCTCTACAATAAATTCAATCTAAAATAACAAGAATTATTCATATGTTTGCGGCCTTGGATACAATAGGTAGAGTGGGAGGTGTTAGTGGTGAGGTTTGCCTATTTTCAAACCTTCATTTGAAATGACAAGTAGACTTATTGGAAGCGATTGTGTTTAAACTCATCAACATTGGGAACATAGCTCTCTTACTTGGTGATAATATTAGTGGATTTGGGAAGTCCGCTTTAGTTCAACATGTCCCTTATGCAATACTTTCTTCTTTTGATCCTCCAATTGCCTTAGGCTTGCCTCAACCTCTCAGGTACCTCTCTATGCCAACACACAACTCATCAATTCCTCTACCATCGAAGTTCAAGTAATAGGTCCGATACTGCATTCATTTTTTTATGTTAATGTGTAAGAAATTTGTTACATCTTTGGTCTTTGTTGTCCTTGACTCTCAATCTAAATATGGCCATCTAGATCTATGATTTTTGGTCCTTTTACTACAAAAAATTCTTGCCCTTGTGCTCTTGAGCTTTTATGTATCAACTCGAGAATTGTAGTTAGTCTTTTTGTTATGAAGATCCTCACTCTATACCTTTTATGTGCCTCAACCACAAGTTTTATATATAAATAAAATTCCTCAGTTGTGTAAAAAGAGAAAACTATGAATCTTTTATATTATAAATGTGGCAACACGCGGCTAAACAACAAAAAGTATAAATGGTTGTTTAGAGATTGCAGGTTAGGGAGACAACCTTCCATAAGATTTAAACAAAAATAATGAAATCTTGAATACATTATGCCGTGATGGTTCATGTCGGGAAATTTGCATGTATACACCTTAAAACTCCTAATATATAACTAAGTGAACATCTAAAAACTACTAAAAAGACATTAGTTGATTGCTTCTTCTTGTCCATTATTACATGGAAGAGGTGGTTGTTGGGAACATATCTCTCTTACTTGGTGATAAGATTAGTGGTCTTGGGAAGTTCGCTTTAGTTCAACATGTTCCTTATGCAATACTTTCTTCTTTTGATCCTCCAATTGCCTTAGGTTTGCCTCAACCTCTCAGGTACCTCTCTATGCCAACACACAACTCATCAATTCCTCTACCACCGAAGTTCAAGTAATAGGTTCGAGACTGCATTCATTTTTTTATGTTAATGTGTAAGAAATTTGTTACATCTTTGGTCTTTGTTGTCCTTGACTCTCAATCTAAATATGGCCATCTAGATCTATGAATTTTGGTCCTTTTACTACAAAAAATTCTTGCCCTTGTGCTCTTGAGCTTTTATGTATCAACTCGAGAATTGTAGTTAGTCTTTTTATTATGAAGATTCTCACTCTGTACCTTTTATGTGCCTCAACCACAAGTTTTATATATAGATAAAATTCCTCAGTTGTGTAAAAAGAGAAAACTATGAATATTTTATATTATAAATGTGGCAACACGCGACCAAACAACAAAAAGTATAAATGGTTGTTTAGAGATTTCAAGTGAGAGAGAAAACCTTCCATAAGATTTAAACAAAAATAATGAAAGCTTGAATACATTACGCCCTGATGGTTCATGTTGGGAAATCTGCATGTATACACCTTAAAGAAAACTCCTAATATATAACTAATTAAGTGAACATCTAAAAACTACTAAAAAGGACAATAGTTGATTGCTTCTTCTTGTCCATTATTATATGGAAGAGGGGGTTGTTTCTCATGGTCCATGTCCTATGGTATTTGGCACACAATGCCCTCTACCTTAAGTTCAATTTGTCCTGGAGTTATTAACATTCTTTGATTTGATGACGCTAATTGAGAATCTTTACTCATATGGGTTACCGAATTCTTGAATAGTTTACACCCAACCTCTAATTCATCTACTTTTCATTTGTGTTGGATGAGAGAACTCACGATAGCAGTAGCCTAAGATATGCCATGGTGTTCATTCTTTTGTACCTTGGAGGTCACTGAGAAAAACAATCTCTCGTTGTAAGTTCCTCGTGATTTTTGAAGATTCTTTTAAATCCCCACATCTCTCTATAGTTCAAGATGACAACAAAGTAAAGTGAAAATTAAGGCTGAAGGGAAAGTAGCCAAGGATTGACCTAGAATATTGAAGAAAATATCTAAAGGTGATCCAAATTGGATCATTATTTTTCATCCATCTTGATGATTTTTGAGTGGAAAAATTGGAGTAATTAACTCACAGGACCATTTGTATTATCGAGCCCTAAATTGGTGAATTAGGGTTTGAAACCTTTTGGAAATAGTTTGAGGCATTAAACAACATTTTTTGGAGGGTAAAAAATTGTCACCTAAGCATAAAACCCCCTAGCACTATTATACACACTCAAATACCCCATGGGTGCAAGAAAAACCTCAAATGGAGTTCATATGCAAAAGTTATGCCTCCTGAAAGTTGACCCTCCTATTTTGACCACCATAATTCGAGAGGATGCCATGCCAACCCCCATTATTCATGCAAAAGGAGCTAGCCATGTGATCATAATGAAAGACGCTAAAGGGTCAATATCATAACTCTAGTTAAGAGTTGAAGAAGTCAAACTTAACCACCAGTTGACTATCAAACTATGTTTTAACGAGGCTACTAGGGGAAAATGGGTTCCATTATATTTGTGTGGATTTTCTTCCATAGATGAGTAGAGTATGTGAGATTGGAGAGAGTGAGAGCAAACACGAAGGGATTGTGTATTGTAGCATCCCATGGGCCACAAATATCACTCCTTTTTACATGCATCCATTTCCATTCAGAGAAAGAGAGAGTAAAGTAGCTGCATCTTCCAGCTAGGGTTTTTCCCGTAAGGTTTTACCAGATCATATCTCGTGTTCATTGTGGTTTGTGAGTGCTTATTTTGATATTTTCTATTTTCCATATTTTATACATTGCATTCATAAGCATAAAAAAATAACTTAACAAATCCATAAATCTAAGGAAAATTTAACCCTTGTAGTGTAGATTTCTAATTTTCATTGTAACTTTAGTATATCTATTGTGACAAATTGTCTAGTGGAATATCCAATATCATTTGTAGATCACAAGGGGAATGGAAAAATGGAGCATTCTCAACCCTTGAAACCATAACAAAGGAATGACCTAAGAATTATCTAGATGAAACAATAATGGGATTGCAAGGCTATGATATATGATAGACTTCAAGAGGTTATAACACCAAACATGTCACAATGGACACACTTAGAAAAAAGAAACCACCACGCATTAGGAAATAAAAAAGGATAGGCCTGACTCGAGGGCTTAGTAATACAATTGGAGCTAAAAGTTCAATGAGGGCACTATCCTTAACACATTTGAGAACCAAAAACCCGAGCCACCAAATACTTCACCTTTCTTCTTTTAATTTTTTTTAGGAAGACTATAATTTCAAGAATAAAACTAGAAGCTTGAAGAGGGCCTTTACCAAATTTGGTTAAGCTAGTCTCCAATCTCCTTCCATGTGAGGGTGTTCCCCATACCAATTCATAAAGGGAAATTCATCCACATAATTAAAGGGAAATTCATGCACATAATTAAAGGGAAATTCATCCACATAAAACTCAAAACACTTCACCAAAATCAATTTGAACGTGTGAGAAAAGGCAGTCCCCATCCTTTTCGATCCAACCACCTTACATGAAATCCACCTTGAGTGGTGATTGGAAAGTGACTATTAATGACTTTGGCGATCGTCTTGCCAGTGAAAAATTTCAGTTGTTGAGGGTTTAGGTGCATGTTATACCCATCTTTTATCCTAATAGTACATGATCTGTAAACCAAGCCTTGGTTAGCCAACACATTAGTCTAGTTATTAAATTCTCGAAGGACTCAATGAAACAAGACTTCATGAAATCCTTTAGTCTACTTTCGAACTGAGATAATAGTTGAAATTAGTTTTCTATCAAAGAGGAGTGCCTCTGAGACTATTAATCTTATCATTATACATAAATTCCTTAGAACAAATTACATTATTTAAGTTGAAATTTTTAATAAGGAGGATACCATCTGAAAGCTAAGGCATTGGTAAGAGCAATCAAAGTGTAGATCTGAGACTAAGCCATACTGGAAAGGTAATGCCAAGAACAAAGGAAAATGGGACAAGAAGCAAGAAAGACCTCGGGGTACAGGTAATAAAGATAATGTTGTGCCACCTAAGAAGTTCAATGCATTAGATAGAGGATAGGGACATCGACCTAGGGATCAAAACAAGGAGCCCGTGCAGTGTTGGACTTGTGGAGGAGATCATCGCAGGAGAGATTGTCCACAACATTAAGGTGGTAGGCCTTAGATATATAATGCACAAAACACACAGACTGTTGGGGATGTTGGTCAGAGTATTCGTCATATTTATGCAGCATTGGATGGCAAACAGGCAGACCATCAGGCATCTGTCATTGAGATGGATGGTAAGCTTTGTGATCAAGTTATTTCTATTTTGATTGACCTTGGATCTAATTACAGCTTTGTTAGTCCTGACTTGGTGGATAAGTCTGGTTTGAGTAAGGAATTGCATGACGAATTTTGGTTAGTGCAATTGGCTATAGGTAGAAAGAAGCAAGTTCACCATTGGGTAAGAGATTATGCATTTGATTTGAATGGTATGCCTACCGCAACACATTTGAATTCGGATCATACATTATGTTGTTGGGCATGGATTGGTTGTATCTTCATAGAACCAAGGTGGATTGTTATGATAAGTCCATTGAGTATGTGGATGGCAACGAGGAACCAAGAGTCATACAAGGAAAGAAGAAAGCCACATCGGTTTGGATGGTAACAGCTATGCAGGCCAAGCGTAGTTACATGAAAGAGTGTGTGTTATTCGCAGTGCACATAGAGATAAAGGTAACAAAGTTTAGGATGCAAATGTTTTGAGCAGGTACCCAGTTCTATAACAGTTTTAGGACGTATTTCTTGAGGACATTACAAATTTTCCACCTCATAGGGAGGTAGACTTTTCTATTGAGTTGGTGCCAGGGTCAACTTCGGCATCAAAAGTAACTTACAAGATGAGTACACCGAAATTGATAGAGCTGAAGCTACAGTGGAAGGAAATGTTAGACAAGGCATACATTAGGTCAAGTGTATCACCTTGGGGCGCACCAGTCTTATTTGTAAAGAAGAAAGATGGTACTCTCATATTATGCATTAACTACAGGCAGTTGAACAAAGTGGCCATCAAGAACACATATATGTTGCCGAGGATTGATGACTTGTTCAATCAGTTGAAGGGAGCAACAATTTTCTTGAATATTGATTTGAGATCCAGATATCACCAGGTACGCATCAAAGAGGAGTACATTTACAAGAAAGCCTTTCGAACCATGTATGGACATTATGAGTTTGTTGTAGTTCCATTCGATTTGACTAATGCTCCAACTACATTTATGTGCCTGATGAATAGTGTTTTGCGTCCGTATTTGGATAAGTTTGTTATTGTTTTCACTGATGATATATTAGTATATGAAAAAAATGAAAAAGAGCATGCCAATCATTTAGCATCAGTGTTGAGATTGTTGAGACAACATCAATTGTATGCTAAGCTCAACAAGTGTAGTTTCTTTCAGACTAAGGTACATTACTTGGGACATGTTGTCTCGAAGGAGGGCATTGCAGTAGATCCGGAAAAGATAAGGGCCATCATGGAATGGGTAGCTCCTAGGAATTTAGATGAGATGAGATCCTTCATGGGGTTGGAAGGTTATTACCAGAGGTTCATCAAGAACTTCTCATAGATTGCTTATCCTATTACGTCATTGAAGAGAAAGAGTAAGAAGTTTGAATACATAGAGGAGTGTGAGGCTAGTTTTTAGCAAGTTAAGTAATTGTTGACACATGCACCAGTGTTAAAGATTGCAGACCCAGACAAAGAGTTTGTAATATGCATAGGTGCTTGCAAGA
Source organism: Pinus tabuliformis (assembly GCA_031772625.1). NCBI lineage: Eukaryota > Viridiplantae > Streptophyta > Pinopsida > Pinales > Pinaceae > Pinus > Pinus tabuliformis. The sequence continues at coordinate 551,766,612 of CM062818.1, forward strand.
AAGGACTTGGTGGAGTCCTTATGCAGGATGAATAGGTGGTATGCTATGAGTCGCGAAAACTGAATGAGCACGAGCATAACTACCCCACACATGATCTTGAGTTGGCAACAATCATACATGAATTGAAGATATGGAGACACTACCTTCTGGGCAGGATATTTTTGTCGATGAGTGATCACAGTGGGTTATGGTATCTATTTGATCGACCGAACCTAAATGGTAGGCAGGCTCGGTGGTTGGCCATGATTAGTGAGTTCAATTTTGAGATTAGATATATCAAAGGTAAAGAGCACATAATGGCAGATGCTCTTAGCACGCGGATACAAGTAAATTACTTAGTTGCTATGAGCTCCTATGGAACAGACTTGTAGGATAGGATCTTGCAGGAAGGTCAGGAGGATGTTAGGTATATGGAGATTATGCACAAGTTGCAGTAGAGTATAGGTACAGGTACATGTACATGTGGTAGTATAGGTACAAGTACAGGTACATGTACATGTGGTAGTATAGGTACATGTACATGTACAAGTACATGTACAAGTACAGGTAGTGGTATAGGTACATGTGCAGGTGCACAGGATGTGGACTATTGCCTTACTACATATGGATTGATTAGATTCAAAGACAGGATATATGTGCCAGATAGAAGTCATCTCAAGAAGGTGATCTTGAGGGAGTTTAATGTGAAACCTTATCCAGGTCACCTAGGTTATCAGAAGACATTGACTGCAGTGAAGAAATTTTATTATAGGTCGAATTTGAAGAGGGATGTAGCAGAGTTTGTGGCTAGGTATTTCGACTGTCAGCACGTGAAGGAAAAGTGTAAGAATCCAGGTGCATTGCTACAGCGGATTGCGATTTCAAAATGGAAATGGGAAGTCATTTCCATGGACTTCATCACAGGTTTACCAAGGACATTGAGACAACATGATTCCATCATGGTAGTGGTGGACAGGTTGATAAAAGTTGTGCACTTAATTCTAGTGAAGTCTACATTCTCAGCTAGTGATGTAGCACAAGTATTCATCAAATATGTGGTTAGATTGCATGGTGTTTCGAAGAAGATCCTGTTAGACAGGGATGCAAAGTTCACTTCCAAGTTTTGGAAGGAGTTGTTTGCAGGTTTGGGCACAAAGTTGGCCTTCAGTACAACTTATGATCCGCAGACATATGGACAAACAAAGAGGGTCAACAAGATATTGGAGGACAAGTTGAGGATAATGTGATGCATCAACAATGAAAGTGGGAAGAGTATCTTCCACTAGTAGAGTTCGCTTATAACAATGGGTATCAAGAATCTTTTAAGGTGAGTTGCTTTTGTTATGCTCCTATACCAATAAGTGTCATATTTCATGATTGACTGGTAAAGTCCCAAATATGTTCATCATTTCCATGCTGCAAAGGTTCCATATTTTGCAAAAAATCAAAAAATTAAAAACAGAAAAGAGGGTATGCCCTAAAAGAAATATCAAAGGGAAAAAAGAATGAAATGGTCAAAAAGAAAGGAAATGAAGCCCAAATCAAGAAGACCAGGAAAGTGTGCTAGTCCAAAATGCCACTACTTTTCTATTTTTGCAAAGAATTTCATTGTGTGCAATTAGTTGACTCTTGCCACAGTCGATGGATGGCCAAACAACTTAATCTTGGCCAGTTCATATTTAAATTTCTTGTTTTAGAGATAGAGAACAAAATCTGTCCAAACAGTTCAAGCTTGGCAGATAAGGAGTTAGGTAGAGAAGCAAAGGAGCTCAACAACTAAATCTGAGCCCCTGGAAGAAATAAGGGCAGACTTAGATAGGATGGCAGTTAAAAGAAAAGAAGAGAGTAAGGGTTTGCTAATTTAAATGCACCCAAGGAAAAGGAAGAAAAAATTATAATAGGCTGGGTAGGCAGTTTTGATGTTGCAGAAGCAGGCTTATGAGTAATTTTGTCTTTCAAAGGTCATTTGTCTTATTATTATCATAAGTACCATGGAAACTATGTGGTGACAGATCAAATGAAGCATGTCTAACTTCCCTTCACACTTTTTCCTAAAAACACTTACTAACCTCCCCCTAAAGATATTGAGATCTGCTCAATACTCTTAAATCACTCCATTTCATGAAGAAGCCTGAGTAAAACTCTACCTTGCTAAGGCAAAGAAGCCACATTTCTTGTGTAAAAATCCTGTTTTCTCCTAAGCCTAAGTGGTTAAAACGTTATAACTTAGCGCTTATCCTTTTATATATATCAATTTTCATATTAACCTTAACTTTATTATATAACTCATATAAAATTTGCCCCTTTTCCGTATTATATTAACATATAAAAAAACCTCGAAATATTTACTATCCCCCCCGGCTAAACTATAGCCATATATTATTGTTCAAAAGGAATTAAAAGGTTTATTTGAAACCTTTTAATAACCCATTACAGCGCCATTTAAAAGGATTTATCAACATCCGGTTGATTAAATAACTTAACCCAAGGTCTCACGAACCAATCATACCCACCCATATTAAACAACATTATTTAAAATTGTGTTGGGCCCATGCTGTTTCAACCTCCGCCACATCCCGTTGACCGCCAGCCGTTAGATCCTGGCCCGCCGATCCGACGGCCCACAGCAATATCGCAAGGCCCTTACCCTCCGAAGATTACCGCCCGGGGAGCCGGCGGTATTTCTGCCGTACATGGGACACGCGGCGCCCTCCCGGTATGCTCGCGGCCCTCCCACCCGATACCACCTTGGCCTAAAAGCGGTGCGGTCCCAAACCACTTACCGCCCGCTGACCCCCCTCGCTGACGTCAGCTCCACGTCATCTGCCACGTCAGCTCCGCGTCATCACCATGTCACTCCTCCACACCTCGCCTCGTGAAATAACATTCCGTCATGCTGACGTCATCCGGCCAAAAGTCCGCGAAACCGATTTTTGTCAAAAACCCGTGAAAGTGTCATTTTCGTTCATTTCTATTGGTTTCTTTCAGGAGACCGGCGTGTTGAGCTAATTTATGGTCCTAAATTAACACAATTATTTCTTATCAATCCGGGTTGTTTATGCTTTGAGGCAAGTTCACTATATGTGAAGATCAGATATAACCAAACCTTGAAAGATAAGTTATTCAAAAGCTAAAGATAATACATCTTATAACTCTAATTCAATCAGCTCAAAAAGAGAAAAACATTGAAAGGGTTTTTGACTTCAAGAAGTCCACCTTCACCTCAATTATCACTTAATGAATCAGAGATTGAAACCAAAAGCTCAAGATGGATAAATTATAAATGAAAGAAGCTCTTAACTTAAGAGACGCATAAGATATTCCATCATAATTCATTCATCTCAATATCTAAATCTAAATGGAAATAAAATTGCTTGCATGTAAACAAAAGAAACTAGTTTTGATTCATCATTTAGCAGAAGGGATGCCCAACTTGAACACCTGTTTTTCCAACTCAATAAAGTGATGAATAAGCTATTAACAAATGAAATCAATCACTATGTATAAACCATAAAGCAAACTGAAATAAAGCTTTGAAAAACTAGTGCTACAATCAACCAAATTACAGTGAAATAAAACTAGTTTAACAAGGAAGTGTACTTAGCTTGGAGTGGGGGCCCTCCACCCTTGCCTTGCACACTTTGAGAGGTGATATCAGAAGCTTAGATCAGTCACACATCCATAGCATTGCACAGCAAAATAATAATAACACAAGTCTTCAAATTACTTCTCAATCCAAAGATATCACAGCATAAAAGTAGATCACAAAATCAATACATAAGCCATCAAAGTTTTGGCTTTAAATAAGAAGTCTCATGAACAAAATGATCTATATTCACTCAAACAAACCCATCTACTCTCATCCACCTATCCAAGTCGAATTCATTATCCCCAACCCAAGAAAGATGACCATTCCTATGAAATCTCAAAACAGCCCTATTTCTATGGGATTCCTGCATGACTAGTCATGGTTGACTAGCACCAAATGGGCCTAATAAAGCTTGTTCAGTTCGAACTAAGCATTGCTGGCTTAGTCCTAGTTCCCAAGCTGTCCATCCATGCATTCCATTCGTGCCCAAGTGTCCTGCAACCATATCAACCATAGAGTTATTACGGGAATTTCTGAATCTGCCAATTTTGCACTAAAAACCAAATTTTCATAAAAACTTTAGAAATTGAAAAATTAAAATTAAATACCTGAATGGATATCAAATATACATCAAAATGGGATAAATGAAGGGAAAATGGATGGAAAATAGATGGATAAGTAAGTTTCTTTGAGCAAAAATAGGACCAAAACTAAGGCTCAACATCTCTCCCTTGCTTATCATCAAGCATGTCCCCATGCTTGCTTGTTCCTCTTTGACCTTCGCCTTTCTGTAGTGGATGCTGTACCTGTAGATGCCTCTTGCTGTGCTGCCCTGGCCAAACAATCCAAACCTGTATCATGTCTCTCCCTAAACAAAGCTACTTTGACCTTTTGTTTCTCATATTTTTCCTGCCACATATTCTTTTCCTTTAGCCACTTGAATGCTTGCTTAGAAAGTAGATCATTTTTTCTCTTTAGCCTCCCCAATTCTTCATTCAGTTTCTCATTTGCTTTGACCAATTTAGCATTATCTTTCTTATTTGCTTTGTTTTCTTCTTTTAATTTCTTCTCTAAGATTTTGCTAATTTCCAATTGGTCAGTTAGATCTCTGATTCTTCCTAAATTAAGTTCTCTCTCAAAATCTTGTGTTGTTTTCATAAGTGATGCTGCTGCTGCACCATCATAGGAAGAATCCTTCTCAAATGCCTCTTGTGCAAAATCATTTTCTTCTTGTTGTCTTGGGGAATATGTTTCTACTTCCTTCTCTAAGTCAATAGGACTCTTACTCCTAAATTGCCTAGGAATAGACATAACAGATGTTTCATTTTCTTGCATGGCCATGTTGTTCTGTTGTTTGGCTCTTGTTCTAGGATATAAGGGTGAGTTCATCACTCCTCTGTTTTCCTGCTCTGTTTTGTCCTGTACCTCATGAACCTGTTCAATGAATTGATTTCTAGACATGAATTCTCGCCACACTATGCCCTGTGATCTCACCTGATACTCAACTAGGATTTTGATTAATCCTTGATGGTATATCTGTCCTGCTTTAGGCCTGTGTTCATGTTTGACTGTTTCTATCATTCTCAAGAGGCTCCTATATAGGAAATAAGGCATGTTTATCCTATCCTCCCCTTTTATATGTTGCAGAAGTCTGACATGATACAAGTGAGCCATGCTATACACCCTATCACAGGTCAAGAACTTTTGGATAACCAAAACCAACTCACCCCATGGTTCATTAAACCATTCCCTGGGTATCCCTTTTGTCCTGTCAAATGTCCCCTTCTGGTTCTTCTCAAGAAAGAAAGTCCAAGCTTTCTCTTTAAAGTGCAGGCCTTTGTAATACTTCTCACCTATCATGGGCAGATCTAAGGCTTGGGAAAGATATTCCTGGGTTACAGGAATAATGACATCTCCCACCCGTGTCTGGTCTTGATTGAAATTGTTTATAAACTCTCTGGTTATTTGTTCAGAGTGGCCATCAAATTTTTGTAGGAAACTGATCATCCCTGCTTGGTAAAGTTTTTCTATTGTTTCCTTCCCCCAACTCTCTATCTGGAATTTTGGCTCTACTCTGTTTGACATTGCTTCTGTAAACCAATGAATAAATTCCTCTGCTGTTACTAATTTCATTTTGAAAGAAAGATGTAATTATTTGCTTGATTTCGAAATGAAATTTTTGAAGGCAAAGAACCTTACCTTCCTCTTTTCAATCAACTCAATTCACCTCTGTTTGACTCTGCCCTCTGCAACAGCACTGTTTTAACCCCTGTTCAATGCAACAAATGTCTGTATACCCTGTTAATATGCTGCCCTCTGTTCTTGAAAACAAAAATATACATACAAACGATGTTTATACATGCTCCCGGTCTTCTTTTATTTTGCCAAAATTCAAATCATTGATGACTGTTTATGTTTTAACCAAGAAAACTGTGTAATGCACCTACATTTGGCTCTCGGCCTCACCAACAAATGTACAAAAATGCTCTCGGCCTAACCCAATATATCATTTTTTTTTTTTAAATTGACTGTGTAATGTGCCAAAATTATGCACACGGCCTCAATCTTATACCAACTATGCTTCAGGTACAACAGAGCTATGAGCACGAAGGCGATTTAATCTTAGCATGGCAACTAGAGGGCTATTCACATACGCTCAGCCTCTAAAAATAAATAAACACAATCGCATTTGAAATCATGCTCACGGCCTTATAAACAAATTACAAGCAAAATACATCCTCGGCCCATCAAAAGTTTGTAAACACCGCTCTCGGCTGTCTCATAAAAATTCTCGGCCCAAAACAAAACAAACACAGCATATTCAAACGATTTTGATATACACTCCCTTCATCAAAAATGGCGTTAGGCATTCAATCTTTTAAAACATAACAATCCTCTGTTTTGATATGAATCAGTGCGCAGCAAGGGATGCATGTTGTTTTTGACTGCTTGTTTTTAAATCGGCGCACAACTATATGGCAATACAAATGTACAGCGCACAACTATATGGCATTCTACAACGCTCCTTATTAACTTTCACCACCATTCAACATTCAACAATACTGCACTGTATATTTCCTTAGTTCATGGGCTATGTTATTGACACGACACAGTCATACAATTCCACATTTATTGCCAAAATCTACGTGTTAACCATGCAAACCCGTCACATTTAAATGAAACCTGATCCACTAAGGATTCATACCAATTTTTATGCAGCAAATCACCGAGTTGGGGCTACGTTTGCGGCTTACCTTAGATCGTCGAGCACCTGGAGGGATATCGGCGCTCCAAATCTTGGTTTAACCGTTTCAATTTGACTGGTGGCAAGACAAACAATCGTTATCATAAACAACTGAGAGTCTAACTTCGATTCACTGTGCCGAGCTTTTAAAACAACCAACACCTTACCTCAATAAATCCCTGAAAATCCGTTATTCAAACATCAATTCCGGAACAACTCTCTTCTTTAAATTCCCCCGACTCAATTCGCTTCTCTTTTCACTGGGCGGCAGCTTCAAACACCATTTCTGAGCTTATGCAGCGATGAAGATCATGGTTGAACACGACACAGGGTTATGGTTTAAACTGCTCATGGGCTCGGTCAGTGTTCATGACCGTTTCGGCTGTACCGCAATGTGTATTCATTGGTGGTTGAAAAGTCATGGCTTACATGGCCGTCCTCTTGACCAGTCGCCCGACTGTGTCATGAGGACGCCGAGTCGTGGCTTGGTACGCATGATCCCTGCGTATTGTCTCAACCAATGGGTAAATAGATCGCCATGCCACCGTGTTAAGTGTTGGCCGGTTGTCGTATGGGGTTCATTACAATGGTTTATAATCATACCTACCGCCGTATGCTCCACTACCATGTATTCCTTGCTCACTGTGTAATGATATATTTTGCCATGATGTTTGGATGCCCACCGTAACGTGCTGTTGTTTGTTCATTCTCGGCCTTCCACCATGTTTCATTAATGTCCATGAACCTTTGCTTGTGACCATGTTTATATGCCATACCTTATACCATATGAACCATATGCGCGTTATTTGAATTTTTTATATGCAACACATATATATATACCCTTTACCATATACCTTATGCGCATTTGATAATGAATATAGCGCATTCACTCCTTTTGTCAACCTATGGTATATGTATTGTGTGATATTTCCATATATATTATGGTATATATATGTTTTGATTTCCATATAGCGCATAGGTATATATATTTGTTTTGTTGATTTCCATATAGCGCATAGGTTTTGCTTTTGTTTTGACTTTATATAACATAGTTCTATAATTTTAAAATGACCATTGGGGTCATGTTTAAAATTATTACCATTACTAATGCTCTGAGTTGCATGAACTTGTATGTGCAGGTTGAAAGTTGTCCTAGTTTGGCCTTTTTAAGCTTGCAAAGAAAAATACTTAGGGGTATTAGGGTTAGTGAAAAGAGGGAAATGTATGGAAATGAAAGGGAATAGGGTTATAATGTATAGGGGTTATAGGAATATAGGATGTAAATGATAATGAATATCCCCAGGTACTAATTTCAACTTAACAAAAACTAAGAATTTCTAAGAAAAATTTGAATTTTTAAAGTACAAAATGACCATGTATACTCCCCTGGATGATGGCTGTACAAGTAGGATGAAATTAATTGATCGTAGATGGATTCAAATGTAGACTTTATTGCTGCTCCTTGTTCTTCAGGTTCTAATCTTGAATTGATAATCAGGTCCCTCTGTAATGATGCATTGTTTCAGGTCCCTTTTTCTGCTTACAAAAGATGCACATGTTGTGTTGACATTGGCAGGTCTTTCAGGTCCCCTGGCAATGATTTGGTATATCAGGTCCTTCTATTGACAATACAGGTCTTGTTTCCAGCTAAAGAGCTGATGGTTGCAACTTCAGCTGTCCACTTAAAGAGCAAATGCAAGTCTCCCCCCTTGTTGAAGAGTTGACTTGTCCTCAAGTCATTGGTTGGTGGAGTGTACCTGCAGTAAAGAGATCAGAGAACTGTAGAACAAGTAGAAAGAATTCATAGAGTCCAAGTGACCCTGGTTTTCCCCTATGAATTCATGCTTGCAATGTGCCAGTTGCCTGGTTTTCACTTGCAAACAATTTATTTTTTTATTTATTTTTTTTTATGTTTTTTTTTATATTTTCTCTCTTTTTTTTTTGTTTTTTTTTTTTTTTTTTTGAAATTTTTATTCAACTAGTAGACTGGAAGATGGCGAATCTGGCACCATGAGTTCCAGTTCTGTGTCTTCGATCAGTTGTTTCATAAATGCTTCTTTACTAATAGGCCTATTATAAACTTTGAGCCTATGTCCATTCACTATAAATGAGGTGGAATCCTGGTCGATTGTCTTGATCCTTACTGCTCCATTGTCAAAGATTTCATCAATTTCATATGGGCCTAGCCAGTGTGTTGTGAACTTTGCTTTGAAGTCTTTGAATTTGGAGTCGAAAAGCAATGCCCAGTCTCCCTTGTGAAATGTCTTTGTTTTGATGTATCTGTCGTGCCACTTCATTCTTTGTTGTTGCACTAATGTAGTATGTTCCATAGCTTGCTGACGATGCTCATCTAACTGATTCAGTTCCATGATCTGCTGCTGTTGTGCTTCTGTCAAGTCGAGTCCTAGTTCAGCTGCTAGTCTGTATGTATGTATTTGAAACTCTATAGGAAGTAGAGCTTCCTTCCCATATACTAACTGGTATGGACTGAAACCAGTTGTTGTTTTCCAAGTGATCCTATAGGCCCAGAGCGCATCCTTTAATTTTTCAGACCAGTCTTTTCTATTCATCTGTACTGTTTTTGTCATAATGTTTTTCCAGGACTTTATTTGTTGATTCGACTTGACCATTTGCTTGTGGATGATATGGTGTTGATTTCCTGTGCTTGATCTTGTATTTCTCTGTTAGATCTCGTACCAGCTTTGATGTAAACTGTGTTCCTTGATCTGTTACAATTTGTCTAGGTACTCCATATCTGACAAAAATTTTTCAAAAAGAAAGGTGACCATTGTATCTTATGTTGCTCTGTTAACCGCTTTTGCTTTGGTCCATTTGGTTACATAGTCTGTACATACTAAGATGTACCTCTTCCCATTTGATGGTGGATTGATGGGTCCAACAAAGTCAAGTGCCCACTGCTCAAATGGTTCTATGAGAACCTGTGGCTTCAGTGGCATTTCATCTGATGTTATTGGTCATCCTGTTCTCTGGCAGCTATCACATTGCTTGACATACTTCTTAGAGTCTCTGAAGATGGATGGCCAGTAATAGCCTAGCTGCAGCACCTTGTATGCCGTTCGTTTATCTGCAAAATGGCCACCACAGGGTTCATCATGACATGCTCTTAGAATGTCTAATATTTCATCTTCTCGTACGCATTTTCTAATTATTAGATCTGAACCAGTATAAAATAAATCACCATTGACCCATGTATATCTAGAGCTTGCTCTAACAATTTTGTGTTTTTGCTTTTTAGTGAATTGAGCTGGAAACCTTCCAGATGACAAATAGTTTGCAATATCTGCAAACCATGGTGTTTTAACTGTGATGGAAAACAGATGTTCATCAGGAAAGTTATCTACAACTGGATTTGGATCAGAGGGTGAGTGTATGCGGGACAGAAAGTCAGCCACTTGATTTTCTCTTCCTGGCCGGTCTTGTATTGTGATATTAAATTCTTGTAGTAACAGTAACCATCTTGTTATTCGTCCATTGGTGATTGGTTTGTTCATCAAATATTTGATTGCTGAATGATCAGTATGGATGAAAACTTGATATCCTGTTATATAGTGCCGGAATTTATTTACTGCATGTATAACAGCTAACATTTCTCGTTCTGTGACTGTGTAGTTCATTTCTGCAGGTGTTAGATTTTTGCTGATGAAATATATTGCATAAGTAAACAAGTTCTCTTTCTGTCCCAGAGAGGCACCTATCGCTATATCAGATGCATCAGTTGAGATATGGAATGGTAAAGACCAATTTGGTCCACGAAGAATGGGAGCAACAGACAATTTCTCTTTCAGAATTTGAAATGCATTTTGACAATCTTTTGTCCAGTGAAATTCAATGTCTTTTGCTAATAATTTGAACAGAGGTTGGGCTATTTTACTAAAGTTTTCAATAAATCGTCTGTAATAGCCTGCATAGCCTAAGAAACTTCTAACCTCTTTCTGTGTTGTAGGAGGCATTAAGTTTACTAAGACTTGGATCTTGGCTGGATCCACCTTTATTCCTGAAGCAGAAATGTGGTGTCCCAGAACTATTCCTTCTGTCAACATCATATAGCATTTCTCATTGCTTAATGACAAATTTGTTTCAATGCATCGCTTCAAGACTTTCTCAAGGTTATTTAAACAATCATTGTATGTGTTTCCGTAAACTGTGAAGTCATCCATGTAGACCTCTACACATTCATGAATTAGATCAGCAAATATTGCAAGTACTGCTCTTTGAAAAGTTGCAGGTGCATTGCATAGACCGAATGGCAAAACATTATATGCATAGGTTCCCCATGGGCAAGTAAATGTTGTCTTGTCTTGGTCTTCTTCTGCTATTCTGATCTGATTGTATCCGCTAAACCCATCTAAGAAGGAGAAAAATTTCTTGCCAGCTAATGAGTCTAACACTTGGTCAATAAAAGGTAGAGGAAAATGATCTTTGAGTGTAGCTTTGTTTAATTCCCGGTAGTCTACACATACCCTCCATTTTCCATTTTTCTTTGGCACAATAACCAGTGGAGAAACCCATTGACTATCTGAAATAGGATAAATAAATCCAACTTGCAACAATTTTTGTAACTCCTCTTTCACTATTTCCTTCATCATCGGATTCATTCGTCTTTGAGGTTGTCTTACAGGTTTAAGCTGGTCATCTGTGTAGATGTGGTGGATACATGTGCTAGGATGAATTCCTTGCATATCAGTATAATCCCAAGCAAAAGCTTTTGAATATTTATGTAATAGTGCAATTACCTCTTGCTCTTGTGTTGATTGCAATTGATTTCCAATGTTTAATTGCTTCCCAGGATATACCTCAATTGTTTTTGTTGTAGGAGTGGAGACTGTGTTTACAGGAAAGATGTCAATAAAGGATTTCCGCAAAGTTTGAACAGTACAGGTTTCCTGAAAACATTGATTCAAAAGTTCATTTGCAGCTTCATATTGAGCTTCTCTAAGCTGCTCTGAGATACTTGGTTCTGAGATAAAAAGGTCCATTAAATCTTCATTCTCTTCTTCTTCTCTAAAATCAAAGAATTGATTTATACTTAAAACTGCTTTTGTTTGTTGCTTTTCTTGAGTTTCAAGTATTGATTCTAAAGAAGTGGATTGTGCAGGTGAATAAAGAGTGATATGTTTCCTTTCATCTCCATGTGAAATAATCATGCTTCCAGATCTGCATCCTATGAAGGCATCAGCAGTGGCTAACCATGGTCTGCCTAAAATTAGAGGATGTCCTCCCAAGTTTGTCTTTGGTTGCAAGATCAGGAAGTCAACAGGATACTCCCATGAATCCAAGGAGACTATGATATCTTCTAATATTCCTTCAGGAACAACTTTAGATCTATCTGCTAATTCCAAGATTGTAGAAGTTGATCTAATGTTGTTTAATTGCAAAGTTTTCATTGTCTCCATTGTCATTACGTTTATAGCTGCTCCCAAGTCTATTAATGTGTTTGGTACAGAGAAATTATTTATTGATATGGTAACCATTGGGATACCAGGATCAATATATTTTTCTACTATGGTTTGTGTAGACATGAGACTTGCTAATTTACCAATGACTTGGATTGTTGTAGGATCCTTTTTCTTTTTCTCTGATTTCCGAATGCACAATTCCTTTATTGTTTTAGCATATATTGGTATTTCTTTGATTGCTTTCAACAAAGGAATTTTAACATAAGCATTTTTTAACTCATCTAAGATATCAAATTCAGGAAGGATTATTTGGTTTTGTTGCTCCACCAACCTTTCAGGATAAGGTGGTGTTTGTGTTGTAACATTTGTTCCTTTCTGATTTTGTACCTCAGTTTGTGATGTTTCAGATGATTCTCCTTGTTCAGTTGGTTCTTCTATAATTGGAGGAGAATCTTTTTTAAGTACTTTTCCAGACCTTAGATGGACATCATCAAGAGGAAGGATCGAATATGTAGGAAAACATGCTGCTTCCTCTACAGTGTATGCAGATTTGTCCACCCTGTTATTTGGATTGGCCATTGGTTGGGCTGGCAGTTGAGTTGGTCTGGGTTGATTTGCAGGTAGCTGTAATTGTTGTGGTTGGGTCAACAACGATGGAGGATTCTGTTGTGGAAATGGGATGGATGGCGGATATACAGAATGTTGTTGTTGAAAGGGTATGGATTGCGGATATTGTGGATATGCAAATGGTTGTTGGTTTTGTTGCTGGTATTGTTGTTGATACTGTTGAGGTTGCTGGTTTCCATAACCATATCCTCTCCAACCTTGTGTAGGTTGTTGTGAATATTGTTGTGGAGGCCAAGCTTGCCATGGCATGGGAGGGGTCCAAGGATTATAAGGTGGATAAGCATAATTTTGTTGAGGGAATTGCGGCTGATTTGGTTGAGGCATCCTAGGTTGCCATGGTCTTTGTGGTGCAACATAATAGAAACCTTCTGTTCCTGGCACTTCTTCCATTGAGTTCATTTGTAACTCTTTCAATTTTACACAACTCTCTGTGGAATGATTGCCTGTACAAAGACCACAAACCTGAATACTATCCAAAGGACAATCTCTCAAAGGATGTTTCTTTTTACATTTTGAACAAAATATTGCTAAGGCTTGTTCTTGTTCTTCTTTCTTCTTGTTTGCCTTTAGCACATCCACTTGTGTCCCTAATGTACTCAAAAGATCTGTTTTGAAATTTTCCAATAGACTTCCTATTTCAACTCTTGTTATCCCTCCTGCAGTTGACTTTGCTGCTTTGGAGCTCACTTCCCTTCTTCCGGTTTTTGATCTTCCTCTAGAATATTTCTGACATAACTCGACAATTTCATCGAATGGAAGGTTTGAAATATCTCCTTTACCCATCACATTCAAAATGTCAAGGTATTCATCCCTTACACCTTTGAGAAAGATTGTGCGAACAGTTTCTTGAGTTAGAGAATGTTGTTTAGACTTCTGAAGATTATATGCGAATCTTTCTAAATATTCTTCTAAACTTTCATCTTCTTGTTGTGTCATTCTAAACACATCTTCCTTTGAATCTCTAGATCTACAATAAGCTTGATATTTCTTAAGGAAGACGGTTCGCATATCATCCCAAGAGGCTATTGTTTGTTCTCCTAAACCCATAAACCATTTTAAAGCTGCTGCTTTTAATGTTGCAGGAAAAAGACGAAGTTTATGAACATCATCAGTATATCCATATGTTCTACATAAGATATCAAATTCAAACATGAATGAATCAGGATCTTCTGTAGACATTCCATAGAAGTTTGGCAATACAGAAGGTGGAATATTTTTCATTTTTACTTCTTCTCCCAATATTGCACTTGTATCTACTATTGGAAAACCGAAAGTAGTTTCTTGGTCAAGTCCATCTTCTTGTCTTTTCCGGTCGTTTTCTAGCTTCCTATCATTTTCTTGTTTTGCCTCTTCCTCTCTCTTCCTTCTCCATTCTCTCTGTTGTCTTTCAAATTCAGCCCTTTGTTGTTCAGGAGTGAGAATAACGGATCCATGTCCCTCTTCTGCCATTGTTTGATTTATCTCAATTTCAAGTGGAATTTCAAATTGTTGGAAGATAGGAGGATTGATGGATGGAAAAACAAGTTGTTTTCCTTTCTCTTTTTGTTTTCTGGAAGTGGAGAATTGTTTTTGTTTTGCTTCCCAAGCTAACAAAGTTTGCCTTTCAATCAAGGTTAATCTTTGGCCAGTTCTTTGCTTTTCTACCAACTCCTCAATTGTTGGATTACCAGTAACTGGAGTGTGTGATGATCCTATTTCTACTTTTGGGGGGTTTTTAATAAATCTACCTTGAGGATCTCTATATCTAGGCATAAAGAAACATAACTTAAATGGAATGTAACTAATGTTTTTATGATTTTGAATTTTTTTATCTTTCTATTGACTATGTCGATATTTGCCTCCCCAGCAACGGCGCCAAAATGTTGAGCTAATTTATGGTCCTAAATTAACACAATTATTTCTTATCAATCCGGGTTGTTTATGCTTTGAGGCAAGTTCACTATATGTGAAGATCAGATATAACCAAACCTTGAAAGATAAGTTATTCAAAAGCTAAAGATAATACATCTTATAACTCTAATTCAATCAGCTCAAAAAGAGAAAAACATTGAAAGGGTTCTTGACTTCAAGAAGTCCACCTTCACTTCAATTATCACTTAATGAATCAGAGATTGAAACCAAAAGCTCAAGATGGATAAATTATAAATGAAAGAAGCTCTTAACTTAAGAGACACATAAGATATTCCATCATAATTCATTCATCTCAATATCTAAATCTAAATGGAAATAAAACTGCTTGCATGTAAACAAAAGAAACTAGTTTTGATTCATCATTTAGCAGAAGGGATGCCCAACTTGAACACCTGTTTTTCCAACTCAATAAAGTGATGAATAAGCTATTAACAAATGAAATCAATCACTATGCATAAACCATAAAGCAAACTGAAATAAAGCTTTGAAAAACTAGTGCTACAATCAACCAAATTACAATGAAATAAAACTAGTTTAACAAGGAAGTGTACTTAGCTTGGAGTGGGGGCCCTCCACCCTTGCCTTGCACACTTTGAGAGGTGATATCAGAAGCTTAGATCAGTCACACATCCATAGCATTGCACAGCAAAATAATAATAACACAAGTCTTCAAATTACTTCTCAATCCAAAGATGTCACAGCATAAAAGTAGATCACAAAATCAATACATAAGCCATCAAAGTTTTGGCTTTAAATAAGAAGTCTCATGAACAAACTGATCTATATTCACTCAAACAAACCCATCTACTCTCATCCACCTATCCAAGTCGAATTCATTATCCCCAACCCAAGAAAGATGACCATTCCTATGAAATCTCAAAACAGCCCTATTTCTATGGGATTCCTGCATGACTAGTCATGGTTGACTAGCACCAAATGGGCCTAATAAAGCTTGTTCAGTTCGAACTAAGCATTGTTGGCTTAGTCCTAGTTCCCAAGTTGTCCATCCATGCATTCCATTCGTGCCCAAGTGTCCTGCAACCATATCAACCATAGAGCTATTACGGGAATTTCTGAATCTGCCAATTTTGCACTAAAAACCAAATTTTCATAAAAACTTTAGAAATTGAAAAATTAAAATTAAATACCTGAATGGATATCAAATATACATCAAAATGGGATAAATGAAGGGAAAATAGATGGAAAAGTAAGTTTCTTTGAGCAAAAATAGGACCAAAACTAAGGCTCAACACGGTGCTTGCAAATTACGTCCAGAAAGCTACAGAAGCTCCAGTCTGCCACCCGCCCAGCATAATCCGGCATCCCAATATGCAATTCATCATTCAATCTGCAAAACACTCTCGTGCGCATCCAAAAACACAAGTATTTACCTGTTTCACCTCCCGAACCTGTGTTTTTAGTTTTCCTCTGTAAATTATACCTGTGAGAGCCAAATTCAAGAAAAGAATAGTTTGTTAGCCCACCGAAATTCACTAGAACTCCCATTTGGCCCGTTTTTCCCACATAAACTTGACCCCCAGCTTAAAAAACACAGAGAATTGAATAATGGAAGCTCCCATGGCCCTTAATGTTGCACCTCTCAATGCTCCTCATACTGACCAGCATCATTTTCCCTTAGCTAACAGAGATTTCCAGATAGAGGACCCAATTAGCTGCCAAAATCATCTTCGTACCTTCTGCCTAGTCAGAAACAGTCATTTGAACAACTCTGATATCTATGAAATATGGGAATTCAATCTCCCTAGATATTGCCTTCCCTCAGTCAATATATTCCCAGATATAATTCACCATTGTTGTGCAAATTATGACCCTGTCACTAAGGCAGTCCTCTCTCCATCACAAGATGTCATGTTCTACATAACTGCTGATTCTATCAATGAAATGCTACAATTCCATCCAGTTCAGCCTCTTGCTCCTCTGTCCATGGGATTTTTACTGGAGAAAGGCTCTCAACTATCCACTGCAGAAATAGGCTGGATTTCTAAGTTATTCATGGAACCAAATTGCCAGCCCCAGGGGCCACCTCCTTATTTCCATGTCTGGTTTAATGAGATTGGGAGAATTATTCTTGACATGATCTCATCAATCTTGGGATTTAGGTCCAGTGAGTATGTGGATGAGATGGTCTTGGTTCTGTTATCCACCTTTATTCTAGGACAGTCCCCTACTATTAAGTATGATTATGCCTCCTTCATTGCTGGCAAAATCCATGCTCAATTCATGAACTTGGAAAGAGAAGGAGTGTTTAAATACACAACTTACATATACCACCTGCTGTTATATTATCATCCAGACATTTTTGTATTTCCCATCAGGAAATTGGATTCCAAAGGAGAGAGGAAGTCTGTAATCTTTTGGACCTCTGTTTTCCACATAATTGGTGAGACTCCTTATACCTACTGTGAGTTTATTGACCTGTTTATACATCCTGCTTCCTCTCTATTAATAGGGAATTCTCCTCCTAGGTTCTCTGGTGACATGAGGAAGATTTTACAGCTCTCCAAAAGCTACAGAATAGGTGACTAGTACTTCTACCAAGATCACACTAAAATCAAGATATATGGCTGCGATTCGTGCCCTTATAAGCTGCCCAAGTATGTGCCTATGAGACTGTTTGCATTAGAATATTTCAGGCAACTAATAAATTCAGATCTAACTCACTTCTACAATGCAAAGAAAAAGGCCCAGCTGAAAATAAGAAACCAGCTAGGCCCTTTCATCCTTAACAAAAGGGAAGCATGGGAAGATGCTGATAAAACGCTGGGAGAACAACTCCAATTAAAGAAGAGCTTTTGGTGGGTACCCTATGACCCAAATGGCTTTATCAGTGAAAGAAAAGTAAAAAACAGGCTATCAACCTATAAACTTTGTAGAATCCCTGAAATTGAGCAATTTGCTAATCAAGATGAGTGGGTAGAGGGCACACTGATAGAAGAGCTTACTAAGCAAGAGAAAATGGAACAAGCTATGAAAAATCTAGAAATGACTCTTGACCTGGACTCTTTTGGAAAGGTATTTTTCAAACTACCTCAGCAAACCGAAGTGGGTACATCATCTGCTAGAACTTCACAGCAACCTGCCCAAGAAAGCACTACACCAGCTATAGGGACATCAAAGGGCAAAGAAGTGCTAGATACAGAGCAACACATAATGACAGATCAGCGAGCAACATCAAAGGAATAGGGCCAAGGGCAAATTCCTCCTGTCCAGACCAAAGCACCAGAGATACCACCATTACAGACTCCTCCAAATGAGGAAAGGGGCAGGAAAAGAGACAAAGAAGAGCCCACACCTGTAAGTGGACCAACAGAGCAACCAAGGGGAAAAAGGCAAAGAATAAATCCTCTATCTGAAGAGGAAATTATTGAGGAAACCATAAAAAGCCTAAGAGGCAAGAGGGCAACCAGCCCACAAATCTCCCTGATAATAGAAACATCCACCAGCTCTCACAGGCAGGACCCAGAAAGGCAGCACGGTGTGGAAGTTTCCTCCACAAGGGCACAAAGCAAGCAGGGCTCTGAGATCAAAAAGACATTCACATAGATAAAAGCGCGGAATGACCCACTGAGGCTGCAACTTTATAATTAGCTTCTCAAGATGACCCTCGCCAACCAGCAAAGGTTGATGTCTACATATGATATAAAAGAAGGAAAAATGATCTTAAGCCACTTTAAGCCTAAAGTGCAACAGCCACAGTCAGTAGCTGACTACATTAGAACAAATCTGGAGGTCCTTGCCAAAGACATTCATCCTATGGGCCAAATTGAGCTGCATAAGCAAACTGGAGAGATGGTCTACTCTACATTGGCAGATAAGGCAATGTTAGCTTATAAATTGCAGAACTCATTGAACAACACATCTGCCCAACTAGATTTGGAGAAGGCATCTTCTTTAGTCAAAGACAACAGAATAAAGTCCTTCGAAGATATTATCATCGAGCTGGGACATGATCCCAAGGATGCCAAAGGCATAAAAGCCCTAATAAAGAAAAAGGAAGAGGACATTGTTGCCCTCATGAAACAATTGAAGCTGCCTACTACTATGCATCCACAAACTACAGAGGTTGTACAGCAAAAAGCAGAGGAGGACATGATGGACCTGCTTATGAAAATGAATGAGAGACTAAGTGAGACGGAGCAGGCATTTGAGAAAGCAATAAGAAAGAAGCAGGGAGAGTCGACCTCCCAGCCACCTGAGGTAGCTGCAACAGTCACAAATGCCCCTCTATCATCAACAACAACAGCAGGCAGCAGCACTAGCATGACCACATAGGAGTTAATAAAAGCCATGGAGGAATTAAAACTCCAAGTATCAGAATTGAAAGAAGCCAAAGAGAAATTGGCAAAATTAGAAGTGAGTTATGACAAATCCAAAATGACTGTGGCAGAAAAGACAAGAGAGGTGAAAGCATTAGAGAACAAGGTTAAAGCATTGGAAAATGACCTCTCTTTAGATAAGCCTCTGGGAGAAATCAAAGGCATTTTGTGGGCTAACATCAGTCAATCCATTAGTAATGTATGGAGATCTATTCAAACTATTTATGAGCAGATTGACTTGATAGCAGTAGCCCAAGTGGAAATTCAAAATGCCAGAACTCTATTGGGACATAAGCCCGAATAGGCCAATAGGATAATCCATTTTTTGAACACTATGACCAGTGAAGAACTAGCAGCACTAGACGTCAGAGACAAGACAGGCACCATCCTAACAATCAAAAGAGTTCTGACCAAGAGAACCCTGATGCAGAATCTGGAAAGGAGGTGTCAGGATATGCAAATGGAAATAGACCCTTTTATAGAAAGATTTGCAGTTTTGCATGAAAGGGGCTTGCCAAGTCTGTTGGGAAGCAATGAACGCCTGTTGAGACAAGTTGAGCACACACACAAGTTGGAAAAACATGCTGCTAATCAAGTAAATACATCATCAAGTACTTCAGCAGAGAAGGCCCTTCCATCTGGCCAAACTCTCTACAACAACTTGGAAAATATATTTTATATTGAGCATGAGGTGAAACATCTTTTTACCGTCCAGCCTAACTTCTTCATGTACATAGACGCTGATGAGACTTTAAGAAAGCTACAAAGACATAATTTACCAGAAGAGAAGTGGTGGCAAAGCATTTTGGAAATCCTATAGGCATGTTTCAACTTTTGTTTTACCCAGGATACAACAGATACAATAAGGGAGAGAATAGGAACGGATAAGAGTCATGCGGGGCAACAGTCTATCAAATCAAAATTAAATACGTCCGAGAAAGCTAAGGCAGTTGCGCGGAATATCAGTGGAAACAACCACCAGCTGACTCACCGAACTTACAGTCAACACATCTCTCCAACTGAGCAGCCAGCACAACAACATTTACTTCTTCATTTATTTCTCCCTGTTTTTAAGATCATTTACTTCTCCTGTAAAGTAGGTAGAATGAGTTATTACTAGATATTATCTCTTTGAGATATTTTGTAAACACTTTTGTACAAATACCTCCCCAAGCGAAGTATTTGGGGTTGGTGATACATTTTTTAGACTGCGCTGTAATTCTGAAAACCTTATGAATACAAAATATGTTGGAATCCTTTGTTGTTGAACTCTCTGGATGTGGAATTGATAGCATAGGACCTATTACAGAATTCTAGAATCATCTTATGGATCAATAAGTCCCTCTTACTCGTGTTTTTAGTTTCTATGTTTACTATATCATACATGTTTCATGATCTGAATAATATAGAAAAAGAATAACTCAGAATTTGTTTGTTTACACTCTGTGTTCAATCTCTATTATTATTAATGTTTTCTTCAAAATTAGCATAAACAGGAATTCTTAACTGCTCCTGTTTCCCCTAGTTCTTACATCTTGAATATTGGCTAAGGAATTCTTAACTGCTCCCTAGCAATAATCATCCACTTTCCCTCTGTCTGCATGATGAAGGATTCTTAATTGCCCTTCACCCACTGACTCCATCCCATATGATTCCAGCTTATAAATTGTTCCATGATTGATTACCTTGCTCTGTAGTACCACCCCCTGTCAAAGAAATCGCACCCAACAGTTCATCCTCATAGACTCCATTAGCCCAATGGACTGAACTTTTTAGATTGACACCCCTATTCTATTGAATGTCACCATCCAAAATCCAAACAAACCCTTGTTCTTCATAACTAGCCTAATATACCTCAAAACAACGCTAAATCATAAAGAGAGAGCCCTCTCTGGATGCAGATAGGCTAGAATATGTGTCTAAAATATTGGTCTGTGGTTACCTCGGCCGTATTCCCTTTCTTACAACTTTTGTGAACAACCTGAGTGATAACATCATTGGTGACTCCACTGGGGATCTGAATAAATTGTTCGTTACTGTTGTTTATTTTTAAAGCTACAGATGGAGCCTGAAGTTAGCCAGCTAGCCTTTGAAACTGCTTTTGCTATGCAATTACAGGAGTAAATAAAAGTTGCTTCAGTCTATCTCCAGTCTAGTTTTAGGTGTTGAATAGCTGTCTCAAATATTTGATCAGTTCCTTGTTTCAACATATCTAAAGGGAAATTCAAAACTCCCATATTTTAGACTTCCTAGAAAGATATTGTCTAAAATTGTATCCTTCAAATACTTCAAGAAAAACCAAAAAATATATTCAGAAGCTGGCTCCAAAGAAAAGGATCCCTTACACCAGATCAAATCCAGATCCAAATCCCCCACCTATCTTTGAAAATCCTAATTTGATCCCTAAGAACCTTAGAAGCCAAGAAAGTCAAGAACATTCTGCTAATTCACACCTTGACACACCTCAGCAGAGCCCTATCCAAACTTAGCTTACTGCTGGAAAATCACAAGTCCTTTCTGTCATTACTGTTGCTTCTCCTAGTTCACCATTAGCACTTCAAACCATCTTTCCCACTCCCCCATCCACTTCACATATCTCAGCTGTTATCCCTGTTGTCCCAGTTGTTACACTTATCCCTGCAAATATGGCAAACCGATATGCTCCCCTACAGTTACTTGCAAATCCAGGGGCTATGCCTCAAAATTATCAAAGCAAAATCACCTATTTTGATGGTACTGGCACTTACACAGCTCAAAAAGATACCAAGAAGATGAAAGATTATTTTGAAAACTATGAGATTGATGCTGATGATGTAAGAATGAAGATCTTTGTCCAAAGCTTGACTGGAGATGTAAGGATCTGGTTTAGGGCACTACCTGTAAACACTATTGCTAACCCAGAAGCCCTTTATCAGACTTTCGTGAACAGATGGGAAAAGAAGAAAGACCTTTTCACATCCTATCAGAATATGATAACTTGAAAAGAGGCCCACAAGAAAGTGTCCAAGATTACTGTGCCAGATTTAATAATGTATACAATGATATCCCTCAGAATCTCAGACCTCCACCAGACCTGGCCTTGATCAAATTCCCTGATGGATTTGATTCTGACATGGCTTACCAGCTTAGGGAAAGAGCTCCTTCAAGCTTAGAAGACGTGCAGAGTATCGCTGTCAGTGTAGAGTCCAATCTGATTTCTAAACGAGCTCGAGCTAGAACTGAAAGGAGAACGCCCTTCAAAGAAGAACCTTCTGCATTCGAGCAGAAATTAGATGCAATTATTAAAGGAATGGATAGACTCGGTGATAGAGTAGAAACAATTGAGAGGAAATCCTCTTGGGATGGTCAACCAAGCAACACTCGGAGAAACCCAAATTTCAGAAAAAATCAGAATCCTAATACTGGAAAGGCCGGCCCTGACCAAAATATCAGGCCTCCATTCCAAGAAAACTATGTTGAAGCTTCAACTTCTAGTGAGCCAATAGAGGACACTCAAATTAACTTAATGGGTCTCAATAGTGAACAGCAAATTTTTTTGACCCAGGATGACCAAGAAGCTCATACTTTTAATCAATTCCAAACCCAATCTGGGGAATCATTCGATTTTAGGGAGGGATATGATGCAGCTGTCTATGAGGTTCACAAGCAGTACAATCTGAGAGGCAGAATGATAGATGTCCCTAAAACCAGCAAGCAGAAAGGAACCAAGCAACCTACCAAAACCAAGGCTAAGAACCCTCTTGTACAAAATTTTCCTAAAGCAAGCCATAATCCAAATCATCCAATAGTGGAAGATATATCAGACCATCAACAACCTTCAACTTCTATTCCTCTTAAAGGAACTGTGGAAGAGCCTCCAGAAATGGACTTGTACATAGATTCGGCTCATAACAACACTCCCGAAAAGGAAAATAACACAGAAAATATAGCAAGAAAAGAAAATCTTGCTGCCCGAAAAGCAAAAATTCAAATAGAAAAACCCTTCAACCTTGAAACCGAAATAGGCAAATTAAAGATAGCCATTCCATTGTCCGAATTGGCTAAACATGATGTCTATAGAGAGCAAATCAGCAGATCACTTCAAATTTCAGAAAATAGAGATGCAGTAAATGTCATAGATGACCAGCCAGTATTAATTTTTGGCCCTGAAGTAAATGGCAAATCAGTAGATGGAGGAGTTCCTCCTTTCTATGTAAGTCTGAATATTCATGACAAAGTACTTCACAATGCAATGTTTGATTTTGGAGCTTCCCATAATTTAATGCCCAAATCTGTGATGGAAAAGTTGGACCTAGATATCACTAGGCCATACAAAGACTTGTTCTCTTTTAATTCTAGCCAAGTTAGATGTTTAGGCCTAATCAAAGATTTATGTGTATCACTAGTTCAATACCCTGCCAAGAC
This sequence comes from Pinus tabuliformis, assembly GCA_031772625.1. Classification (NCBI taxonomy): domain Eukaryota; kingdom Viridiplantae; phylum Streptophyta; class Pinopsida; order Pinales; family Pinaceae; genus Pinus; species Pinus tabuliformis. The sequence continues at coordinate 551,790,120 of CM062818.1, forward strand.
AATCTTAATGGATGTAGTGGTAGCTGATATCCCACCAAAATATGGCATGTTACTGTCCAGATCTTGGGGTGCAAAGCTCCAGGGATCTTTACAGTTGGACATGTCCTATGCTACCATTTCAGTATTTGGTCAACCAAAGAGATTGTACCGAGAAACTTTGATGAAATATGTGGTCAGCAGCCAGGAGAAACCCCAAAATTTTCCCATCTATTCCATGCATTCTGATATGGACTCTTTCATCCTATACAATGCTCAAATTTGCCCTCCAACTAATGACAAGGTTTTAGCATCAGCACAAGAAAAAGTCACAAATGAAAAACCTAGTGCTCAAACCCAAGAAATCTCTGAAATAATTGATATAACAGACACACAAGGGAAACCACATGAAACTGAAAATCCAAATCTGCCTACTAAGCAAATTTTTAAAACTCCTGATGCTAGTTGTAATCAAGAAATACTATGGTATTTAGAATTTGATGGATCTATCAATAAGCTAGGAGCAGGGGCAAGGATTTGGATACATAACATGGAAAATGATCATGCTGAAGGATGTGCATACAGGCTGAATTTTAGGTGCACAAATAACATGGCTGAATATGAAGCCCTCCTGCTAGGACTCAAATTGATCAAAATTTTAGGGGCAGTTAGGATATCAATTTTGGGAGACTCTGATTTAGTTATTCAACAAATGAAAGGAAACTTCCTCACAAATGACCTCAGGTTAAGATCTTATAGAGGGGCAGCGACTGAAATACTCAATACCTTTCTAGAATCATAGCTTGCCAAAATTCCAAGGAATCGCAATTTGCATGTTCACAGTTTAGCAACATTTGCCAGCATTTTTAAATTGTCGTTTGAGCCTAATCATCATTTTACAGCTGAGATTAAACACAGGCCCACTATACCTGACAACGTTAAAAACTGGCAAGTGTTTGACAATGACACTCAGATTAATAATTTCCTGACTTTAAAAGAAGAATTTTCCAGCATTAATATAGACACAGGCACTGTTGGTCAAGTTGATCAAATAGACAAAATTCAAACTCACATTTCAGCTGAAACAACAACTCAAATACTACGTCCAACAAAATTTACCAACCAACAGTTATAAGAGCTAAAAGAAATAGACTTTGATGAAACTGTTGAAGGAGAGTTTGAAGTTATTGATTTAAAGGACAATTTTTTACCCACAGGATTAACTCCTCTAGAAGACATTTTTTATTCTAATGATATTCCAAGGAAACCCAAAATGCAGCCATTAAACGCATAAATTGAGGACTGTAATATAGGGACCGAATAGAATCCTAAAATGATAAAATTGTCCAAAACTTTTCCTCCTGACCAAAAGCTAAAATATATTGAACTGTTCAAAGAATTTCATGATGTTTTTGCATGGGGCTATAAAGATCTCAAATCCTATGACACTTCTGTGATTCAACATATAATACCCCTCAAAGAAAATCAAAAACCTTTCAAGCAAAAAATCAGAAGGGTCAACCCTTTGCTCCTCCCTCTAATTGAAAAGGAAGTCAAGAGAATGTATGAAGCTGGGATAATTGCACCCATTAGATTCTCAGAATGGGTCTCTAATTTAATCCGCACTAGAAAGAAAACAAGAGAAATCAAGCTGTGTGTTGATTTGATGAATCTAAACAAAGTCTCTTTAAAAGACCACTACCCCTTACCCAAGATGGACCACATTTTACAGAGGGTAGTAGGTGCCTCTAGAATTTCACTGCTAGATAGGTTTTCAGGCTTCAATCAGATCCTAGTTCACCCTGATGACCAAGATAAGACTGCTTTTACAACACCTTGGGAAACTTTCAAGTATGTAAAGATGCCATTCGGACTCAAGAATGCAGGGGCAACTTTTCAACGGGACATGGACATAGCTTTTGCTAAAGAAATTCATGATTTCCTGGTCATATACCTAGATGATCTCATTGCCTTTTCCAAATCAGATCAGGAACACCTAGAACATCTCAGGCAAGTGTTTTAATCTGCAAAAAATATGGTATATCACTAAACCCAAAGAAATCATTATTTGACCTAGAAGAGGGCAAACTGTTAGGTCACATCATCTCCAAAAAAGGCATTAGACTAGATCCAGACATAATACAAGCCATTCTGCAAGTTCCTCACCCTAGAAATATCAAAGAACTTCAAGCTTTCCTGGGGAAAATCAACTTTCTAAGAAGATTCATACATAATTTGGCTGAATTAATCAGACTGTTGAACAACATGTTAAAGAAGGATTCCAAGGCCAAGTGGAGAATAGAAGCTAAACAAGCCTTTGAAGAAATCAAAATAGATTTAACCAAAACACCAGTCCTTACAAGCCCAAAATTTGACAGAGACTTCATAATCTTCTCGTTTGCATCTGAACATACTATTGCTGTTGTTTTATTACAAAAAGATGATCAGGGGTGTGAAAAACCCATAGCTTTTTTCAGCAAAGCGCTTAGAGATGCACCACTTAAGTATCAAATCATGGAAAAATAGGCTTATGCACTTGTAAAAGCTATTAAGGACTTCAGAGTTTATATCTTATTCTCGCATGTAATAGCTTATGTGCCAAATATTGTTGTCAAAGATATCCTAACTCAGGAAGGAATTGAAAGCAAACGAGGCAAGTGGATAGCTAACATTTTGGAATATGACATTGAAATTAAACCAACAAAGCTAATAAAAGGACAAGGATTAGCTAAACTTATGACTGAAACCAACTTTCAAGCCCTTGACATTAATGAACTGGATAATGAACAAGAGATGGCGACTCCACAGATCAATCAAGCCTTTTTACAATCACCTTGGTATGCTGATATAATTTATGTATTGCTCAACCTGCAGGCTCCTCCAGGGTTATCCAGAACTAAAAAAAGATTTTTGAAAATGAAAGCTTCAAAATTTTGTATTTTAGATAATGTTTTATTTTGGAAAAATCATGAAGGCATTTTACTGAGTTGCTTAACAAAGGATGAAACTGACAAAGTGCTGAAAGAATTTCATGCAGGGGACTGTGATGGACATTTGTACTGGAAATCAACTGCTGATAAAATCCTAAGAGCTGGATTTTTATTGGCCCACCCTGTTTGCTGATGTCAAAAATTTTACTACTACTTGCCATAAATGTCAAATCTTTGAAGGCAAGAGAAAGCTTCTACCTCTACCCCTCAGACCAATTTCCACAGAAAGACCATTTCAACAATGGGGTTTAGATTTCATTGGGGAAATTCACCTTCCCTCTTCTGGCCAACACAAATGGATTCTAATTTCCACAGACTACTTCACCAAGTGGATAGAAGCCATCCCTTGTAGACAAGCTAATGATTCAGTAATCATGCAATTCTTAGAAACCAATATCCTGTCCAGGTTTGGCTATCCTGAAAAGATTATAACTGACAATGCTGCTGCTTTTAAATCCAAAAGAATGATCAATTTTTGTCACAAGTACCACATTACCCTAGGCCACTCCACAGCCTATTACCCTCAAGGTAATGGTCTAGCTGAGTCATCCAATAAAAGCCTGATCAATATCATTAAGAAAGTATTGGAAGAAAACAAGAAAAACTGGCATAAGAAGCTTATCAATGCACTTTGGGCAGACAGATTGACTACAAATAGATCCATTGAAACAAGCCCCTATGAATTGGTTTATGGCATGGAGGCTGTATTCCCTTCATCTTTGGGAATCCCTGTGATAAAATTGCTGCAAGAAGTGCAGGCAGAACCCAATGACATTCAGAGAAGAATAAATCAGACTATTCATTTGCAGCAGACTAGAGAAGAGGTATATCAAAGATCTCAAGTTATACAAGAAAAACTCAAGAAGATATCTGAGAAAAAGACTAAGGCAGAAGATTTCTTCATAGGAGACAAGGTACTGAAATGGGATTCCAGAAGGGAAGATAAAGGAAAACGTGGGAAGTTTGACTTCTTATGGAATGAACCTTTTATTATTTAGGCTTCACAAGGAAACAACACCTATTTTTTGAAGAGCTTGAATGGCACAAAAGCAGAAGATGGACCAGTTAATGGTCAGATGTTGAAGAATTATTTTGATCCAGCTTGGTGATATGTCAGGAATCTAACTTGTACATAAAAATGTTTACTTTCTGCAGTTTATTGCAGCAATAAGATAGGAAGCAATATGTAGCAAATTTTGAGGAACAGTCAAGGAACCGCGCTACCTTTTTGTGTTACCTTTTTAGTTTACCAGAAATTGAAGAAGAAGGCTTGGGAGTTGTAAATAGGAGAACAAACAGTCAAACAACCTATCCAAAACAGAGCTACAATTGTTTGAATGAGCTCATGAGAAACGTATATATGTTGCAGAGGTACAGTTTTGTTTATGTACAACAAAGGGGAGATTCCAGAATGCAGCAAGAATTGAATATAAGGCCATCTGACCTGTTGTTCTTGACTTTTCACTAGGAAAAGCCATCCCCAAGTGGAGCCAGTGTTATGCTCCTATACCAATAGGTGTCAAATTTCACGATTGACTGGTAAAGTCCCAAATATGTTCATCCTTTCCATGCTGCAAAGGTTCCATATTTTGCAAAAAATCAAAAAATTAAAAAATGAAAAGAGGGTATGCCCTAAAAGAAATATCAAAGGGCAAAAAGAATGAAATGGTCAAAAAGAAAGGAAATGAACCCCAAATGAAGAAGACTAGGAAAGTGTGCTAGTCCAAAATGCCACTACTTTTCTATTTTTGCAAAGAATTTCATTGTGTGAAATTAGTTTACTCTTGCCACAGTCGATGGATGGCCAAACAGCTTAATCTTGGCCAGTTCATGTTTAAATTTCTTGTTTTAGAGATAGAGAACAAAATCTGTCCAAACAGTTCAAGCTTGCCAGATAAGGAGTTAGGTAGAGAAGTAAAGGAGCTCAACAGCTAAATCTCAGCCCCTGGAAGAAATAAGGGCAGACTTAGATAAGATGGCAGTTAAAAAAAAAAAGATAGTAAGGGTTTGCTAATTTAAATGCACCCAAGGAAAAGGAAGAAAAAATGTTAGATATAATAGGCTGGGTAGGCAGTTTTGATGTTGCAGAAGCAGGCTTATGAGTAATTTTGTCTTTCAAAGGTCATTCGTCTTATTACTATCATAAGTACCATGGCAACTATGTGGTGACAGATCAAATGAAGCATGTCTAACTTCCCTTCACACTTTTTCCTAAAAACACTTACTAACCTCCCCCTAAAGATATTGGGATCTGCTCAATACTCTTAAATCACTCCATTTCATGAAGAAGCCTGAGTAAAACTCTACCTTACTAAGGCAAAGAAGCCACATTTCTTGTGTAAAAATCCCTGTTTTCTCCTAAGCCTAAGTGGTTAAAACATTATAACTTAGCGCTTATCCTTTTACATATATCAATTTTCATATTAACCTTAACTTTATTATATAACTCCTATATAATTTGCCCCTTTTCCGTATTATATTAACATATAAAAAATCCCTGAAATATTTACTATCCCGCCCCCAGCTAAACTATAGCCATATATTATTGTTCAAAAGGAATTAAAAGGTTTATTTGAAACCTTTTAATAACCCATTACAGCGCCATTTAAAAGGATTTATCAACATCCGGTTGATTAAATAACTTAACCCAAGGTCCCACGAACCAATCATACCCGCCCATATTAAACAACATTATTTAAAATTGTGTTGGGCCCACGTTGTTTCAACCTCCGCTACATCCCGTTGACCACCAGCCGTTAGATCTTGGCCCACCGATCCGACGGCCCACAGCAATATCGCAAGGCCCTTACCCTCCGAAGATTACCGCCCGGGGAGCCGGCGATATTTCCGTCGTACGTGGGACACGCGACACCCTTCCGGTATGCTCGCGGCTCTCCCACCCGATACCACCTTGGCCTAAAAGCGGTGCAGGCCCAAACCACTTACCGCCCGCTGACCCCCCCCCCCCCCCCCCCCCAGCTGACGTCAGCTCCACGTCATCCGCCACGTCAGCGCCGCGTCATCACCATGTCACTCCTCCGTACCTCGCCTCGCGACAAAGCATTCCTTCATGCTCACGTCATCTGACCAAAAGCCCGCGAAACCGATTTTTGTCAAAAACCCGTGAAAGCGTCACTTTCGTTCATTTATATTGGTTGCTTTCACGAGTCTGGTGCATGCAAATTACGTCCAAAAGGCTACAGAAGCTCCAGTCCGCCACCCGCCCAGCCTAATTCGGCATCCTGATCTGCAATTCATCGTTCAATCTGCAAAAAACTCTCGTGCACGTCCAAAAACACAGGTATTTACCCGTTTCACCTCCCGAACCTGTGTTTTTAGTTTTCCTCTGTAAAATTATACCTGTGAGAGCCAAATTCAAGAACAGAACAATTTGTTAGCCCACCGAAATTCACCAGAACTCCCATTTGGCCCGTTTTTCCCACATAAAGTTGACCCCCAGCTTTAAAAACACAGAGAATTGAATAATGGAAGCTCCCATGGCCCTTAATGTTCGCCTCTCAATGCTCCTCATACTGACCAACATCATTTGCCCTTAGCTGACAGAGATTTCCAGATAGAGGACCCAATTAGCTGCCAAAATCGTCTTCGTACCTTCTGCCTAGTCAGAAACAGTCATTTGAACAACTCTGATATCTATGGAATATGGGAATCCAATCTCCCCAGATATTACCTTCCCTCAGTCAATATATTCCCAGATATAGTTTGCCATTGTTGTGCAAATTATGACCCTATCACTAAGGTAGTCCTCTCTTCATCACAAGATGTCCTGTTCTACATAACTGTTGATTCTATCAATAAAATGCTACAATTCCATCCAGTTCAACCTCTTGCTCCTCTGTCCATGGGATTTTTACTGGAGCAAGGCTCTCAACTATCCACTGCAGAAATAGGCCGGATTGCTAAATTATTCATGGAACCAAATTTCCAGCCCTAGGGGCCACCTCCTTATTTACATGTCTGGTCTAATGAGACCGGGAGAATTATCCTTGACATGATCTCATCAATATTGGGATTTAGGTCCTTTGAGTATGTGGATGAGATGGTCTTGGTTCTGTTATCCACCTTTATTCTAGGACAGTCCCCTACTATTAAGTATGATTATGCATCCTTCATTGTTGGAAAAATCCATGCTCAATTCATGAACTTGGAAAGAGGAGTGTTTAAATACACAACTTACATATACCACCTGCTATTATATTATCATCCAGACATTTTTGTATTTCCCATCAGGAAATTGGATTCCAAAGGAGAGAGGAGGTCTGTAATCTTTTGGACCTCTGTTTTCCATAGAATTGGTGAGACTCCTTATACTTACTGTGAGTTTATTGACCTGTTTATACATCCTGCTTCCTCTCTATTAATAGGGAATTCTCCTCCTAGGCTCTCTGGTGACATGAAGAAGATTTTACAGCTCTCTAAAAGCTACAGAATAGGTGATTGGTACTTCTACCAGGATCACACTAAAATCAGGATATATGGTTGCGAGTTGTGCCCTTATAAGCTGCCCACGTATGTGTCTATGAGACTGTTTGCATTAGAATATTTCAGGCAACTAATAAATTCAGATCTAACTCACTTCTACAATACAAAGAAAAAGGCCCAGCTAAAAATAAGAAACCATCTAGGCCTGTTACACAGTAATTTGTCACCATCCCTGTTACTCCTCTTGTCGTACCTTGGAGGACCCATCCCGGGAGTTATAAGAAGTGACAAAGTCTAAAAACACCTGCATTATGTTCCCCTGAGTATGTACTCCATGTTCCCTGAAGACACCTTCTGCAGATCATCCCTAAAAAATGCTCTTTTTCCATTGGCGCAAGTCCACAGTATCCTACCCGCGCCAATGATGGAGATCCTCAAAAGGGGGCGCGACCATTGGCGCTCTATCTTAGAGCAACAGTCGCGCCAACCAAATTTAGTCGTGCTTTTTGCCTTAATGCACGTCCGACTGTTGTTTCCTTCATTACATGGAGCTTTTCTGAGGATAGAAAATCAGTTTTTTGTCGAGCTTTATCCATCTTTATGGCTTTTGCTAATTCCACAAAAGGTGTCCCAGTTCATCGCATCCTCCTCCCTTCTCCATCTATATAAGCTTGTCATTATGCATTGGACAAGCTAGTGCTAGAGAGAGTGTTGGTGTTAGTGTTATGCTAGTGATTTGGTAATTGAGTTATAGTAGTGATGATTATTGGTCATGGAGAGAATGCTAATGAGTGCTAGAGAGGTTATGCTGCCGGAGAGGAGATGCATGTCAAGACACATATAGTTACTCACCCAGCCAGGAGAAGGGTCGACGTCAGAACAATGGTTGTAACTTTTCCTGTTTATTAATTGATGAGCGACTGCTATTATAGTTCCAATCTCATTATCTGTCATGGTGATATGTTGATTCATTTCCTTTCTGACTGAAATATAGTTGTGCCTTGGTAGTTTTTATGTTGGTATCTGTCTATTCCTTTGTATGTGCAGGTATTCGTTATGATCTGTTGGAGCAAGGGAGCGAGGATATCAACTCTGCTTCAATCATAGCGTTGGACTCCAGGTTAGTCTTCTTGATTCACCTTTGAGGCATAACTAGGAACTTGCGTAGCAACGTGGTTTGTTTGTGGCTAGTTCTGTCATAGGCTAGTGGGATCGCCTCTGTCCGCAGAGGGGATTTACCTTACCAACAAATTGGCGACTCCAATGGGGATTAACTCTTTGTTTTCTGTCTTGCATGTTAATTTTCTTCTGCTTACTTGAGTGCATGAGCTTCCTGAGTCAGTTCTGAGTTGATTCTTTACTGTTTGACCCATCTGAGCACTGTCAACCCGACCTGAGGTCATATCATTTATCTTTTTAGTTGGCAAGCTTAATTGGCGTTGTTATTTCTCTGACAGTCGCGCCAGTTGGCGCACGTTGCTCAAAAGCAACTCGCGCCAATTCTGTGGTAGCGCAAGTTGCAGGCTGACAGTCGTGCCAGCTCTGTAAATTTTGCCTGTGTGTGGGTGGAAAGCTCATTCAGTCTCTTTATATATCTCTTTCAGCCTCTGGAACTGTGTTGAACCTCTGCTTGACTGGTTTTAGCCTGTATCCCTCAGCTGTTTGCTTATTTCCAGTGACTTTGCATGTCTAGCCTTCTGTGGGAAGTTTCGGTCTCTTGATCATCCAGTCAGCTTGTTGATTGTTCTACACCTATCCAGTGCTTTGTTAAAGCTTGATCTTCTATACTCTGAATACTTCACTTCTAGCCTCTTTGAAGTTCACTAGTTTTTGTGTTTTTCCTTGCTTGCATGTTTCATTTTGTGTTTTAGAATTGGTTCTATTTCATTGACTGAACTTGGATTGTGCATATCTCTTAGAATTTGTTTACATGCATCATGCCATCTTAAAGGAAAGAAAAACAGAAAATCTCTTGCATTATAGTAGTTAGCATTTATTGTTATTTGTTGCTATTAAAAGGAAAAAGACAAAATTTCGTTTCTTGTTATTAGCTGCATTAGGATCTTTGTTCTTTGTTGAAGTGATCATTTCGTTTGTGAAAAAGATCTCAACCCTCCTGTAGATAGGATTCATCGAATCAAATGATTTAATTTCGGCATATAGTTTGCATGTAAGAAGTTTTCGAGATATCACATACGGTAGGACCAAAAAACTGAAACATAATCAAAGATAAACTTTAAAATGAACTCAATGAACATAACAACGCATTGGAACATAACGCAAACACTCTAGAGGTCTAGGTTAGAGACGTGTTCTGACGTCGTTAAACCTGGTAGTTTATCGTCGAGTGGTTGGGTGATTCCTCCACGGTGAAACGGTAGCTGCCAATACGAACTGTGCTCCCACGTACCGTCGAGTATATATTGGGAGACCCCTATAGGAATAAAGCCTTTATCCATAGGAAGCTGTGTCAGCCGCCCTACGATTCGCAATGCAGTGAACACAGCATTCACGAAGATCGACCACCCGTACCCTAAAAAGTATTCTGTGGTTTTGCGAAAAGTTTGGCACACCCTCTACCTAGAATTCCAGAGCAGTCACTTTTGATCCTTTTCGGACTCCCTAAACGAAAAGGTGCCTATGAGCGTCTTGTCACTTCGTGCTCATTAAATATTCGAAGGAGACTAGAGTCATCTTTTACCCTTTTCTCGACTCTTAAAAAATGAAAAGGTTAAGTTCAGTGTCTTAAAAATTATTGGCCACGATAACATCTACCCAATTAGATTTTGCGTGCGTTAGCTTGAGTAGGGTTAATTCTCGTTCAATGGCAGCCTTTCCGGTGCCCACCGGCCAAGGCATTCCTCCTGATGGGTACCCTCGCCCATTTCCTTCTGTTGGAAATGTTGGTGTTCAGTATATCGCAACATTGTCTTTGCCTGGGTTGACCATTGGTTTACCCGTATGGTTGTTTTCAAACTCGGTGGTCTCAAGTGTGATGAATCCTGTCCCACCACCACCTCCTCCACCCGAACAACACCATGTTGATTCTAAGGTGGACCCCTTCCCTTCTTCGGCTATTGCTGCGTCCTCATCTTCTACTTCGCCTGGTGAAACCTTGGATTTTGCTAACCAGGTGGCTAAGAAGAAGAAGAAGAAGAAGACCAAAAAGAAGAAGTCTCCTAAGGGAAAGGTCGTATCTACCACGAAGCTATCAGAAGTGGAACCACCTTCTGCTCCTCCGCGGAAGCTTCGGTCTCCTTGTCGATTATGCAAAGGGGACCATTTTCTTTCTGATTGTCCTGGCATTCCCAGGATCCTAGATATATGGTCTCGTGACCCGACTCGCCCCTTGCTGTCGCAAATTGACGATACCTTACTAGTTGGTAACAGGAAAGGGAAGGCTCGTTTCCCTTGTCGACTTTGTGAAGGTAATCATCTCCTTCGACTTTGTCCACTGATGGATGAAGCTTCCCGTCTTTTGGCAAGTCTGTCGGATTCCTTACCCCAACTACCCGCTGGATATCAGCGTCTTGTTACACCTGCAGAGTGTCTCTCCACTAACCAAGAGATCAAGCATGATTCCTCTTTGGTCCAGCTTTCTCTTCCTGAACCTACCTGTGCTCAGCCTTTTCCAGACCAGTACCTGGTCGGAAAGAGTGTTGCTCAGCCTATTCCAGACCAGTACCTGGTTGGAAAGAATGTTGCTCAGCCTGTTCCAAACCAGTACCTGGTCGGAACAAGTGATTTATGTTCATCATCTACGCACTACTTGATCATCAAAGATGAACCTCCTGAGTCCAAACCGACCGAAAGTCCACAGTTCAAGCTTACAAGTAACCCGGTCTTTCAAAAGGTCCAACTTACAAGTGACCCGGTTTTTCCTACAGAAGTTCCATCTTTAGCTGCTCTTACATCTGAATCTAAACCAGACGAAAGTCAAAAGGTCCGGCTTACAAGTGACCCGGTTTTGCTTTCAGAACTTCCACCCCTAGATGATCCTACATCTGAATCCAAACCAGACAACAGTCAAACGGTCCGGATTACAAGTGACCCGGTTTCGCCTTCAGAAATTACCTCCTCAGATGATGTTATCACTGCCAATAATGACGAACCCACCGTCCAAATTCTATTCATTGACATAGACGTTAATGATCAAGTGAGCATCCCTCTCATTTCTTCACAACAGGAAGAAAGTCCATTAGAGGCATATCCGGCTGTTTATCCAGTCCCACCTACGAGCAACCTAGTTATTTCCTTTAATTGGGATCAACTGGTCAATCCTCGGTTACCAGCCTCCATACCATTTTGAATTATAGTTCAAGTCTATCGCATGGTTATGGCTGGTACAATTATTGATGAAGGATCTCCTGTTAGTATCCTTTCTTCAACAGCTTGGGAAGCACTTGGTTCCCCACTGCTTCTGCCTGAGATGAGAAGCCTTGTAGGTTTCCATCGAGAAATCACTCGACCTTTAGGAATTCTTCCCAATGTACCTATCACGTTAGAAGGGAAGACTATCCAAATGGGTCTCATGGTAGTCCAAGGTCCGTTAGATTACAATTTACTCCTTGGACGAGATTATATTTATCGCATACGTGCTATTGTGTCCTCACTCTTCAGAGTGATGTGTTTTCCGCATGAAGGAAGAACGATCAAAGTCATAGACCAACTTTCATTCCCCAGTTCGCACTTCACATATAGCCATTTGCCATTCCTAAATGGTCTTATTTCCACAAGAAATGCCCCAGCACCCACCCCGTCATTTTGATGACGGCAGCTCACCCGGGCGCGTGACTGAAGCCCGGGGGGCATCCTGCAATCAAGTCTTTCCAAGTAAACCTTCATTCCATCCACTCCGTGAATGCCATGAAGCTTGGGGGGCATGTATCTCGATTGGTATAATCATGCTGGGGGCATGCAACAATTTTTTTTTATTTTTAACAAGCATAGTTTTTCGTTTCAAGCTTGTGTAAACATGAAACCGAACCCAAGCATAGTTTTTCGTTTCAAGCTTGTGTAAACATGAAACCGAACCCAAGCATAGTTTTTCGTTTCAAGCTTGTGTAAACATGAAACCGAACCCAAGCATAGTTTTTCGTTTCAAGCTTGTGTAAAAATGAAACCGAATCCAAGCAAAGTTCTTCATGGTTCAAGCTTGTGTAAAAATGAACCCAGTTACATCCCGTGATTTCCTTTTATCCGCTAAAATTCTGCTAGATGAGCCTTGGTTGTTTCATTCCATCGCCACCATCTTTTTGGCCGATCATGTGCTTTCACTTGGTTGTTTCTCCTTTCCTGAGGAACCACAGCGATGAGTGGTCTTGTTAGCCAGCCTCTTAACCTTTACGTGTTTCAAGTAAAGTTCCACCATTACCGGAACCAGTTGCTATCCCTTATACCACTCGTTCCTTCAGGACGAGTCGCCTTTACGCTCTTTTCTGACTCGTAAAATATGAAAAGATTGCCGAGTATTTTTCCCTTTTTTACTCGTTAAAGAAAATAAAAATGAAGGTCCGCTTTTAGCTCTTTTCTGACCATTTAAAGAGGAAAAGATTGCCGAGTCACTCCTCTTGACTCGTTAAATGGTGATAAGGGGCGGTCGTTTTAAGTTCTTTTTGTCGACCGTTAAAACATAAAAAGATTACCGGGTTTTTGTCGTTTCAAACTCGTTAGTGGTTACGAAACGACGTGGTTTTGACCGCTTTTTTACTTTTTCAGGTCGAAATCACTAATCATGAAAAGTACTCCTCGATCGTAATGATCGGGCGGTTCTTTCGGGTATTATTTTATACTTTTTCAGGCCCGAGAGACACAATTTTACGAAAAAGGACATCCCTGGAGTTTCCTTTTCCGTTGTCTTTTCAAACTCTCTAAACAAGAAAAGACGTCGAGTTCTTCCTTTGTCAGACTCGTTAAAACTTAATGACATCGGATTTTGTCACAACGCAAGCATATGCTATCCCCATCAAGCTTGTTAAAAATAACTGGGGTACTCGCCAGAAATGGTGGGGGGATATAAAATTTTTTGAACCATAATTATTACCGTAACGGCAGTATGTCGCTCTTGAACATGGCACTTTTTGCTTTCGTGTCCAGGGTGGGGATATTTCATCTCATATCTTTCACTTGCTTCCATGGATTTGGGTACCCTATTTGACCTCTCATTCACTCATTGCCTTGTCATAATGACCTTTGATACATTGATGTCAAATACTGCCAATTCCGTTAATGAGCCGCCGATATGTTCAAGAGAAGTTGACCTCTGCAAATAAACAACCTCCCTCTGATAGTTCGCACAATCTTGATTCACAACATTATCTCTCTGTCTCGTGTCGATGATGTGGGAAACATTATGGCCCATCTTCGATCAAGGTCACTCCCTGTCGACTTCAGCTCACTATCCAAGAAGTTGACCTAGAGACTCCCTTCCGGTGCCTTGGAGCCTGCATGCCTCAATGGCAGGTTCTTCGTGTTCGACGTGAGGTTTTCATCATTGGCCTCCGATCGAATGATTCTACGGGTGTTCGACTTCAGCGCATTGATTCACACGCCGTAGATTGTACCTATAGTACCTTGAGGGCCATTGTCATTATTGGTGGTACCTCTCGCGTCTGTTAACAGTTTCCATTATTGACTGGTAATCAGGCGATGTTCATGCATGTTCGACTTCAGCTCATATATTCACATGCTTGGACTTGTGCTCTTGTTCGGTTCGAGATGGAGCGCAAGACCCTGGATTGTGTCTGTTGTAATCCAGGCGTGTTTCTTGATACTTGACTCATTCACTGGATGGCTGCGACCATACCTGAGTCAAATCATTGATCCTAACCAGATGGCTGCGTCCATACTATGGATCTAGATTATTTATGTACTCTCTTATGGATGGCTGCGACCATACCACGTACATCTTGTAATTGAACTATCAGTCATGTCTCTTAATACAGCTCCTCGGCGGCAGTAACTATATGTGCTCTTGTGTGCTCTTATGTGTGTGTTCTTGTAAAGCATTTCACCCCTCTCCACCTCTCGGACTTCATGCTTTAGGGGGCATCTGTTACACAGTAATTTGTCACCATCCCTGTTACTCCTCTTGTCGTACCTTGGAGGACCCATCCTGGGAGTTATAAGAAGTGACAAAGTCTAAAAACACCTGCATTATGTTCCCCTGAGTATGTACTCCATGTTCCCTGAAGACACCTTCTACAGATCATCCCTAAAAAATGCTCTTTTTCCATTGGCGCAAGTCCACAGTATCCTACCCGTGCCAATGATGGAGATCCTCAAAAGGGGGCGCGACCATTGGCGCTCTATCTTAGAGCAACAGTCGCGCCAACCAAATTTAGTCGTGCTTTTTGCCTTAATGCACGTCCGACTGTTGTTTCCTTCATTACATGGAGCTTTTCTGAGGATAGAAAATCAGTTTTTTGTCGAGCTTTATCCATCTTTATGGCTTTTGCTAATTCCACAAAAGGTGTCCCGGTTCATCACATCCTCCTCCCTTCTCCATCTATATAAGCTTGTCATTATGCATTGGACAAGCTAGTGCTAGAGAGAGTGTTGGTGTTAGTGTTATGCTAGTGATTTGGTAATTGAGTTATAGTAGTGATGATTATTGGTCATGGAGAGAATGCTAATGAGTGCTAGAGAGGTTATGCTGCCGGAGAGGAGATGCATGTCAAGACACATATAGTTACTCACCCAGCCAGGAGAAGGGTCGACGTCAGAACAATGGTTGTAACTTTTCCTGTTTATTAATTGATGAGCGACTGCTATTATAGTTCCAATCTCATTATCTGTCATGGTGATATGTTGATTTATTTCCTTTCTGACTGAAATATAGTTGTGCCTTGGTAGTTTTTATGTTGGTATCTGTCTCTTCCTTTGTATGTGCAGGTATTCGTTATGATCTGTTGGAGCAAGGGAGCGAGGATATCAACTCTGCTTCAATCATAGCGTTGGACTCCAGGTTAGTCTTCTTGATTCACCTTTGAGGCATAACTAGGAACTTGCGTAGCAGCGTGGTTTGTTTGTGGCTAGTTCTGTCATAGGCTAGTGGGATCGCCTCTGTCCGCAGAGGGGATTTACCTTACCAACAAGGCCCTTTCATCCTTAACAAAAGGGAAGCATGGGAAGATGCTGATAAAATGCTAGGAGAACAACTCCAATTAAAGAAGAGCTTTTGGTGGGTACCCTATGACCCAAATGGCTTTATCAGTGAAAGAAAAGTAAAAAACAGGCTATCAGCCTATAAACATTGTAGAATCCTTGAAATTGAGCAATTTGCTAATCAAGATGAGTGGGTAGAGGGCACACTGATAGAAGAGCTTACTGAGCAAGAGAAAATGGAACAAGATATGAAAAATCTAGAACAGACTCTTGACCTGGACTCTTTTGGACAGGTATTTTTCAAACTACCTCAGCAAACCGGAGTGGGTACATCATCTGCTGGAACTTCACAGCAACCTGCCCAAGAAAGCACTACACTAGTTGCAGGGACATCAAAGGGAAAAAAAGTGCTAGATAGAGAGCAGCACATAATGACAGATCAGCCAACAACATCAAAGGAACAAGGCCAAGGGCAAATTCCTCCTGTCCAGACCAAAGCACCAGAGATACCACCATTACAGACTCCTCCAAATGAGGAAAGGGGCAGGAAAAGAGACAGAGAAGAGCCCACACCTGTAAGTGGACTAGCAGAGCAACCAGGGGCAAAAGGGAAAAGAATAAATCCTCTATCTGAAGACGAAATTATTGAGGAAACCATAGAAAGCCTAAGAGGCGAGAGGGAAACCAACCCACAGATCTCCCTGGTAATAGAAACATCCACCAGCTCTCAAAGGAAGGACCCAGAAAAGCAGCACGGTGTGGAAGTTTCCTCCACAAGGCCACAAAGCAAGTAGGGCTTTGAGATCAAAAAGACATTCACAGAGATAAAAATCCGGAATGACCCACTGAGGCTGCAACTTTATAATCAGCTTCTCAAGATGACCCCCGCCAACCAGCAAAGGTTGATGTCTGCATATGATATAAAAGAAGGAAAAATGATCTTAAGCCACTTTAAGCCTAAAGTGCAACAGCCACAGTCAGCAGCTGACTACATTAGAACAAATCTGGAGGTCCTTGCCAAAGACATTCATCCTATGGACCAAATTGAGCTGCATAAGCAAACTGGAGAGATGGTCTACTCTACATTGGCAGATAAGGCAATGTTGGCTTATAAATTGCATAACTCATTGAACAACACATCTGCCCAACTAGATTTGGAGAAGGCATCTTCTTTAGCCAAAGACAACAGAATAAAGTCCTTGGAAGATATTATCATCGAGCTGGGACATGATCTCAAAGATGCCAAAGGCATAAAAGCCCTAATAAAGAAAAAGGAAGAGGACATTGCTGCCCTCAGGAAACAATTGAAGTTGCCTACTACTATGCATCCACAAACTACGGAGGTTGTACAGCAAAAAGCAGAGGAGGACATGATGGACCTGCTTATGAAAATGAATGAGAGACTAAGTGAGACGAAGCAGGCATTGGAGAAAGCAATAAGAGAGAAGCAGGGAGAGTCGACCTCCCAGCCACCTGAGGTAGCTCCAACAGTCACAAATGCCCCTCTAACATCAACAACAGCGACAGACAGCAACACTAGCATGACCATAGAGGAGTTAATAAAAGCCATGGAGGAATTAAAACTCCAAGTATCAGAATTGAAAGAAGCCAAAGAGAAATTGGCAAAATTAGAAGTTAGTTATGACAAATCCAAAATGACTGTGGAAGAAAAGATAAGAGAGGTAAAAGCATTAGAGAACAAGGTAAAAGCATTGGAAAAGGACCTCACTTTAGATAAGCCTCTGGGAGAAATCAAAGGCATTTTGTGGGCTAACATCAGTCAATCCATTAGTAATGTATGGAGATCTATTCAAACTATTTATGAGCAGATTGACTTGATAGCAGTAACCCAAGTGGAAATTCAAAAGGCCAGAACTCTATTGGGACATAAGCCTGAACAAACCAATAGGCTAATCTATTTTTTGAACACTAAGAGCAGTGAATAACTAGCAGCACTGGACATCAGAGATAGGACAGGGACCATCCTAACAATCAAAAGAGTTCTGACCAAGAGAACCCTGATGCAGAATATGGATAAGAGGTGCCAGGATATGCAAGTGGAGATAGACTCTTTTATAGAAAGATTTGCAGTTTTGCATGAAAGGGGCTTGGAAAGTCTGTTGGGAAGCAATGAACGCCTGTTGAGACAAGTTGAGTACACACACAAGTTGGAAAAACATGCTGTTGATTAAGTAAATGCATCATCAAGTACTTCAGCAGAGAAGGCCCTTCCATCTGGCCAAACTCTCTACAACAACTTGGAAAATCTATTTTATATTGAGCATGAGGTGAAACATCTTTTTACCGTCTAGCCTAACTTCTTCAGGTACAGAGACGCTGATGAGACTTTAGGAAAGCTACAAAGACATAATTTACCAGAAGAGAAGTGGTGGCAAAGCATGTTGGAAATCCTATAGGCATGTTTCAACTTTTGTTTTACCCAGGATACAATAGATACAATGAAGCAGAGAATAGGAATGGATAAGAGTCATGTGGGGCAACAGTCTATCAAATCAAAATTAAATACGCCCGAGAAAGCTGAGGCAGCAGCACGGAATATTAGTGGAAATAGCCACCATCCGACTCACTGAGCTTACAGTCAACACATCTCACCAACTTAGCAACCAGCACAACAACATTTACTTCTTCATTTATTTCTCCCTGTTTTCAAGATCATTTACTTCTCCTGTAAAGTAAGTAGAATGAGTTATTACTAGATATTATCTCTTTGAGATATTTTGTAAACACTTTTGTACAAATACCTCGCCAAGCGAAGTATTTGGTGTTGGTGATACATTTTTTAGATTGCGCTGTAATTTTGAAAACCTTTTGAATACAAAAGCTACTGGAATCTTTTGTTGCTGAACTCTTTGGATGTGGAATTGATAGTAGAGGACCTGTTACAGAATTCTTGAATCATCTTATGGATCAATAAGTCCCTCTTACTCGTGTTTTTAGTTTCTGTGTTTACTATATCATACATGTTTCATGATCTGAATAATAGAGAAAAAGAATAACTCAGAATTTGTTTGTTTACACTCTGTGTTTAATCTCTGTTATTATTAATGTTTTCTTCAGAATTAGCATAAACAGGAATTCTTAACTACCCCTGTTTCCCCTGGTTCTTACATCTTGAATATTAGCTAAGGAATTCTTAACTGCTCCCTAGCAATAATCATCCACTTTCTCTCTGTCTGCATGATGAAGGATTCTTAATTGCCCTTCACCAACTGACTCCATCCCATCTAAATCCAGCTTATAAATTGTTCCATGATTGATTACCTTGCTCTGTAGTACCACCCCCTGTCAAATAAACCGCACCCAATAGTTCATCCTCATAGACTCCATTAGCCCAATGGATTGAACTTTTCAGATTGACACCCTTGTTCTATTGAATTTCACCATCCAAAAACCAAACAAACCCTTGTTCTTCATAACTAGCCTAATATACCTCAAAACAACGCTAAATCATAAAGAGAGAGCCCTCTCTAGATGCAGATAGGCTAGAATCTGTGTCTAAAAGATTGGTCTGTGGTTACCTCGGTCGTATTCCCTTTCTTACAACTTTTGGGAACAACCTGAGTGATAACACCTTTGAGGCCTTGTATGGGCGGAGTTGCAATACTCCCATCAGTTGGAGTGATCCAGTTAATAAGGTGTTGATTGGACCAGACATGTTAGTAGACATGGAACAAGAGATGCAGGTTATAAAGAAGAATGTAAAGGCAACGCAGGATAGGCAAAAGAGTTATGTAGATCGGAACAGGTTGTTCAAGGAATTCTAGGTTGGGGAACAGGTGTACTTGCGCATCAAACCAAAGAAAATCTCATTGCGGGTTAGATCATGTGCCAAGTTGGCACCACAGTTTTGTGGACCCTTCAGTATTGTTGAGAGATTGAGCCAGTAGCCTATCGACTTGCATTGCCTCCGAGAGTGAAAGTCCATGATGTTTTCCATGTGTCATTGCTTAAGAAGTATGTTAAAGATGTTGATCATGTGATTGACTAGTCTATATTTCAGGTGGAACTAGATGGAGAATTCCAGTTGAAGCCTTAATTTATATTGCAGAAAAAGGTGTTCATTTTTCAGAACTAAGAAGTTGAGCAAGTTAAAGTGCAAGGGAAGCAATTTGGGCCCGATGAAGCTACATGGGCGATGGCGGATCAGATGTGAGCTATGTATCCTTCTTTGTTTGCCGGTTGAGGCAAAGCAGTTTTGGTATATGTCATGGTATATGTTTTGGTACATGTTTTGGTGACGTTTGGTATATGTACATATGTATCTCGATGTAAATATCATCATGAGTTATGTTATAAAGTTCTAATAAGCGGTATGGGTGTCATGTCATTATGATGTTATACTTGTTATGTTTTCATGTTGGTTTGCTTCTTCGTAAGTTTATCATTGTAAATATTGCAACGAGCTAAGTTATAAAGCTCCAATGGCAGTATGTTTTGCTTACAACAGTCTTGCGGTTATAGGTGTTGTTGAACATCGAGGACGGTGTTCCGCCAAGGGGGAGGGTTTTGTAACAACCCTAGTAAAAATTCCATGTAATAAAAATAATAACCATGGTTGATGGGACACTTATTCCAAGCTGAATGTTGGGCAAGACATCCTAGTGTGAGTGTTCATTTGGTTATTAATGGCAAAGGAAATTGGCAAAGGCAATGACTAAGGCTTTGGAAAGGAACAATGACATTTTTGGCACATTTATTTATGAAAATAATGGAAATTAGGAGAAAAGGGAGGTGAAAGGTCACAAGTTTCATGTGAGGAGGAAATTGAAGGAAAATAATGGAAAATGAAGAAAATAAAGACCTCGTTCATAAAAAGGATTATGAGGATCAGTTGGTAACTTTTTGTCAGTTCAGTTTTGGAGCTCTCTCATTATTCTCTCTCTCTCATACTCTTGGATACTTAGATTTTTCTTCGAGCACTCTTGGAGGGTGTGGCATACTCGGATTTTTGGAGCAAGAAGGCAAAGGAAGAGCAGGAAAGCATAAGAGGACATCGAGATCGGTAACTGCAACGGATTTGGTTTGCAGGTATTGAGTTGCATGTATGTTTTCCTCGCTAGTTTTGGCATGCATGGCACATGCATGTGGTTTATTGGTCATGATTTTTTACTGGGATGGAGGATTGCCTGGATTGACAGTGGATTGCATAGCCTTTGCCATTTCCTAGATAGCCATGGAGATTGTGGGTTTATTTCCTTGTTTTGTTTTGGTTGGTTCTCATGTTTCCTTGGCTTGGGTTGAGTTACTAGTTCCTGGAGCCTTAGTTGGACAAACGCTTTGGAGCCTAGTAACAACTTGGGTTGAGTTACTAGTCATGTAGCCTTGGTTGGACAAACGCTATAGAGCCCTTGGTGGGTTGAGTTACTAGTCTTGGAGCCTTGGTTGGACAAACACTCTAGATCCTGGCGGCAGCTGTGGGTTGAGTTACTACTCCTGAAGCCTTGGTTGGAACAAATGCTCTCGAGCCCTGGAAGGCTTGGATAGAGACCAATCTGATGATGGTTTTGTGATGTCTGACCGTGAGGTGGAATCATTGTTTGATGCATTGAAGTGGATGGCCTATGGAAGCCCTGGATGGTTTTGGATTGATGTGTTCTATGAGATTCCACATTCATGTTTGGAGTATGGCATGGGGGTTAATGGGTGAAGAGAGATTTGGCTCAGCCATTCTACGGTCGGGTGGAACATGGAAGTCCCATCCTGGGTTTGGATTTTGCATCATCAATATGAGGTTATTTCTCCATGTTTTTGTAAGAGTATTATACTAGTATATATGTGGATTATATGGCTGTGATTTCCTTGGTATTTTTGTTGCTATTTTGTTGGCTATGTATGTGTTTTATGACAGTAGTTATGTATGGCTCTTATTTTTTTACTGATAAATGAATGAGCAATGTATTTATGACCTAATGGATGAAATGGAAGCTAATGTGTTGAGGCATCAATGCTCTTAGCGATTCTTAGCTAAGTATGAGACCTCTATGCTCAGATATGTTATTTACACCTGTATTACATATTCGTGATATGTTTGATGAAATTTTTGTCATGGCTAGTAGGGGTCCAACCAAGGTCTTATTCATGTAATTTCATTTGTATTATCGTTCCTTTGTTATCTTACTGTTATGAAGGTGTCATTCAATTCTGGGCAGTGACCTGAGCTTTGGGCCTGAAAAAGTGGCTCAAATTCCGGGGACGCTGGCACAACGCTAAGTAAAATAGTCCCTGGACGCTGGCATGCCTATAGCATGGGAGCTTCTAGAGCCTCCTGGACGCTGGTAGGCCTATAACATGGGAGCGTCCGGGGGTCAAGTGGTCCAAAATGTCAGTGGGACCCAGGGTTTGGTTGGCTGAAAGGTTGGGTTGGTTCTTGAGGGTCCTAACACTGATGTTGAATCTCTGTATGGTGTGTTTCCGTCGGTTCCACTTCCTTAATGTAACTTACGAGGTTGAATCATATCATAGTGGCCTCTCATCGCATGTTTACCCCGGCTGGCCAGTTGCTTGGGTAGATGTGGGAGGAGGGTGTTACATAGTGGTATGAGAGAATGGTTCACCCCTCAGACTGGATGGGTTGTGTGTGTTGTTCATGCATTCATGTCAGTTGCATGTGTGTCTCTTATGCTTTCATTCCATGTGCTTATTGCATTTGCATGATGTTGATCATGGTTGTAGTGATGTTTCCATGTGGAAGTTGATGTTGTTATTGTGGAGTGCATCGTCATGAGTGTATGACTGGTTACATGTTGTTATATGTCGCTTACATGTATCATTTTGTATGCTTGGTTGCATTCTTGTATGCTTGGTTACATGTATCATTCTTGTAAGCTTGGTTTCAAGTATTGTTCATTTATGCTTGATTATATGTGTTTATGCGTGAGTGTGGTTGATTACGCATTGCTTATGCATGTTAAGGTTTGCATGTGGTCAAGTGTACAATGATGTAATGGTTGTTGTCATGCATGAGGTCGTGGTATGTGTTGTTGATAAGGTCATGCATTGATGACTGGACCCTAGCTAGAATGATGGTTGCATGGCTATATGCTTATGTGTTATGTTTCTATATGCTGTCATGATTATGTTATACATGTATCACACTGATTTATTGATCTTACAAACAAGGTATCCTCCCCAAGCTATACTGAGGTACGTTGGTTTATTGTGATTTGGTTTAGATGACATGATATACCTTGCAGGAAGAAATATCAAATGGCTAGCAAGATGGTAGAATATAAAGACTCTCCCTATGAACCAAATGAGCAGTATGGTGTTGGGAATTATTCTGATTTGCGGATACATTGAGAAGCTTAAAGAAAGAAATAAGGAGTTGTAAGGCATATAATGAAAAAATCATGCAGACATAGGAGAAACAAGCCGAGGTAAATGTAGTGATACTTCAGAGTTTATCAGATTTACAGTGATAGAGACCACATCGGATCGGCTATGAGCAGGAGGACAAAACTAATGGGGCATATGGTAGTAGGTCGCATGGTGGTCACAGGTCAGATAGAGATGACACAATTAGAGATGGTAGATTGTTGGACACTCTGGATAGGAGAGGGGATAGACACATGTATTATTCTAGTTTTGATTTAGATAAGCACTATGATCGTCATCGTTATCATTTGTACAAGAGGAGTGATAGGGGATACTTGTCGGATGAGTTTAAGAAAGCAAAGCCACCTACTTTTGATGGAGAGATGAAGAAACCACAAGATGTAGAGGCATGGTTTCTTGGCATGAGGAAGTTCTTCAGGTTGCATGACTATTTAGAGAACATGAAAGCTAGAGTAGCTACATTTAGTCTCAAAGGTAAAGCATACATTTGGTGGGAAGATGTGAAGAATGTCAAATGTATTCATGAGGAAGACTTGACTTGGAGTGAGTTTGAGTGGCTATTCAAGAAGAAGTATTTGTCAGAGAGATACTTTGATGATAGGGAAAAAGAATTCTACAAGCTAAAGATGGGATCGATGACAGATGAGGAGTACACTAGCAGGTTCTTGGAGCTACTGAGGTATGTGCCTTATCTCACGGAGGAGAAGGCCAAGATTCAGAGGTTCATTAGTGGATTATCAGTTGCATTCAAATACAACATTGAGTTCGATGAGCCTAAATAATTGGAGGAGACCATCCGAAAGGTAAGGCATTTCTATGAGCAATCAAAGCGCAGATCTTAGACTAAGCCAGACTGGAAAGGTAATGCAAAGAACAAAGGAAAATGGGACAAGAAGTGAGCAAGACCTTAGGGTACAGGTAATAAAGAGAATGTTGTGCCATATAAGAAGTTCAATGCATCAGATAGAGGATAGGGACATCGATCTAAGGAGCAGAATAAGGAGACCATGTGGTGTTGGACTTATGGAGGAGATCATCACATGAGAGATTGTCCACAGTATCAGGGTGGTAGGCCTTAGATATATAATGCACAAGACACACAGACTATTGGGGATGTTGGTTAAAGTATTCCTCGTATTTATGCAACATTGGATAATAAACAAGCAAACCATTAGGCATCTATCATTGAGATGGACGGCAAGCTTTGTGATCAAGATATTTCTATTTCGATTGACCCTGGATCTAATTATAGCTATGTTAGTCCCGAATTGGTGGATAACTGTGGTTTGAGTAAGGAATTGAATGAAGAATCTTGATTAGTGCAATTGGATATAGGTACAAAGAAGTGAGTTCACCATTGGGTAAGAGCTTGTGCATTTTATTTAAATGGTATGCCTACCGCAACACATTTGAATGTATTACAGTTGGGATCATACAATACGTTATTGGGCATGGATTGGTTGTATCTTCATAGAACTAAGGTGGATTGTTATGATAAGGCCATTGAGGGTGTGGATGACAATGGGGAACCAATTGTCTTAAAGGGAAATAAGAAAGCCACATCAGTTAGGATGGTAACAGTTATGTAGGCCAAGCGTAATCGCTAGAAAGGGTGTGTGTTATTCGCTCGCACATTTCTAGTGACAAATGTAAGGAAGTTGAGGATGCAAATGTTTTGAGCAGGTACCCAGTTCTACATCAATTTCAGGATGTATTTCCTAAGGACACTACTAAGTTTCCACCTCACAGGGAGGTAGACTTTTCTACTGAGTTGGTGCTAGGGGTAGCTCTGACATCAAAAGCACCTTATAGGATGAGTACACGTGAGTTGGTAGAGTTGAAGCTACAATTAAAGGAAATGTTGGACGAGGGATACATTAGGCCAAGTGTATCACCTTGGGGCGCACCGGTCTTGTAAAGAAGAAATATGGTAATCTTATATTATGCTTGACTAAAAGCAGTTGAACAAAGTGACCATCAAGAACAGGGATCCATTGTCGATGATTAATGAATTGTTTGATCAGTTGAAGGGTGCAAAAATGTTCTCGAATATTGATTTGAGATCCAGATATCACCAGGTACGCATCAAAGAGGAGGACATTTACAAGACAACCTTCCAGACCAGGTATGGGCATTATGAGTTTGTTGTAGTTCCATTCGGTTTGACTAATGCTACATCTACATATATGTGGTTGATGAATAGTGTGTTGCGTTCGTATTTGGATGTTTGTTGTTGTGTTCATTGATGATATATTGGTATATGCAAAAAATGAAGAAGAGCATGCCGATCATTTAGCAGCAGTGTTGAGATTGTTGAGACAACATCAATTGTATGCTAAGCTCAACAAGTGTAGTTTCTTTCAGACTGAGGTACATTACTTGGGACATGTTGTCTCCAAGGAGGGAATTGTAGTAGATAAAGAAAAGATGAGGGTCATCATGGAATGGGTAGCTCCTAGGAATGTAGATGAGGTGAGATCCTTCATGGGGTTGGTAGGTTATTACCAGAGGTTCATTAGGAACTTCTCACAGATTGTTTATCCTATTACGTCATTGCAGAGAAGGGTAAGAAGTTTGAATGGACAGAGGAGTGTGAGGTTATTTTTTAGCAACTTAAGCAAATGTTGACACATGCACTAGTGTTAAAGATTGCAGATCTAGACAAAGAGTGTTTAGTATGCACAAATGCTTGCAAGAAAGGACTTGGTGGAGTCCTTACGCATGATGGATAGGTGGCATGCCATGAGTTGCGAACATTGAATGAGCACGAGCAAAACTACCCCACACATGATCTTGAGTTGGTAGATATCATACATGCATTGAAGATATGGAGACACAACATTATCAACAGGATATTTGTGTTGATGAGTGATCACAGTGGGTTACGATATCTATTTGACTAACCGAACCTAAATGGCAGGCAGGCTCAGTGGTTGGCCATGATCGGTGAGTTCGATTTTGAGATCAAATATATCAAAGGTAAAGAGAACATAGTGGAAGATTCTCTTCACAGACAAATACAAGTAAATCACTTAGCAACCATGAGATCCTATGGGACAAACTTACAAGATAGGATCTTACAGGTAGGTCAACAGGATGCCAGGTCTATGGAGATTATGCACAGGTTGCAGAAGAGTACAGGCACATGTACATGTGGTAGTACAGGTATAGGTACATGTGGTAGTACATGTACATGTACATGTATAGGTGCAGGTGTAGGTGCACAGGATGTGGACTATTGCCTTACCATAAATGGATTGGTTAGATTCAAAGACAGGATATATGGGTGAGATAGCAGTGGGCTCAAGAAGGCGATCTTGAGGTAGTTTCATGCGAAACCTTATTCAGGTCACCCAGGGTATCAAAAGACATTGACTACAGTGAAGAAATTTTATTATTGGTCGAATCTAAAGAGGGATGTAACAGAGTTTGTGGCCATGTGTTTCAACTGTCAGCGTGTGAAGGCAGAGTGTAAGCATCGAGGTGGACTGCTAAAGTCGATTGTGATTTCATAATGGAAATGGGATGTCATTTCCATGGAATTCATCGAAGATTTTCGATGAGAGTGAGACAACATGATTCCATCATGGTAGTGGTGGAGAGGTTGACAAAAGTTGTACACTTCATTCCAATGAAGTCTACATTTTCAACTAGTGATGCAGTACAGGTATTCATCAGAGGTGTGGTTTGTTTGCATGGTGTTTCAAATCAAATCGTGTTAGACAAGGATGCAAATTTCACTTCCAAGTTTTGGAAGGATTTGTTTGCAGGTTTGGGCACATAGTTGTCCTTTAGTACAACTTATCATCCGTAAATAGATGGAAAAATAGAGAGGGTCAACAAGATATTAGTGGACATGTTGAGGATGTATGTGATGCATTAGCAACAAAAGTGGGAAGAGTATCTTCCACTGGTAGAGCTTGCTTATAACAATGGGTATCATGAATATTTGAAGATGAGTCTATTTGAGGCCTTGTATGGGAGGAGTTGCAATACTCCCATCAGTTGGAGTGATCTAGTTAACAGGGTGTTTATTGGACCAGACATGCTGGTAGACATGGAAGAAGAGATGCATGTTATAAAGAAGAATCTAAAGGCAACATAGGATAGGAAGAAGAGTTATGTAGATCGAAACAGGTTGTTCAAGGAGTTATAGGTTGGGGAACATGTGTACCTGTGCATCAAACCAAAGAAGATCTCCTTGCGGATTAGATCATGTGCCAAGCTAGCACCATGGTTTTGTGGACCCTTCTATACTATTGAGAGGATTAGGCCAGTAGCCTATCGACTTGCACTGCCTCCGACAGTGAAAGTCCATGATGTTTTCCATGTGTCATTGCTTAAGAATTATGTTAAAGATGTTGATCATGTGATTGACTGGTTTGTATTGCAAGTAGAACCAGATGGAGAATTCCAGCCAGAGCCTCAATGTATATTGCAGAAAAAGGTGCTCATGCTCCAGAACCGAGCAATTGAGCAGGTTAAAGTGCAATGGAAGCACTTTGGGCCCGCTGAAGCTACATGGGAGATGGCAGAACAGATGCGGGCTATGTATCCTTCTTTATTTACTGGTTGAGGCAAAGAAATTTTGGTATGGTGTTTTGTATATGTCTTGGTATATGTTTTGGTACATGTTTTGGTGATGTTTGGTATATGTACATATGTGTATGGATGTAAATACCGCCATGAGATATGTTATAAAGCTCCAATAAGCGATATGGGTGTCATGTCATTATGATGTTATACTTGTTATGTTTTCATGTTGGTTTGCTTCTCAACAGGTTGATCATTGTAAATACTGCAACGAGCTAAGTTATAAATATCCATCGACAATATGTTTTGCTTACAACATTTTTATGGTTATAGGTGTTGTTGAAAACGGAGGACGGTGTTCCCATAAGGGGGAGGGTTTTGTAATAGCCCTAGTGAAAATTCCATGGTTGATGGGACACTTATTCCAAGCTAAATGTTGGGCAAGACATTGTAGTGTGGGTGTTCATTTGGTTATTAATGGCTAAGGAAATTGACAAAGGTAATGGCTAAGGCTTTGGAAAGGAAAAATGACATTTTTGGCACATTTATTTATGAAAATAATGGAAATTAGAAGAAAAGGGAGGCGAAAGGTCATAGGTTGCATATGAGGTGTAAATTGAAGAAAAATAATGGAAAATGAAGAAAATAGAGGCCTCATTCATATAGAAGCTTCCGAGGATCAGTTGGTAACTTATTGTCAACTTAGTTTTGAAGCTCTCTCATTATTCTCTCTCTCTCTCATACTCTTGGATACTTAGAGTTTTCTTGGAGCACTCTTGGAGGGTGTGGCATACTTGGATTTTTGGAGCAAGAAGACAAAGGAAGAGTAGGAAAGCGCAAGAGGACATCACGATCAACAACTACAATGGATTTGGCTTGTAGTTACCAGGTTGCTTGAATGATTTCCTCACTAGTTTTGTCATGCATGGCATATGCATGTGGTTTATTGGTCGTGATTTGTTGCTGGCATGGAGGATTGCCTGGATTGACAGTGGATTTCCTAGCCTTTCCATTTCCTGGATAGCAATGGAGATTGTGGGTTTATTTCCTTGTTTTGTTTTAGTTGGTTCTCATGTTTCCTTAGCTTGGGTTGAGTTGCTAGTTACTGGAGCCTTGGTTGGAAAAACGCTTTGGAGCCTTGTAACAACTTGGGTTGAGTTACTAGTCTCGTAGCCTTGGTTGGATAAACACTCTGGAGCCCTTGGTGGGTTGAGTTACTAGTCTTGTAGCCTTTGTTGGACAAACGATCTGGAGCCCGACGAGAGTTGTGAGTTGAGTTACTAGTCCTGGAGCGTTGGTTCGAACAAACACTTTGGAACCCTGGAAGGCTTGGAATATGGCACAGGGGTGAATGGATGAAGAGAGATTTGGCTCAGCCATTCTACGGTCACGTGGAATGTGGAAGTTCCATCTCGGGTTTGGATTTTGCATCATCAATATGAGGTTAGTTCTCCTTGTATTTCTAAGAGTATTATACTGGTTTATATGTGGATTATATGGTTGTGATTTCCTTGGTATTTCTGTTGCTATTATGTTGGTATGTATGTGTTTTATGGCAATAGTTATGTATGGGTCCCATCATGTTTTTGCTGGTAAATGAATGAGCAATGTATCTATGACCTAGTGGATGAAATGACAACTAATGTGTTGAGGCATTAATGTCTCTTAACGATTCTCAGCTAAGTATGAGACCCCTATGCTCAAACCTATTATTTACACCTGTAGATTACATATTTGTGATATGTTTAACAAATTTTTTGTCATGGCTAGGAGAGGTCCAGTCAAGGTATTATTCAAGTAATTGCATTTGTACTATCATTTCCTTGATATCTTACTGTTTTGAAGGTGTAATTCAATTCTGGGCAGTGACTTGGGCTCTGGGCCTGAAAAGGTGGATCAAATCCCAGGGTTGTTAGCACAACACTGAGTAAAATAGTCCCTGGATGTTGGCATATCTACAACATGGGAGCGTCCAAAGCCTCCTGGGCACTGGTAGGCTTATAACATGGGACCGTCCAAGGGTCAAGTGGTCCAAAATGTTAGTGGGACCTAGGGGCTAGTTGGCAGAAAGGTTGGGTTGTTTATGAGGGTCCTAATGCTGTTGTTGAATGTCTGTATGGTGCATTTCTGTCGGTTCAACTTACTTAACGTAACTTGGGAGGTCGAATCATATCATAGTGGCCTCTCATCACATGTTTACCTCGGTTGGTCGGTTGCCTCGGTAGATGTGGGAGGAGGGTGTTACAGACACTTAACCCTTAAGTTGCATCATAACAAGCCAATCATGGTTCTCCACTCAGGAAATCTCTGGAGCAGGCGCAGGTTGTTTCATCTCTGGCTCCCACCTGGCTTCAGGACTTAATCCCCCTTCTCCTCTCATCTATGTCACAATTATACTAGATGGTAAAGATAAAGGACTATACTTAACTGTGGCACACTTGCACACAACTTCGGTAACATGGAGAAACTTTGTAAGAGATTCAATCCAAAATTGGAGGAACTAATAAAAGGTTCGAGGCCCTAGATTACATATGTGGAGTGGGAGGTCTTAGTGGTGAATTTTAGCTATATGCACATCTTCATCTGCAATGATGAGTAGACTTATTGGAAGTGGTTATGCCTAAACTTGTTAATGTTGGGAACATAACTCTCTTGCATAATGATAAGCTCAATGTTCTTGGGAGATCCACTTTAGCTTGACATGTTCCTTATCTAATACCTTCTTCTTTTGATCCTCCAATTACCATAGGCTCGCTTTGGCCTCTCGAGGACCTCTTTATGCCAATCTAGAACTTGTTCATTCCTCTGCCATTGAAGTTGAAGTAGCAAATTTTGGAATGCATTCATTTTTTTATGTTAATGTGTATGAAAGTTGTTAGATCTCCAGTCTTTGTTTTCTGCCTTGCCTCTCAATCCAAATATGGCCATCTTGATTTATGAATTTGGGTCCTTTTAGCTACAGAAACTTATCACCCTCATGCTCTCGATTATCTATGTAACAAATGTGTAATTAAAATCAATCTTTTTGTTATGAAGCTCCTAATTATGTACCTTATGTGTGCCTCAACCACAAATTTTGTATGTATAAATAAAATTTCTTGGTTTGTTTAAAGAGAAAAAACTAGAAATCTTTTATATTATAAATGTGGCAGCACATGGCTAAAACACAAAAAGTACAAAATGGTTAAATATATATTATAAGAGAGAGGGACAACCTTCCAAAAGATTTAAACAAAAAATAATGAAAGGTTGAAAATATTACATCACAATGGTTCATGTTAAGCACTTGCATGTATACACCTTAAATAAAACACCTAATATCTAACTAATTTAGTGGACATATAAAAACTGCCGAAAAAGATATTAGTTGATTCCTTCCTCTTGTCCATGATTGAATGGAAGAGAGTGTTGTTTCTCAAGGTCCATGTCCTCTAGCATTTGGTACACAATGTCCTCTCCCTTAAGCTCAATTTGTCCCGAAGTTATTAACATTATTTGATATAATGTTGCTAATTGAGAATATTTACTTAGAATGATTATCAAATTCTTCAACACTTTGCACCCAATCTCTAATTCATCTACTTTTTGTTTGTGTTGAATGAGAGAATTCATGATAGTAGTAGTCTTAGATATGCCATGATGTTCATTCTTATGTACCTAGGAGGTCATTGGGAATATTGATCTCTAACTGCAACGTATAGGTTGCTCGTGATTTTTTAAAATATTCTTCTAAATTCCCACATCTCTATACAGTCTAAGATGACAACAAACTAGAGGAAAACCGAGACTAAAGGGAAAATAACCAAGTATTGACCTTGAATATCGAAGAATATCTCAATGTGCTCAAATTGGATCATTATATTATTTTTCATCCATATTGATGCTTTTAGAGTGCAAAAATTGGAGGAATCAACTTAGTGGACCATTTTTACTGTCGAGTCCCAGTTTGGTGAATTGTTGTCTAAAACTTTTTGGAATAAGTTTGAGGCATTAAATGACATTTTTTAGGGTAAAAAATTGTTACTTAAAGATCACACACCCTATTGTTATTCTACACTCAAATATCTTTCTAAGGGTTCAAGAAAGAACTCAAACAAAGTCTGTATGCAAAAGTTATGCCATGCAGAAGTTGACCTGTTACACTGTATTTTGTCTCGCCTCCTGCACTTCCTTGTGACATACCCTGAAGTGCCCGAAACATGACCAATATACAATATACTCATCCATGTATACAACTCAGATCCCTCCTAAGACTTTGATTGGAAAATGCCTTGAGCTTTCCCTAAAGAAATTGCTCTTAAACCCTAAAATGAGAGTCATCACCCTTATGAGGCTTAAAACAATGATGGTCGCATGTTGCACTGTGTTTGACCAGCGATGGAATCGCTCTATTCCCTTGCATACCCGCGATGATCCCAAAAAGGTAATTTTCCCAAAGAGGATGAGAAGCTTCGTGATCTAGAAGCTTCTAGAGTGACGAGCTGGAGGTTGTTTTGGATAGATGAGGTCAAATCCTCTCAACTTGGCCTCTTTGTCTTATCCCTATGAGCTACCTCCTTGAGACGAGGGCCTAATCCTATATTTGGAGAGGTCCCACTCCTTTCCCAGCCTATAAATTCATCCTCTCCCATTCCCAAATGGTTGGTCTTTGTCTATATGCACCCTTATGTTAAGCTTGTGCCTAAAGGCTATTCATTTGACTTGGAGAAGGAGTGCTTGGAGAGTTCTTGGCTTGGACTTGGATTACCACTCAAGGAGAGCCTTTCAACATCAAGGTTTTGGTTGTAAGCTTCCCTTTATTTCTTAATAATATACAACTATTGGTTCATCTTCCCAAAATATATATGTTCATGTATTATTTAGCTTGACATTCCTTGATTAGTTAAGTAGGTTGTTATTAGAGTTGCTATTGGTTTTGGCATGCTTTGTTGTCTCTTGATCAGTTGTGCAGGTACATAAACACCACGAGAAGCAGGAACAAGTCCGTGACACAAGCGGTTCGAGGCCCTCAACAAAGGAAATCGAAATAACATCAGAACGAAATAGGCCATCTCTTTCGTTCTTCTTTTCAATTATAACCTAGGAAGATGTCTAGTTGATTGTCATTTCAGTTGCTAGACCCACTCATTGGGCTAGAGGGAGCGTCTCTGTCCGTGGAGAGGATTAACCTTGTTAACATGACCTTTTTGTTTTGACCACCATAATTTGAGAGGATGCCACATCAATCCCCATTATTCATGAAAAATGGGCTATCCATGTGATCAAGACGTGTAAAACTCTAAAAAGTTAAATATTGTGACTCTAGCTAAGATTTGAAGGAGTCAAACTTAACCACTGGTTTCCATCAAGTTGCATTATAACCAAGCCACTTACAGGAAAAGGGACTCCATTCTATTTGTGTGCATTTCTTCCATAGATGGGAAAAGTATCCGAGAGTGGATAGAGAGAGAGAAAACAAAGAGGGTTTGCTATTGTAGCAACCCATGGGCCACACATGTCACTCCTTTATAATTACATCCATTTCCATTTAGAGAAAGAGAGAACAAAGTAGCCTCGCCTTCCAACTTGGTTTTCTCCCCTAAGGCTTTCCTAGATCATATCTTGTGCTCATTATAATTTATGAGTGTTTTTTCCCTATTCTCTATTTTCCCTATTTTATTTATTTCATGCATAAGCATAACACAATAACTCAATGAATCCATGAATCTAAGGAAAAATTAATCCTCATTGTGTACAATCCGGATTTTCATTGTAACCTTAACATATTTATTGTGACAAATTATCTAATGGAATATCCATGATAATTTATAGGTCATAAGGATAATAGAAAAAGAGAACATTCTTAACCCTTAAAACCACAACAGAGGATTGATCAAAGAATTATCTAGATGAAATGACAGGGGGATTGTAGGGACATGATATAGGATATACTTTGAGAGGTTATAGCACCAAGCATGTCACAATGGACACACTTAGAAAAACAAAACCACCATGCATATGGAAATACAAAAGAATAAGTCTAACCCGGGGGCTTAATAAAGCAATTAGAGCTAAAAGCCCAATGAGG
Source organism: Pinus tabuliformis (assembly GCA_031772625.1). Classification (NCBI taxonomy): domain Eukaryota; kingdom Viridiplantae; phylum Streptophyta; class Pinopsida; order Pinales; family Pinaceae; genus Pinus; species Pinus tabuliformis. The sequence goes on from CM062818.1 coordinate 551,823,591, forward strand.
GCACTATCCATAACCCATTTGAGAACCAAAACCTCGAGCCATCAAAATACTTCACCTTTCTTCTTTTAAATGAATTTTGGAAAGACTAGAATTTCAAGAACAAAACTAGAAGCTTGAAGAGGGCCTTTGCCAAATTTGGTTGAGCCAACCTCCAATCTCCTTCCACATGAGTATGTTTCGCATACTAATTCACAATCCCACAATGAAATGGAAATTCATCCACACAAAATTCAAAACACTCCACCAAAATCACTTCTAACATGTGAGAGGAGGTAGTGCCTATCCTTTTGGATCTAGGCACCTTACATGAAATCTAGTTCAAACGTTGATTGAAAAATGACTATTAATGACTTTGGTGATTGTCTTGCAAATTGAAACTTTGGGTTGTTAAGGATTTGGGTGCATGTTCCACCCATCTTTTATCTAAATGGCACATGGTTTGTAAACCACACCTTTGTTAGCCAACATGCCAATCTAGTTATTGAATTATCAAAGGACACGATGAAATGAGCCTTCATGAAATCCTTCAATCCATTTTCAAACTCAGATAATGGTGAAACTTAGTTTACTATTTAAGGGGAATGCCTTAAAGACCATTAGGCTCGTGATTATACCAGAATCACTTGCAACAAAATAGACTATATTTAAATTGACATTTTTAGTAAGGATGATACCTTGGTAGAGAGTGCAAGTCTTTACGTAATTTTTGAAGCCCTCTCAAGACCCTAGGAAAATGAGTTTTATAGATCAACCTTTAGATCCATAATGATCCCCCCCTGCACTTGACACACTTGAAAAATCACTATTTTATTAATTGAAAGAAAATTATATTTTCAACAAGCTTCCAACATTCATTACAAATTCAAAAGTATAGTGTTTCCATGATGGGACAACATCATCCTCCCAAAGCTCATGTACACTTCATGATTTCAACAATCAAAACCATATTCATACATGCTTGTAAAACATAGCCCTTCTAAACCTCACATAAATATTAAATGCATGCATAGCAATCCACAAATTACCCTTAATGGATTTAAATATGCAGTCTTCTTTCGTAATCAAACTATAAATCACAAACTAGTTGTGATACACATAAGTCATGGATAAATTATTTATATCTAGAAATGATCGAAGCAAGACAACCATTCTATCAATTGGCCAAAGAAAGCAACATCTCCTCATAGGAAAGGACTTGAATCATATTTAGCAAGAAGATTCTCCTACCATTCCCATGTACGACATGACCTTGGAGCCATCAACAAGACATCTTTTGAAAGTGAATATGCAAGCCCATTCCTTTCTTTACATATAGTGTATAAATGAAACTTTAGTAATTGGAGCTTTTATGATCAAAACTTCCTCGTAAATGCGTTTTAAAATAGAGTATAATATTCTTTTCCCTCTAATACAACAAATGACCACTTTTTAGTTACCCATATCTTGTAATTTTTGTACACATTTATCAACATCCACCCTTAAAATAAGCTTCAATGTTAAACTTTAAATAGAGCTTCTACTCAAATCTGCTTTAAAGTAGTGAGAATTATATAGATATGGTATCCCCCTTGGTCCATCCTATTCACAACTCCCACTAATCAATCCCATCAAAGTAGGTCTCCACTCTAGATTTATCAATAACTTCACTCACAATGACTCTTGGAGGCTTGCTATCCTTAACTTGTCTAAAGTGTTTGAGACTAGACAAAGCTTAAGAGGCACACAGTTGAGGAGGAATGCTTCTTCCTTTAGTTAACCATACCCCTTACGTAAAAAGAAGAGGGAGGGATTTATACAACCTTACAATGGATTTTAACGGCAAGCATTCATATAATTCTCCACATTTCGACCCTCCCTAATATTTATAAGATTAGTTACAACTTTAGTTTCTATCTAAACAAAACTAGAGTTATAAACTCGAATTGCGCATGAATACAATTGTCGAAATATTATCATTCTACACTTCTCATAAAAAACAACCAAAAATTTGGTGGAGTCAATATCAGTTGCCTGCGAGGCAACACTAGCAATAACTTGTGACTTGGTAAGGGTCGAGACATCCAAATGCACTAGGTCTCACTTGAGAGAGATGCCTACCCCTCAAGCCACATCATAATGGGCCAATATTAATTTATCAACATGTACAAACTCTACCCAATTTGGTTTGAACTTGTGATCTCTTACGACAAAATACATCCTCAACAATATATTTCCCAACACTAACTTATTTAAAAGAGAAGGCACTCTCTTTACATTACCTTAACAAAGGTGAAACCTAGGCTTTGAGCTTAAAGCTTTGCTAATGAAACCTCGATTCAAGTTGCAAAAGTAAGATCTAATCATAACTATATTTTGACATTACACCTTGTTGATGGTGGTTAAAACTCACTTGCAAAAGTAAGACCTAATGATCACTATACTTTGACATCACATGTTGATGGATGTTAAAACTCACTTGGCACAATTTCTAGAATGAGAATTTATGGAGAAATGATAATTTCAAAAGATCCATAATCTCATAATGCTACAAATGGGCCAATTATAACATGTTTCAAGAGAGATAATTTGTAATTTCAAAAAATTAAGTGCAACTATTACACCAAATACAATTTTCTCATATTATTGAACCAATTATAATTATAATATGTTGGGAGAAATTTGAGCCCACTAAAATGAGAACACAAATTATTCACCAAATCACTCAAACCAAAATCCATTCCCACGCCCTGGTACATGCATATCGGTATTTAATATTCATAATTTAAAAATAAAAATTCGTGTTATAATGGGAAAAACAAACTTACTTCCCGATTCCTTCTTAATCCTTTCGGTTAATTGATGGTTCCCGTGTTAAGATGGCGGTTAAACCGGAAGCGGGAAAAATTGTTGTGTGGGGAGCTTGCTGCCATATTCAACTATAAGGGTACACACAAAAATGTAGGGCATTGAAAAACGTGTAAGGATGTAATGGCAGGACTATATATAAGAGTATTCTCCACAGCCTCTCATCCAATTTTACGTTGTTCATCTCCTGTTGTTGATCAAAGTGCGACAAATTTCTGTGATATATTTCCGCTCATAAAAGTCCGACACATTTCTGTGATATATTTCCGCTGATCAAAGTCCGATACTTTTCTGTTTTGCCACAATGGGATATACCAAGGAACAACTACTAGCTCGTTTACAGGTTCTTTCAGTCCATTCCTCTTTGTTCTTAAAAAAAAGACACGCACATTTATGTAAGCGCTGAATAGAGTTTTTGGTTCTGCGAAGCCATAGATTTCGTTGTTTCTTCTGTGTTATATTGCGAATGAATTCAGGGTTTATTCGGGTATTAGGCCTTTTAATGTAATTACAAAATATTGAAAAATGAGGCCCAAGAGCGTTCTGGATTGCTTCACAACCTGAAACGAATGATTATTTTAGTTAGCCCTTATATTTATCTCTGAAAACATCCAGAACTCTTTCAAGTATTTTAATAATCTCACGTGGTGCCTACAACTATCATCTGCATCATCATCATTATTTTAGCTCACTGACTGTAATTATTATCATCTGCATCATCATCATTATTTTAGTTCAGGCCACAAGCTACCTCAAATTTTGGTTTTTCAGAATCTCGTGAAATCTGCTCAATCCTATTTTTCAATGAGAAATACAATCCAAATTGGCATCGGGATCTCATTGCTAGTTCTAAAAGACAATGGTACCCTACCCAGGTTCAAACATCAGACCCTTACCCTCTTCAGATGCAGGGGAGGGATGGAACTTGGTATATCCTTAGAACTATATCCATAATGTTTTTATTCTCCGTTGTAATTCACCAAAAACTGTATCGCTTGGGACTGTAAATGGCTGTCTTAGTTGCTTTAGCGCTTCGATGATGACACATTGTGCATACTCATTGCCAAAGTGAAGTGGTCATGAATACACAGAAAGGCGAAGAACTCTACAAGCCATCCCCTCTTATAGTAAGTTTGAAAGCTATTCGTTCTTACAACAAGTGCTGCATGGCAGCTTAGTCCCGGAGAAGTTAGAAAATACATAATGAATGTTCAAACTTAATAGGATTAAGTACATAAGTAATGATTTATATGACCAAGTACAGAAGTAATGAGTATTTTTGTGAAAAGATAATTAAAATAAGAAAAAACATTATTTATTTTTATAGCTCAGGATTGAACCTTCTATTCTAAAAGTAAAAGTAGATTTAAATATTTTTAAAAACATCATTGTAACAATTGGATATATTCATAACATCGTATATCTTAGCTATTGATGTTATCAAAACTTGTAAGAGGTTACAGTTACACACATAGCAAATATGTAAATATTCATAGTTAAAACGTAATTAATACAAAGTCAATGATGAAGCAATCACTAGCTGGAAATATTATATTAAAAAATCTGCGCCTGGAAGTGCAACATTACAATAAATACACAAAGGAAAAATTCAGGCTATCAACTTGTATCTCTTTGAATCTCTCTGCCAATTTGTAGTGAAATAGAACAGAAATAAAACACAGTGGGAACCCAGCTGGGAAAACTCTTTGCTTGTTTGAGATTTTATTGATAGAAATTTGAGCAATAGATCTCTTACAATACAACTGTTTCAATCAGAAAACAATCTTGTTCTCTCTCTACTTGTCCTAAACTTGAAACACCTTGCAAGAACCCTGATTTGCTTCCTGGATCCTTGTGCATAGGGAGCTCCTGTTATTTAAGAATTAAATCCTAAATCCTAGTGCAAATTCCAAGGAATTCTCTTCTATCAATTTGCGCACAAGCTTCTCCTTAGTACACCCTTCCCACACACAAGCTCCTGCACACAATTTCATGCTCTCTATTGTCTTGTCTCACCAGCTCGTGCTCACAAAACAATGAATCAATTATGTGCCTTCGTCCTCCTTATAAGCTTTTTGCTTATGCTAAATCTGGCAAGTGTATTTTTGGAACTTGGTCTTGTGATTGACTAGTTAATTGAGTCTAACTGACTGATGTAACTCGTCCTAGCCACAAATAAACATTGAGACTTCTAACTTGCACTAGGAGACAAACTACTGAGTCCCCAACTAATCACACGAGTTAAACTGCTTCATGCACTCATCCTAATTTTTAGGAACTCGTCATAGCTATTAGGAATTCGTTCTAGTCGTCACTCTTTACTATTTTTGAGTTTGAGTAATTTCAATTTACTATTCCAGTCTTTGGACTTTAGTATCTACTATTTTGCTTAGTATTAATCAGATTCTAGAATAATGAATGATGAATTTAAATCAATTTAGATTCTAGAACGATGATTGATAACTTAAATAAATCTATACAATATTTACTATTTTAATATTTTACACACACCCTTACATCCCCGTCTCTCCTGAATTTCCCTAAAATTTGGTGGTGCACCTACATGTCCCCCTTGTGTGTCCCCCTGTTCTTGCATCCCCCTGTCTCGGAAACTTAGTGGAACATTGTAATTCTCTCACATGGGATTTGTATATTATTATAATATACAACTCCTCTTATGGGCAGTAGTTGTATCAATAAGTAGATCAACCTATCAATAGTTACTCTTGAGAATGTGAACTTAGAAATGTTCTACTAACTTGGCAGCTCATCTAATCTTTTGCTGCGACGTAGTGCAGGAGCTTGGAATTGCCTTTGAGAGTTATGAACATCCAGTTGTTCTGACAGTTGAAGCACAGGTACGGAGGATTCTGATGCTGTACAGAAAATTCATACTGTGCTTGGGAGATTAGATATTGTTATTTATGTTAAATATTTGTTGTGATTTGTTATGTTAAGGCGAAATACGTTGGACACCTTGAAGGTGGACACAGTAAAAACTTATTTCTAAAGGTGAGTATAGTTTTGGATTATATTCAAATGTTCCCGCCCATCTGGAGTCAGACTGCATATCTCCATATTCCATATTTGTGTTTGATGTTTGCTTTGACAAATGAGTTTATGATAAGGAAGCTACAGAATTGAGTTATTTCTCCTATTTGTGGCATCTCAAGTTTGCATATTGTGAAAATCTTTGATGTCGGACGTCATTGTACAGGATAAAAAACACAGACTTTATGTTGTTTCTGCTATGACAACGACAAATGTGGACTTGAAAGGTGCAAATCCTTCGTTTGTTCATGTGATGTATGGTTTCTAGAGAAAGCAATAATGTGATTGAGAATTTTGTAATATCAGAATGTATAGTTTGTAGATATTCATCGAAAGACATTCTTTCTGTTGTTTTTGAAGCTTAAACAGTTCTGTCTCAGCGGCTGGGTTTAGGAAAGAGTGGTTTACGCATGGCTCCAGAAGAAACATTAAAAGAAGTGCTTCAGGTATGAATATTTAGGAACTGCATGTTAGGCTTTCCCATTTTGTGAATCCCAATCTGATAAAGGACTAAATTTTCAATCGCACAAGGGTGTTCTAGTCACACCTTTTATGGATATTCTTTTGAAAATGACTAACCTAAAGAGTTGGTTCTTAGCATGTGCTAAGTCTGTACACATGAAAACAAAGTGGATACAAGGTAAGTTAATACAATTTTATGGATGTCCAAAAAGTCACCACGAGAGTAGTTCAATGGGACTAAAAGGTACACCTAGTGTGGATACAATGTGGGAGTGCAAAAGCAACTCCTTTTTTTTGTGAAATACACATCCTAAGGAAACCCACTGGGCACTTCCATTCATTCCAAGGATGGTACCCATGGTAAACTGGATTTCGTAGAAGCGCAAGGCTTTGTGAACATAGGGATTACAACCATTAGAACAATATATCATTAAGAACTCAACATGCACTTGCGGGAAAACCTGGGTGGGGAGGATAACGTCATCTCTTTCAACCACCCAAGCTAGACCCAGTTGGTACAAAAACATCTCCTATATCAAATGCTGAAAATAAAAGAACACAGAAGGGAGGGGGCACAACTAAGTGTGTAGCTAATCTAACCAAAAAGTAGAATGATATGATAGAAAGGTCAAATATTGAAGATGTTGGTGCTTAGTAGGAGAGAGAGGGAGAGGGGATGTGAAGGCTTGCTGGTCCTTATGGTTGAGGTGATTTGTTGTGTTTGGGATGTACATTATAAAACAATTACTTTTTATACCACTATGCTTAACTTTTCTGTTTTTGTGGGATTCTATGTCTCCTTGGCTGTTCCACTCATCATTCGACTATTTTCAAAAGCAACATGTGCTAATTCACGTAATGTGAAAAATAAAGTGGATTTAATTTATTAATAAGTCAAACCAGTTTTTTGTTACTGTGAGAAAGGAAGTATTTTTTAGATGATGCAAAGAAATACCCTAGCTACTGTTGCGTGCTTGCAAACTTTTGTTGGGAGGCCTGCTTATTCTAGCCTGTCCCCTCATTGTGTTTGTTCACATGTAGCCACTAATATGTATGTAGTTTTTTTTTTTGGATGGGAGAGAGTCGATGCTGGTTAATACGAGTGGGAGTCTTGTGGTTCAATCTTTGGTAAGGAGTTTCTAGTAGAAGGAAAAATGGGAGACGATATTTGTTTATAGATACAAGTGTTCAAAATCTTGGTTGGTTCTCCAAAGCTAGGCAAAGGGAATAATCTTCACAAAGTATATTTGTAAAATGAATGGAAGCCACCCTCATTTGGATCTTCCATTCCCAGAACCAAGAAGAAAAGTCCTTATTCTGTGTGTGTTTTTTGATTGGAAAATTTATAGGCCTTTGGCTTAACCCAAGTGCTGTAGAATCAGGGGTAGTAGAGTACTCGTCACCAAAGATTCATAGATAAGTAATTTCATTTGCTTTGGGTTGAGGTTATTTTGTGTTTGCCTTTCTCAATAAGGAGTAAGGCGATTTGATTTTTTGTTTTGGACTCTCTTTTGTGGGATTCAAGGGAATGGATTTATTTTCTTGGTCTCTTGACTAAAATCTAGAAGATGAGATTACATCAGCCTTGATGTGTTTAGGCCGCCTCTATCAATTTTACTATCCCCAGCTACTTGCTATTTATCACCTGGGAAATCACTTGTTGTAAATTTATTAACTGAAGATTTATTGAATAAAAGCACTGCTGAGATTCTTCACAAGTAAATGATATATAAAATAATGGAAGTAAAATTGACCAATTTCATACACATGCACATCGAAATTATGCCCTTCAAATCTGCTATCCATTAACATTAGTTTTATAGCATACAAGGGCTTCCCTTACTGGAAAATTAAATTCTCACCAAGGAAAATTACAAACAAAAAAAACCGGAATTTTCCAACTGATAAAAATCTCAAAACATGTCATTTGATCTTGCTGGCTGTTGCATCATTTTTCCTTGTTGCCCCTTTTTCTTTTCCTTTGGTATCTGCACACTTGGATGAATGTCCTTTTCCACCCATTCACTGAGGTTCTCAATATCTCATTGTCTTTTCACTTAGCCTAGCCTTCCTTTTATAAGTTTAAGTTATTGACTGAATCCATAATTGTAATCTCCACAGTGATTGACGGTTGAGATTAGATCTCAAATTCACTTGAGATATATTTTTATTTATTTATTTATTTTATTTTTGTGGAAAATCAGGGTAGGTACACCCAAAGGGACCAAACTGCAGTCAATATATCTTTTGTAGACTTCCTCACACTCCTGAAATGGAAGGCCGAATACACTTTTAATTGCAAATCAATGATGAGCTTGATGATGTCTGAAATGAGGGTGTTCGATGCCCAATTTATAGGAGACATGAGAGGGCTAATTAGCCCTAGTAGGGCCAACATGATATCCTTCTAATGAGCCGACTTGTAGGGCTGGTTATGAGCTCACTTGAGGTGACAAATAATTAGTTTCTTCTCCATAATTTGATGAAAAATGCCAATCATGGCTATCTAATATTTCAATACTCCCTCTTAGCTAGGGAGGTACTTTTTCATTCTCTCTCATGATCCATCTTCCCGACCAATCTTTAGGTCTCTTGGCCTACAACCTAAGGAAGAGAACACAATCCAAGTATCTCTCTCTTGATCTCAACATAAGGAAAGATACATAGCATCCATCTCAAAGCATCTCCTCGACAATAAGGTCTATCAACACACAAACTACGGGAGGAATTATTAATACATCTCCTGGACAACATCTCTTGGCACACATCCTATGGGAGTAATCATCAATACATCTCCTAGACAACAATGTCTCTCAGCACACAACCTACAAGAGGAACCATCAATACATCTCATGGACAACAATGTCTCGGGGCACACAACCTACAGGAGGAATCATCAATACATCCCCTGGACAACAATGTCTCTTGGCACGCAACCTACGGGAGGAATCCATCTATACGTCTCTTGGAGTCTGGACAACAATGTCTCTTGACACACAACCTACAGGAGGTATCATCAATACATTTCCTGAACAATAATGTCTCTCGGCACACAGCTTATGGGAGATGGTCTATACATGATGTTATGTAGTCTGTGCTCCCTCAATCTTAGAGAGGTGTTTTCAACAACTCCAAGTTGTTCTCTGAAATAGCCAAACTTCATTCAGGACAACGATTTCGTCAATACATCAACGACCTGCTCATCATTAGGAACATATTCGAACCTTACAACTCCTCTTTAGATAATATTCCGGATGTAGTGATACTTGATTTCAATATGTTTTGATCTGTCATGGAACACCAGCGTCTCAAATAGTTTTAGATAGCTTTGATTATCACAATAGATAATAGTCAACTCTAACATTTGATCAAACAAATCAACGAATAATTTTCAAAACCATATAGCCTCACAACAAGCAACATTAACAACAATGTATACAACTTCAGCTGTACTCAAAGCAATAGAGGTCTGCTTCCTGCTAGACCAAGAAACCATAGTGGAGCCTAGACTAAAACAATATCTAGAGGTGCTCTTTCTATCAGTAGAGCTACCATCCCAATCAGCATCAATAAAACCATACAATTTCCATTGACCATTAGAAGCATACATCAAACCATCCTCAATGGTACCTTGCAGGTACCTCAATATGTGTTTTGCTGCAACACAGTGTACACGACGAGGCTTGACCAGGAATTGACTTAATGTATTAACTGCATAACAATTATCTAGTCTGGTATTCACAAGATAGTTCAACGAGCCAATCAATCTTCGATATATAGTAGGATCAAACAACTTTGAGTCACTGTCCTGTATCTTCTTCAACTTCGTCACCATAGGAGTGTCCATAGACTTACAATCCAACATGCCAAATTTTTGAAGGATTGAGACAATATACTTGCCTTGGCCCACAAAGATCCCCTCAAGTTTTTGCCAAATTGCCAATCCCAAATAGTAATGCATGATACCAAGGTCTTTCATCTCAAATTCGGAAACCAACTCCCTCTTGCACAAAACAATCAATACCTACTCCCGTTAGAAACAAATCGTCTACAGACAACATTAATCTCAGGGGCTCACCATCGACAACTTTGAAATATAGATTTGGGTCAACAATGCTCTTCTTGAAACCCAAACTCAATAGATAACTATCAATGCGAGAGTACTAAGCACGAGGGGCCTGCTTCATGCCATACAAGGCCTTCTTCAATTTACAATTACGTGTCTCTCTATTGTGGACCTCAAACCCTAGAGGTTGTTCAATGTAAACTTCTTCTTTAGTGAACCCATTTAGAAAGGTTGTTTTGACATCCATTTGGTGCAACTTCCAACTTGAAATAGATGCAAGAGCAATAACAGATTTAATAGATGCATATATGACAATGAGAGCAAATGTGTCTTCATAATCCTCTCCTTCTTTCTGGGAGAATCTACGAACCATGAATCTAGCCTTGTACTTCTCCACACTTCCATCAACCACATGTTTTATCTTATAGATCCATTTTGATGATACAACAAATTTCTCTTTACATCTAGGCATGATCTCCCAAACATCGTTATTCAATATAGACTGATATTCTTCAGTCATCGCATCTTTCCATACTTTCTCTCCAACAACTTCTTCATAGGAGGATGGCTCAGATTCAATAATCTTGCACATCAAGGCTGTATAACTAGAGTACTTCTTTGGTTTCTTGCTTTCCTTGAAAAACCATGAACAATAGCATGACCTTCAACTTCCTTCAGAGTTTTATCTAACCAAGCAGGTCTCTTTCTTGTCTCAGCAACAAGAAATTTTGTAGATTCAACAGGTTCATGATCAACGTGTTCTACATGAGAGTCTTCATTCATGGGTACAGGTTCCTGGGACTTTGGTTCCACATTCTTTGGAGCAACTTGGTACTTCATCATCAGACTCCAAGTGTGAATCCCTAGATTTCCAAAATGTAACACCCTCATCGAATATAACATCCCGTCAAGTCTCAATATAACATTTCCCTGGAAAATAGATCCTAAAAGCCTTTAAATTTTCACTATATCCAACAAAGGTACCTTTTCTCTTGGATGGTTCGAACTTTGCCCTTTTCTCTTTGGGTACATGAACGAAAAGTGGAAAACCAAAGATTTCTAAATGTTCAACATTCGGTCTCTCACCTGAAAAGACTTCTTTGGGAGTCTTATAATCCAAAACTCGATGTGGGTACCTATTTTGAACGTAGACAATAGTCCTTGCAGCTTCTCCCAAAGAAACATCGACAACTCTTGATCATGAAGCATTGCTTTGACAACTTCTATTATAGTTTGATTCTCTCTCTGTAGTTCCATTTTGTTCAAGGTAGTAAGGAACTATCAATTCCCTCTTAATTCAAGCATCCCTATAGAAATCAATTAATTCATTTGATACGTACTCCCCACTGTTGTCAAACCTTAGAGTCTTGATCCTTTTTCTTGTAGCATTTTCAACCCGTGCTTTGAATTCACGAAACTTTTCAAACACTTGATCCTTGGTCTTGAGAAGATAGATCCGGGTTTTGCGAGAATAATCATCAATAAAAGATACATAGTATAAACATCTCCACCTAAAGTTTTGTCAGGTATGGTCCTACAAACATCAGAGTGTATAAGCTCCAATATACCTTTGGATCTGTTATCATTGCTGGAGCATCTCCCTTTAACAATCTTCCCAAGGGCACATCCTTTGCATACTCCATCATGATCAGTCTTAAGTTCAGGTACACCCTTAAAATCTTTCAATCTTCCCAAAGCCTTGTAGTGCATATGTGTGTACCTTCTATGCCAAACCTCACTATGTTTTGTAGTGTTGTGAAAGAGAGCTTGGAATGAATGACCAAGGAGACGATATAGTCCTCCAATTCGTACCCCGATGACTTTAGTAGATTCAAAACATGATTTTTTCTTCCATAGTAAGACTTGTCCATCAACAAAAGAAACTCTATACCCTTTGTCTTCAAGAGATGATATGGACAACAAATTCTTCTTCAAACTGGGAACACATAAAATATTGTTAATGGAAACATTACCCCTAGATTCCAGTTGGTAAGACGATGTACCATGCCCTTGACTTCATATTTTTCATTGTCTCCAAGCTTGACCTTTTGAGAGAACTTCTTTTCAAGTAATTCAGACCAATGTTGCACAAAGCGCGATCGGGATTTAATCGGCGCCGGGAAAAAAGCGGAAAAAATCGTTAAAAGCGGGAAAAAAGCGTTTGGCACAAAAATATTCATTTTTTTTCATTTTTTTTCAATTTTTTTAATATCTAAACCATCTACAACATAAAATAAATACATTGACACATAAATATGGTAAAAAAACTAATATATAAGATGTTTAATATCATTTCTAGCGCTAAAATCACACATAACATTGAATCATGTCCTGAATAGTAAGTCCTGAGTCCCAACTCAGCCTCAAAATATCAACAAAAAATATGATAATGTATCTCATTATGTCATAATGTCATATACAATAAAATGAAAGTCTAATCCTATTGATTTCCTCCAGCTCCTCTCCCTCACCTCTTCTCCTCCTCCTCCGCGCGCAAACAGCAAAATGACATAAAAAAATCGATTTTCGCCTATTAAAAGCCCGCTGCCTTGTGCCTTTGCGATTTTTTCTGTAAAAATCGCGATTTTTTGGAAAAAATCGCTATAAAAAAAAGTCCGCGATTTTTTGGTATAAAAATCGCGATTTGATCGGGTAGAGGAAAAAATCGCGATTTTCCGATAAAATCGCGATTTTAACAACACTGATTCAGACAAATAATCACAATTTCCAGTCATGTGCTTAGAGGCATTACTGTCAACAAGCCAAATTTCATCATGATTTTCCATTAGAACCTGTAAGAGCACAAATAAATGAGTGTTCAGATTCAGATTCACATCTTCTATGCCTCCTCTTTGAAGATGGTTCATCTAAATAAGTAGCAGATGCATGATGTCTTCTACTTCTTTTACGATCATCATCCCTTTCATAGTCATCTCTTTGATTCCTTCGAGGACATTGAGTTTGGTAATGACCATAGGCTTGACAACAGAAGCATTGAATATTTGACAAATCTCTTTTATCTCTTCTATCTCTATCATCTCTTCTATTTCTTCTATCTGGAGAGGGAGAAGAATGTCTTCTATGAAAGGAAGAAGCCTTTCTTGAAGTAGATTTAGGATCTTGTCTTCTACCAACACTTCTTTGGAATTTGCCAAAATTTTATTTCTTCTTGTTTCCCTTAACATGAGCTGCAAATGTTTCTATACTAGGATCTTTAAGGTCTCCTCTAGAGTAGAGTCTTGACTCTTTGTGAGTGCATGCTGCCCATAACTTGTCAAAGGTTGGAGCATTCTCTCTTGCGCTAACACCTACAACAAATGAGTCCCAAGATATAGGGAGACCACCCAAAGCAACAACTATCAATTCCTTATCAGAAACTTCTTCATCAATGGCTTTGTGTTGGTCTCTAATTTGAGATATCTTGACAAAATATGGTGCTATAGTGTCATTCTTTGTCATCTTGATGTTACGGAGCCGACCTCTTAGATTGATAGATTGGTTCAAATTGTTGATAAGATATAATCCAATGATAGCATCGTACATAGCCTTAGCAGTCTTATGTTCAACAATATAAGGAATCAAATGATCCCTAACAGAATCCAACAAAATGCTTCTTGCCAAAATATCATCTTCATGATACTTTTCCTTTCCTGCTTGATCAGATGGTTCAATGACTTTACCTGTGACAATTCCCAAGACTTTGTTCCTTTCAAGAATGATCTCAACTCTTGCCTTCCATGCCTTGTAGTTAGTAGCTCCTTCAAGCTTGCTTTTGGTCTTCATGAGTGAATGCTCTTTAAGGTGATCTTCAAGTGTCTTTCAAGTGCTCCTTAAGATGATCTCTCTGCTCTTTTCCTTCACAACAACTCTGATACCATGTTGAAATTCTAGTAGAGCAATGACTAGAATAGTTTTTCACAATTTGATAGCTACTTCTATTGATATAAACAATTACTTCTTTTTCCTTTCATCAACATGTAGATATACATGAAAAACTTCAACCAATGATTCTTCAACAAGAGCACTTAATAGAGATCACAGTAGACAATGAACAATAGACAATAAACAAGAGACAAGAGACACCAAGATTAGGCTCAAAGCCAAGGAAAAACCCACTCAGGGGAAAACCCAAAATTCTTTCCTTGTGAGAGAGATTCTGTCCATCAATACTACATCAAAATGTTCCAACAAGTCCAAAATAGTCGACAATAAAGTACTTATCAAAGTCTAATTATAAAATGAGAGAGATTTCTCTTCTGTCCAATAGGATGATTTGTAAGGAGGCCAAATTCTAGGCTTGAGGTTACTGCAATAGATGGTTGAAATTCCCACTGTGATAGTCAACGAACTATGGAGGAGATTCAACCAAAAACAACTTGGTTAACTTCAGAATTGTGTCGTAAAGGAGAGTGAGTCTCTCTTTGCAATTCTCGGCCACAAAAGAAGTGTCAAAACAGAAGTTGAATTTAACCCTAGTGACTGTAGCACCTAGCCGTTGAAGATAGACCAAACTACATTCAATATATCCCTTGTAGACTTCCTCAGACTCCTGAAATGGAAGGTTGAATACACTTGCAATTGCAGGCCAATGATGAGCTTGATGATGTTTGAAATGATGGTGATTGATGCCCAATTTATAGGATACGTGAGAGAGCTAATTTGCCCTAGTAGGGTCGACATGATATCCTTCTAATGAGCCGACTTGTAGGGCTGGTTATGAGCCCACTTGAGGTGACAAATAATTAGTTTCTTCTCCATAATTTGATGGAAAATGCTGACCATAGCTATCCAATATTTCAACATCGACTTCACTTGAGATTAATGTTTGAGATTCATCTAATTCTCTAATGCAAATCACTTTTGTATTTTATTAGATTAACTCACTTTTTTTGATAAAAGGAAATTATCAAAATTTGTTTGGGTTAAAGGTCCTTTGGATTTCTTCCACACATCTAGACACTTATACCTGTGTGAAAATATCTGTTCGATGCTACTGCTTCATCTCCCTTAGATATTTTGGAATGAAAGCTCCCTCAGAGATGTTGGGAACACAGTAGGTCAATTTATTGATCAAGCAGAGCCAAATCAAAATCTACGCTCTTGCACGTGAATTTGTTTGGAGGTGGACTGAGACTCTTAGAGGTGTCAGAAATCAATATGGATGCATAGAGACAACGACAAGCCCTAGATTATGAGCAACTTCCTTTTAAGTGCAATGCTTGTCATGTTTATGAGAATTTCGTCAAAACTGTCCAAAAGTTTGAGTGGAACAACCCCCTTCAAAACAATCGTCAAATAAAAAATGAGTTCCAGTTGCAATGCAAGTGTAGAAATTCTCAATGCAAGGGGTCAGAGCAATTGAGGTCATCCTAGATGTGCGCTTGGCACTCGGTTGAGATGGGAGCGTGCCTTGGCGCTTTGGGGCCTGCCAACATGAGACTAATGAGAAATCCTTCTTGAACTTCTTTGCAAACTCATCTAGTTGAACCTCTGCTAATGCTGATGTTTGCTGCAACTTCCCCTCTTTATTCTTCTATGAACATTGTGATGCTTGGTGCCCATTCTTGAGGCAAATGAAACACTTTAGCTTGCTCAAGTAGTTCTTCTTCCGCAGTTGAGAGGTTGGCTCCTTGCTATTTATGGCTGATTTGTGCAAAAATTTGAAATTGGCCTCCCTCTCACAGTGTCATTACCTAGCAAATCATTTGCTGTAAATTTCTTAAATACAGATTTAGTAAATAAAATCGCTGTTGAGATTCTTATCAGGGAAATAAAATATAAAATAACAGAAGCAAAATTGACCAATCTCGTACACATGCACATGAAAAATTATGCCCTTCAAATTTGTTATCTAATAACATTAGTTTTACAACATACAAGGACCTCCTTCCTTGGAAAATTAAATGCCACCGAGGAAAATTACAAGAAGCAAAAGCTTGAATTTTCCACCTGATAAGAACCCTCAAAATCTGTCCCTTGATCTTGCTGGCTGCTGGATCCTTCTCCCTTGCTGCGTTTTGTTCTCTTCCTTTGGAATCCATCTCACTATCTTGCGGTCACTTGATGTGTCTTTTCCCTTAGCCTAACCTTTGTTTTATAAGTTTGACTTTTTGACTTAATTCACAACTGTAATCTCCAAAGTGATTGACGATTGAAATTAGACCTCAACTTCACTTGAGATCAATGGTTGAGATTCATATAATTCTCTAATGCAAATCAGTTTTGCATTTCATTAGATTAATTCACTTTTTTTGATAAAAGGAAATTATTATAATTTGCTAAGGTTAAAAACTCAAAGGTCCTTTGGATTTCTTCCACACGTCTAGACACTTAGACTTGTGTAAAAGTGCCTATTTAATGCTACACCCTCATCTCACTCTAATATTTTGGGATGAAAGCTCCCTCAAATATGTTGGGAACATGTTGGGTCAATTTATTGATCAAGCAGAGCCAAATCAAAATCTATGCTCTTGCATGTGAATATGTGTGGAGGTGGACTGGGACTCTCAGAGGCGTTGCAAATCAATATGGATGGATAGAGACAACCACAAGCCCTAGATTATGAGCAACTTCATTTTAAGTGCAATGTTTGTCATGTTTATGAGAATTTTGCCAAAACTGTCCAAAAATTCAAGAGGAACAACCCCCTTCAAAACAATCGTCAAATAAAAAATGAGTTCTAGTTGCATTGCAGGTGTAAAAGTTCTCAATCCAAGGGACCATAGCAAGTGAGGTCATCCCAGTGGTGCGCTTGGCGGTTGGTTGAGATGGGAGCATGCGTTGGCACTTTGGGGCTTGACAACGTGAGACTAATGAGAAATCTGTCTCGAATTTCTTTGCAAAATCATCTAGCTGAAGCTCGGTTAATGCTGATGTTTGCTATGATTTCCCCTCTTTATTCTTCTCCAAACATTGTGATGCTTGGTGCCCATTCTTGTGGCAAATAAACACTTGAGGTTGCTCAAGTCTTTCTTCTTCAGCAGTTGAGAGGTTGGCTCCTTGCTATTGCTGGCTGATTTGTGCAAAACTTTGAAATTGGCCTCCATGTCGGAGTGTTAGGTCTAATACCACGTTAATTTTACTACTCTCAGTTATTGCCAATTTATTACCTAGCAAATCATTTTTTGTTATTTTATTAACTACAGATTTACTATATAAAGCCATTGCTGATATTCTTAACAGGTAAATACAATATAAAAAAATAGAAGCAAAAATGACCAATCTCTTACACATGCACACGAAAAATTATGCCCTTCAAATCTGCTATTTAGTAACATTAGTTTCACAACATACAAGGGCTTCCCTCCTTCATAAGTTAAATGCCCAATGAGGAAAGTTACAAAGAGCAAAAGCCTGAATTTTCCAGCTAATAAGAGCCCTCAAAACCTTTCCCTTGATCTTGCTGGCTGTTGGATCCTACTCTCTTGCTGCGCTTTGTTCTCTTCCTTTGGAATCTACACACTTGAATGGATGTCCTTCTCTGCCCAATCTTTGAGATGCTCACTATCTCACTATCTTGCACTCACTTGATTTGTCTTTTCTCTTAGGCTAGCCTTCGTTTTATAATGTTGAGTTATTGACTGAATTCACAACTATAACCCACGGGCCTCCTGCCCGATCTTGTGCTGGGGCCCATCTCTGCCCTCGTCCCTTTTGAGCTGGCTTCTCAGTCTTGAATGGCTGGGAATGCCCCCCCCTCCAGATCCAGAGAACCACGAGGAACTTTTCGCTTCATTGATCCCTGACAATGCTGCTACAAGAACTCGTCCCTCTGTCTCTAAGTTTGTCAAGAAACTGGATGAAATCCCCGAGGTTTCTCTCCCTCCATCCTTGCCAAGGAAATCAGCAATCACCCTCGCTGAAAGAGGTCTCGTTGGACAGTTCACTAGCCTTTGGCCTTCTCCAAGATCAATGCAAAAATGGGTGGAGCGCAACTGGAACGCAATGACCCAAGGGAAAATAGCCATCAGATTTTGTGGAAGGGGCTATTACACATTTATCTTTGAAACAAAAGAGGACAAGAATCTCATATTCAGAAACGACCCTTACTTTATGGATTCAAGAGGCCTCTATCTGAATAGATGGACACCAGACTTCGATCCGGAAATGGACATCCCAAATGCAGTTCCGGTTTGGGTCCGCCTCCCACATCTGCCGCTCCATTGTTGGGGGGATGAATCAGTAAGGGCAATAGGGAACACAGTCGGAAAATACATCGATATATCTAAGCCAAGGGAGAACATGCATGCATGCGCCAGGATTTGCGTAGAAGTAGATCTTGGGAAAGGCCTGCCGGAAGCCATCAAGATCAAGGTCGATCAATGGACGCACATCCAACAGCTGGACTACGAGCAACTACCCTTCAAATGCAAGGTATGTCACGAATATGGACATTTCGCAAATAGATGTAGCAAGTCAAAATTAAATGAATCCACTGAAAATGAAGAATCTCCGGACGGCCACTGGGAACAAGTAAAAAAGAAAAAATCTTCCTCTTCTCAAGGGCCTAGTTCTAAGCCCTCCCCGGAAACCCTCCCCCCTCCCCCTCCTCCCCCATCTAGCTCAGCTCCCTCCTTTCCCTCCACCTCCAACCCCTTTGAATCAATGGAAGTTGAAGACCCCTCTTCCCCTCCCCCTTCCCCCCGCGACAACTCATTAGCTGTCATCTCCCCGCCCTTGATCCCTCAATCCTCCCCTCCACCAACAATAGAGAGAATACTCACCAGAAATAAACTGAAAGAAACCAGTCTTCCCTCAAATCCCCCAAGAAAGGCAGGTAGAAAGTCAAATAAAGAACTTAGAGATGAGGCAGCAGCGAAAGAGATGGCTACTGGAGCACAGCAACCAATGGACTCCTATCTAGATAGGCAAAAAGGAAGCAGGGAAAAAACAAAGGAGAGGAGCGGGGCTCACCCAAAATCTGGTAAATGATGAATCTGGTCTCTTGGAACTGTAGGGGGATGGGCTCCTCCTCAAAAATAAATGCAGTGCGTGACTTAATAAATCAGGAGTAGCCAGACTTCGTCCTCATCCAGGAGACCAAAATGTCAGACCAAGATTTTCAAAAACAAGTCAAAAGATTCAAAAATTTTGAAGGCTACTCAATAGGTTCAGAAGGTGCCTCAGGAGGCATAGGAACACTTTGGAACAAGAATAAATGGGCTCACATCAACCTCCAATCTTGCAATTGGTGGATAAGAACAGAACTCAGAAACAAAGTCTCTCAAGAAGTTTTCAACATATACAACATCTACGCTCCAAACCATTATTGGGATAAAGCAACTTGCTGGGACTCATTATCCTTAGACTTACAGTCCTCTCACGATAGGAGCATAATTCTGGGAGGAGACTTGAATCTAATAAGAAACGTGGATGAAAAGCTTGGAGGAAACTTCCATACGGATTCTTCAAGAGAGGCGCTGGAGGCTATAATCCAGACCCATAATCTCATTGACATACCCCCCTTCAACGGGAAATATACATGGAGTAACAAAAGAACAGGATGCCACAATATCAAAGAGAGGCTAGATAGATTTCTCGTGTAGGAAAGAATCGCAGCAAGCTTCTCTTCCATTAAGAGTAAAATTATCCAAGTTTCGGCCTCTGATCACAAACTTGTGGTGATGTATATGGAAAAAGAGAGAAACTTGGGGCCTCTCCCCTTCAAATACAATAAAATTTGGGATTTTAAAGAAGATTTTCGTTCCCTCATACAAAAACAGTGGGCAAAGGAAGTCGTGGGATCGCCTCATTACATCTGGGAAACCAAATTAAAATCCTTAAGAGCAGTCATCAAATAGTGGGCTAAGGAAAACGCAGCAATGGAGAAGAGGAAAAAGCGGATCTCTATACGCAGATGGAGCAGTGGAACAAAGAAAAAGAGAACAACCAACTCACAAATGAAGATATAATCCATGAAAACGAAATGTACAGGGAGCTATATAGACAAAATAGAGTCGAGGAAGAGGAACAAAGGCAGAAATCGAGGTGCTTGTGGTTGAGGGCTGGAGACAAAAATACCTCTTTCTTCCATAACAACATAAAGCTCAGGCACGCCGAAAATCAGATAGATAAAATAGAGGTAGAAGGGAAAGAGTTTAGTGACCAAGAAGAAATAAAAGAGGCAGCTTTCAATCACTTTAAATCTCTTCTTACAGCAGTCCCTCAGCAGTCGGACAACTCTGACTTTCTCAGCGCTGTAGAGAGCAAAATCTTAGACTCTCAAAACAGAGATCTGGATCAGGATGTCACAGAAGAAGAAATCAGATTGGCAACTTTTAGTATGCAACAGGATAAGGCCTTGGGCCCTGATGGTTTCACGGTGGCCTTTTACCGAAATCATTGGGACGAAATCAAAAAAGACTCTGTGCGGATGGTTAAGAATGTCTTTAAAAAACACAAGATGGGAGAAAACACCAAATCCTCACACCTTGCTCTCATCCCTAAGGACATTAACCCTCGTTCCTTTCACTGCCTCCGGCCAATCTCCCTTTGTAACGTCTCCTACAAGATTGTCACCAAAATTCTTGCCAATAGGCTCAAAAAGCTCCTCCCTCATTTAATCTCAGAGAACCAAGGGGGATTTGTTCCCCACAGGCAAATCACAGATAATGTCATACTTATTCAAGAGGCAATCCATAGCAGCATCAGCAGAAAGGAACGAGGCATGATAATCAAACTCGACATGGCAAACGCTTTCGATAGAGTCAACCACCACTTCCTAACAGCAGTCCTCAAAAAATTCGGGATCTCAAAAATTTTTACAAGCATCATCTCTGGATGCATCTCCAATCCTTGGACTGCTCCTCTGATTAATGGCTGCCCAAGCAGGTATTTTAGAAGCACCAGGGGACTGAGGCAAGGCTGCCCCCTCTCCCCCTTCTTATACATCATTATGGCGGAAACTCTGAGCATTCACTTAGAAAATCTCCGCAAGAAAAAAGAGATCACTGGAATTGGTATAGAAAGAGGGACTAAAGAGATCAATCATTCGCTCTTTGCGGATGATACCCTCCTCATCGGGGGAGCCTCAAGCCTAATGGCAAAAAGATTCAAGAAAGTCTTGGATGCCTTCCTAGCTGCCTCAAGAGGGATGCTGAATAATAAAAAATGCAAGATCTATACCTGGAATGTCTCTGACCAAATCAGGCAAAGAATCTCCTTGATACTGGACATTCCAGTGCAAAGGAATTGGAGTTACTTCTCTTATCTAGGTCTGCCTTTAGCCAAAGAAACAGTCAAGGCTGAGATTTGGGCCAAACATATAGAAAAGATGAGAGGTCTCCTCCAAAGTTGGGGAGTTTCTTGGCTAAATCTGGCTGGTAGAACGACCCTTATAAAGGCTATCCTCTCTGCTCTCCCCATCTACCAGTATGCGGTCACTTTGGCTCCCGCTAGTATACATAAGCACATGGAACTATTAATGAGAAGTTTCCTCTGGCAGGGGGGAAAGCAAGAATCAAAAAAATTTAGCCTTGTCAAATGGGATCAAGTCATTCTTCCCTATGATAAGGGTGGACTAGCCATTAAAATCCCGAGCCTCTCCAACCGTGCTATGGGCTTTAAACTGATTTGGAGAATTCTCACCGGCAAAGGCTCTTGGTGGGTGGAGGTTTTGAAAAGGAAATACCTTAATGGACCAAATTCTAATCTCCTTTCCGAAACAATAGCTGAAAGATCTTGCACCCCTGTTTGGAAGCTCATTAAAAAAGTCCTCCCACAGTTCAGAGAGAACATTTCCAAAGTGCCTGGAAGCGGCAAGGAGGTCAATATTTGGACTGATAGAATCATGGGCGCCAAACCAAGAAACCTCCTCCAAAATCTCAGGCCTTTGCAAATTTGGATGGAAGCTAAAAATTTAACCTCCTTGTATGATATTTCAATATGGGACCAAAACATCTGGCAGGGCTGGAAGGACCTTCAAATTCCCAATGAACTCAGAGATCTATGGCTCAATCTTAAGGTCTCCCTCACAGGCGCTGCTCCCACCAACATAGGGGCTGAAGATAGGTATATCTGGGAGCCAAGCGGAGGGAAATTCACTGTCAAAGATGGTTACAAATTTCTCCAGGCATCCACTTCAACAGCCAAATGGAACCTCTTCACAACTGTATGGAAATCAGAGTGCATACCAAAGGTCAAACACTTCAATTGGACTCTCCTCAAAGGAAAGGTGCTCACAGCTGAAAACCTAAGGAAAAGAGGGATCTTGGGGCCATCAATATGTTGCTTCTGTCGCGCTGAGGAGGAGAGTAGTCACCATCTATTCTTCCACTGCCCCCTCGCACAAAGCTGCTGGACTCAGATTGTCAGACCAATGGAAATTGAAGAGACTTTTGATCAGCTATCCTCTCTTCAAAAAAACTGGGTAAAATGTTACCCTTTTCCTAAGAAAGGTAAAAACAACATCATCCGTGTGTGGAAATGCATCCCAGCTACTCTTAGTTGGCAAATCTGGTTAGCTAGGAATAACTGTATTTTCAATAACAAGAAGCCCAATCCTGCCCGTATACTGGCAAAAACAACAGCGCTCATATCTGAAACAATAAGTGCAAACTTGGTCGCTCCTCCAGATCAATCAAGCTGGCACAAAGAAGAGATGGAATGGTACAACAAATTCTGCATCAACTACAGCAACAACCAACTAGCTCACCCCAAAGCATGCACGAGAAGAATACACTGGAAGATCAGAGGCACAAAGGAAGAAGTAAGTCCAACAACTTGGCAGAAGCTTACAGCCTCTACTTAGGCACCACCATCCTGAACCGGCTGAGAATCAGGAATCCAATCATATTGGGAGACTCGGCCATCGTTATTGCAGCTATGGTGTCGGGGACAAAATTTAAAAAAGAGGCCCTTAATAATGTAAAGCTCAGGATTGCGGATAACATCAAAGAAATGGGGGACACGATCTTCAAACATGTCCTAAGAGACAACAACACAGAAGCGGACCACTATGCCACTAAGGCATCCAACAGACAGATCGGTCAAGTTAGGGAAAATTGACTCCATATATGAAAAACCAATCCCGTAGTCGGCTTAGCTGCCTGTCAAACTCTCTGACCAGTCATATCAGCGTATTCCCGACCTCTTGTCTAATCATTCCACACATCTCTTCTTGTGATCTCTGGCCATATCAGTCAAGTTGCACGCAGCCTGTCATGTCTTGAACTACGATCCTCCCTTCTCCATGTTTACCACTCATTCATTCTGGACCGATCATAGGATCTCGAGCTCCCAGTCTTCCCGTGACTCTCTCACGCAGATTTTAGGTAGGAGTCTTTTCAAAATCTCCATAGACTGCTACAAAGATTTCAAGTCCGATTCTAATCCTGGCCAGACCATCGAGTTTACGTCGTACTCTATGCTCGATCACCCTTCCACTCTGCTTTATATATCCATAAACCCTCCTCTCTACGAGCACATCAGAAACACGTTCTTATACTTGCAGGAGAGCAAAGGTTCTATATTTGGCAATCAGCTCAAGAAGTTCTGCAACAAGCGAGGCCGCCAACAGTTCAACACAGCCGCGAGTTCGTCTTCTAAAGCCTCCAGGGGTGTCCTTAGCAGTCTCCAAGCTTGGAAGTTCGTCATCTGCCCGGTTGTTCTTCACCTGCTCGATCGTTTGGTAAATTTCAGAGCCTGGTTCTTCCTTTTATGCGTAGTTTCTTCTCTGGTCTGTTCCCTCTTCTTGGCATTTCCCTCATTTTCTTCCGGTCTCCCTCTCCTTCTTTTCTTCCCCAGTCCCCTCTCCCTGCTCTTGCACTGCATCCCCTCCCCCAACAGCTCCCCAGATATGGCTGAGATTCCGGAAAACAGAGTGAATGATGAGAATCCGGAAAACAGAGAGCAACCCGAGAATCCGCTGGACAGAGTGATTGCAAACAGCAGCTGCACGTTATGTAAAGCCCATTGCTTTATGATAGCAAGGTTCGTCAAACATTTCAATGAGCTCAAAGAGGACTTCCAGGCAGATAGCAGATCAAAGAGAAAGAAGTTGGAAAAACAAAAAGCAGAGATAGAAAGCCTAAAGGAAAAATGTAACCACATGGAGGAGGCAATCGCCCACATCAAATCTATCACTCAGAGTATGCAAGCTGAGACCTCAACCAGAGCAAGTGTTAAGAAAGAACCACAGATTGATGACTCTGTCAATCAGCTTTAGCAATCTGCCTAATGACTAGTAAATTTTGTCTTCTCGCAGGTATGTTTGTAAGGCTTTACAGCCGTTTTCTTTTTCAATCTGTGCTACTCAAGTTTTCTTATAAGAAGTCAGGGTCTGCGAACCCTTTTTGGACTTCTCCTTATGTACTTCTCCCTACATATGTAACAGGACTTGGCTCCTAGTAGTTTTTATAATATATAAGTACCCGATCATGTTAAAAGAAAAAGAAAAAGAAAACTTCTTCGTGCTCACAAACTTTGTCAATGCATCTACAACATTCTTCAGAGTGTCCACCTTTACCAACAAAACCTTTTTATTTTCAACCATATCCCTCACAAAGTGATATTGAACATCAATGTGCTTTTTCTTTGAATGATAGGCAGGGTTTTTTGCCAAGAAAATTACATTCTGGCTGTTACAATCTATCCTTATATCTCGCTGTATGGACCCCACACTTGAACACAATCTTTGCAACCAAACTGGTGCCTTGCTTGCATGAGTGGCTGCCATGTATTCAACCTCTGTAGTTGAAAGTGCCACTGCAAACTATTTCTTGCTCATCCAAGTGATTGCTCGTCCAAATAGGTTAAACACATATCCACTTGTAGATCTTCTTTGATTCAAATCTCCAGCCCAGTCTGCACCAACAAAGCTATGTATGTCCAAAACTTTATCCTATCCTAGTCTTTCTTGATAACACAAACGATAATCACTAGTGCCACGCAAATACCTGAAAACCCGCTTCATTGTTGTCCAATGCTCCTTCCTTGGTTTTGACGTAAATCTACTCAATACTCCCACTGCATGTGCATTGTTTGGTTTGGTACGAACCATTGCATACATTAGGCTACCAACTGCACTCACATATGGAACACGAGACCTGTCTTCTTCCTCTTCCTGTGTCTTGGGACACTGTTCAACAGATAACTTTACACCTACAAGAATAGGAACTTTCATTGGTTTGCTAACCTGCATGTTAAACCTCTGCAATATTGCCTCAACATACTTCCTTTGGTTTAACCATAACTTCCTCTTTCCTCGATCTTGTTTAATTTCCATGCCCAAAATATAGTTTGCAGCTCCAAGATCCTTCATGTCAAATTTAGAGGACAATTGGGTATTCAAATCCTGGAAAATTTCTTTGTCATTTCCAATCAACAACATATGAACTACTTACAAGACCAAATAAATAACACGATTACCAATTAATTTAAAATATACTCAATGATTTGCTTTGCTCTTGTGAAGCCAAGTCCCCGTATATATGTATCAAATTTTTGATACCACATCCTTGGTGACTGATTTAACCCATATAGAGACTTTTTAAACTTGCATACTAGTTCTTTCTTACCCTTCGCTGTGAAGCCTTCTAGTTGCTTCATGTAGATCTCTTCTTCCAGATTACCGTGAAGAAATGTTGTCCTCACATCCATCTGTTCCACCTCAAAATCAAAAGAAGCAACAACAGATAAAAGTAATCTAATAGAAGCTAACTTGGCAATAGGAGAAACAATATCACCAAAATCAATTCCTAGCACTTGGGAATAACCTTTTGCTACTAACTGAGCTTTATATTTCTCCACCTTGCCTTCCGCATTCATATTTTTCTTAAACACCCAGCTGCCAACCGGTTTCCTTCCAGCTGACAACTCCACCAGATCGAAAGTGTCATTTTTGTCCAAACATGCCATTTCATCAACCATGGCCTCCTTCCAGATTGTTCCATCCTTTGAATCCACTGCCTCCCTGACAGTTCTGGATCATCAACAATGAGAGATAAAGCAAAATTTGGATAGAAAGCATATAGACTATACCTCTCTAGCTGCCTTCTTTCTCGAACTGATCTCCTCAAAACTGGAGTGTGTGGCTCTTCCTCTTCTGATTCTTGTTTAGTTGTAGAGTTTGATTCTTCCTAATTCAACATAAACTCTATCTTCTTAGGTTCCTTTGGTAGGACTTCATGTTAAATAACATCTTTCACCTCTCTAAACACCACATCTCGGCTGTACACAACCTTTCTTATTTTTGGGTTCCAAAGCTTATAACCTTTTAAACCATCCTCATACCCAATAAAGATGCACCTTTCAGATTTACTATCCTATTTGGTTCTTTCTCGTTTGCAACGTGTACATATGCATCACAATCAAATACCTTGAGATGTGTGAGAGAGGATTTCTTACCAATCCATACCTCATGTGGAATCTTATCCTCCAATGCCGATGAAGGTGATTTGTTAAACAGGTAACATACAATATCTAGTGCCTCTGCCCAGCATTCGTGTCCTAACTCGACACCACTGAGCATACTTCTTGCCTTTTCCATCAATGTCTTGTTCGTTCTTTCTGCAACTCCATCCTGTTGAGGTGTGTATGGAATAGTCTTTTGCTGTGCTATACCACACTTCTTATAGAACTTTTCAAATTCCTTCTTGTAAAACTCTCCACCATTATTTGTCCTCAACACCTTAATCTTTTTTCTGTCTGATTTTCTATTAGAGCTTTAAATTCTTTAAATCTGTCAAAGACTTAAGATTTCTTCCTAAGAAAATATATCTATTTATTCCTCAAGAAGTCATCTATAAATGAGACATAGAACACAAACTTCCCCAGTGATAGAACTGACACAGGTCTAAACACATCATTGTGCACATGTTCTAATATCCCTTTCGCCCTCTTAGCACCAGAGGGGAAACTCACCCGATTCTGCTTCCCATATACACAATGTTCACATAAATCGAAATGCAGAGAGCAATTAGACATACCTTCTACCATACAATTACCATGCAGTATTCGAAGGCCCTTCTCTCCAATATGTGCAAGTTTTTGATGCCACAACATAGTCTTTTCTCTAGAGACCACTAGATATTATGCTCCACTTTCAGGAACCACAAAATTGCTACACCCATCAATAACAGTGCTACCCAGAAGTTTGTATAGAGTTCCAATCTGAACTCCCTGCATCAATATCAGTGCTCCTCGAACCATCTTGCGGGTATCTTTCTCGAACACTATATTTCCGCCTACATCATCCATCTTGCTTACAGAAATCAGATTTTTAACCAATGTAGGAATATGCAGAACACCAGGAATTGTTTTAATCCTTCCACCTTGCAACTTCAGCTTGACTATTCTGCTTCCTATGATTTTGGCCTTCCTGTCATCTCCTAGGAAGACATTACGACCATCATATTTCTCGTACTTGTAAAACCACTCCCTATGGGGAGTGAAGTGAAAGGATGCACTTGAGTTAATCAACCATGTCTCATGATCTACATGTGTATTTGAAGAAAAAGCCAAGTACACATCCCCACCTCAGATCCCTTTCCCTTTTCAGGAGCTTTAGATCTACTGTCTTTTTTGTAATGCCCTTCCTTTCTGCATTTGCAGCATACCTTTACAAATTTTTCTGGAGATTTAGATCTCTCACTTAAGGACTTATTTTTGTTTCTGTTTTGGGAACGTCCTCTCACAAACAAGGCATCTCCATATTTTTCCTTCTCATCTCCTCTGATAATAAGGATGAGACTATTTCATCAAACTTCAAGGTAGTTGTATTGCTACTTGTTGCAACAACCAGACTATCCCACGAGTCTGGTGGAGAACACAACATACTGATGCACTTATCTTCATTTGAAATTTTAATATCAACAGATAGTAACTGACTTACAATAATATTGAAGGTGTTTAGATGCTTTGTCACTACGTCTCCATCCTTCATCCTTAGGTTACCATTATACAACTTTTTTCGCAGGAAAAATTTGTTCACTAGAGACTTAGATTGATACAAAGTCCTTAACCTGTCCCACAAAACCGTCGCTGTAGCCTCCCTTGATACATTCAACAACATTGAATTTGAGAGACACAATCGTATTGTGCTCTTCGCCTTCCGATCTAACATTCCCAGTCTTCTTTCGACATCCCTGTTGGTGTCGTACCTGGATCTACAACGATCCACTGATCTCTATCCACCAACAAATCCTCCATCTTGAGCTTCCACAACTTAAAACTCTATCCATTGAATTTCTCGATCTCTATCTTTCTACTGTTTGCCATCTTTTTTCACCACAAGAATCAATCTCACAAATCTCCCACTGTAATAGGGTCTACCATATGCCCGAGCAAAACGTCTTAGCAACAAAGGCATCCCTTTGAAGCTGAAACTACTCTGATACCAAATGAAGGTTTTAACCCTATACAAAAATTACTTGCAATCGAATTCTTAAACTAGAAAAATATACAATGGCGAGAACATAAAACAGATATACACAGAGATTTTTCTTTGGATCCTAAATCCAAGAATACCAGATTGATTTTTCATTATATTCCTTTCATGTTACAATACATATATATACATGCTGAAACATTCATAAACCTCAATCCACTAACCCTGGATTAGAACATAACAATAATTCCCTTGACTCGATCTACAAATACCATGGGCAAAAACCACCGTGCCTAAAAACCATGCGCGGAAACCATGGGTAGGTCCACTCGCCATCTTTGGGTTTGCCCAACTATTATTGGGTTTGCATTACTTGGGGCATTACTTAGAACCCCATAACGCGTGGAAAGAATATAACACTCACCCAACAAAACTAAACTTGAGATCAATGGTTGAGATTCATCTAATTCTTTAATGCAAATCACTTTTGCATTTCATTAGATTAACTCCCTTTTTTTGATACAAGGAAGTTATTATAATTTGCTAAGGTTAAAGGTCCTTTGGATTTCTTCCACACATCTAGACACTTAGACTTGTGTGAAAGTGCTTGTTCAATGCTACTGCCTCATCTCCCTCTGGTATTTTGGGATGAAAGCTCCCTCAAAGATGTTGGGAACACACTAGAGCCAAATCAAAATTTATGCTCTTGCATGTGAACATGTGTGGAGGTGGACTGGAACACTTAGAGGCGTCACAAATCAATATGGATGGATAGAGACAACGACAAGCCCTAGATTATGAGCAACTTCCTTTAAGTGCAATGCTTGTCATGTTTATGAGAATTTTTTTCAAAACTGTCCAAAAATTCAAGAGGAACAACACCCTTTAAAACAATCGTCAAATAAAAATTGAGTCCAAGTTGCATTGTAGGTATAGAAATTCTCAATGCAAGGGGCTAGAGCAATCGAGGTCATCCTAGAGGTGCACTTGGCTCTCGGTTGAGATGGGAGCATGCCTTGGCACTTTGGGGCCTGACAACATGAGACTAATGAGAAATCCTTCTTGAACTTCTTTGCGAACTCATCTAGCTGAACCTTTGCTAATGCTGATGTTTGTTGTGACTTGCCCTCTTTATTCTTCTCCGAACTTTGTGATGCTTGGTGCCCATTCTTGTGGCAAATGAAACACTTTAGCTTGCTCAAGTCTTTCTTCTTCAACATTCGAGAGGTTGACTCCTTGTTATTGTTGGATGGCGTGTGCTAAACATTGAAATTGGCCTCCCTCTCGGAGTGTCAACTCTAATTCCATGTTAATTTTACTAATCCCAGCTATTGGCAATTTATTACCAAGCGATCATTTGGTGTAAATTTATTAACTATAGATCTACTAAATAAAACCACTGTTGAGATTCTTAAAAGGTAAATAAAATATAAAACAACAAAAGCAAAATTGACCAATCTCATACACATTCACATGGAAAATTATGCCCTCCAAATCTGCTATCTAGTAACGTTAGTCTTACAACATACAAGGGGTTCCATCCTTCGAAAATTAAATGTCCATTGAGGAAAATTACATACAAGAAAAGCCTGAATTTTGCAGCTGATAAGAACCCTCAAAACCTACCCCTTGATCTTGCTGGCTATTGGATCCTTCTCCCTTTCTGTGCCTTGTTCTCTTCCTTTCGAATCTGCACACTTGGATGAATGTCCTTCTTCGCCCAATCATTGAGATCCTCACTATCTCACTATCTTGTGCTCACTTGATGTGTCTTTTCCCTTAGCCTAGCCTTCATTTTATAAGTTTGAGTTATTGACTGAATTCACAACCTAATCTCCGAAGTGATTGATGGTGGAAATTAGATCTCAACTTCACTTGAGATTTATGGTTGAGATTCATATAATTCTCTAATGCAAATCAATGTTGCATTTCATTAGATTAACCCACTTTTTTTGAAAGAAGGAGATTATTATAATTTGCTAAGGTTAAAGGTCCTTTCGATTGCTTCCATATGTTTACACACTTAGACATGTGTGAAAGTACCTGTTCGATGCTACTGCCTCATCTCCCTCGGATATTTGGGATGAAAGCTCCTTCATAGATGTTGGGAACACACTAGGTCAATTTATTGATCAAGCAAAGCCAAATCAAAATCTATGCTCTTGCACGTGAATATGTGTGGAGGTGGATTGGGACTCTCAGATGCGTCACAAATCAATATGGATGGATAGAGACAACAACAAGCCCTAGATTATGAGCAACTTCTTTTTAAGTGCAATGCTTGTCATGTTTATGAGAAATTTGCCAAAACTGTCTAAAAATTGAAGAGGAACAACCCCCTTCAAAACAATCGTCAGATAAAAAATGGGTTCTAGTTGCATTGCAGGTGTAGAAATTCTCAATGCAAGGGGCCAAAGCTATGTTGTAGGAAACACCACGGTAAGGGTTGTCTCAGTACCTGAAACAGGATGAAACATCGAAATGGCCTGAAATGCCGTCGACCATCACGAATGGCGTTTTGTGATTTCGAAACTCCCTCTGGGATGGTTGACGACATTTCAGGGCCACTTTTGCTGCTACGGGTTGTGTTTCAAGCGGAAAAAAACGATTTTGTTTTCTAGGCATCTCAAGGGCCAAGAAGGACATGGGTCCTTTCTATCACCAAAAAGCACTAGCTTAAAACTTTTTATGTAGCACTTAACAAAATTTAATTAAAAAATTAGAAATAGAATTCTCTAGAAACCCTATCAACCTCTTCTTTTCTTTAAAAAGGCACTTCAGTCACTCATTTCTCACACTTTCTTCTGCAAGAGGAGCTTCCTATAACAACAAGAATTTTATTTATGTTTTGGAGCATAGGCAGTAAGGGGAAGGGCACGAGCAACGACTGTTTGGGTGAGTGTTTCATTTTCTAATTTTGCAACATTCATGGCTTCTCAAAGTTGTGTTTCTAGTGCCCCAAAATCTACTCAAGCAACTGGGGAGCAAGAATATTATCCTTTATGGAAGTATGTTACCAAAGTGAGGTAGATGGGTTTTGGTGGTACATGGGAATGGAAGTGCAATTTATGCAAAAATTAGAAGACCTTCAAGGGCTCTTACACAAGAGTGAAGGCTCACATTTTGCATGAAGAGATAAAGGTTATGTGATGTGTGTGCACATACTGGAAATCTAGAGGTGAGGGCTAAATTCAAGAGAAAGCGATGATGCACAAAGGTTGAAGGATCAGAGAAGCAAAATCGACGTGGGCAATCCTCACATGAGTGATAGTATTGAGCCAAGGATTGTTCAGGAAGCAAGAAATAGGAGGGCGTTAACAGTAGAAAAATAGTTATCCAAGCCATCAAATCTAATTAAAGACAACAAATAGTTGAAAATGCTTGATAATCAAGGGAGAGAAGAAGTTGACTCAAGAGTGGTAAGGGCCATCTTTGCTTGTGGCATCCCTTTTAATGTGGTTCGATCCTCATATTGGCAGGTTTTGGTGAGAGCGATTAAAATAATGCCTCAAGGTTTCAAGAGGCCAAACTATGAAAAAGTCATAGCAATTTTGTTGAAGAAAAAGAGACAACTTCTTGATGATATTCAAAAGCCAATTTGTAATTGATGGGGTAGTATAGGGCTTTCCATTATCTCAGATGATTGGATTGATACAAGACGCATGCCTTTGATTAATGTCGTTGCATCATCACCAAAAGGAGACATGTTCATTAGAGAAAAATATTGTTCGGGTGAGGTAAAGGATAGTAAGTTCATAGCTGAAATTTTAATTTCTGCTATTGAGCAAGTAGGGCTAGAAAGTGTGGTGCAAGTTATCATAGATAATGCACTTGTTTGCAAAGTTGCATGCTTAATTGTTGAGAGTCAATGCAATCACATATTTTGGATACCTTGGATTGTCCACAATTTGAATATGATTTTAGATGAGATTGAGACAAAAACATAGTGGATTAAGGAGGTCATAGGGTAGGCTAGGGAGATTATAAAATTCATTACCAACCACCATCAACCACCACCAATCTCAAGCAATGTATCGAGAATGCTCCAAATTGGAGTTGCTAAGACAAGGTATGCCTCAAACTTCATCATATTATGTTGCCTTGTTGAAGTTAAAACTGCATTAATGAGTATGGTGGTAATTTCAAGTTGGGCTGAGTGAAGACAAGAAAATTCAAAGAAGGGTAGTATGGTAAGGAGGGTGTTGATTGATGAAGATTGGTGGAGCAAGATTGATTTCTTGCTCAAGTTCACATTACATGCATTTGATCTTCTTCGAGATGCAGACAGAAAGAAACCTTTCCTAGGAGAGGTTTATGATGGCACGGATACCATGGTTGAAAAAACCATGGGACATTATTACACTAGAGGCTCCTACTGTTCCTTTTGTGGATTTTGATTTTACTGAACAAGTGAGGTCCATCATTGTTACGAGGTGGAATGGCTTCAACACTCAATTGCACACTTTGGCACGTGCTCTGAATCCAAAATTTTATGATGAAGAATTCATTGTTGGAAGCAATGGGAAGAGGAAGGCCCCACATAAGGACAAGGAGGTGGCCAATGTAGCGAAGAAAGCCTTTCAAATGTTGTTTCCAAGTTCTTTACAAACTGATGTAAGAGAGAAATTTTCCTGTTTTACTGCTAGATTAGAGGATTTTGTAGCCATATCAACTTTGGAAGAGAGGACGATGGACTCAGTTAAGTGATGGACTTGTCATGGGGCAAATGGTGTTTATTTGCAAAGTCTTGCCACTCGTATTCTATCACAAGTGGCAAGCTCTTCATCAACAGAATGGAATTGGAGCACCTACAGTTTCATTCATAGTGTGAAGCGCAAATGGTTGGCATCACAGAATGCAAAGGACCTTGTATATGTGCATTCAAACCTATGCTTTGTGTCTTGGAGGGTGAAGAATATACAAGTGGACCTCATAAAGATTGGGATGTGGAAGCATAATGTCCAGACTTAGAGCTCTCTCTTTCGGCTTTTGATATTAGTGCCAGTGGTGATGCAAGTGCAAGTGCAAGTGAAAGTATTAGTAGAGTTGCCTCTTCTGCTGAACAAGCATCCTGTTCTATCTTTGTTGATGAGGATGAAGAAATTTATTAGTAATGATATGTTAATGTAGCCAGAAATTGTCTTTAGCTCATGTTTTATTTCAGTTTTAGCACATACAACCTCATGTATAAATGCTGATTTTGGAGCCTTCAATGTAAAGCTGCATCTATAAAGGCTAATTTTGAATTTCGCATCATTGGTTTTTCTTCTAAAATGTCATTTATATGTCTCATTCTTTTTTTCCTTGCAAGATAATGTGTTATTAACTCATATATATAATATATATAAATGACATTTTGGTCAATGTTTCCATTTTCTGGCGGTCACATTTCCGGCCCTACCTTTTTCGGAAACTTCTAGACGTTTTGGTGTTTTGTGCGACTTAGGGCCAGAGCAATTGAGGTCATCCCAAGAGGGATTGTCCAAAATGGTGAATAACAGATTTGAAGTTTTTGGAAAATTGGAAAATTTGGAGAAGAAAATTGGAAGGTAAGAGTAATCACTAAAAGGTTTCAACTCTAGATCAGATCATCCTGAAAAGGGTACAGATCCATGTAAGGCCCATGTGGATCCAAAGTTCAATGATTCAATGGGAATAGAAGGGGAGGAAGTAGAGGATGGAGAGGAGGAAGAGGAAGAAGTAGAGGAATTGAAGGAGGAAGTGGAGGATGCAGAGAAGGAAGAGGAGGAAACAGAAAAGGAAGAGAAAGAAGTAGTGGAGAAAGAGCAAGGAAAGGGTGTAGAGTCGACCCTCTCACTGTTCCAGTGGTGCATCCACATATTTTTGAAATGGTTGCAGATCCATCCAAGGTCCATGTGGATCCAAAGTTCAATGTCCCAATGGGAGTAGAAGAGGAGGAAGTAGAGGATGAAGAGGAGGAAGAGGAAGAAGCAGAGGAATGGGAGGAGGAAGTGGATGATGCAGAAAAAGAAGAGGAGGAAATAGAAAAGGAAAAGAAGTAGTGGAGAAAGAGCAAGGAAAGCATGTAGAGTTGGCCCTTTCACTGTCCCAGTGCTGCATCCTCATCTGTCTGTGACATCTGAACCTCTTTTGTTTACCGGAGTCCTGAGGGAAGCCCCTTATCCATCCCCTACCTTCACGGGGGGGAAGGAAATCAATCAGGGATTGGAGAGAAAATGAGGCAGCACATGGAATATTTACTTGGGCCAGCGGTTAACCCTGGTTTCTCCCCTGTTTAAGTGGGGGGTAGTAGTCCACAATTGATAATTGTGTATTGTTTCTGCATTCTTTTATGCAAGCAATTTGTAAGAATTCATCCTCCTCAAGAATCCAAAAGGAAAAATTTCTGTAGGAAATCTTGCCTGCTTCTCTCCTCCCAGCCTTTTGATGGGAAGAGAAAAAAACTGCAAGTTGTAATCTCCCTTTTAATTTTTGTGTTATCAAGCTGTTACATTTGATTTTTTGGGTGGATTCTATGGAAATACTCACTATTTGGTTGTACTGGAAGCATATTGGAATATTAAGGAAGTCCTCCTTGATTCTTGAACTTCTTGATTAGGTTTGGCTTTTCATCTATGACAAGCCTTGCTCTTCATCTATTTGGGGTTGCTTTTGCACTCTCACTATGTGTTTACACTGGGTGTACTTCTGAGCCCTGTTGATCTACTATTGTGGTCTTTTGTTGGACATTGGTAAAATTATTTTCTCTTTTAATTCTCTTATACAAGTGTAAGCATGTATGACTAGGTTATTTCTTATTTCAAAGTTGTCTCTTTGAGTGTTTGGAATATGTTTATTGCCGTGGATGTAAAAGCATTGGGTTCAAGTAATGATGGCATCATTTATTTTTGTTTAGTTTTATTAAGTGAAGATAGAGTTCACTCTCTTATACTGATATTAGCATCATCTTCTTGTGATGAAAGGTACCTTTGGGATGCGTAACACCCTTTGCCTTGTTCAACGAGTCTGCACGGTATTCTTCTTACTGTTCTTGGGGATTCTTTAACTTGATATTTCCTTATATTCCTTTCCTCTTGATGCTATGTAAAGCAATTTAATATAAATAGATCTAGTTGATAAAGGTGTCTTAAATTTGCAGGATTGTTACATTGGTATGTTTTTTTCCTTCAGAAAATAATTCGTTGTTTTATACCCAATGGTAAAATTGCATTCATGCTTTGACAAATAAGAGACATGATTATTTGATAGTCTTGTGAGCGGTCATCCTTGAAACGTAGCATATCAATTTGGTTGCATCCTCAGACGTCCATTCTCCATAGCCATGTCATTTAGATTCTGATGCTTTGCTTGGGAACTGTGGATTTTATGCTATGGATGCATTTCTATCTAAATTAAATACATAAAGAGAAAATAGGACAAGCTCCTTAGGATCTAGAGTTTAGGAAGTGTGTCTTAAAAAGCTTCTAGGCAGTCCAGTTTTTAATTGTATCCCAGTTTACCTAATTCTATTCTTCACATCTAATATATTGTGCAAGCTACTTATCTTTGCATGAAGAAAAGACAGTGAAAGTACTTTGGAAATCAGTTTACTGTTGCAACAATCTGTTTGGTGCTACATGTCTTTCTTGGGCCTTATTCCGGCTACGTAGCTTCTGATATTGAAATGCTTTTCTTCTGCATGAAGGTCAGTTGCACTGCTTCTGGACCATGGTTTCAAAAAAGAAAAGCGTGTCTTCTTCCATCCGTTATCAAATGATATGACTATTTGTAAGTTTTTAAATGTATGCACTTCTTGAGATAGCAATGTTTGTGAAATATATCCATATCACTGTAAGTCATTCTTTGTTTTCTATTGAGCATGGAGGCCTTTGGAAATGTTTGACAACATTTATATATCTAGCAAGGAATATTCTAGTACAGAGGAATCCAGGCTACCTACTTGAATCAATTTTTAGCACTCATTTGTTTAATGTAAGATCTTGTAGATAAATGTTATTTTAGCTTTTTTGTTAAGAATCAAGATAGATCTCTCCTTTATATTAAGGTTTTTGTTTTGGCTAAAGATGAAGAGGATGAAAGGTACCACCCCACCACTGCATGTAAATACAGAAGCATAAAAGAATCATACCTGATTGGGGCTTGAATCTGTTTACTTCCTTGAGAGCCCTTGTCCAAAGTTATCTTTTGTTCAGTGGAGGGAAAGCTTCATCTCCAAAGGATGTTTTTTTACTTTAGCCTTGGAATCTCAACTTATGTCATGGCAAACCATGTACACAAAAGCTAGCTTTTAATAGTCTATGTACTGAACCTATCGAAAGCCATTAATGTCTAGTATAAATTTACTAAGCAATTCTTTGGTTAAATCTAATAGAAACCCCTATCTTCCTTTCTTTTGTCTGAAGAAACCTGCCTATGGAATCACCAATCTACTTTAATGGAATCTGCTTTTAATCATAATGGTCATATTGTATTTTATAATGTTAGAGTTAGTCTTATCATTTATGTTATCTACTTAAAATATAATCGTAAAGTCAATGCATAGTTTGTAATGAGCAGAAATCAATAAATTAACTGTCTAAACTTTAAATAGGTAGTTTATGGGTGGTCATTATTCCTCTTCATGAACATGCATTTTACAGACATCAATTTTTTATGCAGCGAATATATGTATTTATTGTGTGCATATGCTGCATTTTTTATATTGTATAGGAGCGAGAGATCTCGAGACCATGACCATCAAGCCTTTATTGTTGCACCTTCTGACATTTATGATGTGAAAGTCAGATTTTATTTTGATAAGGTTGAATGTCCATGACTAATAGTCTCGATGCACATATAGTTCAGCTCCAATTTTAAATACTTGCATACGAGAATAAAGGATGAGCAGACAAGATGATGGGAATTTGCAAGAAAAAGTGAAATTAAAATTTGTATTAATGTTCACTAAATACCAAAATAGGTCAAAGGGACAAGTGACTACAACCTACAATAATAGTTGAATCTAAATAGTGGGTGCAAAAAGCCCCCCTACAATGAATATGAAATGGCAAATGTGTGAGAACAATGTGAAACAAATTAAAATAAGCATGGGCATACAAGTAGGTTATTCCAAGAAGAAAATCCTACAAATGGACTATTAGTTTGTAATGAAAGCGTGGCGGTATGTCCACAACCAAGTACCTAGTTCCTCCTTGTTGGAAAATCTGGAGACTTGTAGATTAGAACTTATTTTCCTTATTATGATAGTTACTTGTGATGTTAGCTGGTTCTTTATTACTTCTTTAGTTCTATTCATCTAGCAATTACCAAAAACTATGAAGATCACAAAGAGACAGAGTACACAAGATATAGGGTCCAAACCAGGGCAAAACCCCTCCAAGGGGAAAACTCAAAAAATGCTTCTCTTCTTCTTTAGAATCTACTTACAAAAGAGACTTCCAAAACCCAAAGACCACTACCAACA
Organism: Pinus tabuliformis; assembly: GCA_031772625.1. NCBI lineage: Eukaryota > Viridiplantae > Streptophyta > Pinopsida > Pinales > Pinaceae > Pinus > Pinus tabuliformis. The sequence continues at coordinate 551,861,784 of CM062818.1, forward strand.
AACCCACCAAGCCCCAAGCCAACCCCCAACAAGATCTTCCTTGAAACAACTTCCAGAACTTCGATACTGCTTTGCTGCTACTGCAACTTCGACCCTTGCAACAAAATTTCAGCCGTGCAATTTCGGCCCCCTGCAACTGCTACAAAATTTTGTCCTCTTGCAACTGGCAGCTTCACAAACCCTGGCGAGACAAGAGAAGAACTTCTTTGACAAAAAATCGACTTTTGCTCTTCTTTTTTCCTCCCAACTACTCTTCTTCTCCTTTGCTATTGCTTGCTTGTGTTGTGTCCATATGAGGTTGAGATCCCTTGTATTTATAGCCTTTCCTCAGGGTCGAATGACCCTCCTTTAGGTCGACTTGATCTTGTTCTTGGGCCGACTTGGTCTTGGGCTTATCCATGGCTTTTTCTTGATAAAATAAATATTTTTCTTCATTACAATGAGTTCAAATGAAACTATAACACATGACCAATATTATTCTTTATCCTAGAAATACCTAAAAAGACTTAGAAGACCTAAAAACATGAAGAACATGCTTTGGACTCAAACTTGTATGAAATCGATACTCCAAAAATAATATATATATATATATATATTTTGTTTTTTCTTTCTTTCTTTATAAGGAATATACAGTGTCATGGCTACAATTACATCATAATGAAGACCAAACATAGTTACAATTTTCAACACTCCCTCTTAACTAGGGAGGTATTCATGGTACAAGGAATCCCAATCTTGAAGCATTGTCATAAAAGAGTCAAATTGATAAGCCATCTCTGTCAAGCATCTTTTTATCATAATCATCATTGTCCCTAAAGGCCTTAACTAGACAAGCTCATCTTTAATTATAAGCATTATGTTGGGAGGATTTATGTGAGCTGCCACACTACCTCTCAATGCACATACCCAATATAGATATGCCCTTTTAGGACTATTCTTATCTTGGATTCCCAAACATGGATCCTCAAAGAATATTAGTCCTCTTCGACTGCACTCATCTTGGATGCCCTACCTCATCCTCAAAGAGCATCGGTCAACGACTTCTTTCCTTGGATTTCTACCATCCATAAGAAGTTTCAATCTAGATGCTTATCCAATGTTTCAAACTCCATTCTTTCTTTATGGACTTCACTAAGACTTATGACTTTTAGTCCTAGTCTAGTGCCTGACCCATAAAGACAAGAACTATCCAATATCACTCCCTCTTAATCAGGGAAGAGATATCCACCAAACCAAGCTTACCTCTCAGGTATTCAAGTTTCTTGTTTGGCAATGCTTTAGTCAGTATGTTTGTTACTTGTTCATCTGTAGGTAGATAGTGCAGCGCCACGATCCCATCTCGTACCAAGCTTCTAATGTAGTGTTACTTTTTGTTTACATGCTTCGTCTTCGTATGAAACACCAGGTCTTCCGTCAATCTTATGTAACTTTGATTATCACAATGTATCCACGTAGGGCTAAGCGGTCCTTCAAACAAGGTTGATAGTAACTTCCTGTGCCAAATTGTTTTCCGATAGACCTCGCTTGCAACAACATATTCAACTTCAGCACTACTCAAAGCAATCGTATTCTGTTATTTGCTCATCCACGAGACCATGGAAGATCCTAGGCTGAAGCATCCACCTGTTGTGCCTTTTTCGTCTGTCCCATTGCCACCCCAATCTGAATTTGTATGTCCCATGAGTTGGACTTCATTACTAGTGTACTGGAGGCAATGATATATAGTTACACGTAAATACCTTAGGATATGCTTGGCTGCAATCCAATGATCATGTTTTGGCTCCATTTAAAACTGGCTTAGAACATTTACTGCAAAACAAATGTCCAATCCAGTATTTACTAGGTATATCAAGGACCCAATCAATTGTCTGTAGCAAGTAGGATCCACCGGACTAGATTATGAACTCCTCAAATTCTTTTAACTGGTAATCATAAGAGTCATCATGGGCTTGTACCCCATTATGCCATACTTTTGAAGCATCTTGATCACCTATTTACCTTGACCAAGATATATCTCTCCCTGCTTTTGCCACACCTCTAGTCCCAAATAATAATGCATGATCCCAAGATCCTTCATATCGAATTTTGTTGCTAACTGTGTCTTGCATTCCTGATCCGATGCTCTACACCTGTAACTAGCAGATCATCCACATACAAGAGTATGATAATTGGTTCATCCTTGACCACCTTGATGTATAGGTTAGGATCTGCAGTACTCTTGGTAAAATCAAGTCTCAATATATATGCATCCATCCTTGCACACCAGGTCCTAGGTGCTTGCTTTAAGCCACATAGAGCTTTCTTCAATCTGTAGACATGCGTCTCCCTCTGGTTTTTTCAAATCCTTGAGGCTGTTCAATATAAACCTCCTAATCAATGGTCCCATTTAGGAAAACTGTCTTGAAATCCGTTTGATGGATGTTCCATCCCATAATAGTAACAAATGAAACAAGCGATCTTATTGTTGTATACCTAGTTGTGGGAGCAAAGGTTTCCACATAATCAAGTCATTCCTTTTGCGAGAATCCTCTTGCTACAAACCTTGCTTTGTATTTGTTTATGCTCCCATTTGCAATGTGCTTTATCTTGTAAATCCACTTTGAAGTGATTGTAGACTTGTTACTTGGCCTAGGGATAATTTCCTAGACATCAATCTTCATTATGGACTGGTATTCTTCCTGCGTAGCATTCCTCCATTCTTGATGTTTAGTTGCATTTTCATAGGAGGAAGGTTCCATTTCATTGAGCCTTGTCATGTATGCAACATATCCATAATAACTCTTCGGTCTCTTACTTTCCCGAGATGTCCCTGATGCTTTGTGTCCTTCTGCATCTGAAGTAGTTTTTAGCCAAACAGGTCTCTTTTGATTTTCTAGAACAATTACTTGCTGTATAGGCTCACACGGTGTTAAAATTGGCAACTAGGGCCAAACTCCATGTGGGTCATCTTATTTATGGCAGATGATATTTTTCTTGGATCCCTCTCATCGAGAGGTGTAGGGTTGATCTAAAGATCATCTGATTCCGATAAGTATTCATGGAGTTATGAATTTATTTGTGTTAATAGACAATTCGTCAAGGTCGGCCAACAACCAAATAAACCCCACATGTGCTCAATGTTTTAGTATAAAAGGACATGACTTGAGAGTTATTTTACACACGCTTCACTCTTGATTTCTCTCCACTTGTTTTGGGTTTTAGTGGAAGAGAAATCTAAGAGAGGAAGCCCTAAACACAGAAGGTAAGGAGCCCTAGACGCAGTCAAGAAGGAGGGCTACACGTTGGCCTATACGCTAGTCTTTACAAGCCCTAGACACAATCAAGAAGGAAGCCTACATGCTATCTCATACGTAGGCCTATGATGCCCTACACGCAGGCCTATGATGCCCTAGCCGCAGGCCATTTCAGGTGACCACATTGTTGGAAGAAGGGCCGAGGATTTATGCTATAGGAGGCTGAGTTCTAGGGCCGAGAAGGCAAGCAACTAGGTTGTGTAAAGGAGGAATATAACGCTGTATGGAGAGGCTTAAACGTAGTCCTAATGCTGCTATCCTAGAATACCCTAAACACAGTCATTTACAACCATACACTATTCTAAATGAGGTCTGTTCACACTTGCAAGGAGGCCGAGTTTGGAAAGGAGAATTACGGATTGTTTGAGGGCAGCAAGAGGTAAGGTAAGACTGTTTCGAAAGGCTGTTAGTGTGCAGCAGAGGTCTGTGGTAGGCCGCAGGCCTAGCCACTCCAAAACAGGCCAACGTGGAAGTGTTAGGGGCTGCCATATGCCCAGAACAACAACATGAGGAGGCAACAATCTACCTTGACTAGGCCGCAGTTCATTAAGGTTGTTCAAGGTATGTGTTGGGCATGATTGTTGGGTTGCTGTAGGTTACAATGGGACAACAACAAGCACGGTGCTGCAAACATAATGGGACAACATTGTAAAGCATTGCTACAATGGGACAACAACAACAGCATAGCAAGCAAGGTGCAATGGGACATCATGGCACAATGGACAACAAGGCACAATGGGATAGCATGGCAAGCAAGGTGCAGCAAGCACATGGGGGCAAGCATGGTGCTATAAGCACACGGGACAACAATATGGCAACATGGTTCAGCATGCCACATGGGACAACAATGTGGCAACATGGTGCAGCAATGGCACATAGGACAACAATGGTACATGATGCAGTACAATGATGGGTACAGTCATGATTAGTGAAGCATGGTCAGATGCAACATAGTGATGATGGGTGCAACATGGTGATGGAGTCACTTGGGATAATTAGTTGAAGCAACATGTCTTCAACTGAGTTCAACTACCTCATGCATCATCTAATTAGAGATGATCTATGCTCTTATTTAGATAAGTCAAAGTGTTGACTTCTGTTGTAAATGCACTCTTTCTCTCTCTCTACTGAACTATTGAAGAACATATAAGAAGAATTGATCAAGGGTTTCCCCACATTGGGGTTTGTCCCTGGCTAGCGCCAGATCTTGTGTTCTCTTGTCTTGGCTTGTCTTCTGCCATTAATGTTTATGTTCTATCTGCAATTTACTATAATGATGATGTGATTGTTAATCTGGAAAAGATATTGAGCTAACTGTGAAAATTGAAATAAATTGCTCTAAGCATAGAACATACCTAAACTTAACATGGTACCAGAGGTGAAGTGAAGACAAAGCCCAAGCAAGAGTGAAAGAGCAATCACTGAAGACAATTGGGAAAGGACAAAAGGATAAATGGATTCCTCATCCCTCGTCAAAATCACCAAGGATGAAATCGGAGTAGAGAACATTATCAAAATGGCGCAGCGGAAGCTTTTGATGGCCTACATAAAGATCACTTCAATGGGAAGTTCAGATCTAAGGGTGGAAGGAAAGGCAGATGCCTTGTTTGTAATAAATTCGGCCATTATGCGAAGGAGTGTCCAATTGGTAGGGACACATCACTTGATGATGATAACAATCATTCCAGGGACATCTTCAATGATCGGGGGAATGAAGGTAATGCAGGTCATCAAGGAAACGACCAACTCTTCAAAGAAAGCAAGGAACTCCTGGTATGAAGAATCAAATGTTGTTTTTGATAAGATAAAGAAGCGTTATCTTGTATTTGCCCTCTCCTTCAGAATCTTTGGGAATCTGGCTTATTGATTGTAGTGCTTCAAGGCACTTCATCAGATAGAAGGGTGCTCTCTCTAATTTGAAAGAGATGGAAACAATAGTGGGATTATACTTGGAGTCAATGCCACCTATACCAGAAAGGGTGTAGGGAATGTTACTTCTCAATTGAATGAGGGTAGCTCGATTTATTTACAGAATCTCTTTTATGTACTCGATCGCAAGAAGAACCTGGTGTCCATTTCGACAATGGAAGTCAAAGGTTACAGGGTGGCATTCATCGATGGAAAGGTACGTGTTTGAAAATAGAATTTTCAAAGATGCTTTTATCCTTGAGTTTAGGGTTGGCAGTTTGTATCAAGTTGCAGGATGGTCCATTGGGGACCATGTTAGTGGTCGCATCTCATCTATAGCACCAGAGGTCTACTTGTTATGGGGCCCTACCCGATGTGTGAGTTAGATGGTGACTCGGATGCCTGAATTCAAGAAGAGCATGAAGGTACATGTCTGAGATGTACCGAAGGAAAATCTTAGAAGGAGACCATTCCCTCATGTAGCAGGTCCACAGGCTTGGAACAACCCAAGGGGTTTGAGATTCATGATTGGGAATCTCATGTATGCAGGTGGAAGAAAGCCCTCTATGACTTAACACCCCAGGCGTAGTATGAGAGGATTGATAGTTGTCTGATGAAGCTGAGATTCACTAGGAGTGAAGCCGATCCAAACCATTGCTTGAAGGTTGTGGATGATAGACCTCTCATATCGACACCTTCTGAGGACGTCCTCTTTTTGATAGGTGCAAACCCTCTCATTTGTAGAAGTAATAGGGAGTTGGATTTCAGATTTGGAATGGTGAACTGCAAACCGCGACTACCTCAATGGAGCTTAACTTTCAGAAGTTATGTGGTAGTGATGTTGGACCAGATTGGGAAATGCCTTTGAGTTTCTTAAACTCATTTGCATTGATGTTCTTGGTGAACTTCCATCCGGATATATGTTTTGCAGTTAGCATGTTGGGCTCATATTTGGTTGAGCCTCACTAGATTGGTGCCAAGAATCTTCTGAGATATCTTCGGGGCACAATCTCTCATGGATTGAGATACACTGTCAGAACTGTGAAGTTGCATGATTATTCGAATGCTGACTGGGTAGGCAGTGTGGAGGATCATAAGAAGCACTTCTGAGTGTTGGTTATCTTTTGGTTCTGCTTCGATATCCTGGATGAGCAGGAAGGAGTCGGTTGCTATAAGCACCGCTGAGACCGAATACATAGCTACGAGTATGACCTTGTGTGAAGTTGCCTGGTTGCGGAAGCTCTTCAGCGAGCTGTTTGTACACATGATTGTTACCATCGTGATCTTCTGTGTCAACCAGAGGGGGATTCGATTATTGAGGAATCTCGTATTCTATGATTTCTCCAGCATATAGACATCAGATACTACCTTATCTGGGATATGGTACATCGATGAGCAAGAAGGCTCCATCGCATTGAGACTGATGTACAGGTCGTAGACATTTTGTCAAAGCCTCGGGGAAAGGTCAAATTTGTGACTTTCTTGAATGATAGTCGTTGAGAGACCCTCTTATGAGGGTCCTGCATGATGCATGCATTGAGCTCTGGGAGCTCCGGGGGGCTTGGGGTATTTCTTGGAGCAACAAACGACCATAGGGCGATTCACCCTCCCCTAATGGTGCGTTGTGTACAGGGTGAATAGTTCAACCTTCCCCTGTGATACCCCGTGGCGACTTATGGACAAGATGAGTGGTTCACTTGTCGAGGCATCCTACCCATGCAGTTTGGGACTCATGGGAAGTACATCTCATCTGACCAATGAGTAGGGAAATGGGGTTGGGGACCATAGTAGTACTATCGATCGACGCATCGTTGTATCTACCATACTTCCTATTCTAGGATGACCTCCATTGATTTGGGATCAATGAAACTGACTTTGGGTCAGTAAGAGTGATATGACTCACTCTCTTGGAACTAATTTGGTATCGGTAAGAGTGGTATGACACACTCTTCATATGGAACTGTCTTTGGGTCACTACTGAATGGTATGAGATATTCCCGATTGATTCTTCTTCTTCATGGTTTAGCAGAGGAGAGCAGAGCTCAGCAGAGGAGAGCAGAGCTCAGCAGAGCAGAGCCGAGCAATGCAAGGCATAGTTGGCAGAGATAGTACAGTCTGGCTGATGGATCAGCGGATGGAGTTCTCCCTAGTTGAGAGGGAGTGTTAAAATTGGCAACTAGGGCCAAACTCCATGTGGGTCATATCTTATTTATGGCAACTGATATTTTTCTTGGATCCCTCTCATCAGGAGGTGTAGGATTGATCTAAAGATCATCTGATTCCGATAAGTATTCATGGAGTTATGAATTTATTTGTGTTAATAGACAGTTCGTCAAGGTTGGTTAGCAACCAAATAAACCCCACATGTGCTCAACGTTTTAGTATAAAAGGACATGACTTGAGAGTCATTTTACACACACACACTCTTGATTTCTCTCCACTTGTTCTGGGTTTTAGTGGAAGAGAAATCTAAGAGAAGAAGCCCTAAACGCAGAAGGTAAGGAGCCCTAGACGCAGTCAAGAAGGAGGGCTACACGCTGCCCTATATGTTGGTCTCTACAAGCCCTAGACGCAGTCAAGAAGGAAGCCTACACGCTGCCTCATACACAAGCCTATGATGCCCTAGCCGTAGGCCATTTCAGGTGACCAAATTGCTGGAAGAAGGGCTGAGGATTTCTGCTATAGGAGGCTGAGTTTGTAGGGCTGAGAAGGCAAGCAACTAGGTTGTGTAAAGGAGGAACATAACAATGTATGGAGAGGCCTAAACGCAAGCCTAATGTTTCTGTCCTAGAATACCCTAAACGAAGTCATTTACAACCATACACTATTCTAAATGAGGTTTGTTCACACTTGAAAGGAGGTTGAGTTTGGAAAGGAGAATTACAGATTGTTTGAGGGCAATAAGAGGTAAAGTAAGACTGTTTTAGAAGTTTTTAGTGTGCAAGATAGGTCTGTGGTAGGCCGCAGGCCTAGCCACTCCAACACAGGCCAATGTGGAAGTGTTAGGGGCTGCCATATGAACCAGAACAACAACATGAGGAGGAAACAATCTACCTTGACTAGACTGTAGTTCATTAAGGTTGTTCAAGGTATGTGTTGGGCATGATTGTTGGGTGCTGTAGGTTACAATGGGACCCAAACAAGAACACGTGCTAGCAAACACAATGGGACAACATTGTAAAGCAATGCTACAATGGGACAGAACAACCAACATGGCAAGCAAGGTGCAATGGGACAACATGACAAGCAAGGTGCAACAAGCACATGGGTAAGCATGGTGCTGCAAGCACATGGGACAAACATGGCAAGCAAAGTGCAACAAGGCACATGGGGCAAGCATGGTGCAGTGAGCACATGGGACAACAATATGGCAACCTGGTTCAACATGCCACATGGGACAAACAGTGTGGCCACATTGTGCCAACAATGGCACATAGGACAACAATGGCACATAGG